>JASUTR010000184.1:0-600000 GCA_035048495.1 Euptelea pleiosperma | reverse complement strand
CACCGGAGTTGCAACCTGCAACTCCGGTCGCTCTTCACACCGCCTGTGCACACCACCAGGCTCCTCCACGGTGCTACACACTACTCCTCCATTCTCTTTCTTTCTCTCATTCCCACGTTCTCTCTCCTTTACCTTTTCTCTCCTCTCTTTCAAGTTGAGAACGGCATGGGGAAGCAAGGGGTCAAAAACGACTCCATTCTTGGCCCTCTCCTCTGATTTTCTCTTTTGTTGAGTGTGTGCACAGGCGTGTTCCTTATGCTACCCCTTCCATTGCAGATCTCCAACATAAACAGCAACTCCATTACTATCCTCAATCTCACCTCATCGCTGCACAGCACCACCAGTCTCTTCTTCTCCAAGACTTCGCAACCCCCACACGGTCTGAAACTCTAGCTTGGAGCATCTCCTCTTGCAGGCAGCAACGTTAACTCTCTAGATCACCATTCCACACAGTTGCTGCCTCTCACCTGCAACCCTCATGGTCGCCCTGAACCTGCAATGACGGTTGCTCATCTCTTCAACCACTACTTCACCTGGCGTTCCTCGATGATTCTTTATCATATGGCTGGATCTCTCATAGTCGTTCATCATGGCCGATTCAATTCATGATCCAAACACCCCGGTAAGTTCATTAAGGTATTCTCTCTCTTAGTTTCCTACTCTCTCTAGATCTCTCTCTAAAACTTAGGTGTTATCACTTTTTCTCGCTAACATCATAATGCTTTTTAGGTTAAGTTTATGGCTTTCTAGATTGTTTATGAATTTAATTTAATTTTGTAAGAACTCATTGATGATGAATAAAGTGGTTATTTTGCATTTCTTATTTTGCTTTTGTGATTCTTTATTGCTTATGGCTAATTTTCTCTCTCTGCAAATCACTAAAATATGTTTTCAATATCACTTCACCATTCTCACCCTTCCATCCTTTCTTTTTAGCAATTTCTGTGATAAAAGCCGTTATTTCATGTTCTTGAGTCGCGCGAACTAACCTCGAGTGCGGATCGACATCCGACACGAGCCACTGTGCAAAATTGCCCATTTTACAGGTTAAATGTCTCGAATAATTACAAATATGTTGATTCTAGGGTTTTCGTAACCAACGACGCGGAAAAATCCTATTATCAGGCTATCTAACCATCTTCAACATAAATGTCTTCATCCTCATAAGCATCATTATGTAGATCCTCAAAATCTGGATCTACTTAATCATTCGAGTCTTCAAGGGCATCGTCGGTCAAATCTGAAAATATGTCGGCAAACGCCGTGAGTCCAAAATGACTCAGTGTACCACGTATAGTCCAACATGTATTTTATAATACCATAATAATTTATAATGTTAAGCACATGTCAAATAATCTAAATCATGAACAAAGAGAAATAAGAAACGATAACATGCATAATAGATGCACTCACCCCCGTTCACTCAAACCACACACGAGTCTCAAACTCCTTCCCTACCATTGGGAGATTGACCACACGAGGGTCCTTCTGCAGGAAATATAAAGTTTGGGGTCTTGCACCCTAGGGCTCCGGACCCTTCTTAATTTTTAGATATTCAACCACATGGGGTTTTCATATCTTTCCCTCACTGGTCTAAATAATATAGTTTCATCATAATGCACAACTCCTCCCAAGATGCCCGATGCAAGAATGAGGCCATAGGTCATCATAATACTCCAAATGATATATATAAATCCATAGGATATGGCCGTATAATCCATTGTGAAACTTATCATGGCTAAATCCCTCCAATCATGCTCATCGCAAGCTCATAATAAATCATTACATAATCATGCAAAAATTATCATCTTATCATCATGTTCCATTAAAAACAATAATCACATATGATCAACATCACTCTAATATCATGGAAAAGTAGATAATTTAAACATACACATCACATAGGTAAATAATCATAGAATTATAAAATAGACATGGTTAGAACCACTCACCTTTTCTTCGGTTATCTTTAATGGAGGTTTGCAATTCGTCAATTTAGAAGGTTGTCGGATCGGACTATTCTCGGAGTATGTTGTTCTACTCGGTGTCCTCTTCAATTTTTTCTTCTACCTAGAGTTCAATTGGAGTTCGGATGAAGGCTTAATCGAAACTCTCACACTTCGTTAATGGAGTTTAGTGATGAGTTTTTAATGGAAGCTTAAAGAGATAAAAGGGAAAATAATTTAGGAGAGAGTAGAGAAGGTTTTTGAAAACAAGAATGGGCTCTAAAAAGATTAACTATTGGGAACTCTATAGGGTTGCCTTGTTTAATAACACAAGGGAAGAAAGTTTGAAATTTGAATTGAGAGAGTTTCTCTCAAGTTGTTGAGCAACAAAAAAGAATGTGTGAAATTCGTAGCTCTCAAAGGGGTGATTTTTTTAACCCTACAAAACTCATATTTTGAATTACGAATGGGTTAGAAATGGGCCCAAGGTCCATAGGTATCAATTGGGCTTCAATTAAGGTTATTCTTAAGCCCAAAAGGCCTCTAAATTTGCCTTACGAGCCCACCCAACAATCATAATTTAATTAATTATGTAATTACTAATATTAATAATTAAAATAGTTATTAATTATAATTATGTCATATTCTCTCAAAAGGTGATGGTTTGATAAGATTAATATATATATATATATATATATATATGTGTGTGTGTGTGTGTGTGTATTAAACTATACTTCATAATATATTAATACACAACATTCATTCATTAATTCATATCAATCATAATTAATAAGATGTTGACACTTGTCATACACCTAAAATTTAAATAAAATATTCTAATACACAAAATTTCGGCAATTGGTCAAAGTCCCAAAAAATGGTCAACCTCTCGTCGGATTGACTTAAAACTTGTTTTGCGGGTCCAGTACTCATTTCAAATTTATTTAAATTATAAAAATGGCGGAAAAGTTCAAAAATTATAAAATTATATTTTTTGCCAAAAATGTTCGTTATTGTTTTAAAGTCCCTTTACAAGGTCTAAAAATCTAAGATATGGGTTCCACCTAAAATTAAGAAAATAAAGTTGGTCATATTATTGAATATTTAAGATCTATATAAGTATACGATCGTGCCAGAACTGTCCATTTGTTGATCGGAGGTAAAACGAATTTTCAAGAAGAGTTTATCCTTAGGGTCCCATAAAACCCTAATTTTCAAAGTTGTCAGAATGCAACCAAAATTGATACACATGTTCATACACGATATCTAAACATAAATATAACAACAGAAGTGTAAAACATTTTTTTGTATGAAATTACCATAATACCCTAGAACGAAAGTTCAGGGTATTACACGTTTAACTTTTCAGTTAAGGATACTTTCCGTCTGGACGTGGTCCCGTAGTTTTTCCTTGGCTAAGGTTTCCATGTAAAAAATCTCTTGTCTAGTGTGATTGTTTGTTTGTATTCCGCAATATATTCTGATTAGATTAAACAACAAAAATAAAATATACCACGGAGGTATATTCAATTTGAGTCGGTTGTGATAATCTTTTATCAAACAATTAAGACATGTGATTTTATTCCCTTATCGTCGTCTAGTAAAACTGTGTAGGTATAATTAATTTTAAATACCTAATCAACCCCCCTTCTAGGTATATTAAGTTAAAGAGAACGGACAAGTGAAATTTTAAAATATAGTAAAAATGTTTCAGAGTTTAGGCTATCTTGATCTGGAGAGCAAAATCCCCTCCTCAGTTCTGTGCGGCATATATTTATACCCCCAAACTGGCGTGACTCACCTTCATGTCCACTTCTTGTTAGTTAGTTCTGATCTAAAGAGATTCTGTGATGAAATTGCCTCTTCTTGTTAGATCCTAACTTCCCCTATTCAGTTTTATCTGAAACAACTGAGGTGGCATTCCTCGTGGCAGATATTTGAATAGGAGAATGTGGGAGTTGTGTAATAATCAAACTAACCGCTACATGGCAATCAAATAATGGATAAGTAAGCAATTAACTAGATTGTAGTTTAGAATACTTATTTCGTCTCTTGAATTCTGTATATTTGTTGGGATGGGTAGAAGGTTATTCCCGTCAAGTGGACTGCTGACCTTATCGGGATGCATTTGAATGTCGTTCCGGTTAAGTATGCTATCTAAATTTGTCGAGATGAATTGAATGTCAATCCCGTCGAATATGTCGTTGAGCTTGTCAGGATGAGTTGAATGTCACTTCCGTGAAGCATGTCGTTGAGCTTGTCGGGATGAGTTGAATGTCACTCCTGTCAAGCATGTTGTTGATCTTGTTGGGATGAGTTGAACGTGGATCCCATCAAGTGGATCATTAAATGACTTGTTGGAAAAATTTGAATGCTTTGCTGACAACTTTATTACTCCTCCAATGTTCTTCGTTATCTACCTATCCCGAGCTGCTGTTTCCTCGGATGTCTTATCTGACACGTGGCGTCACTTGCTTATGGATGACGTGCGTATGAATAAGGTGGAGAGTTGTCTTTGACTTCTGCGGCGCATTTATTTGCGAATGCTAGGAGACGCCAGTTGTCGATCATTCGAATATCATACGTGCTATACTTGTAACACGTGTAATGATATTACTGGCTGGAAAATACGGTACCCAATATGAGCATTAACCCTTTTTTCTTTTTACTCAACTCTTAAATCAATGGGAGATACGTACATACACATTGAAATTCCACTGGTCCGTTCTCTTTAACTCAATATACCTAGAAGGGGGGGTTGATTAGGTATTTAAAATTAATTATACCTACACAGTTTTACTGGTCGATGGTATGAGGATAAAATTGCATGCCTTGGTTGTTTGACAAAGGATTATCACAACCGACTCAAATCAAATATACCTCCGTGGTATATTATCTTTTTGTCGTTTGATCTAATCAAGATAGATTGCGGAATACAAACAAACAATCGCACAAGACAATAGATTTTTACATGGAAACCTTAGCCAAGGAAAAACCACGGGACCACGTCCAGATGGAAAGTATCACTAATTAAAAAGTTGAACGAAACAAAGGTTACCTATGCAGCACCGTTGTAAATACAGCTTCCAACCTTAGCCAAGGCCCACTGCCGATGTGTTCACGTCCTCTGAATCAACGCCACGAATCCACTCGCGCCCTTCCAGCCAAGAAGCCTTATGCGCTTGTTCAGTTTGGTACACCCCAAACCTACCGTCGATCGGCTCCTCCGATCTTAATTCTCAACACTCCCGCCTTTGCAGAAGGTGAAGGATTCAGTACACCCTGAACCCCAAGTTGCTCAAAAAGGTGTTGAGTCACACTGGTACACTCAAGCTTACTAGGTTGAATATAGAAGTGAAAAACCTATGCTGAGTAAATGATCAAGCTCTTGGCTTTGATCAAGAAGAGAACAAGCTTATAAGATGTGAATGAAAATGAAAGTCGGGTTTTTCCGCGTCGTTGGTTACGAAAACCCTAATTTCAACACATTTGTAATTATCCGAGACTGTTAACCTGTAAAATGGGCAATTTTGCATAGTGGCTCGTGTCGGATGTCGATCCGTACTCGGAATTAGTCGGATTAGCACAGTAAAGAACACATAAAATGACAGAAAAACTTGCAGAGAATGTAATACAACTTTATTTAAATCAACTTCATTCAATCGAACATGTTCTTACAATAAAACTCAAACAAAGATCAACTAATCTAGAAAGCATTTTAACAAGAAAGGGATGTAGAAAGAGAAAGAGGTTTAGGAGAGAGAAAATGATAGAGAGAAAGATTGTAGAGATAAATAATAGAAGGTTAGAGAGAGAAAGTAGGAAAAGAAGAGAGAGAAATTTGGATTTTTAGAGAGATAGAGAGAAAATGAGAAGAGGTTTAGTCTAGAGAGAGAAAGACTCACCCTGACTTACTTAAGAATCGACCAAGTGATTGATGGGTCGGCCAATGGTTGGCTAAATAGTGTGATGCACTTGCACGACCCTTGGAGATGATGATCGGGCACTTTGAGAGATCCATCATTTGGAGAAGATCCATAAGGCAGAACAGAGGGGCCTTCACTATGATTGGTGGAGTGGAGGTGCACATGAGCTCTTGCTAGAGCATTGTGCAAATCTGTAAACGCCCAAAAGAAGAGCCTGCCGGTGAGAGGATGAACTCTTTGCAGATCGTGTTGGGTGAGAAGGTGATCAGCAACTTGAAGAGAGGGGCGAAAGTAGCACCAGCAGGTGTTGAACTTGCTGGTGTTCACGGCGGTATGGCGGCGTTTGACATGGAGTAGAGGGGGATACATCGATGGGAGGAGATGCAGAACGCACCGTTCCTCAATGAAGAGGAGGTGGCAGCGAGGAGAAGGGACTTGGGATAGAGAGAGTTGAAATGGGGAAGGGAACAGCTGGTCTGCAGTTGCAGGTTGCAGCCCGAGAAGAGATGGATGAGAGGAGCGATTGGAACGGTGGTGAAAACGGCTGGTTTTCGAGAGAAGAAGTGGGCGGAGCAAGGGGCAGGCAGTGGAGCAAGCTCGCGGTGGTGGAGGTGGAGTTGTGCTGCAAGTGGAGTGGCGCAGGTGCTGGAAAACGGTAGTTGCAGACGGCTGTGAGAAGGAAGAAAGAAAAAGAAGAAGAAGTAGAAGGAGGAGGAGAAAACCGTTGGAGGGGGGTGGACTGGAGTTGCAACCTGCAACTCCGGTCATTGAAGAAGGTAGAGGAGTTGCAGACGGTGTGAGCAGGGCTCCACGGTGCTGCAAGAGATGGAGTTAACGCTGCTAAGTCCGGCGACGTTGCAGGGTAGTTCGCAGGTAGATGGAGGGCAGTGTTGGGCGGATGGTTGCAGGCTGTACCACTAGAAGATCGGCAAACTCTGGCAGGAGGAGGAGGAGAAGAAGAAGAAGAAGAAGAAGAAGAAGAAGAGGAAGACGACCCAGACGGTCGGAGTTGCTCCTTGCAACTCCGGCGAAGATGGAGGAGGAAGAAGAAGAAGAAAAAGAAAAGAAGAAGAAGAAAAAAAAGAGAAGAAAACGTGGTTGAGGTTATGGGGGAAGGAGAGGAGGAGATAGGAGGCGGATTAGGGTTTCGAACCCTCTCTTCTCCCCTTTATATAAGCTCCTAATTTCCATTAATGGAAATTAGGAATTTTAGGAAATATAAAAATAAATTTTTTTTTAAGGAAAACCTTATTTTTCTTTGGGGAATTTCCCCATTTAGTGGACCCCCCTTTTTTATTTAAAAATAATTAATTTAAAGCATTTAAAAATCGCGAGGTCCACTAAATGGTCGGGCCATGGGTCGATGATGATGGGCCCGGCTATTGGCCCACATGGATTGATGATGTCCATTGTCTCACAAGATGATGTGACAGACAATTTGATGACGATCGGATGGATGGTGACTTGATTGGGACCCAGATTGGTAGATCGACGGATCTAGAGAGATCTAACGGTCCGATGGAAGATCCAACGATCCGATTGAAGATCCAACGGTTAGAAAGCTAAGGGAGATGAGACAGAGACAACGGGCAAGAGTTCTGAGGTTAGGTCAGTAAATTTGAGGATCAGGTGGTGATGTATAGGGAGATGAAGAGAGACGAGAGAGAAATAGGAGAGATGAGAGAGAAAACTCTACAGACTATAGAGATAACTGCTGGCGGAGGGTCTGGAACCCTAGTTTTCAATATGTTATCTTCTTGGGCTTCGCCAGCAGAGCAGATTATCATTTTCTTCTCATTTCATGTGGCTTCGACTGCTTTGGTCAGTCTCTTGGTCATCGGCTCTCCATCTCTCTTGGTTCTTTGGACCGGCTCCGTGATCCACTGACTTGACCCGTACTTGGCCTGTATCTTCTAGTCATAGCATGTTGTCTCTTTAAGCTTTGATATTAGGCTTCTGTGGTTGATCGTGGACCCGTAAGTCTCGAGAATAGCCCAATCGAGTTTCTTGCAAGAGAAGAGCACGTAATGAGACTTGATCAAAACGTCTTCATATCTAGACTTCCAGAAATGCGTTTAATGCATGCAAATATACCATTTCGGTCCGGAAAAGTGTGTTCTACGTAATGAAAGAGACTCTTACGTAGAAAAATGGATAATTAGAGCGGTTTTACGTAGGAGAGTGTGATAACACTTAGAAGATAACATTGGAAAATATGCACTTTTAAGCAAATATCAGAAAACTAGCTTCTTGCTTTTCGAATGGACACTATAATAAATAAAGCATTTGTTTCTCTCTCTTGAAGATTGAGTCATTCTGTGTCTTTGTGTGTGTTTAGAGAAGGCATAGAAGGGTTCTATTTATAGAATTCCAAGACCCTGAGTCGTGTGGAACGTGGGATGATGGAACCTAGAATTTCAGATCTGAGAAAACCGATTCCGTTCAAAGTCCAATCGATTGTACACTTGGTCCGATTGGGGATAAGTGTCCAATCGATTGGGCTCAATAAGTTTTCTATTCTGAAGGCGCACCAATCGATTGCACAGGGTTCTCCAATCGATTTTACATATATAACTTTCTGTCCCGATGGCTCCAATCGATTACACAGAGTCTCCAATCGATTTTACTCAGAAAGATTTCTATCCTGAAGGATCCAATCGATTTCACAGTCTCCAATCGATTGTATTCAAATAAGTTTCTGTCTTGTAGTCTTCAATCGATTACACAGTGTCTCCAATCGATTGGGCTATGTCCAATCGATTGGGGATACATGTCCAATCGATTGGACTATCCCACTAGTCAATAAAATTGACTTTGACTTGGGTCTGTCCAATGACTAAGTTTGACCATTATATTTTGTTCATTTTAATCAACTCCTATGGCCACTAAGTCACTTACCTTCCTAATCGAGTGTACACGATCGTTAACTGACAAATTGGCAATTACTCAGATGACTCCTATCGTTAACCGTCTGATTCTTGCTATCTCTGTCTTTTAGTCTTCACATAGTTGGCGAAGTATGCATACCACGACATCTTCACGGTACAGTAGTGCTCGTAGGAACGGTTACAAGAATATTTTTATGTCAACCGGAATCTTTGTCAAATTGAATATGAAAATATTCCTTACAATCTCCCCCTTTGGCAATTCTGTGACAAAAAATATTTAATCATAAAGAAGGTAAAAAATAGAAAATACAATCCCACCCTTTTACATGATTCACTCATTATCTCACACTCTCTTGGAGATAATCGAACAGATGTGTAATGACTTTTGATCTGTTCCCTGCACATTCTACCAACAATACATACCACGTAATATCATTGGCAATTAATAAATCATATAAAATGCAGTGAGTTAAATTATGCACATCACAAGTAGAGAAATAGAAAAAAATAATGAAAAATTTTCTCCCCATAAATTTCTCTCCCCTATCTCATGCATCAACTTATTTTTACCGCTATGATTTTCTCTTCCCCTTTTTGTCACAGATTGACAAAGGTACAGAAATATAAGCATGCAGTAAATATTATCATGAGAAAACAAGTACAATATATACATCTATAACCAAATACATACTGGTTTATACCCTGTAACACAATATAACATAGGCAGAGTATAACCATACATAGTCTGAGTTTATCGGTGTACAATAATAACAAAAGTAAAAACCCCCGATAACTCTCAAGATATCTCTCTCTAGGAGTCTATGTAGATGGTCCAGCACCATCATGCTGATCAGGACCTTGAGCTGGTGGATGCTGTTCAAATCCCATCATGGTGAACTGGTACTCCATGTATCACTGCATATTGTACATGGAGCCTGACATCCTCTCCTGTCCCTCCTCTAATCGACGAAAGCTCTCTGCCGTCCGCTCCTCATGTGTTGTGAGACGCTGGTCGAATCCCACCATCTGATGATGAAGAGACTCAAAGGAGTAAGGAGCAGACATCTCAGGAGGCTGAACAAAGGATGGCTGTGTCTCTGGAGGATGCGTCTCAGTATCTGGTTGCTGACCCCTTGGCTCGGTATCATCCCCCAAGTCCTCATCGAAAATATCATCGAAGTGTGGAGGTACATCTGTCACTCTCCGAACCTGAGACATGCTCTTCCTGATAGTAGAAGGCCCAATAGGCCCCATGGGAGAGCACACCTCATCATTGGCTCGAATCGCCACATTCAGGTGAAGTAGGATAGAGCTCACCAGTAAAGGGAAAACGGAGACAAGGATGGTTAGCCAACTGGCTACCCGCTTTAACCATGGCTCTAAAAATGAACCTCGGAAGGTCAATGACAAATCCAGTGCCAAGATGGTAATGTAGCTGAAGACGATCAATGTTCACCTGTGCAACATGGCCAGGTGGATCAATGTTGTACCCACAGATGAGGTGCAACAGACGATACTCAGGGAGAAGAGATGTAAGAGGTATGAAGGTACTCCAGTCAAATATCTGCCCTGTGAGTATCTCGGTCAAGGTGACCCTAGAAGTCGTCATCTCGTGAGTCCTAAGAATGTACTCATATGAGGTAGACGGACGATGTATGTCCAACAAGGTAGAGATAAGATCATGTGTAATAATCAGGTAAGCCCTAGAGACAAAAGTCAGGAAGGATAGCTCACTCGGGTCATCACATTGAATGGCATGCATGTTGGCATAAAAAAGTTTAACTAGGACAGGGTAAAATGGAATGGTCAAGCGAGTGATAGGAACCCACCCGCGAGATACGAACAATAAATGGACCATAGTACCCAAAATAGTGCTAAACTTAACTACTCTCCCAGTAGTGAATTTTCGACTAGAGAAATGCTCAAAGTGATCTCTAGCGGAATCAGAAATGAACGGGGAGATGGGAGCACTCACCGAAGGAATATCGGTATGACGGGCACGACCCCGAGCTCTCTTAGGTCCTCTTGATGATTCACCCCGCTTAGAGTGTCACGACCCACTGAGTCGACAACCCCGTTTGACTCATGATTGAGTCCGTTGAACCAACGGTTCTTAATCAGCACTTTCTTCTTCAGATACCACAATAGCTCTTCTACGACGAGGATTAGTCGCCATGAGCACCAAAAAAGGAAGAAAATATCAAAAAATCTTCATTTTTGCTCAGAAACTCTCCAAAAACACAACGAAGAGGGTGAAGTGGAAAACAAGAAAATCGAGAGAATCGCTCCACAAAACCTTATGTGAACAGTAGATCGGGTACCTACGATCGATTAGGAGAAATCTGAGGGGCGATTGGATCGATTGGGGTTGAAAATGACCCATTTTGGGTTTTATAAAATCGAACGTCGCACTGTCCAATCTATTGGACTAAATGGCCAATCGATTGTAGCTTGTCCAATCGATTGGAGATGTCCAATCGATTGGGTTGTACCCTCCAATCAATTGGATTGGTCCGGGAAGAATTTTTTTTTAAACCAATAGGCTCATTTTCCAGGACCCCCAAAAAATTCTTTTCAAGAAAAAATCATTATTAAACTGCTCAAGAAAAGATAGAATATTAGAAAAACATAGAATTCACTTCATTAAGACAATCTCGATAAGCAATAAACACTGATTCTAATTTGAGAGAATTAACTAACACGTTAGTGCAATCTTTTGCTTCATCAAAAAATATTAATTCTTTTAGACATTAGCGCAAGTCACAGATCACTAATAATCATAGATTCAAATATCAACAATAATATCATTACGTGTAAGTGATCTGAGTCTATTTGTGGTACCGGATAAGATTTCATAATAATTTCTCATAAATATCAGAATCTGGAGGTATCTTGTATTCGATCATAAAATCCTCATTAGAGTTATTTTGGGATCTCACATACTATCATGTATATAGGTATTTGCTGATGGATAAGAATTTTTCTAGCAAATTGGCTTTCTTTTACACCATTTTTATTTACTTTAAATATAAGTAGCTTTCACTCTCCATGTAGGTAGTGCTTTTCTATAGCAAAGAGAATCAGATTTCAATTTTGAACAGGGCCATACAGATGGCATTCACTCTAACTTTTGTGGAGGTAGCTTTTTTCTTAACATAATAACTCTCATTTGGAAGCCAACAGTCGACTATAGTGCAGTTTCGAAATCAACTGAAGGCAGGAACACTACTAATTTGAAGTTAGAATCAGTAGAGGTTTATTCTTAATTCCAAGAATACAAGATTTCCCACCTCTATCAAATCCATTCCCACAGAAATACTCAGTGTGCATGTGAATGTGAGATATACTATTTCAATAATCTTTTAATGCATACTAGTAAAAATTGACAAAATCATAATAATTAAAAGATATAATACCTGGATTAGCAAAATTTTTACTAACAGTTAAGTTATTTTTCTTGGAATGTCTCAGACATTACTGCTCATCAAAATTGTATAGAATAATAATTTTAATATTCTTCTGAACACTTGATCTTTTGATTTTTCTGAAATATTATCAATTTTTATTCTTCAAGACGAAGTAAGATAAAAAAGAAACAAAATCCCTCAAAAATTAAGAATTTGCGAACCAGAGGGGATAGAGAGCACATTGCTCAGAAATATGATATTGACGAATATTTCTCCTTCAGAGAATCTTTCTTAACCCACATAGATGTGAGTTTGGCAGATGGATCAATTCTCTTAGGACCTTTCCTCCTTTGAGTTACATAACTCTGAGGTTGTTTGAATTTTTCGAGAGACTCAATCTCCTTATTTAATTCTCTAGACCTTTCCAGTAGGTCTTTCATCTTCTTAGATAGCACATCCAAATAATTTATCTCATAATGTGTCTTTAAAGAAATTCTCTGACTTTTCACATTCTGAGTGGTATTCACCATTTTTTCTAGTAGATTTTGATGTCCTCTTCTCAACTTGTGATAGTCTCTAATCACATGACCCATGTTTTTGCAGTACTTGCACTGACGACTGCTTTTTACCATTTTAATTGGGTCATTGATCTGTGTGGGAATAGCTTGGGCTTTAACAAAAATTGTCTTGGATGAAGACCCTTTTTCTTGATTGTTTTTGTAACCCAAACCCTGTTTGTCTCCATAGACTTTTTTCACACGAAGAATCTCATCAAGCTTTGCAGAGCTGGATGAGAATCCTGACACATCCCTTTTTGATTTGAGAACCTCATTCTCTAAGGATTCCTTGTGTGTCATGCAAGTTTGGAATTCACATTCCAATGACTTGTTCCTCTTTAGCAGAGACTCATTCTCTTGCTCTAAATCAGTAATCAACACTTTTAATTTTTCACTATCAATTACTAAGGCTGCATTTTCTGAGTCAAGATATTTAACCTTGTCAGATAAAACTTTGTTACCCTTGATGAATTTTATCGATTCCTCGTACAGTTCTTTCACACCAACTGCCGAGTCATCCGAGTCCCCATTGTAAGAGTCTTCTGAACTCTCATTATCACTTTTCTTGGACTCTCCATGAGATCCATAGGGACTATTGAAACGAGCAACAAAAGCTGTATACTTATCAGTCTTTTTATTGCTATCTGAATTATCAGAATGGTCTTCTGATTCTTCATCCCATGTGGCATTGAATGCTTTTGCCTTGCCCTTATATTCTTCTTTGTTTGGGCGCACATTTGCAAAATGACCAAAACCCTTACATTTGAAACATTGGGGATCGCTTGAGCTGTGAAAGTAGGGTTTTTCAGCGTCGTTGGTTACGGAAACCCTAGAATTAATACATTTGTAATTATCCGAGACTTTTAACCTGTAGAATGAGCAATTTTGCATAGTGGCTTGTGTCGGATGTCGATCCGCACTCGAGATTAGTCGGATTAGCGCGAATAAGAACATGAAATGACGGAAAATATTACAAAAATTGATGGATGGAGAGATGAGAATGGTGAAGTGATTTTTAAAATAGGATTTTGAATTTTCTAGATAAAGAAATTTCTACAAGAAGCATTAAGGCAAGAATCAACTAACACAATAATGCAACACTATAACAAATGAAACACAATTAAAATTCAAATCATATTTGTTTATTAAACTAAGAACGTGCTTACAATGATCAAAGTAAAATTAATATTTCAACTAGAAAGCAAATAAAAAGAAATTAGAGAGAGAGAGAAAAAGGGACCAAGAGAGAGAAAGCGAGGATGTAGAGAGAGAAAGTGATCCCACCTTTGAACATGACTTACCGAGAATTTTACTGTGAGATTGGCCATGTGATGGAGAAGGTCAGCCATGGTTGGCTTGGCCAAGTGGTAGGAACTCACCCAAGCTTTGAATTTGGAGGTGTTGATTGGATGCCGGACTGGTTCGGGCATGAGGGTTTCCTTAGAGGAAGGCGCACCTATTTGGCATGGAAAAGATCAACCCCCTCCCACTTTGCTGTTGGAGAATGGCTTAACGGTTTGGAAGTGGTGAACCAGGTGGTTGTGGTACTGGTGTGCTAGAAGATAACAATGGTATGCTTCGGGGTGCTGGTGAATGGAGCAGACAGCAAAGAGGAGATGATGATGGTGAATGGATGCACACACCGGTGATGAGGTGGATGTGGTGCACGCATGGAAGAGATGTGCAGGTTGGTGTTGCACCTGCAACTCCAGCAATAACAACTTGCTGGTGAGAACAGCTCGAATGGTGGAGCAGGGGTCGTAGTACGGTATTGAAGGGAGATGCAGCAACGTCTTAGGTGAGGTCGCAGGTAGGAAATAGAGAAGGTAGATGGCCAGCAGCTTCTACTGGTGGAGAAGTGCGGACCGTGGGAGATCAAGAGAGGTCCATGGTACTCCTCCCTTCTCTTCTCTTCTTTCTTCTTCTTTTCCTTTTTTTTTTTTTTTTTTGTTTGTTTTCTAGAATGAAAACGATGAAGAAGAAGAGAGAAGCGGTGGAGTAAGCGGCAGCAGTGGTGGTCACCGGACTGGTGTGAGATGGCCGGAGTTAATGGAGAACCAGGGTGTGGCAGGTTGGTAATGGGAAGACCGTCTGCAACAGAAGGAGGCGGAGGTAGATGGTATTGCAAGTGGTGCCGGTGGTGCAAGGAGGTGCAGGCGCACGCAGCAGCAGCAGCCTTGCTAGGAAGCGGAGAAGGTGAAGAAGGAGGCAGTGGAAGATGGCAGCATGGTTGAGGGGGCAGTAAGGTTTGAATGGGAAGAGCCAAGGTGGGAGGAGACGTGGAGGAGAAGAAGATGGGAAAGAAAAGAGAGAACCGTGGATGGAAGAGAGACTCCTCTCTTCTTTTTCTCTTTCTAATATACTAAGGCCCTAGGGTTTTGAATTATTGGGTGAATAGGGACTGTTAGATCATCTTCTCAATTCTCTTTCACCTTGTTTTCAATTATGGGGAAATATCCCATGTATTTGATGATGTATCACTCATCATGCAGCACCCTCCAGCAACTTTTTCTCCTTTCTTCCTTATCTTTTGGTAACCAATTCATTACCCAAAATGATCCAACCCTTGCATTCTTTCCTCTCTCTTTCATAGTAGTAGCCATCCACCTTATTTGATTGTTAGAGTCCTCCCTTTGGTAAAAATAACAACTACCTTTTCACTTCTCCTTTTTAGAAAATATTTCTTCAATGGTTCATATGCTCCAATCCACCTTGCACTTCAAAGCTAAAGCTAATCCAGCAACTCTTTGATTTTTAGACCAAGCACATGGGACCCACATGTTGTGGTGTACTGTATGTGCACTCACAATTTTTGCCACTTGATGATTCATTGGTCCATATATAGGCTTTTTGGTGATCCATCGATCAAGGTTTTTGATGAGAAATACATGGGTCCCACATTGTTTGAATTTATCATTTCTAAGCTTTATGGAAACCCGATCGTTTATAACAACATCACCCTCAATCGACGGCTAGCAACTTGAATCAACACTCGGTCCATAATCTCAGCCCACCAACTTGGTTCACACAAGGGTTAAACATCCTGTCCCATTGATTTGGTCCATGGCGTGGGTTATCTTCGTGAGTTACCACGTATGCCACATTATCACTGATCCCACTGTCCATTTGTCTTGTTTCCATTATGTTTTAAACTCATTAACTTGATAGGGCTTTCCTTTTTGTGGGCCCATCAACATGCTCTACTCGCCCATTATCTTGATGTCCAAGAACTTGAGTTGTGTTATTCCAATTTCATCGGTCCATCTTGTCTGTTATCCAACGTTATCTGAGCATAGTTCCTTGGTCTACATGATCATCTTTGATCTGGACAAGTTTGGTAGTGAGCTTCTGTGGTTGATCGCGGGCTTGCAGTTCTCCAGAATCGTCAGCTCAGGTTTCCTGTAATAACGAAAGGCACGTAATGAGGCTTCAGTCATAACGACTTTATATCTAGATATCCGATAGTGTGTTTAATGCATGCAAATATACCATTTCGTCTAGAAAAGTGTGTTCTACGCAACAAAAGAGACTCTCATGTAGAAAAGTGGATAATTATAGTAGTTTTACATAGAAGAGTGTGATAACAATTGAAAATACGCACTTTTAAGCGAATATCACAACCCCTAACCAGCCTATTGCCAATCCTTGACAATTAGTGCGAAATAAATGAGCTTAAAAGGGTTTTGCACATGCTGCACACTTTTTCATATTAGCTAAGGGAAAACATCGTTCATCAAATTATTGAATGGATGCAAAAATAGTTACAGGCTAGCAAAGAGCTGAAAAGTATTGGCAAGTCTACAAACTGATAATCAAGACCCAGAATAGTCAGACTCTGCGTGTGTGTGTGCTCAACATTCTCATCATCCGACAGTAAAGGTTTCCAGATCACCTATAAGTTTGTATGCCTCGACCTCAATTCTCACATGTTTAGCACTCCGAATGGAATCACACGTGAAGGTTTTTTTTTTTCTTCTTTTCTCTCAATTTATATGTGAGGAGATGTGTTGATATATGAAACAAAGATCTCACATATGTATTATTTGAAGGAAGGACAACTTTAACAGAAGAAGATCTCATGATTGGAATACCACTTCACTCGGGAACGTCAGATTAAACTCTATAGCTTCTCCTTCTCCAATCTCCACATTTTATGATCGTGCTATCCTAGAATCAAATAGGACTTTCCTGGGTTATAATGAGGCTTAGGTCCGGTGTAGAAAAATAAAGGGATACAGGATTTCAAAGATCTTGAGAGGATATCTCTATTTTCTTATATTTTTCCTGCGATGTATGGCCCATATCTTCTAGTCATAGCATGTGGGCTTGTTAAGCTTTGATAATGGGCTTTCATGATCGATTTGGGCCCACAAGTCTCGAAAATCGTCCCATCGGGGTTTCCTGCGACAGAAGAAGCGCGTAATGAGACTTTAATCAGAACGGCTTAATATTTAGACTTCCGAAAATGTGTTTAATGCATGCAAATATACCATTTCGTCCAGAAAAGTGTGTTTTACGCAATGAGATAGACTCTTACGTAGAAAAGTGGATAATTAGAGCAGTTTTACGTAGGAGAGTGCGATAACGCTAACAGGATAAGTGCTTAAAATAAGCACTTTTGAGCGAATATCACAACCCCCAACCAGCATATTGCCAATCCTTGGCAATTAGTGCGAAATACATGAGCTTAAAAGGGCTCTGCACATGCTGCACACTTTTTCATATTAGCTCCGGGAAAACACCGTTCATCAAATTATTGAATGGATGCAAAAACAGTTACATGCTAGCGAAGAGTTGGAAAGTTTTGGCAAGACTACAGACTGATAATCATGACCCAGATTAGTCAGACTCTGCGTGTGTGTGTGCTCAACATTCTCATCATCCGACAGTAAAGATTTCCAGATCACCTCTAAGTTTTTCTGCCTCGACCTCAAATCTCACATGTTTAGCACTCAGAATAGAATCACACAAGAAGGGTTTTCTTCTTTTCTCTCAATTTATATGTGAGGAGATGTATTTAATATAAAGAGGCAAAAGATCTCACATATGTTTTATTTGAAGGAAGGACATCTTTAACAGAAGAAGATCTCATGATTGGAATACCACTTCACTCGGGAACGTCAGATCAAACTCTATAGCTTCTCTTTCTCCAATCTCCACATTTTATGATCGTGCTATCCTAGAATCAAGTAGGACTTTCCTGGGTTGTAATGAGGCTTAGGTCAGGTGTAGAGAGATAAAGGAATACAGGATTTCAAAGATCTTGAGAGGATATTGCCATTTTCTTGAATTTTTCCTGCGACGTAACACCATTATCTGGTTTTTTTTCCTTTTTTCGTATTTTTCTCTTTTTCTTGATATTTCTGAGACTGCTCAATTTCTTTTCAGCTCTTCTTCATACTTTCTTTCTATATTTTGTTTTTGGCTTGAGCCACTTTCTTTTCCTTTTGATTCTTCTTCTTTACTTTTCTTTTCACGGTACACCCACATTAGTTATTTTTTATCCTTCTCAAAAGTAGGGTGGCTAGTAACACTTCGTAGCTAAACTGGGTTTTTGGTTAATGGGCTTACAAAGAAAAGGCTTTTATAGAAGGGTTCAAGGGGTTTCTAGTGAAGTATAATTCAGGTGAGTAAAAAGGCTAAATGGTTCAGAAAAATGGCCTAAATCATTTTCTAGGGTTTGCACTATCATGTATACTGTCTTGACTGGATATAGAGAAGGTTTTGTCGTAGTAATCCCATGTTGATGTCGTTCCGAGTTTTATGATCGAAGCAAAAGATAATGAGATCTCTCAACGAATATTGCGGGCATGAAGAATAGTGAGTCATCTTGTGACTCAGAATTGTTGTATAACACTCTGAATTGATTAAAGGTTCGAAAGCTCACTGGGTTAGGTCTCCACAATTCTTCTCACAGGATCTCTAGAATTTCTAAACTTAGGATAACTCTGATATTGATAGTGTACAATTGTGCCGAATATGAGTTTTTCTGAGTTTTCAAACCTGCTGTAGTCATGCTTGAATTGACTCAACGCTAACTTTAAACAAAAATTGACATCCTCAATACTGACTTAACGGAGGTTTTCAGCTAATCAAAGTCAGGGTATTTGACACATTTTTGAAATTCTAAAAAACTTTTGGAGAACATCGGAAATCATCCCAAAAACAAGAATTTTTGAAAGTAGGATTTTTCGGCGTCGTTGGTTACGGAAACCCTAGAATCAACTAGATTTGTAATTTGATCCGAGCCTCAAAATTCCTGCAAAATTATAGGCTTTGTATAGGGATTCGTGTCGGATGTCGATCCGCACTCAAGGTTAGTGTGCGTAATTCAAAGACATGAAATGCCGGATTTTTATCAAGAAAACATGGGGAGGTGAGAATGGTGATGGATTTAAAACATGCTTAGTGATTTTTAGAGAGAGAAATTACCACAAACAATCAAGAACACAAAAGTAAACTAACAAATGGAAAATAACAATAGTTTTTATTCATAAATTCCAAACAAGAATTACAATTCAATCAAAGAAACACATACTAGCAATGAAATGTCTAGAGAGAAAACCAAAATTTTAGAGATAGAAAGGGGCTAACTAGAGAGAGAATGTGGGGACACTAGAGAGAGAAATAGCCTTACCGTGGAGAACTTGCTGGAGAATTACTATTGATGGGGTCGCATGGGCATTCTTTGCCAAGTGTGGGAGTGGTTGCCTTGAGATGATGGTGGATCTATGAAGAGCGTGTTGGAGATGACGATCTCCATCAGTGCAGCTCACAGTTGGTGGTGATGACTAGTGAAGATGGGGATGGCGAGTTCCTTAATGGTGGTGGCGGTAATGGAGAAGAACCATGGGGGTTCTCACGGTCTTGAGGCCCGTGAAGGTGAGGTAGGATAGGGGCAGCAAGAAGAGGGGGATCTTCCCTCTTTCTTCTTCTCCTTTTCTCTGTCGTTCTTTTCTTTATTTTTTTTTTCTTTTTGACTTTGGAACGGGGAAGAAGAGGAGGAGGGTGACGGTGGCTGGATGTTGAAGGGGGCAGCGTGGATCGATGGAGGCTAGAAGCTTGGGGATGGCGGTAATGGTGATTACGGCTTGGAGATTGGGGAGTTTATGGGTGGTGGCTGGGTTAAGGAATGGATGGTGAAGGTGGTAACTAGCAGCTAGGGGGCTGGCAGTGTGCTGGATGGTGCTTTCTAAAGATGGAGGAACAGTTGGCGGTTGCTGTGCGTGGAGATGATGGAGGGGAGGTGAGCTCGTGGAGGAGAAAGAAAGGAAACAAGATGGGGAAAACGTGGAGAGGAAATGGAATGGATGGTTTTGGGTTTTCCCTTGCTAAAACGTTCAAGAGGGGGGTGGTAATGACGGAGTTGCAGATGGCCGGAGTTCTGCAACTCCGGCGAGAAAGATAACGAAAAAGATGAAGAAGAAGGTGAAGAAGAAGAGGGGAAAGTCGCCAAAAATCGAGGGAAAGAAGGAGCAGGAGAGTTTGGGGAGAGAATGGAAGAGAAAGGAGGGGGATTAGGGTTCGAATGAACCCCTATCCTTCTCCTTTTAAAGCTCCCTATTTCCTTTAATGGAAATAGGGTATTTTTTGAAAATAAAAAATACGAAAAATATATATATATATATATATATATATATTTTTTTTTTTAAAGTAAAAACCTACTTTTCTATGGGGAATCTCCCCAATTAGTGGACCCCCCATTTAATTAAAATTATTTTTGAAATTCGCGGGGTCCACTAACTGGTCGGACAGCGGGTCGATGAAGATGGGCCCGGCTATTGGCCCTCATGGATTGATGATGTCCATCGTCTCACAAGATGATGTGACAGACAGTCTGATGGCGATCGGATGGATGGTGACTTGATTGGGACTCAGATTGGTAGATCGACGGATCTAGAGAGATCCAACGGTCCGATTGAAGATCCAACGGTCAGAAAGTTAAGGGAGATGAGATAGAGCTGATGGGCAGGAGTTCTGGGGTTAGGTCAGTAGATTCGAGGACCGAGAGATGAAGAGAGAGAGAGAATAATGAGAGATGAGAGAAAAAGTATCAGAAAATAGAGAGAAAAGCACTGGCGGAGGGTCTGGAACCCTGGTCTTCACTGTGACCATCCTCACGCTTCTCCAGTAGAGTCGACCATCATTCTTTGCTGACTCATGTGGCTTTAAACGCTTTGGTCCGTCTCTTGGTCATTGGCTCTCCTACTCTCTTCGTTCTTTGGGCTGGCTTTTTGGTCCTCTTATTCAGCCCATATTTGGCCCATATCTTCTAGTCATAGCATGTGGGCTTGTTAAGCTTTGATAATGGGCTTTCATGATCGATTTGGGCCCACAAGTCTCGAAAATCGTCCCATCGGGGTTTCCTGCGACAGAAGAAGCGCGTAATGAGACTTTAATCAGAACGGCTTAATATTTAGACTTCCGAAAATGTGTTTAATGCATGCAAATATACCATTTCGTCCAGAAAAGTGTGTTTTACGCAATGAGATAGACTCTTACGTAGAAAAGTGGATAATTAGAGCAGTTTTACGTAGGAGAGTGCGATAACGCTAACAGGATAAGTGCTTAAAATAAGCACTTTTAAGCGAATATCAATGTAGCACCATTATGTGGTTCTTTTTCCTTCTTTTCATATTTTTCTCTTCTTCTAGACATTTCTGAGACTGCTCAATTTCTTTTCAGCTCTTTTTATAGTTTGTTTCCATATTTTGTTTTCAGCTTGAACCACTTTCTTTTCCTTTTGATTCTTCTTCTTTACTTTTCTTTTCATGGTATACACACATCAGTTATTCTTTTGTCCATCTCAAAATAAGGGTAGCCAGTCATGCTTCGTAGTTGAACTGGGTTTTAGGTTGATGGGTTTACAAAGAAAAGGCTTTTATAGAAGGGCTCAAGGGGTTTCTAGTGAAGTATAATTCAGGTGAGTAAAAAGGCTGAACGGTTCAGAAAAATGGCCTAAAGCATTTTCTAGGATTTGCACTATCATGTATACTGTCTTGACTGGATACAGAGAAGGTTCTGTTGTAGTAATCCAATTTTGATGTCGTTCCGAGTTTTATAATTGAAGCAAAAGATAATGAGATCTCTCAACGAATATTGCGGATATGAAGAATAGTGAGTCACCTTGTGACTCAGGATTGTTTTATAACCCCCTGAAATGACTAAAGGCTCGAAAGCTCACTGGGTTAGGTCTCCACAATTCTTCTCACAGAATCTCTAGAATTTCTAAACTTAGGATGACTCTGATATTGATAGTGTACAATTGTGCCGAATTTGAGTTTTTCTGAGTTTTCAAACTAGCTGTAGTCACGCTTGACTTGACTCAAAGCTAACTTTAAACAAAAATCGACATCCTCAATACTGATTTAATGGAGGTTTTCAGCTAATCAAAGTCAGGGTATTTGACACATTTTTGAAATTCTAGAAAACTTTTGGAGAACATCGGAAATCACCCAAAAACAAGAATTTTTTTTTCTTTTTTTTATCAAAATGAAGACATGAGTTTTGGTAAATACCCCACCCCTAACCATAATACAGCACTGTCCTCGGTGCTCATGACCGGGATGTGCTCATGACCGGGATATAAAATGATGAAAAATCGATGATGATGATGCAAAGGTTCAGGGAGGATGTTACCAAGTCGGCAGAAACTCGACAGTGTGTGGTACCTGATGATCGGAAGAATGAATGTACTTGCATTTCTAATGATATAACAGTAATAACAAATGCATGAGACTCATGTACTCTAGGAATACTGGAATTGCCTTTCCGAAAGCGCTAAGTTTTACGTCTTCAGCCAGACATGATGGGGGTATATCAAGTACCCCCAACCAGGTTAAAACTCATGGAGACTGAGTGAGTCTGTAGTCTTCCTGACACCTAAGGTGGAACGGAAACAACTATCCTATCCCTTGTCTAGGTATACCTGTGTATAACATGTCTTTCTCAGTGTAGACTGAGAGAAGGGCAGTAAGTGCTCTGAGCAGACCTGCAAAAATATTTAGTTCAGCGGGGAGGGATTGAAGCTTCTTAGTAAAGACTAAGAGGAGAGTAGTAGTGGGTTCTCTGACCATGGTTAGCAGAGCCGCAAACTCATTGAGTTTAGCGGAAATGTATCTGAATGGAGCAGACTCCTGCAGATCAGTAATACCAGAATTGTTTGACTCCGACATGAAGTCAGACTCAAAGTGTTCTTGACACTTGGATAATTTATCTTTGGGAGAGTCTTGAATTAGAATCTCTACGGCACACGGGTCATTGATAATATCGACGTAGGGTGGCGGGTGAAAACTGTTGACCTCTCCCTCGAGGTTTCCTAATTTGATAGGGATGTTCAAATCCCTACACTCAATATGTTCATCCTTGGTGGGGAGCGGTAGGTCCAGGATAACAGGAATCCCATATTCTAGACACGGCTCATTAGTAGGAATGTCTACATCCAGGGCAAAGAAAGAATTATCAGAGATAGAGATGGAACTGAGTTCCTCTATGCTCGGTCCAGAAGTTGGTGCTGTTAAGGGCACCAAAGATTGAGACTCGGGTTCATCACTATTGTTGCACAATCCAAGTGAGGTGGGCAGGTGAAATTAGGGTTTTTCCGCGTCGTTGGTTACGGAAACCCTAACTTCAACACATTTGTAAATTGATCCGATTCTTAAATCCTGCAAAATTTTAGATCTGTATAGGGATTCGTGTCGGATGTCGAATCCGCACTCGGGATTAGTCGGGTTAACGCAAATAAGAACTCATTTAAACATGGGAAATCCTTAAAAAAACATGGGAATGTGAGAATGGTGGTTGAGATTAAAACAAGCTTTCATTAACGAGATTATCTTAGGCTATTAAAATGTACTAAAAAGAAATAAAAAATTACAATATGATAATCAAACTAACTTTATTGATCAAACAATGCTTACAAACATTAAATAGAGAAAGAAAGAAAAACAACCACAAGGCAATTTAAAGAAAAGCTAGAGAGAGGAATTAGGGAGAGAGATAGAGATTGTAGAGAGAGAAACATTTGAGAACTAGAGAGAGAAAAGCTTACCACCAAAATGGGAGGAAGAGATAGGTGGTGTCCATTCCGTGGTTTGGCTTGCAGTCCATGTCGGTTGGAGAGATGCTGGAAGGCCACCAGTTGTAGAGTTGTTGGGCAGCCAAGGAGAGGATCAACCAACGGACAGCACCACCAATAAGATCGTGGTGGTGCACCACCGTGAAGACAGTGGTTGTAGCAAAGAAGAAGCCACGAAGGCTCTTGGAGGTGTGGAGGACCGGAATGATGGGGGCGCTGGTTTCTGGTGCTGGACAGTGCAAGGAGGAGGGCGAAGCAGCAGGTGGAGAAGGGGTTGCTGCCCGTTGATGGGGGCGGTGCACCAGCAACGTGGTGGATGTGCAGTAGCTTGGAATCATCTCCAAGGCGTTAACAGCATGGGAGAACGGCCTGGACTCTCACCAGCAGGTTGCTGGTGCTTGACGTTGCATGAAGGGAGAGGACCTGTGCTGTGTTTTTCGACAGGTGTGGAGAGAACTGAAGAGCTCGCCGGAGAAGACGAACCAGTCCGGCGAGCTACTGTGAAAGGAGTTGAAGGTCTGCAACTCCTCTGATGATGGAGTTGCAGATGGTGTAGGGATGGTGATGGCGGAGCGGTGGAGTCAAAAACGTGGAGGATAGGTGAAAGAACAGCAACGTGGTTGCTGGTTGGTGGTGGAGGCCGGAGTTGCAGCGGCAGCTCCGATAAGAACGTGAAAAGAAGAAGAAGAAGAAGAAGAAGAAGAAGAAGAAGAAAGGGAAGAGAGGAAGAGGAAAGAAGAGAAGGAAGAGGGGGAGGAACCTCACCGTTGCATGCTGTGGTGAGGACGGTGGTGGAGCACAGTTCGCAGGCCGGAGTTGCAGACCTGCAACTCCGGCAAAAGAAGAAGAAAACGAAGAAGGAGAAGAAGAAGAAGAAGAAGAAGAAGAAGGAGAAGAAGAAGGAGAAGAAGAAGAAGAAGAAGAAGAAGAAGAAGAAGAAGGAGGAGGAGGCGCTCCACTCCTCACCGGCGATGGCACGCCGGAGGAGAAGAAGAAGGGGAAAGGGAAGAGGAGGAAAGGGTGTCCGAGCGGGGGCCCGAGGGGAGAGAGCCGAAGGGTTTTTAACCCTCTCCTTAAGTAGAAACCGTGGGTTTCTAAACTTAGAAACTCACGGTTTCTAAAAGAAAATTTTTTTTTTATTTTTTTATTTTTGAACCATGGGTTTTGCGGGCTTGGGCTCGAGGTTAATGGGCCGTTTGGCCATGACCACTAGGCCAAGAGCTGATGCCACGTGTTGGCCAGTGGTTGGCCGAGAGATGACGCCACGAGTCGGCCAGTGGTTGGCCAATGGGAACGCTAAAAATCGTGGGCCCAGAGTGCATCGGCCATGGGCCAGAAGGTAGGTGAGAATGATAGTGGGCCACTGGGCTCGATGGATGTGGGTTAGGGTGCGTTTGGTTGCCAGGGGAGAAAAATGCATTTTCCCCTTGAAATACCCATCAAGGAAAAATGTATTTTCCTTTCTTCGGAAATCGAGCTCTACGCTCTCAGCCACAATCAACCATCTGAGGTATTTCTCTACAATCAAACCTGCCTTAGGGACTGATATTTTACAATGGAGATCGGGTGGTTGATAGGATGGATGATCGACTGATCGGTAGCACGATCGGATGGTCGGATGCATAGAATTGATAGATCAGATGGCGATCTATAGAGATTCAACGGCCCGATAGAAGATCCAACGGTTAGAAAGCTAAGGGAGATGAGACAGAGCCAATGAGCAGGAGTTCTGGGGTTAAGTCAATAGATTCGAGGACCGAGAAATGAAGAGAGAGAGAATAAGGAGAGATGAGAGAGAAAATATCAGAAAAAGTATTGGCAAAGGGTCATGAACCCTGGTTTTCCTTTGTTCTTCACTTGCGCTTTGCCAGTAGAGCAGGCCATCATTTGATGTGGCTTTAAATACTTTGGTCCTTCTCTTGGTTATCAGCTCTCCCGCTCTCGTGGTTCCTTGGGCCAGCTCTTCGATCCCCTTGTTCAGCCCATAATAGGCTCATATCTTCTAGACATAGCCTGTGGACTCTTTAAGCTTTGATAATGGGCTTTCATGATCCATGTGGGCCCACAAGTCTCGAGAATCATCCAATCAGGGTTTCCTGCGACAGAAGAAGCGCGTAATGAGACTTAATCAGAACGGCTTAATATCTAAACTTCTAAAAATGTGTTTAATGCATGCAAATATACCATTTCGTCCAGAAAAGTGTGTTCTACGTAATGAGATAGACTCTTACGTAGAAAAGTGGATAATTAGAGCAGTTTTACGTAGGAGAGTGCGATAATGCTAAAAGGTTAATTGCTTAAAATAAGCACTTTTGAGCAAATATCACAACCCCCAACCAGCATATTGCCAATCCTTGGCAATTAGTGCGAAATAAATGAGCTTAAAAGGGCTCTGCACATGCTGCACACTTTTTCATATTAGCTCCGGGAAAACACCGTTCGTCATATCATTGAATGGATGCAAAAATAGTTACATACTAGCGAAGAGTTGGAAAGTTTTGGCAAGACTACAGACTGATAATCATGACCCAGAATAGTCAGACTCTGCGTGTGTGTGTGCTCAACATTCTCATCATCCGAAAGTAAAGATTTCCAAATCACCTCTAAGTTTTTATGCCTCGACCTCAAATCTCACATGTTTAGCACTCAGAATAGAATCCCACAAGAAGGGTTTTCTTCTTTTCTCTCAATTTATATGTGAGGAGATGTATTTAATATAAAGAGGCAAAAGATCTCACATATGTTTTATTTGAAGGAAGGACATCTTTAACAGAAGAAGATCTCATGATTGGAATACCACTTCACTCGAAAACGTCAGATCAAACTCTATAGCTTCTCTTTTTCCAATCTCCACATTTTATGATCGTACTATCCTAGAATCAAGTAGGACTTTCCTGGGTTGTAATGAGGCTTAGGTCAGGTGTAGAGAGATAAAGGAATACATGATTTCAAAGATCTTGAGAGGATATTGCCATTTTCTTGTATTTTTCCTACGGCGTAACACCATTATCTGGTTCTTTTTCCTTTTTTTCGTATTTTTCTCTTTTTCTTGATATTTCTGAGACTGCTCAATTTCTTTTCAGCTCTTTTTAATACTTTCTTTCTATATTTTGTTTTTGGCTTGAACCACTTTCTTTTCCTTTTGATTCTTTTTCTTTACTTTTCTTTTCACGGTACACCCACATCAGTTATTCTTTTGTCCATCTCAAAATAAGGGTAGCCAGTCATGTTTCGTAGCTGGACTGGATTTTAGGTTGATGGGTTTGCAAAGAAAAGGCTTTTATAGAAAGGTTCAAAGGGTTTCTAGTGAAGTATAATTCAGGTGAGTAAAAAGGCTGAATGGTTCAGAAAAATGGCCTAAATCATTTTCTAGGATTTGCACTATCATGTATACTGTCTTGACTGGATATAGAGAAGGTTCTGTCGTAGTAATCCAATGTTGATGTCATTCCGAGTTTTATGATCGAAGCAAAAGATAATGAGATCTCTCAACGAATATTGCGGGCATGAAGAATAGTGAGTCATGCATTGACTCAGGATTATTGTATAACTCTCCGAAATGATTAAAGGTTCGAAAGCTCACTGGGTTAGGTCTCCACAATTATTCTCACAGGATCTCTAGAGTTTCAAAAACTTAGGACGACTCTGATGTTGATAGTGTACAATTGTGCCAAATCTGAGTTTTTCTGAGTTTTCAAACCTGCTGTAGCCACGCTTGACTTGACTCAAAGCTAACCTTAAACAAAAATTGACATCCTCAATACTGACTTAACGGAGGTTTTCAGCTAATCAAAGTCAGGGTATTTGACACATTTTTGAAATTCTAGAAAACTTTTGGAGAACATCGGAAATCACCCCAAAAATAAAAAGTTTTTTTTTTATCAAAATGAAGACATGAGTTTTGGTAAATACCCCACCCCCAATCAAAATATAGCACCGTCCTCGGTGCTCATGACCGGGACATAAAATGATAAAAATTCAGTGATGATGATGCAAAAGTTTAGGAAGGATGTTACCAAGTTGGCAGAAACTCGACAGTGTTTGGTACCTGATGATCGGGAGAATGAATGTACCTACATTTTCAGAGATATAACAGTAATAACAAATGCATGAGACTCATGTACTCTAGGAATACCGGAATTGCCTTTCCGAAAGCGCTAAGTTTTACGTCTTCAGCCAGACATGACGGGGGTATATCAAGTACCCCCAACCAGGTTAAAACTCATCGAGACTGAGTGAATCTGCAGTCTTCCTGACACCTAAGGTGGAATGGAAACAATTATCCTATCCCTTGTCTAGGTATACCTGTGTAGAACAGGTCTTTCTCAGTGTAGACTGAGAGAAGGGCAGTAAGTTCTCTGAGCAGACCCGCAAAAACATTTAGTTCAGCAGGGAGGGATAGAAGCTTCTCAGTAAAGACTGAGAGGAGAGTAGTAGTGGGTTCTCTGACCGTGGTTAGCAGAGCCGCAAACTCATTGAGTTTTGCGGGAATGTATCTGAATGGAGCAGACTCCTGCAGATCAGTAATACCAAAATTGTCTAACTCTGAGATGAAGTCAGACTCAAAGTGTTCTTGATACTTGGATAATTTATCCTCGGGAGAGTCCTGAATTAGACTCGCTACGGCACACGGGTCATCGATAATATTGACGTAGGGTAGCGGGTGAAAATTGTTGACCTCTTCCTCGATGTTTCCTAATGTGATAGGGATGTTCCAATCCCTACATTCAATATGTTCATCCTCGGTGGGGAACGGTAGGTCCAGGACAGCGGGCGTCCCATGTTCTAGACACGGCTCATCTGTGGGAATGTCTGCATCCAGGGCAGAGAAAGAATTATCAGAGATAGAGATGGAACTGGGTTTCTCTGGGCTCGGTCTAGAAGTTGGTGCTATTAAGGGCACCAAAGATTGAGACTCGGGTTCATCACAATTTTTGCACAATCCAAGGGAGGTGGGGAGGAACGGTAGATCTATGACAGCAGGGATCCTACGATCGAGACAAAACTCAGTGTCATGATGATCATCTTTAGGGTCCAGGTTAGAGGCAGCAGTGGGAGAGTGAGAAATAGGTTGCTTTGAGGTAGGTTCAGGATGTGGTGCTTTTAAAGGCACCGAAGAAGGAAACACTGGCTCTTCAATAGTCTGGCTCGATCTAGGGGTGGGTACAACTTCTATTTCTTCCTCGCAATGCTGGTACTGGGTCCAATTGTGCGGCTCCTCATTATAGACAGTTGCCATATCATTCTCCTTAGGATAGGCTATTGGTGGGCTAGTAAAGTTGACTTCCTCTCTCTCATTTTCTAATTGAACTAGACGTTGCTCGAAGCTCTCCATAGATTGCTGTTGTTGGTGCTCTAGACTTTGGAAATACTGTTGTTGCTGGGCAATGTACTGAGAGAGAAGGTCCTCTAGACCGGGTGTAGTAGCCAACGGAGGTGGTTCAGCCAAGGGGAGCTGAAGTGCTAACTCTTGATTGTAGTCCGACTGGGTATGAAAGTTGTAAGGCAAAGTGGAGTCTGGGACTAGTTGCTGACTCTGAAAATCCTGAGGGGCCCACTGTTGATCAGAATAATCATTCTGTGGATATGATGGGTACTGGGATTGCGAGTATTGCCAGTCATACTCTCCATTGGGTTGATAGAACCCGGAAGGATAATTATCCTGCTGCAGTTGCTGCGGGAGGGCAGACTGTTCCCAACCAAAGTTATTGTGACTCCTATTATCCGGATAATAAGTGTTGTCATAGGAGGTCTGCATTGGAGATGGAAAGGTACAAACATCTTGCTGGATAGGAGGGTAATATCCTACAGAGTGGGAATTGTACACAGGTTGCTGGACTGCGGCACAAAGGGCAGAGACTGAATTTTTAAGCTCTTGGAGTACAGAATTGTACTCCGGATCTTGGTGATTATCATACCCTGTAGAAGTGTGCGAGACTGGAGTATCATGATGATACGCAGAATTGTCATACCATTGTTGAGAGTGATCACTTCGATTCTCACAGAAACTGTAGTAGGTCTCATACAGAGGTCGTTCATCTGCCATTAGAGGTGATAGAGGGGTGCGGTGGACTAACTCTCAGATCGAGTTAGTAAAAGGTGAGGACAGGTCCAACCGGGCTTCTACTTGAAAAAGCAAGCCCAAGATTTGGCAAAAAGTTGCCAAAAGGAGACACTGGAGTAGTGATTCTAAATGATGCACACCAAGCACAGATAATCCTATTCTAAACAATCAGGATATATTTTAGGCATTATCTTGTTAGTTTTGGGGCTAGAGTAGATTATGACAGTGGGCGGACCACTGGTTTATCTTTTAGCCGCCGGACTAACTGTATGCACTCAGAGGTTCTCACCAGGCTACACTCTTCAGAGCGAATCCTTTAGTACTAACTCTAGTTAACAACAAGGCAATCCGAAGCCTAGACAGACGTGCGGCACAATGGCTGTCTTAAGTACGTCCCAGACTAACCGGATTGGTCAAGTGTATAAGAAGAGTATTCCCTCGGGTTAAGCTAGGGTTGGTGCGTGTTCCTAGTCCACACGCAACTAACCGCCGAATAGTCCAAGATGCCACGTCGAGCTCAGTGTACTTGAGTAGCAGGGACTTATGGGTGTGTTAGACAACAGGGACCCGCGCTCGTGGTCTTATTTCGATTGGATGTTAAGCGGGTTCGCTTTGTGTGGATTTTTCCTCGAACACCGGGCTAATTGGCTCTACTTCTTGATTCTTTTTATTATAGATAGATCTTGGGGATCAATTTTAGCTGGAGTGATGAGGTGGGTGATGAAATCCCACCAGTTTCAATTTTGGAGCTGGGTCTGCTCTCTTAGAGTTGATTGATTAACGGCCACGCCACGCAAGTCGAATAATATGTATGCGAAAGCAAATAGACAAGCGGCAATGATTCACCCAAATTGCTCTGTATCGCACTCAAGGCGAGGATAGAGACTTACCTCCCGTGGGCCACGCCACGGGGTCGCCTCCGTGGGTTAGGGAGGGGTATCCTAATGGGTTTGGGCCCGACTCCACCTCTTTGAGCTTTCGCTTCCTACCCACACTGGATCGTGTTCCTGCAGAAATAGTTAGATCGCACGGTCTAGGTATTTGGGATTCTATTTGAAAGATCTTTGCCTTTTTAGGGTTCACTGAACAAGCACTGGATTTAGGCAAGTTTTTGAATTAATTTCCAAATTCGAGATGGGTTAGAATTTAGGAATTCCCAGATTGGAAAATACCTAGATTGAAAAGTTTCCCGAACTGTGGAGATCTTCCAAGAAAGATTTGATTGCGAGATCCCTTATAATTTTGGGAAATTTCCCAAAATTGAAATTCTGCTAGATTTGGGATGTTTCCTTTTTGCAGACTTTTCCAAATTCGGAAGATTTCTAAAGATAAAAATTCTTCTAAAGAGGAAACTTCTAAGAGGGGAAACCCTAATTTAGCAAAGTTTCAAGATTTGAGAATCTTTCCAAAAATCGCAAATCCTTGATTGGTGATTTCTAAAAATCTGCAGAATATAAAACCCTAATTTTTTTGAATTTTGAATTTTGAATTTTTTTTGGTAATTTCCACTTAATCTAGGGTTTCTAAAAAACCCTAGAACAAGATCTAGCAGTTATATGGAAAGCAATAAAATTTCTAAATTATTACAAATTGCACTCGGCCTTCCGAGGCATTAAAAATAGTAATTTAAAAACTGCTAAAAATCAACAAAAACAAAAAAAAATAGAAAGTTTCCCGAAAAGGTCAGGCTGTCCAAATTGAGCAGCTTTCCGATTTAGCAACTTTCCAATTCCGTCTTTACGTCCTTTTTCGCACTCCCGAACACCCGAGCGGCAGCGGCGCCATTTGAAATTAGGGTTTTTCCGCGTCGTTGGTTACGGAAACCCTAACTTCAACACATTTGTAAATTGATCCGATTCTTAAATCCTGCAAAATTTTAGATCTGTATAGGGATTCGTGTCGGATGTCGAATCCGCACTCGGGATTAGTCGGGTTAGCGCAAATAAGAACTCATTTAAACATGGGAAATCCTTAAAAAAACATGGGAAGGTGAGAATGGTGGTTGAGATTAAAACAAGCTTTCATTAACGAGATTATCTTAGGCTATTAAAATGTACTAAAAAGAAATAAAAAATTACAATATGATAATCAAACTAACTTTATTGATCAAACAATGCTTACAAACATTAAATAGAGAAAGAAAGAAAAACAACCACAAGGCAATTTAAAGAAAAGCTAGAGAGAGGAATTAGGGAGAGAGATAGAGATTGTAGAGAGAGAAACATTTGAGAACTAGAGAGAGAAAAGCTTACCACCAAAATGGGAGGAAGAGATAGGTGGTGTCCATTCCGTGGTTTGGCTTGCAGTCCATGTCGGTTGGAGAGATGCTGGAAGGCCACCAGTTGTAGAGTTGTTGGGCAGCCAAGGAGAGGATCAACCAACGGACAGCACCACCAATAAGATCGTGGTGGTGCACCACCGTGAAGACAGTGGTTGTAGCAAAGAAGAAGCCACGAAGGCTCTTGGAGGTGTGGAGGACCGGAATGATGGGGGCGCTGGTTTCTGGTGCTGGACAGTGCAAGGAGGAGGGCGAAGCAGCAGGTGGAGAAGGGGTTGCTGCCCGTTGATGGGGGCGGTGCACCAGCAACGTGGTGGATGTGCAGTAGCTTGGAATCATCTCCAAGGCGTTAACAGCATGGGAGAACGGCCTGGACTCTCACCAGCAGGTTGCTGGTGCTTGACGTTGCATGAAGGGAGAGGACTTGTGCTGTGTTTTTCGACAGGTGTGGAGAGAACTGAAGAGCTCGTCGGAGAAGACGAACCAGTCCGGCGAGCTGCTGTGAAAGGAGTTGAAGGTCTGCAACTCCTCTGATGATGGAGTTGCAGATGATGTAGGGATGGTGATGGCGGAGCGGTGGAGTCAAAAACGTGGAGGATAGGTGAAAGAACAGCAACGTGGTTGCTGGTTGGTGGTGGAGGCCGGAGTTGCAGCGGCAGCTCCGATAAGAACGTGAAAAGAAGAAGAAGAAGAAGAAGAAGAAGAAGAAGAAGAAAGGGAAGAGAGGAAGAGGAAAGAAGAGAAGGAAGAGGGGGAGGAACCTCACCGTTGCATGCTGTGGTGAGGACGGTGGTGGAGCACAGTTCGCAGGCCGGAGTTGCAGACCTGCAACTCCGGCAAAAGAAGAAGAAAACGAAGAAGGAGAAGAAGAAGGAGAAGAAGAAGAAGAAGAAGAAGAAGAAGAAGAAGAAGAAGAAGAAGAAGAAGAAGAAGAAGAAGGAGGAGGAGGCGCTCCACTCCTCACCGGCGATGGCACGCCGGAGGAGAAGAAGAAGGGGAAAGGGAAGAGGAGGAAAGGGTGTCCGAGCGGGGGCCCGAGGGGAGAGAGCCGAAGGGTTTTTAACCCTCTCCTTAAGTAGAAACCGTGGGTTTCTAAACTTAGAAACTCACGGTTTCTAAAAGAAAATTTTTTTTTTATTTATTTTTTTATTTTTTTATTTTTGAACCATGGGTTTTGCGGGCTTGGGCTCGAGGTTAATGGGCCGTTTGGCCATGACCACTAGGCCAAGAGCTGATGCCACGTGTTGGCCAGTGGTTGGCCGAGAGATGACGCCACGAGTCGGCCAGTGGTTGGCCAATGGGAACGCTAAAAATCGTGGGCCCAGAGTGCATCGGCCATGGGCCAGAAGGTAGGTGAGAATGATAGTGGGCCACTGGGCTCGATGGATGTGGGTTAGGGTGCGTTTGGTTGCCAGGGGAGAAAAATGCATTTTCCCCTTGAAATACCCATCAAGGAAAAATGTATTTTCCTTTCTTCGGAAATCGAGCTCTACGCTCTCAGCCACAATCAACCATCTGAGGCATTTCTCTACAATCAAACCTGCCTTAGGGACTGATATTTTACAATGGAGATTGGGTGGTTGATAGGATGGATGATCGACTGATCGGTAGCACGATCGGATGGTCGGATGCATAGAATTGATAGATCAGATGGCGATCTATAGAGATTCAACGGCCCGATAGAAGATCCAACGGTTAGAAAGCTAAGGGAGATGAGACAGAGCCAATGAGCAGGAGTTCTGGGGTTAAGTCAATAGATTCGAGGACCGAGAAATGAAGAGAGAGAGAATAAGGAGAGATGAGAGAGAAAATATCAGAAAAAGTATTGGCAGAGGGTCATGAACCCTGGTTTTCCATTGTTCTTCACTTGCGCTTTGCCAGTAGAGCAGGCCATCATTTGATGTGGCTTTAAATACTTTGGTCCTTCTCTTGGTTATCAGCTCTCCCGCTCTCGTGGTTCCTTGGGCCAGCTCTTCGATCCCCTTGTTCAGCCCATAATAGGCTCATATCTTCTAGGCATAGCCTGTGGACTCTTTAAGCTTTGATAATGGGCTTTCATGATCCATGTGGGCCCACAAGTCTCGAGAATCATCCAATCAGGGTTTCCTGCGACAGAAGAAGCGCGTAATGAGACTTAATCAGAACGGCTTAATATCTAAACTTCTAAAAATGTGTTTAATGCATGCAAATATACCATTTCGTCCAGAAAAGTGTGTTCTACGTAATGAGATAGACTCTTACGTAGAAAAGTGGATAATTAGAGCAGTTTTACGTAGGAGAGTGCGATAATGCTAAAAGGTTAATTGCTTAAAATAAGCACTTTTGAGCGAATATCAGCAGGGACGGTAGATCTATGACAGTTAGGATCTTACAATCGAGACACAGCTCAGTGTCATGGAGATCGACATCAGGGTCAGTAGAGGTAGAGTGAGAAATAGGTTGCTCTGAGGTAGGTTCAAGAGTTGGTGTTGTTAAAGGCACCGCATAAGGATACACTGGTTCCTCACTAATCGGGCTTGATTTAGGGGTGGTAACAACTTCTATTTCATCCTGGCAATTCTGGTACTTGGTCCAATTGTGCGACTCCTCATTATAGACAGTGGCCATGTCACTGTCCTCAAGATAGGCTATTGGTGGGCCAGTGCAGTTGACTGCTTCTCTCTCATTTTCTAATTAAACTAGACGTTGCTCCAAGCTCTCCATAGATTGCTGTTGTTGGTGCTCTAGACCTTGGAAATACTGTTGTTGCTGGGTAATGTACTGAGAGAGAAGGTCCTCTAGACTGCGTTCAATAGCCAATGGAAGCGGTTCAGCCAAGGGGAGCTGAGGTGCCAACTCTTGATTGTAGTCCGACTGGGTATGAAAGTTGTAAGGCAGAGTGGAGTCTGGGACTAGCTGCTGATGCTGGAAATCTTGAGGAGCCCACTGTTGATCAGAATATTCATTCTGTAGATATGACGGGTACTGGGATTGCGAGTATTGCCAGTCATACTCTCCATTGGGTTGATGGAACCCGGAAGGATAATTATCCTGCGACAATTGTTGCGGGAGGGCAGACTGTTCCCAACCAAAGTTATGGTGACACCTATTGTCTGGATAATAAGTGTTGTCATAAGAGTTCTAATTTGGAGATGGAAAGGTACAGACATCTTGCTGGATAGGAGGGTAATATCCTACAGACTGGAAATGGTGCACAAGTTGCTGGACCGTGGCAAGAAGGGCAGAGATTGAATTTTTAAGCTCTTGGAGTACAGAATTGTACTCTGGATCTCGATAATTATCATACCCTGTAGAAGTGTGCGAGACTGGAGTATCATGATGATACGCAGAATTGTCATACCATTGTTGAGAGTGATCATCTCGATTCTCATAGAAACTATAGTGGGTCTCACACAGAGGCCGTTCATCTGCCATTAGAGGCGAGAGAGGGGTGCGGTGGACTAACTCTCAGATCGAGTCAGTAAAAGGTGAGGACAGGTCCAACCGGGCTTCTGCTTGAAAAAGCAAGCCCAAGATTTGGCAAAAGTTGCCAAAAGGAGACACTGGAGTGATGATCCTAAATGATGCACACCAAGCATAGATAATCCTATTCTAAACAATTAGGATATATTTTAGACATTATCTTATTAGGTTTGGGGCTAGAGTAGATTATAACAGTGGGTGGACCACTGGTTTATCTTTTAGCCACCGGACTAACTGTTTGCACTCAGAGGTTCTCACCAGGCTACACTCTTCAGAGCGAATCCTTTAGTACTAACTCTAGTCAACAACAAGGCAATCCGAAGCCTAGACAGACGTGCGGCACAATGGCTGTCTTAAGTACGTCCTAGACGAACCGGATTGGTTAAGTGTTTAAGAAGAGTGTTCCCTCGGGTTAAGCTAGGGTTGGTGCGTGTTCCTAGTCCACACGCAACTAACCGCCGAATAGTCCAAGATGCCATGTCGAGCTCAGTGTACTTGAGTAGCAGGGACTTATGGGTGTGTTAAACAACAGGGACCCGCGCTCGTGGTCTTATTTTGATTGGATGTTAAGCGGGTTCGCTTTGGGTGGAGTTTTTCTCGAACACCGGGCTAATTGGCTCTACTTCTTGATTCTTTTTAATTAAATGGAGCTTTGCGATCAAATCAGTTGGAATGATGAGGTGGGTGATGAAATCCCACCAGTTTCAATTTTGGAGCTGGGTTTGCTCTCTTAGAGTTGATTGATTAACGGCCACGCCACGCAAGTCGAATAATATGTATGCGAAAGCAAATAGATAAGTGGTAATGATTCACCCAATAACACCGTATCGCACTCAAGGCTAGGATAGGGACTTACCTCCCGTGGGCCACGCCACGGGTCGCCTCCGTGGGTTAGGGAGGGGTATCCTAATGGGCTTGGGCCCGACTCCACCTCTTTGAGCTTTCGCTCCCTACCCACATTGGATTGTGTTCTTACAGAAAAGTTAGATTGCACGGTCTAGGTATTCGGGATTCTATTTGGAAGATCCTTGCCTTTTAGGGTTCACAAAACAAGCAGTGGATTTAGGCAAGTTTTTGAATTATTTTCCAAATTCGAGATGGGGTAAAATTTAGGAATTCTCAGATTAGAAAATACCTAGATTGAAAAGTTTTCCGAACTGTGGAGATCTTCCAAGAAAGATTTGATTGCGAGATCCCTTATAATTTTGGGAAATTTCCCAAAATTGAAATTCTGCTAGATTTGGGGTGTTTCCTTTTGCAGACTTTTCCAAATTCGAAAGATTTCTAAAGCTAGAAATTCTTCTAAAGAGGAAACTTCTAAGAGGGGAAACCCTAATTAAGCAGAGTTTCAAGGTTTTGGAATCTTTCCAAAAATCGCAAATCCTTGATTGGTGATTTTTAAAAATCTGCAGAATGTAAAACCCTAATTTTTTTTGAATTTTAATTTTTTTATTTTTTTTGGTATTTTGCACTTAATCTAGGGTTTCTAAAAAACCATAGAACAAGATCTAGCAGTTATTTGGAAAGCAGTAAAATTCCTAAATTATTACAACTTTGCACTCGGCCTTCCGAGTCATTAAAAATAGTAATTTAAAAGACTGCTAAAAATAACTAAAAATAAAAAAATAGAAAGTTTCCCGAAAAGGCCAGGCTGTCCAAATTGAGCAGCTTTCCGATTTGGAAACTTTCCAATTCCGTCTTTACGTCCTTTTTTGCATTCCCATACACCAGAGCGGCAACGACGCCATTTGAAAGTAGGGTTTTTCCGCGTCGTTGGTTATGGAAACCCTAGAATCAACACATTTATAATTATCCGAGACTTTTAACCTGTAGAATGAGCAATTTTGCATAGTGGCTTGTGTCGGATGTCGATTCGCACTTGAGATTAGTCGGATTAGCACGAATAAGAACATGAAATGACGAAAAATATTATAGAAATTGATGGATGGAGAGATGAGAATGGTGAAGTGATTTTTAAAATAGGATTTTGAATTTTCTAGATATAGAAATTTCTACATGAAGCATTAAGGCAAGAATCAACTAACACAATAATGCAACACTATAACAAATGAAACACAATTAAAATTCAAATCATATTTGTTTATTAAACTAAGAACGTGCTTACAATGATCAAAGTAAAATTAATATTTCAACTAGAAAGCAAATAAAAAGAAATTAGAGAGAGAGAGAGAAAGGGACCAAGAGAGAGAAAGTGAGGATGTAGAGAGAGAAAGTGATCCCACCTTTGAACATGACTTACCGAGAATTTTACTGTGAGATTGGCATGTGATGGAGAAGGTCAGCCATGGTTGGCTTGGCCAAGTGGTAGGAACTCACCCAAGCTTTGAATTTGGAGGTGTTGATTGAGATGCCGGACTGGTTCGGGCATGAGGGTTTCCTTAGAGGAAGGCGCACCTATTTGGCATGGAAAAGATCAACCCCCTCCCACTTTGCTATTGGAGAATGGCTTAACGATTTGGAAGTGGTGAACCAGGTGGTTGTGGTACTGGTGTGCTAGAAGATAACAATGGTATGCTTCGGGGTGCTGGTGAATGGAGTGGACAGCAAAGAGGAGATGATGATGGTGAATGGATGCACACACCGGTGATGAGGTGGATGTGGTGCATGCATGGAAGAGACGTGCAGGTTGGTGTTGCATCTGCAACTCCAGCAATAACAACTTGCTGGTGAGAACGGCTCGAATGGTGGAGCAGGGGTCGTAGTCCGGTATTGAAGGGAGATGCAGCAACGTCTTAGGTGAGGTCGCAGGTAGGAAAGGGAGAAGGTAGATGGCCCGCAGCTTCTACCGGTGGAAAAGTGCAGACCGTGGGAGATCAAGAGAGGTCCACGGTACTCCTCCCTTCTCTTCTCTTCTTTCTTCTTTTTTTTTTTTTTTGTTTGTTTGTTTTCTAGAATGAAAATGGTGAAGAAGAAGAGAGAGGCGGTGGAGTAAGCGGCAGCAGTGGTGGTTGCCGGACTGGTGTGAGATGGCCGGAGTTAATGGAGAACCAGGATGTGGTAGGTTGGTAATGGGAAGACCGTCTGCAACTGAAGGAGGCAGAGGTAGATGGTGTTGCAGGTGGTGCTGGTGGTGGAAGGAGGTGCAGGTGCACGCAGCAGCAGCAGCCTTGCTAGGAAGCGGAGAAGGTGAAGAAGGAGGCTGTGGAAGATGGCAACGTGGTTGAGGGGGCAGTAATGTTTGAATGGGAAGAGCCAAGGTGGGAGGAGACGTGGAGGAGAAGAAGATGGGAAAGAAAAGAGAGAACCGTGGATGGAAGAGAGACTCCTCTCTTCTTTTTCTCTTTCTAATATACTAAGGCCCTAGGGTTTTGAATTATTGGGTGAATAGGGACTGTTAGATCATCTTCTCAATTCTCTTTCACCTTGTTTTCAATTATGGGGAAATATCCCATGTATTTGATGATGTATCACTCATCATGCAGCACCCTCCAGTAACTTTTTCTCCTTTCTTCCTTATCTTTTGGTAACCAATTCATTACCCGAAATGATCCAACCCCTTGCATTCTTTCCTCTTTCTTTCATAGTAGCAGCCATCCACCTTATTTGATTGTTAGAGTCCTCCTTTTGGTAAAAATAGCAACTACCTTTTCACTTCTCTTTTTTAGAAAATATTTCTTCAATGGTTCTTCGTGAGTGACTCTAAGTTTGTCCCATGCTTCTTCAGCTAGGGATCAAGTAGAGATTCTTCTAAACTCATTCTTATCAACATCATTAAAAATAGCATTTAAACCTTTGCTGTTAAGACAACAATAATTTATGTCCTCTTTAGTCCAGTCGTTCATAGGTATAATAATGATTTTATCTCCTACTTCCATTGTGGGTGGTGACCAACCATCCACTACTGATATCCAGACTCTTTCATCAATGGACTTTAGAAAAGCCCTCATCTTAGCCTTCCAATAGGCATAGTCTTTCCCATCAAACAATGGAGGTCTGGATGTATTTCTACATTCTCTTTGCATTTTGACAAATTAATGAAAATGGAATGGTTTCTCAAGAATCTAAATTCAGGTGATTAAACCTTAAATAGAAATACCCGCTCTGATACCAATTGAAATTCCACCGGTCCGTTCTCTTTAACTCAATATACCTAGTAGGGGGGGTTGATTAGGTATTTAAAATTAATAATACCTACACAGTTTTACTGGTCGATGGTGTGAGGATAAAATCGCATGCCTTGGTTGTTTGACCAAGGGTTATCACAACCGACTCAAATCAAATATACCTCCGTAGTATATTGTCTTTTTGTCGTTTGATCTAATCAAGATAGATTGCGGAATATAAACAAACAATCGCACAAGACAATAGATTTTTACATGGAAACCTTAGCCAAGGAAAAACCACGGGACCACGTCCAGGTTGCCTACGCAACACTGTTGAAAATACAACTTTCAACCTTAGCCAAGGCCCACTGCCGATGCTTCCACGTCCTCTGAATCAACGCCATGAATCCACGTGCGCCCTTACAGCCAAGAAGCCTTATCCGCTTGTTCAGTTTGGTACACCCCAAACCTACCGTCGATCGGCTCATCCAATCTTAATTCTCAATACTCCCGCCTTTGCAGAAGGTGAAGGATTCAGTACACCCTGAACCCCAAGTTGCTCAAAAAGGTGTTGAGTCACACTGGTACTCTTAGGCTTACTAAGTTGAATATAGAAGTAGAAAACCTAGGCTGAGTAAATGATCAAGCTCTTGGCTTTGATCATGAAGAGAACAAGCTTATAAGATGTGAATGAAAACTAGCTTCTTGCTCTTCGAATGGACACTCTAATAAATAAAGCCTTTGCTTCTTTCTCTTGAAGATTGAGTCACTCTATGTCTCTGTGTGTGTTTAGAGAAGACATAGAAGGGTTCTATTTATAGAATTTCAAGACCCTGAGTCGTGTGGAACGTGGGATGATGGAACCTAGAATTTCGGATCTGAGAAAACTAATTCTGTTCAAAGTTCAATCGATTGTACACTTGGTCCAATCGATTGGGGACAAGTGTCCAATCGATTGGGCTCAATAAGTTTTTTGTTCCGAAGGCACCAATCAATTGCACAGGGTTCTCCAATCGATTTGACATATATAACTTTCTGTCCCGAAGGCCCCAATCGATTACATAGAGTCTCCAATCGATTATATAGAGTCTCCAATCGATTGTACTCAAAAAGATTTCTATCCCGAAGGCTCTAATCGATTTCACAACGTCTACAATCGATTGTACTCAAATAAGTTTCTGTTTCGTAGTCTCCAATCGATTGGGCTATGTCCAATCGATTGGAGATACATATCCAATCGATTGGACTATGCCACTAGTCAATAAAATTGACTTTGACTCGGGTTTATCCAATGACTAAGTTTGACCATTATATTTTGTTCATTTTAATCAACCCTATGGCCACTAAGTCACTTACCTTCCTAATCGAGCATACACGATCGTTAACTGACTAATCGACAGTTACTCAAATGACTCCTGTCATCAACCATCTGATTCTTGCTGTCTTTGTCTTTTAGTCTTCACGTAGTTGGCGAAATATGCGTACCACGACATCTTCACGCTACACTAGTGCTCGTAGGAACGGTTACAATAATATTTTTATGTCAATCGAAATCTTTGCCAAATTGAATATAAAAATATTTCTTACACACATCATAGTATAACAAATATAATTTTATTTTCAACATATTAATGAAGATCATAAGAACTTGATTATTATAAGAATATAGAGAAATAACATAAATTTATTAATAATGTAACATTGAAGAAAGTATTAAATGCGGTGTACGGTACTTACCTATATTCATTTCGTGTTATTGAAAATTTTTTCTCTTGAATTTGTGATTGTGATGGATCTTGAATGTGTGATGATGATGGAGCTTCTAAGATCAAAATGTGATCTTTTAATGGTGAGAAAAAGGTGAAATGCGGTATGAACATTTTCCGTAAGGAGAATAGTTTATATTTTTTTTGAATCGCTTTTCAAAAACTTTAAGTATGGCTAATAAAGTAATTAGATTTGGATTGTTGCTAAAATTAGAGTATTACACCATAAATTTTTCTTTAATTTTTAAAGTATAATTTGGTTAATTGGTAAGTGTATTTTAATTGCTTATTATAATTTTTTTGCATTATTTTCTTTATCTCTTGATTATAACATTTTATTTTTAATTGTGTAAAGATAACAAATTCCTTGTTAGTTAAGTTTCTAAAATGTTAAGTATTTTTTTTTGTTTATTTTCTGTTGTGCTAATTTTCTAAAAGGTATGTTATTAAAATATGTCAAGTAGTTGTCTAATGTCAATTAAAAAGTTTCTATCGGTCTTCAGGCAATACCTTATTACTATAATCGATAATATATTTAATTATCTTAAATTGTTAAGTTTCAAAGATGAATAATTTGATTATCTTCCTCTTTTATGTCCTAAATTTTTAATTCTTTACGAGATTTTTCTTATTAAAAATTCATCGTCTTATGCAAAATATCTTTATCATTTGGTGAGAATTTCGATGATCATATTAATGATAAAAACATGTAGATCTATATGTCTATGTGGCATTATACAATATTTATTTATTTAATTATGATCCTCATATTTTTTTTATCTTTCTCATAAATTACCACAATGTCACTAGTGTATCATCTATGTATTATGTACAATAATTATAATCTAGACATGGTGTACCTTACTAATAGTGTTCTATAGGGTCTATAATAGTTTAATTTATTTAATACTTATTAAATAATGGTTAGAGACAACAAGAATTTTATTTATTATAATTAAGGACATAATTATCTAATTATTGAGATTAAGTTCAAATATCAAAGTTACCCTATGATAGTTAGATTACCCTAATATTCCTGAATAAAAGTTCAGGGTATTACAACCCTGAACATGTTGTACTTGGGACTGGCTCTTTCGTATAGTAGAGCTCCCAATGGCACCCATAGGTCATGCCTTTGGCTCATCATCAGCGATAGGAACTTGGAAGTGATGGATACTGGCACTAATGACAAGAGGGTATGGTAGACATGGCTGATGAATCAAATGCTCACTAGCTTTTGCTATGGCCCTAAATATGAAATGAGCTAGGTAGATCAATAGCGAAACTAGTGCCAATGTGGTACAAGAGTTGGAGATGATCAATACTAACCTGGGCTCCATGACCTAGAGGATCGATTTTGTACCCACAAATAAGGTACACCAACAGATAGTTTGCGAGAAGACTACTGACCGGAATGTTAGAAACCTAATCAAACTCAACACCACATAGAGTACAAGTCAAAAGAGCTCTATCTGTCGTCATGATGCTAGCGTGAGAGAGATACTCAATCACAGTATGACGGGGAATCTCTAGGATAGAAGGAATAAAATTGAGAGTGATCAATATGTGAACACCCGAGACATATGTCCTAAAAGATATATGATCCACATCTTCTCCATGAACATCATAGATGTTTGCATAAAAAATCTGGCCAAGCTTAGGATAGTAGGACAAGTCAAGCTGAAGGACAGGTAGCCACTCCCTAGTGGTGAAGACGTTGTCAAGTAGAGTACCTCTAACTTCTTTGAGACGTACGCAATACTCAGTAGTAAAACTACGAGTACGAAAATGACGAAATCTAGTACGGGCCCTAGGAGAAATAAAATAGGACCAGGCTCACTAGCCGAAGGGAAAGGTGAACGACCCCATCGCGATGATGAAGCACGGCCTCGATCTCATGACGCTTTCCCCTGGCTATGAGATGACTCTCTTCGGTGCATGACTCTCGATCACGATGGAGGTCGATCTCCTCTCCTAGCATGAACTGAGCTCCTGGGTTGCAGCTTCTTGAAAACTTCCTCTTCCTTAGACTCCAGATCAGAACGTACAACATGTTGTTGTCGTCGAGTGACATCAGCCATAAGAACGAGAATAGGAAGTGTAATACCCTGAACCTTTGGTCAAGGGTATTAGTGTTAATCACCATTAGGAGGGTAACTTAGTCATTTCGTTAATGCTTATAATTCATTATTCTATTACATCATGATTGAAATTTAATAAAATTTTCAGAACTTAGATGTGAACTCTTATATCATCTCACGTAGGAATTTCCCACTCCTTTGACACACACTAATGAACAAATTTCATTCTTACACTTGTGCACACATTAGTGTCAGATCATTTCTGATAGCTACTAATGAACCTGGCATAGTAAATCTCTTGTAGACAACAGTTACTATACATGACACTTATATTACCTAAACAACGTGATAGTAAAAATTGATGAAAATGAACATTTTGTAATTAAAATAATCACTTTTACTTGTTTGGCACATATGCCACATGGGACACAAGGATGGCACATTTATTAAGGATCGCTTAGATTCCCAAGGTCAACTATAACTATGAGAAGCCATAGATTCACTTCACAAGATAATTGGAAAGAAACATGATAATACAATTCAAAATAAAGGGAATAGGAATTATATAATGGGAATGGAAGAGAATGGAATTTTCCAAAACAAAACATCAAATATAAAATAAAATAAAGTAAAATAAAATGACTAAATAAATAATAGACAACTTTTAAACTACCTTGATAAACACATGAGTGGATTTCACTCAACATTTGAAAAATGTTAGAATAACGGGGCCCATCTACACTAGACTGATAGGATAAATCTACAAGATCTATGAATGTGGGGATCATACCTAAACAATCAGCATGTAGGAACCAAACATACTTTTTAAACTAACAAATAGACATGTAGGTTACATACACAATAAGAAACTCCATAGAAGAAAAATGGGATATATTCAGATTTGAGTCTAAATACCTATTAGGATAGTAGTCAAAAGAAAGCATTATTGGCAATATGGGTTACAATTAGGAAACATAACTATGTTAAGCAAACATTGAAAATCTTGGATAAAATTAGGATAGGTCACACTTAGAAAGTCAACAATCAGCAATACGCACATCTCTAATATTTCTGAATTGACCTCCACCTAAATGACATTAGAAGAACATATCGTATAAAGAAAATCTGATATCATATACCAACCACATTACCAGTCGTTCATACAGCAAACATGGATGAGGATCTCAAGAGTTTCCTTTTGGCAACCAAAACCTACAAAGATAGAAACATGATTAGGCATACCAACCAAATTACAATAAATAACTAACATAATTCTGGAAACTGATTTGAATTACCTTTACACTAGGACATTGGCAACGTGTAGGCATTCTAGCATTTACTCTTGAATTAGAAAACTTGTAATAGTTAAGATAATTGCTAGAGCATATTTAGGCAACATACATTGTGTGTAGGAGGCACTTCATGAACTCACTCAATATGGTAATAACTCAATGCCTTCCAAATTTTAGACATTCAAACCTTTGGAATTTATACATAGATACACTAGGAGGATTTCCATTACCTATGGAGTCAACACCAATATGGTAACTCACCAGGGGTAAATCCTCACTAAGGAAACCGTATCCGGCATCCCTACAAATAACATTGAGAGATCAAAACACTAAGAAGAGATAACAAAATTCTAAAAAATGTGAAGATACCACCATTACATAAAAGAAATTCTAAGAACATGGAGTTTTCTAGAGAGAGAAAATGTTCTCTATCAAGGAGGAGTATTTGAGTCAAACATTAGCACTCGGAGGATAATCTCGTGATCACACCACGGACTAAAGGAACAAGAGTCGTTGGCGGTATTGGAAGACCTCCACCGTTTGACATCTCCAACCTCATGATCAAGCAACAAGAAAAGGTAGGTGCGCTCCCTACTACTAAATGAATCTATTATTTTACCCTTATAATATGTGTTATTTCTTGAGATTTAAATTTAGGGATGAATGGATGAATAATAGGTTTTTATCCAAGATGATTACATTTATGAGTATTGATCACTGATTGAATAATGGATCCTTTTTGCATGAAATCCTTTGTAAGCATACTAATCCATGACTTTATTTGACGTTAATGCTATTTGATGCATATGTGAAACATTGTGCTTCGCTTAGGAGTAATGGATGTATCATGTGTATTAGAAGTTCTTCGAAATTTCATAACTAAGTAGGGCCGGTGCCCTTGGGTGAAAAACCCTGAACCCATGCAGAAGAGCTCTCGGCCGAGCTACTCCCGGTGTGGGAAGGAGATGGAGACCCGAAGATGAGTTACGCTTGCATTCATTTTTTAATACCATATTGCATATTGCCATGATTGAAATTTCATGAATTGATGTGTTTTCCCTATTTTATATGCATTTATTTCTCATTGATGATATATGATTGTAAATATAAAGTAATGGACTATCATTAGTGCTAGGAGTGTACAGTGGTTAATCTATTTGGCCTCGGCTCATGGCGTTTGACCAAAATTTTAGATCTTGTAGAGGACGAGACAAATATCGGATTTGATACATTTTTGATGAGGGGTATGATATCTGGATGACCGATGAGGCGTTCGAGGATGCCAAAATGGGAATTGAAGAAGCATATACTCTTTTATTTTGATTCTTAGTAGATCTGGAAATGAAGAAGCATGATTTGAATGTAATAATTTGAGATATTATTTGGTAGCGGTAACTATTGATATTCGCTCAAAAGTGTTTATTTTAAGCCATTATCCTTTTAGCGATGTCACATTCTCCTACGTAAAACTTGTCTTTTCATCGACTTTTCCAAGTAAGAGTTTCTTCAATTGCGTAGAACAAATTCTTTAGATGAAAATTGACTATTTGCATGAAATATACGCATTTTGGATAGTCCAGTATCAAGCCATTTTAGTTGAATCTCATTACGCGCTTTTTCACTTGCAAGAGACCCTATCGGGCGATTCTCAAGGCTGGCTGGCCCACGATCGACCACAGAAACCCCCTATCAAAGCTTAAAGAACTAGCAAGCTAGGACAAGAAGATAGAAGCTAAGTACGGGCAAAGCTAGAGGATCGTAGAGTCGATCCAAAGAACCAAGAGAGCGGAAGAGTTGAAGACCAAGAGAAGGACCAAGGTGTTAAAAGCTACACCAATTGACATCACAAGCTAGCTTGCTTAATTGACGAAGCTCATGAAGAAGAATGAAGAAGACCAGGGTTCAAGACCCTCTGTCAGATCTTTTTGTCTTTATTTTTATATTTTCTCCCACCTCCCACCTCTCTCCTAATTCTCTTTCTATCTCTCGAAACTCGAACATCTGATCATTAGATTATCAAATCCTACCATTAGATCTTCTAACCATCCGATTGACCATCTGATCATCATTAATACCTTGGCCGATCTAATTCCTACATCCATCATAACCTTCTACTAATCTAACGGCTTCATCGCCATGATCTAATTTCAGCACATACGTGAGCCCGTTATTTTGTGCCAAACATCATATAATATATCTATTGGCATACCAAACCCACTTTCTCATAGGCCCGCTAACATGCCAGCCCACTAATTGGCCTGATACTCAATGAGTAAAAGCCCTCCTATTTTCTGGCCCATTAGCATTTTCTAGAGGTCCACTATCCCATTGGTCCACTAGCCCACCTATCCTCTGGCCGACACATGGCATTCTCAATGTTTGGCCCATAAGCCTTCTATTCTAACTACCTATGGGCTCTCACACAAGCCCATCTCATCCTGACCCATTTTCACTTACCCATTTCACAAATGAAAGTAAGATTTTTCCACGTCGTTGGTTACGGAAACCCTAATTTCAACACATTTTTAATTATCCGAGACTTATTCTTGCAAAATAGAAACTTGCTTGCACAGTGGAAAGTCAGAGTCGAATCCGCACTCGGGATTAGTCAGATTAGCGTGATTCAGAGCATGAAATAACAAAATTTTCTACAGAAATTGTTAAAAAGAAAGGATGGAGGGGTGAGAGTGGTTGTTCGCTTTAAAACATGATATTTTTAGAGAGAGAATTTATGGACCATCGAAAGCATACGAAATAATGAAGACAATAAATTGAACTGAAAATAAACTATTTTATTAATCAAATTAAACTAAAAGAAATACATTGCTTGATTAAAAAATTCCCAACTAAAAAGTAATAAAAATTGGCGTGAGAGTTAGAGAGAGAAATTAGGAGGCTAGAGAGAGAAAACTTGAGAGAGAAAAAAAATAGTACTAAACCTAGAGAGAGAAAGATGAGAAACTAAAGAGATTTAGAGAGAGAAAGGATAAGAAGAGAGAGAAAGTGAAGAGAAGCCTAGAGAAATGAAAGAGGAGAGAGACAAGCTTACCACAAACTTACCATGATTTGGGAATGGCCGACTGAACGCGTGGCGAACTCGCAGGTAGGGAGGGAGGCAGAGGCGGTAATGGTGAGAAGGTTGGCTGCACCCCAGAGTATTAGGGAACCGGTGTTGCTGCCTGCAACATCGGCAGTGAGTAACAGGGTGTAGAGGAGAAGAATGGTTGGTCTACGTGGGGGACCTACATGTGCTCTTGCAAGGACGCGAATGGTGGTTGGAGCTGTGAAGAGGTGGAGCGTGCAACAGCAGGTGGACTGGTTCAGGCCGCTGGTTGTCACCCTTTGGAAGGAGGCGGTAGAGAGGATGAGTTGCTGCTAGTGCGGCCTGGAGTTTGGTGTTGTGGGGCGATAGAAAACTAGGTAGAAAGGGACATCAAGTAGGCGTTCATACCAGCAGCAAAGAAGCGCTGGTTCTCTGATAAAAGAAACGTGGAGGAGCAGACCAAGGTGGAGATGCAGGGCATTGGCTGGGGTGCAAGAGAGGAAGCGTAGAGGTATGCCTCCTCTCCTCTTCCCTTCTTTTTCTTCTCTTTCTTTCCTCTTTTTCTCTCCTTTCCTTTTTTTTTTTCTCTTTTTTTTTTTTTTTTTTTGAATAACAGAAAGAGGGAAGAGAGATCAAAGGAGATGGAGAAGGTAGTCGGTGCTGCTTTGATGAGCAGCAACGGCAAGGGAGATGGTGGAGGCAACTGTTGGAGCGTGGTGGAGTGATGCAGCAAGTGAAACTTTGACTCTCCAGATCTGCTACTCCATGGAGGCAGCAACGTGGTGGTGGCTGGTGAGGACGGTGGCGGCTAAAGAAGTGCTGATGGTGATGTTGAAATGGTCTGTGAGTAGAAGCAGCAGCAATGGTGAAGGAGATGAAGGGGGGGCGAGCTGGGCTTGCACACCAACAGGTAGGAGGCGTTCCTCTTTTTCTTTCCTTCTTCTTCCTCTTTCTTTTTTTTTTTTTTTTTGTTTTTTTTTATTCCAACGGTTGGGCTTGGAAGAAAATGGGGAAAAAGAGGAAGAGAGGGTGAGATGGGGCATTAGACTTATATGGTGAAGAGATGGAGGCGCTGGGCGTTTATGGTTGGTGTGGCTGCTGGGATTTTTTTGGATGAAGAGAAGTGGTTTACAGCATCGGTTTTTACCACAACAACCGGTGGATGGCTGAAGACGATGGAGGAGGCGACTGTGGTGGAGAGATGGATTGTGAGAGCGGCTGGGATAGAAACGTGGAGAAGGGAGGGAGCGGCTGGATGGTGTTGAGATAGGGGCGGCAGTGATTTGGGAGCGGTGGAAGAGATGGGGCTGTAGTGAAGTGGGAGCAGTCATGAGAGACCGTCTTCCTCCCTTTCTTTTCTTTATATAGTGCTGTCTATAAGGGTTTAGGGAGGAGGTTGGAATGTATGGTAGCCTTCCATCTAGCTTGTGGACCCCACCTATTTCCATGATGATACCTAGCATGGGCCCACCTCTTCTTTGGCAAGCTAGATCATTATACATTGGGAAGTTATCCCATGCTTTTCAACCCAACCTCTTTTGTCATATAGTCAAAGCCCTTCCTTTCTTTGCTTCAAAGGTCCCACCATCCAGCATCTTGTTCTTCCAACCGTCTATCATTATTTTGCTATGGCCATCCATTCGAGAAACCAAATCAACTTTGTCAAGTAATCACTATTAGCACATTCCTTAACATGGAAAGTTAGCAATCATCCACCTTCCAAACACTCTTCTTTCAAGCACTTTGTCAAGTCAGCCAAGATGTGCAACTATCTACCCCATTCCACCATTAAACACTTGCCACCTCATCCTTGCATGTAGTGTAGCAACCGTGTATGTGCACACCCGACTCACAACTCAGTACGTCTGGCTACGTATACATATTCCCCACTTCGGACCCACATGCATGGGTCCCATATTTTCTTGTTGTGAAACCTTCATAATTGAGCCACCGTTTAGTGGCTACCACTCAAGTAAACTACAACCATCAAACATATGATCAGGATCATTCATATTCAGTGCATTCCTCGTGCATACTTTTGTAAATGCTAGCCGTTTATTTTGTCTAGTTGAAAACTCTTTGATGGAGACTTATCAACTGCCAACGATTGTTACGACCCGTGTGGCTCGTTAACTTGGCCTCTTCAACGTGTCCCAATGTAATGGTCTGCATGCATGTTTGTCTATCACCAAGGTCCACAATGTGGATAATTTTCTTGGTCCACACCTCTAGGCCTTATGTGCCAATATGTCTTTGCCATTCAAATATCATCATATTGCTTACACAGTTGATCAACTTGTTCTTTAAAGTCCACACCATGGCCCTATCTTGGCTCGATAATGATCCAACAACTTCATTAGTGGTCCAATCAATTGTATTGTATAACTTGTGGTCCATGATCAAGGTCCCACTATTTTTGCCAACTCGGTCTGCACCCAGGTCATTTCTTTTAGGTTTCTGCTCTTCCACTCTCTTGATTCTTGGTTCGACTATGTGATTCTCCGGCTCGACTTGTACTTGGTCCACATCTTCTTGCTGGCTCTTTAAGCTAATGAGCTTCTGTAGTCGATCACTGGCCTGAATATCTCAAGGTTTGTCCGATCGGGTTTCCTGTAACAATGAAAGCACGTAATGAGTCTCAATCAGAATGACTTTATATCTAGACTTCCAAAAATGTGTTTAATGCATGCAAATATACCATTTCGTCCAGAAAAGTGTGTTCTACGCAACAAAAGATACTCTTACGTAGAAAAGTAGATAAATAGAGCATTTTAACGTAGGAGAGTGTGAAAACGCTTAGAAGATAACAGTAGAAAATACGCACTTTTAAGCGAATATCAACAAACCCATTCTTAAAGGAGAGAATACGTCTCCTTTGACCTATTCTCACTTATTATCCACCTAGGAAGCCATTCTCTCTCAAGTAAAGGGATCTCTCCTTTATCCTTCCCTTCAATCCAACGGTTGGGAGAGGTCCTCCTTTAGTTTGAAAGGATGACCAACCCCATGTGAGATTCGGTTCTCTCCCCCCTCTCACAACCTAACCCTAGGTTCCCTCTCCTGTTCTTCTCTAAACCTCTTTATCTCCCTCCTCTCCTTGGTTCGAGTCTCATCCAAAAACCAGTAAGAACACGGCCTTGCTGACCTCTTCTCCATTGGTAAGTCACCAAGGTAAATCTCAATTTTTTATCTTCTCTTTCATTTTCTCTCTCTAAAATCTTGTTCTTTCTTTCTATATTTCTTCTCTTATAATACTTTCTAGAGTGATGGTTATTTATTTTATTTTATTTTATGAATAAATTAGATTCAAGCATTGTAATTTGTATTATTTTAATAAATAAGTTTATCTTTTCTATTTATGGTGTTTCTTTCTCTTTAGTTATGTTAATTAGTTGATAGAAATCTCTCCAAAAAGATTATTTTAAATTTCAATAATTAATCACCACTCTCACCCTTCCATCCATATTTTCAAGCACTTTCCATTGTTCTAATGTTCTGATAAATTGTGTTCCCTAACCCCGAGTACGGATGATATCTGATATATCGCTATAAAAGTCTGCATTTTTGCAGGATTTAAAGTGAATATCACCACTCTCACCCTTCCATCCATATTTTCAAGCACTTTCTATTGTTCTAATGTTCTTATAAATTGTATTCCCTAACCCTGATACAAAGTCTGCATTTTTGCAGGATTTAAAGTGAACCGAAAGTACAAATATTATTGAAATCTAAGATTTTCGATCCGACGACACAGAAAAATTTTAATTAAAAAAAAACAAAAAAATATACTAGGGTTAGATTTCAATTCTGCTATTTCTAGTTAGATCATTATATTGGTTATTTATTTTATTTTGGCATATTTTTCAAATTTTAAATTTTGAAAATCTAGGCATTTTTTTTTTTTAGAAAATTTAATCCTTAGAGTTTCTAGATCTAAAGACTTTAAATTGGATAACTCTAAAATTGGATAAGAGTCCACTTTCAACAAAATTCCTTAATTTGTGGAATAACCAATTTGACCAAGATTTCAAAAGTTTGAAATCGTGGAAGGTTTCCAACTCCAGATAATTCAAAAGTAGATATTTTCAAACCCTAATTCGGGAATAACTAAGTTTGAACTTCAAATCCTAATTGGAACTAATTCAACAAGCCTGTCCAAAATAAATTGCGTGTTTCTTGAAACCCCTAAGGCGGTATACCTTCCAAATCAATACCATAGACCATTGTGGACTAACGTGATTGCAAATTGCGATTACCAAGTGAGTAGGGAACGAAAGCTCAAAGAGGAAGAGTCGGCCCAAGCTCATCTAGATACCCCTCCCTATCTCACGGAGGAGACCCCGTTGCGTAGCCAAACGGGCAGGTATGTTTCTACACCTCTCCTTGAGTGCGATATTGATCATTGTGCAAACACTGTGCCGATTATTTATTTGCTTTTGCAATCATTATCAGAACTGTTTGGATTGGCCGTAAAAAAATATATTAAAGAACAAACCCAGCTCTAACTTGAAACTGGTGGGATTTCATCATCCACCTCGTCATTCCAACTTTTCTGCACCCACGGCCAAAAATTAAAAGAAATCAAGAAGTAGAGCCCAATTAGATCGGTGTTCGAGGAAAACTCCACATAAAGCGACTCCTTCAAAGATCAAGTTGATTAAGTCCATGAGTGTGCATCATTGTTTCCTAACACACCCATAGGTCCCTACTACTTCAAGTATACCGACCTCGTAAGTGGCCTCCTTGATTGTCTGTCGGTTAGCTTGGTGTCGGATTAGGAACACGAACCAACCCTAGCTCCTCTTTTGGGAAAACTCATCTTAACGCTTGACAAATCCAGTTAGTCTGGGATGTGTTTAAGTCAGCTGATGTGCCGTACGTCTGTCTAGGCTTTGGATAATCTCGCAGTCGACTTGAGTTAGTACTAGCATATTTGCTTTGAAGAGAACTGGTGAGAACCTATAGAGTGAAAAGTTAGTCCGGCGGGTAATATAAGATAAACCAGTGGTCCGCCCATTGTCATAATCTACACTATCCCTACACTAACAAGATAATTCATAAACTATCCCGATTGTTTAGAATTAGGATTATCTGTTGCTCTGTGTCCATCATCTAGGCTCATTAGGTTTTATAATCTTCACACTTTTGCCTACTCTAGGGGCTTGCTTTTTCAAGCATATGCCCGTTTGGATTTGATCATACCCGAGATTGATTCGATCTAAGAGTCAGTTTATCGCACCGATCTCTTTCACCTAATCTATCTCATTCCTTTGAGAGACTCACATCTCTCTAATGGCAGCTGAACGACCTCTATTCGAGACCTACCACAATTTCTTTGAAGATCTAGGCAATAACTCCGAGTACTGGTATACCAATCCTGAGTGTCGTCATGACACTCCAGTTTCACAGACTTCCATTGGATATGAAGCAAAGGGCAATCCAATGCTAAAATCCCTATCTAAGGATTTGACAAAATCTGTCTCCGCCCTTGATGTTGCGATCCAAAAGCCTGTTTATCACTACAAATCTGTGGGATATTTCACTCATGTCCAAGAAGAGGTCTGCAGTTTTAGTACCTTTAAACCTCCGCTATAGACCTTCTACAATAACACGTATTATTCGGACACTAGGAGTCACAATAACTTTGAATGTGAACAACAGTCTTTTCCCTAGCAGCAACTACAATAGGATATGTATCATTCCGGGTTTTACCAACCTTGTGAATAATATGATGGGCAGTACTTGCAGTCGCAGTACCAGTCAGATCCACAGATTGAATATTTTGGTCAACAGTGGACCTCGCAGGATTTTCAGAGTCAGCAGATAGTCCCAGAGTCACTTTCATACTCAGTCGGACTACATTCAAGAGTTGGCACCTCAACTTCCCTTAGCTGAACCACCACCGTCTGCTACTAAACCTAGTCTAGAGGAACTCCTCTCTCAATATATCATCAAACAACAGCAGTCCATGTAGAGATTGGAACACAGTCTAAGTGAGTTAGAATCTGAGAGAGAGGAAGTCAACTTTACTAGCCAACTTATAGCTTATCTAGAGGGGAATACCATGGCCACAGTCCATAATGAGGAGTCACACAACTGGACCCAGTACCAGACTTTACAAGAGGAAATTGAGATTGCTACAAACGATGGATCGGACAACAATATTGATGAGCCAGTCTCCATCTTTGGTGTCCTTCAAAGTACCGACTTATGAACCTAGCTTAGAGGAATCATCTACCTCTGATGCTTTACCATCTACACCTAAAGTAGACATTCCTGACACTGAGCCGTGTCTTGATAGTACAATCCCAGTTGTCTTAGCCCCACCGTTCCTCACTATCACTGATGCACACATCGGGTGTAGGGACAAGGACGTGTCAATGACATTTGACAACCTCAAGGCAGAGGTTACCATTTTTCAACAGCCAATCGACATCGACATTGTCAATGAACCTTGTGCCATAGAGAGTCTACTTCCAAACTCTCCAGAGGAAATATTAGACAAGTGTCAAGAACACTTTTCGCCTGATTCAAATCAGAGTTAGACCAATTTGGATTTACTGATCTGCTGGAGTCTGCTCCATTTAGATACATTCCTACTAAACTCAATGAGTTTGCGGCTCTGCTAACCATGGTCAGAGAACCCACCAACTCTATCCTCTCAATTTTTACTGAGAAGCTTCAATCCATCCCCGATGAACTAAACGTTCTTGCAGCTCTACTAACCACAGTTAGAGAACTTACTTCTACTCTCTTAGTTTACACTGAGAAAGAGCTTTCCTACAACGCTATACATAAATGAGGGATATGATAGCAATTCAGCTCCACCATAAGAGAAGGGAATATTGATGATTCAATTAGTCTCCACGTGTTTTAACAAGGTTGGGAGTACTTAATGCACCCTCGTCATGTCTGGCTGAAGACGTAAAACTTAGCACTTTCAGAAAGGCAATTTTGATATTCCTAGAGTTACATGAGTCGCATGCATATATTATTGTCAAATTTCTTTGGACATGCAGGTACATTCATTCTGCAGATCATTGGGTACCACACAAGGTCCAATTTATGCCAATTTGGTAAAACCCTTCCAAAACTCTTGCATCATGAATTATCGATTTTTTATCTTTTTATGTCCCTATCAGTTTGAAAGCAAACAGTATTACAGTGGATTGAAAAATCTTAGAACAGATTCAACAAAATTTTCACATATCAATATAAGAATTATCCAAAGTTTAGACTATCTAGAGATCCAAGAAGAACAATTGTGGAGACCTTACCCAGTGAGCTATTGAACTTTTCATCATTTTTGAGGGTTATAAAATTATTCTAAGTCACAAGATGACTCACAATTCTTCTAGTCCCCAAATATTTCATTGAGTGATCTCATTAACCCTTGCTTTGGTCATGAAACTCGAAACAATGTAAAAATTGAATTATTACATAAAGAACCTTCTCTATATCCATTCGAGACATCACAGATGAAAGTGCAAACCCTAAGAAATGATATAGACCATCTTTTTAACCAATTAGACTTTTTAGGTTACCTAACATCTATACCGTTAGAAATCCTTTTTGAGCCTTTTCATGAAAACTTTTTCTTGTTAACCCATCAACCAAAAACCCAATCCCAAAAAGAGTTCAATACGATAACCTATTTCTGAGAGGGATCAAAGAGTATTTGGTATGATTACACCATGAAAAGATATAAACCAAGAAAAGAAAAGAAACAAATGGTTTGAGCTGAAATTAAACATGATCAGAAAGAAAAATAAAAATAATCTAAAAAATAAGGCTGATAGAACTATATCAAAAAGACAAAAATTAGAAAAAGAAAAGAAGAAAAGTCAAGGAAATAGTGCACTAGAAAAAAGTTACAAATAATAGTGAGATATCCTCTCAGAATTTTTGAATTCTAGAATATCATTCTTTTCTGAACCTACCCTAAGCCTCGATACAGCCTATACTAGTCCTATTTGATTCTAGATTAGTACCATCATCAAGTGTGGAGAATGGAGAAAAGAGAAATTATAGAGTTTGATTCGACGTTCTTAAGTGATATGACATTCCAATCACGAGATCTTCTTAAATCTTCTTATATCCTCCATTTAAAAACTATATATGTGAGACGTTTGCCAGTTCCTATATTCATCTCCTCACATATAATTTGAGAAAAAAAGAATAAAACTATTTCTAAGTGATTAACTTTTGAGTGGTATATAAGTGAGGATTGAGGTCGAGGCATACAGTCTCTAAGGCGATTGAGATTTCTTTACTGCCAGATAAAGATGATGTTGAACACACACACGCTGAGTCTGATTAATCATTTGTTTAATGTCCATCTATAGTAGTGTTGCATTTTGCTGACTAACTCTAATTCATGAATTAGAATGCCTACATCCTTGAAATAATATGATAAAATAGAGTTTTCCTGAGTAATGCAAATAAGTTTTCTCGCATATGCAAAGCCCTTTTTAACTCACTTATTTCGCAATAATTGCCAAGGATTGGCAATATGCTAGTTGGGGGTTGTGATATTCACTCAAAAGTACTTATTTTAAGCCATTATCCTTTTAGCGATGTCACATTCTCCAACGTAAAACTTGTTTTTTCGTCGACTTTTCCACCTAAGAGTTTCTTCTATTGCGTAGAACACATTCTTTAGTCGCAAATCACTATTTGCATGAAATATACGCATTTCGGATAGTCCAGTATCAAGCTATTTTAGTTGAATCTCATTACGCACTTTTTCACTTACAGGAGACCCTATCGGGAGATTCTCAAGGCTGGCGGGCCCACGATCGACCACAGAAACCCTCTATCAAAGCTTAAAGAACCAGCAGGCTAGGACAAGAAGATAGAAGCTAAGTACGATGAAAGTAGGGTTTTTTCGCGTCGTTGGTTACGAAAACCCTAATCTCAACACATTTGTAATTTGATCCAAATTTTAATCCTGCAAAATATGAACTTTTGTATAGGGATTCGTGTCAGATGTCAATCCGCACTAGGGGTTAGTTCGCGCAATTCATGAACATAAAATAACGGATTTATCTTAGAAATTGTGGTGGGGTGAGAATGGTGAAGCGATTTAAAACATGCTTAGTGATTTTTAGAGAGAGAAATTGCCACAAACAACCAAAAACACAAAAGTAAACTAACAAATGCAAAAATAACAATTTTATTCATCCTCAATGAGTTTTTACAAAATCAAATTAAATTCAAAAACAATCTAGAAAGCCATAAAAATTAACCTAAAAAATCATCATGATGCTAGAGAGAGAAAGTGGAAAAAGAAAGGGAAAACAAAAGACTTTAGAGAGAGAGCAACACAAACCTAGAGAGAAAAAGCTAGAAAGAGAAACTAAAGATGTGAGAGACTTACCATTATACGTACCCCATGGAGAGGGTCATCATGAATGAGATCGAGGAATGGCTACCACCATGATGAAGAGAGGGTTGGCTACCACCATGATGAAGAGAGGGTTATTGCATAGCCATGGAAGGAATGGAGGTACTGGCTGGTGGCTATAGAGGAGGAGAATCAGTGATTGGGCATGGTAGATGACCGGAGATGGTTGCAAGGGGGCTGCCAGTGGAGAAGCTTAGCACATGGTGCACCGGTGGTTCACTAGGAGTGAAGGGCAGCAATGGAAAATACCGCCTCCTCTCCTTTTCCCTTTTTCTTCTTCTTTTCTTTTTTTTTTTGTAATTTTTCTTTTCTGGTTTTTTTTTTTTTGGAGAAGATGAAAAATGATAGGGGGAAAACGGCTTCAAGATTGGAGACTTTTTGGGGAGATGGTGGGAGAAAACGGCTTCAAGATTGGAGACTTTTTGGGGAGATGGTGGTGGCTTTTGGAAAAACAGCCACCGTATAGGATAAAGAAAGGTCGGGCGATGGCTTGAAGTGAGGATGCGGTGAGCAAAGGGTAGAAAGATGAATGAGACGGTGGTCTTTCTTGCTGCTTTCACCGAAGGGCAGGGATCAACTCAAGGCCCAAAATGAAGGAGATGGCTGGCCGTGAGACTGGTGGTGGTGGTGCTATCTGGTTGCAAAGATGGAAGAGGAGGATGCTGGCGCTTGAAGGCGGCTCTAATGGAGGCTGTGGGGTGGTAGCAGCAAGGAGAGATGAAGACGATGGCTGGTAGGCATTGTAGGTATGGATGGAGACGCTGGTAGTAAGTAGAGAGGGAGAGGGTCACCGGAGATGCAAGTTGGGGACCTGCAACTCGGTGTTGCAGGCCGTTGCTGGTCTGGACGGTGGTCCTAAATGGTGTAGCGGTGAAGTGGTGATGATGGTGGAGCGGTAGAGGCAAAAACGTGGAGAACCAACAGGTGGGCGATCTCCCCTTCTCTTCTTTCTTTTCTTTCTCTTTTTTTTTTGTTTTTCTTGGGAAGAGAATGAGAGGAGAGGAGAACCTGGGAAGAGAGGATGTGGAACGTGGGGAGAGAGGAATGGGGGAGACAGTGAAAAACGTGGGAGAGCCATCATCCTCCCTTTCTTTTCTTTTTATATTGCTACCCTCTTAGGGTTTAAGGAGGAGGTTGACGTGTAAGAGTTTTCCCTCTTAACTTGTGGCCCCACCTTTGCAACTTCAACAAGTGGTTTGCTGTCCACTCTTTGGCCCACCATATTCTTGGTCCACTCTTTGATCTTGCTAGCCCATGACCTTGTTGGCCCACTCTTTGGCCCATCATTCAGCAACCTTGCTCAAGCTCAAACAATTTCATCATACACCGTTTGATCTTTGTGGTCCAGCACATGGTCCCACAATTCCTTTATTGATCAACCCGTTTATAGCAATTGTGCCATAACCGAGCCTTTCAAATAGATCTTGTCCGTTGGTGTTTAGTTTTTCATCCCCATGTGAGATTTAATAATGGATATGATGCTTCCACTGATAATCTAAGCCATCCATTGCTTAATATTCCTCCACTATTCATAAACTCGTCGGTTCAACTTATATGCTGATCCACAAACTTGGCCTGTGTCTTTTGCCGCGATCTAATCATCAAAGCCCTATCCTACCTCTTCACTGTTCTTTTTGTGTCCTGGCCTACACCTTGATCCTATGCTTTGGCAATTTTCACTTCTTGGCCCATATTCATCTTCCTTTGTGGCTTGTTAACTTGGCCCATTGGCCAACATCTTTGCACGTGACCCATTAGTCTTCAGGCTTCATAGATTGTGGTTTGCAGCTAGGTCTACTATTCTTCCAGTTTGGCCGTTCTTCAATTTCACCAACTTCGCTGTCTCGGTCCATATTTTTGTCCCGCCTAGTTCTTTGATCTCTGATCGTGACTTTCTTGGTTGGTCGCGGCCTGCAAGTCTCGAGAATCATCCGATTGGGTTTCCTGCAATAACAAAAAGTGTGTAATGAGACTTCTACAAAACGGCTTCGCATGTAGGTCAAATAAATGCATATGAGTGCATGCAAATATATCATTTTGTGTAGAAAAGTGTGTTCTACGCAATGTAAGAAATTCTTACATAGAAAAGTGGATAAATATGGCAGTTTTACGCAGGAGAGTGTGATAACGCTAGAAGGATAATTTCCTAAAATAAGCACTTTTGAATGAATATCATACGGGCAAAGTCGGAGGATCATAGAGCCGATCCAAAGAACCAAGAGAGCAGAAGAGTTGAAGACCAAGAGAAGGACCAAGGTGTTAAAAGCTACACTAATTGACATCACAAGCTAGCTTGCTTAATTGGCGAAGCTCATGAAGAAGAATGAAGAAGACTAGGGTTCAAGACCCTCTGCTAGATCTTTTTGTCTTTATTTTTATATTTTCTCCCACCTCTCTCCTAATTCTCTCTCTATCTCTCTAAACTCTAACATCTGACCATTAGATCATCAAATCTTACTATTAGATCTTCTAACCATCTGATCATCATTAATACCTTGGCTGATCGAATCCTTACCATCCATCTTAACCTTCTGCTAATCAAACGGCTTCATCGCCATGATCTAATTTCAGCCCATACGGGAACCAGTTACTTTATGCCAAACATCGTATAATATCTCTATTGGCACACCAAACCCACTTTCTCACAGACCCGCTACCATGCCAGCCCACTAATTGGCCCGATACTCAATGAGTAAAAGGCCTCCTATTCTCTAGCCCATTAGCATTTTCTAGAGGTCCACTATCCCATTGGTCCATTAGCCCACCTATTCTCTGGCCGACACATGGCATTCTCAATGTTTGGCCCATAAGCCTTCTATTCTAACTACCTAGGGGCTCTCACAAGCCTATCTCATCCTGACCTATTTTCACTTACCCATTTCACAAACCCATTCCTAAAGGAGAGAATATGTCTCATTTGACATATTCTCACTTATCATCCACCTAGGAAGCCATTTTCTCTCAAGTAAAGGGATCTCTCCCTTATCCTTCCCTTCAATCCAATGGTTGGGAGAGGTTCTCCTTTAGTTTAAAAGGAGGACCAACCCCATGTAAGATTTGGTTCTCTCCCCCTCTCACAACCTAGCCCTAGGTTCCCTCTCCTCTTCTTCTCTAAATCTCTTTATCTCTCTCTTCTCCCTAGTTCGGTTCTCATCCAAAAACCAACAAGAATACGGCCGTGCAAACCTCTTCTCCATTGGTAAGTCACCAAGGTAAATATCCATTTTTTATCTTCTCTTTCATTTTCTCTCTCTAAAATCTTGTTCTTTCTCTCTATATTTCTTTTCTTATAATGCTTTCTAGAGTGATTTATTTTATTTTATTTTATGAATAAATTAGATTCAAGCATTGTAATTTGTATTATTTTAATAAATAAGTCTCTTTTCCATTTATGGTGTTTCTTTCTCTTTAGTTACGTTAATTAGTTGATAGAAATCTCTCCAAAAAGATTATTTTAAATCTCAATCATTAATCACCACTCTCACCCTTCCATTCATATTTTCAAGCACTTTCTATTATTCTAATGTTCCGATAAATTGTGTTCCCTAACCCCGAGTGCGGACGATATCCGACATATCGCTATACAAAGTCTGCATTTTTGCAGGATTCAAAATGAATATGAATTATAAATATTATTGAATTCTAGGATTTCCGATCCGACGACTTGAAAAAACCTTACTTTCAACTATGTGACTGATGGCTTTAGTCGGTACCATGAAACCATGAATTTTTTACCTCAATTAAGTACAACCATGGTGATTGTGCTAGTATGTTTGGTAGATGAAATTCCATTCATATGATTGTTATATGTTAAGATAATCATGGTAAAAATTTCAAGATCAATGGTTATAAATAGATGCATAAAAGAACATTTTTAAGCGATGGAATCACTAGAATTCAGAATGAACACATTCAGTTGTGCTGAATTGCAGTGCCTTTTTCGTCAGGAAGATGATAGAACTGGACCTTTGAGAAAATATATGAATCGAAGCTCGTTCTGTCAGCTTTCCAAAAACATAAAGTGCATTGTGAGATTCAATCGATGCTATCCTAGGTGGCCGAATTACTAGACCTATGTCAGATCAATCTAGTTTCTTTTTCTGACTTGAGACCCCTTTTTCACCTAGTAACTTGTAGAATATGACCTTGGGAAAAATAGGAAAGTTGGAGCTTATAGAATTAGATTTCTGAAAATATAAGATGCATCAGTAGATTCAATTGGGGTGGATCTACACAGTCAACGTACTGCACATAGGTCAGAATTGACTGAATCACTAGACTTGGGAAAAATCGACTAATTCCCCAATCTTAACAAATTAGGATGGACCGTCTGAACCATCTCCTTGAAGTCATTTATATAAACCAAACAATAATATGTTAATTCTGGAGACTTCTTTTTAATTGAGTTAATTATTAATGCTTTGGCTTAGTTTAATAACATACGTTTAGATTTAATACCCTAATGGGCTTAAGGGGTAGATCATAGATAACTGAGTCACTCATTAGGTTAGATTGGCTTTATGGACAATCGTATTCTTGTAAAGAATATTTTCATATTCTAGTTTGGCAAAGATTTCGTGTGACATAAAACATTTATGTAACCTTTCCTACGAGCACCAGTGCAGTGTTGAAGATGTCGTGGTACACATACTTCGCCGACTATGTGAAGACTAGAAGACAGAGACAGTAAGGATCAAATGGTTGACGATAGGAGTCATCTGATCGTGTAAGCTCACTTAGGAAGGTAAGTGACTTAGTAGCCATAGGAATAGGTTTAAAATGAATAAAATATAATGGTCAAACCTAGTCAATGTACAGATTCGAGTCTATGTCAAGATTATTGACTTCTGGGATGTCCGATCGATTGGACAAAGCCCAATCGATTGGAGACCTCTGTGCAATCGATTGGACTCTACGAGACAGAACTTATTTGAAGCCCAATCGATTGGAGACTTTTGTGAAATCGATTGGACTATACGGGATAGAAACTTATACAAGTTCGATCAATTAGACACTTGGTACAATCGATTGGATTTACGAAGAAAAAACCCATCCGTACAAGACCAATCGATTGGACCCAGAGTATAATCGATTGGACTTAGCCCAATCGATTGGACCCAAAGTACAATCGATTGGACTTCACATGGATTGAGTCTTTTCAGATGCAAAATTCTAGTTTCCACTTACCCTACTTTCTAAAAGACTTAGGACTACGTATTCTATAAATATAACTCCTTTCTGGATTTACAAAATACACTTCTACACATTGGAATACAGAGAAGAAAGTTTTATTTATCAATCCTTTAGTTCTCATAAATATCTTGTGAGCTTTTTCTCTTCTAGATCAAAGCCAAAAAGCTTGATCTCTTACTCAGCTTAGGTCTTCCACATAGATACTCGACCTAGCAGTCTGAGAGTACTAGTGCGTCTCAATACTATTTGAGTGACTTAAGGTTTAGAGTGTACTGAATCCTTCACCTTCAGCAAAGGCTGGAGAGTTGATAATTAAGATTGGAGTGGCTAATCAAAGGTAGGTTTGGGGAGTACCAAACTGAACAAGCGGGCAAGGTTTCTTGGCTAAGAGGGTGCGCTGGGATTCGTAGCGTTGATTCAAATGACGTGGACGCCTTGGCAGTAGGCCTTGGCTAAGGTCGGAAGCTGCATTTGCAATGGTGCTACATAGGTAACCTTTGTTTTGTTTAACTTTCCTATTAGTGATACTTTCGATCTGGACGTGGTCCCGTGGTTTTCCTTGGCTAAGGTTTCCATGTAAAAACTCTTTGTCTTGTGGATGTTTGATTGTTGTTCCGCTAAATCTATTGATTAGATCAAACGACGAAAAGACAATATACCATGGAGGTATATTTGATTTGAGTCGGTTGTGATAATCATTTTATCAATTAACTAAGGCATGCGAGTTTATCACCTTACCCTGACTAGTAAACTTGTGATAGGTTAGATTAATTTTTGAATAACCTAATTGCCCATCCCTTCTAGGTATTTCTGATTAAAGAGAATGGATTGGTTATTTTTTTCAATTCTCAAGTTAAGGTTCGGGAGTGGGTCGACCCACAGATATTTGGGTCGGTTCCAGGTGCCCGGATTTGGGACGTGACATGAAAGATCCACATGAAGAACATTTTTTTTTATAAAAATGTAGAGTAAAGAGGGAAAACAAAGGTACCAAGTAGATCAATATTTGGCACCAAAAATCACTAAAATCATAAGAGAAATGTAGATTGGGGTAGTTCGATGGATTGGGAAGGGATGAGGAGTAGATAAGATCGATTGGAGTGACAAAATGATCAAAAAATTGATTTATATTCATAGTCTTTCGACTAGGGCTAGTTGTACTTTTGGTGAAAATGCTCACCCCAATCGATTGGAGTCTGTATCCAATCAAATGGAGGCGTTCGGATTTTCTTTCCAATTGATTGGACTAACGAACCAACAAAGTTTTGGAGATTTCTAATTCTAGTTTTCTTGTTTTGCGAAACCCTAGTTCGTCTTTGGGGGTTATTTAAGTGACCCATCGCTCATTGTATTGAGTGTGAGAGACTCGGAAAGGTTAAGATAGAGACTCTTGGTATTGATTGGGAGAGCCAATAGATTGTGCTTGTGAGAGGTTGTACGAGAGATTGAGAGAATTATCTTTGTACTTTGTTGATTTATAGTGAAGATTCGATCATCATCGCCCGTGGACGTAGGTTTCGATCAAACCACATAAATGCTTGTGTTTTTTGTTTACTTTATTTGATTTCTCTGTGTGTGGCGTGTGTTTGTCGATGGCCATCGTCGCTCTTCGAGGGATCGCTTGGGGTTTTTCCGCAACAAATTGGCATTAGAGCTCAAGGATTCGATAGGGATGGCGCTAAAACATACGAAAGTGTCGAACTCCAGGTTCGAGGTGGAGAAATTCGATGGGAGCAATAATTTTGGGTTATGGCAAGTCCAAGTTAGGGACATCTTAATCTAGCAGTATTTGCACAGAGGATCTAAAGAAGAACCTGATATCCTTGGGAACCTTAGATTCTAATGGCTACAAGATAGTGGTGAAAGGTGGAGTCTTGAAGGTGGTGAGGGGTGCTCTAGTTGTGATGAAAGAGACGAAGGTTGGAAACTTGTATACTCTTTCTGGCTATACAATTATGGGTCTGGCGGTCGTATCGATTTTAGATGATTTGTCCTCTACATGCTTGCGGGACAGGCATCTTGGAGGACTTGCAGAGTTATGCAAGCAAGGTGTGCTTGGTTGTGCGAAGACAGGAAACTTGGACTTTTGTGAGCATGGTGTGTTCGAAAACCAATGCAGGGTTAAGTTCAGTAAAGCGGTGCATCGCATGAAAGGTACTCTGGAGTGCATCCATTAGGATGTTTGTGGCACAGCGGTGCATGTTTGAGCACCTTAGGGGCACATTGGAGATGGTGATCGGATTGGAGGATCTTCTGGTAGATTGTGGTGTTTGCAGAGCAGTTGAGCAGATAACCGTGGTGGTGGCTCGTGGAGCAGTTGAGCAGTGGCTCGTGGTGGTGGCTTGCAGAGCAGTTGAATAGTGGCTCGTGGTGGTGGCTCGCATTCACACCAAGGTGGAGTTTATTGTATTTTTGGTGAAAATGCTCACCCCAATCGATTGGAGTTTGTGTCCAATTGATTGGAGGCATTCAGGTTTTCGTTCCAATCGATTGGACTAATGGACCAAAATTTTTTTTGGAGATTTCTAATTCGGGATTTCTTGTTTTGAGAAACCCTAGTTCGTCTTTGGGGGTTATTTAAGTGACTCATCGCTCATTGTATTGAGTGTGAGAGACTCGGAAAGGTCAAGAGAGAGACTCTTGGTATTGGGAGAGCCAATAGATTATGCTTGTGAGAGGTTGTACGAGAGATTGAGATAACATTCTTTGTACTTTGTTGATTTATAGTGAAGATCTGATCATCATCGTCCGTGGACGTAGGTTTCAACCGAACCAAGTAAATGCTTTTGTTATTTGTTTGCTTTATTTGATTTCTCTGTGTATGGGATGTGCTTGTTGGTGGCAATCGTCACTCTTCGACGGATTGCTTGGGGGTTCTCCGCAACACTAGTCACAAGTACAATATTTTTAAGAAACGTAGTTGTACAACTGAGTGATTTGTCATTCTACGTGACATTTCTGGCATTGTGCTTGAGTCCATTTTTACTACTAGGCAGTTGACACCTATCATCCAGATACAGTCCTCCTAGCTACTACCCTGACTTAGTCAAGTTATTTTATTCGAATATTCATTCGACAGAGGGTGGAGATCCACGTGCTTTATCTTTTGAGACATGTTTCTAGGGTCCACATGATTATCACACCAAACATCATTTCGACTATTTTAGGGATACCCCTTCACGAGACTATTAAGGAGTACATTCCCCGTACGAAATCGATGACCACTAACACAGTCACATTGATTCGCTTCTTATGCGGTGATTACTATGAGTGGACCATCTACATCCTTTAGAGCAGTCTTCTACTTGAGATCTGATTGTTGAACCTGATTTGTCGGTACAACATTGATCCACCTCGACATGGTGCCCATGTGAATGTGGATCGTCTCCAATTGTTGTATCTTCTGGGTATGCCATTGATCTTCTTAGATTTATCTTTAGAAACATGGCACAAGTTAGTGAGAACACCAGTCATCATCCTGCATTCCCCAAAACTCTGATTGTCAGTCAGATAATCTGTCACTTTTCCATTCCTATCCGTATGAGTTAGGAGTAGCTGGGTCTATGAAATCACTTGGGAGCAGGAGTATGAAGAAAAGTCGCACTCAATTTCGTAGAGTCCAGGGTAGACCCCATGTGTCAGATGATGAGGTAAAAATTGACGATCTACTAAAGGATCACGATATCCCTATTCATGGAGATGATCAACAGCCCATTGAGGAGGAGATGAGAGCGCCAGTGACTCTTAGTCTCTTGATTAGAGACTTGGATCATTTCGAGACACAGACCATTGCACATCTAGGGAGTATTGAGGAGCAACAACTGCAACATTTCAATGATATGAGTGCATCGGTCACAGGACTACAGAGCTACTTAGACTCGTTCGGTTTCTATCCTAGACCTCCCTTTTCAGAGCTAGATCAACCATAGGATGGCGTAGGGACATCTGGTGGACCATCACAGTGATTGCTCGATGGAAATTTTTTTGTGGACTTGCTATGGTGGAGTTGTTATGAGTTATCTGACATCTAGATATGTACTGTATTGTATTCAGATGAACTCATGGTTTTCTTTTAATGGTTGATGGATAGTATTTAGAATAGTCATTGTAATTTATTGTCAAATCAAACCCAAATCTGCAAAAATTAAACTAGCAATTTAAGTATAGTACAAATATAAGGATCGAACCACAAAGAGGGGTGATGAATAGTGAAGTAACTTGATCAAACACAAATAATTATAGCCAAAAATATTATTTATTAACTCTAATTTTAGAGAATGAGTTTTGACCGGTCATCAACAGAGGTTGTTAATCTCTTTAATGACCGAAAATTATTGCACTTGATAAGCAAAAGAAAGCAATACTAAACTAAAAAAAAGAAAAATACAAGAATGACAAATAAAAGACTAAAAGAAATAAAAAAAAGACAGAGGAAAGAGATCTGATGTCAACAGAAGATTGTAGCCGTAAGAGGTGTATAGTTGAGAAAGATCACCAACAAGAGAATAGCCAAGATAAGAACGACGTACATCGTCTATTAAAGGTCCTTTTATAGGTTGGGATGTGTAACCATCTTTAGTAAATTACGACTTTCTTTTCTTAGAAAAATATTTTTAAAGATGGAAATAATTATATAAAATTTTTTCTTTTCTCAATAGAATCACTTATTAAATTATTCTTTCAAAACTTCATTTTGAAAATCAATAAAATACTTTTTCTTTTCCCAAGGGAATCAATTACTAATTTATTCTTTTAAAACTTCATTTTGAAAACTAATAAAATATTATTTTATTTTATAAAATTTTTTTTTTCTTTTGATAAGATATTTCTTTCTTAAACATTCCATCATTTTTAAATTTCAAACCAAAACCACCATTTTATTTTTAGAAAGCCATCCTCATGCCTTTTGTAATCTGGACCATTCATTTTGTTGTAATCTAAACTACCTTGGTCCACCAACTTGGCCCAACTTTTGACCTGTCAATGTAGCCCACCTTTTGGTCAAATTTGGGCTTTTTGTACATAATCTTTTGGGCTTGGACTTATGCTCGCTTTAGTCTTGGGCTCGGGTGCCTAATGAGATAAGATTATTAATATAAAGTAATTGATTATTATTAAGAGAAATCTAATATACAATTAGTGAAAAAAATATCCTATTTTTCATGTAAGTTTGAGGATTTATATAGGATAATTCTAATAATCAATTAGGGGAAATGGGGTAAAAATGCATAAAACGAGGACTTATCACACTCCCAACCAGTATATTGCTAATCCCTAGCAATTCACGCGATCCATCAAATAAAACAAAAAGAAAAAAAAATAATAAAGAGAAAAATAAATAATTTGCCACTTTTGCAGGCCATCGCTACTGCATTTAACGTATGCAGCAAGCCCTAGGGGTTACCCCTAGTGGACGAGTTTGACTCGTGAGGGTTTGTAGTAAATATACCCACAAATTTTAAATCATTCAACTTTTTTTTCTTTTTGAATCCATTAAAACACCCTCCAAATGTGACAATGCTATCCAATTAGATTAAAAATGTGGAGTACAAAAATTAGGATAATAACTGTAAAGCGAGACCCACAATCCTTCATTTTTTTTTCAAAATTATAAAAAGAACTAAGCTATAGAATAAAATAAAAATTTTGCTACATAATTCATTTAAGCATCAAACTCAAGATTAATCAGGCATTGGTTATTTATTATTTTCAGCCTTTTATTCCAAAAATTTAAGATAGAATCCAAATCATTAACTCCCCTTTAGAGAAATTCTAAAACAAAGTGACTTTATGTGCATGTGAAGTCTGATAGAGAAACTAGAGGGTCAGTTTCCAAAAGCAGAAGTGAAATGAGATGGTCGGATTAACCTAAGGACCCAATTCAAAACTAAGCTACCTATTTGGGTTAACAAGCAGTTTGGATGTTCACCTTAACACTTCATGGGCTTTATCTATGATATTGCAGCTTACTCGTATTTTTACAACCACGGCTTTTACCCTATTTTTCAGAAATAAGAATCATTGAAACTTTCAACAAAATATTCTTTTGACTACGCCTAGTCTCCTTGATACTTCCTCATCATATTCAGCACTTCATTTTCTTTTTATAATAGAGACTTTTTTTTCTCAATACAATACAAAGGAAATTGGTAGCCATTTTCAGTGTACCTGATGTAATTCAATGGTTACTTTCCAAAGCGTATTTATACCCAGTTATATTTTTCTTCTTTCCTAGCCAACCAAATGAACCAGTTAAGCAAAATTCATTGGACTTGATTTTTCCTAACACTTCTAGGCAATCATTAGGTCACAACCACTAAAGTTAACTTAAACTCTAGCAATCTGTTAGATGTGTATTGAACTTTTCAAATATCAAAAGTTTCTAAAATTCACTACTTGGGAGTTAATAACAAGGACTCGATATTAAAACTTCAGAATTTGGTTGTTTAAAATTTTCACAATATGCCTTCATAATCCATAATTTAATAGCTCAATAAAAGAAATGCAAACAAGAAAAAAACAGAAATAACATCTAATTTTTTTTTCAATTTTTTCTAGATATTTTTTTTTGAAAAAGAATGGAGGAATGCACCAGTCAATACTATTAACAGAAATTATCCTAAAAATGAAGCACTAATCCACACCCAACCTTAATTAAACATTATCCTCAATGTTTCAACAATAGAACATCATAAACACTGAGAAATCACAAAGAGAGGGTGTAAGAGAACATCATAGAAAAAATAAAAAAATAAAAACTAAAATACAATAATATACACCAAAGTCCTTCTCAAGCGAGAGAAAGGATTTTCAAGAATCATATTGAGGAAGAAAGTTTTGACTTTTCATCATGACTTTTAAAAATACTTTTCCTCTTAGAACAAAAAAACACAATGTTAGCCATATTTGATAGAATTTTTAAAAATCAAATTGAATATAAAAGTTTGATAAAATGACTATTGGTTCTTAAAACTCTACCAATCTTAAGGTATCCAATTCAATATTATCAGAATGTGACATTGTAGAAGCAAGAGATGGATACACCTTCTACTCAAATTTCTCAGTTTGGAGTTGCCTTTGCACTCCAACCATTTCCTCAAGATGTGGCTCATGATTATGGATTACCGGATTGAGTCTCATTATGTCATTCATAATCCAACCTATTGCATGTTCATGTTCCCGAATGTCTTTTAAGAATTTTGTCTCTTGGTTAATGATTATCTAAAAAGAGATATCAAGAAAGGGAGTCTTATCATGATCTAGGTAAGAACATGTAAGCTCACATGATAGAGGTAAAATTTTAAATTTGGGGACCTTAACAAGATAGGGAATTGATTCATTTGCTATAATGGGCAACGGCTCAATTTGAGACTTTTTCTCAATGTCAAAACGAGGGGTAGAATCTGAATGCATTTGCACTTCATTATTGACATCCTTGTAAAGGTCAGAGAAGGGCGCTCATGGACTCGAAGTGTGGATGTAGAAGATGTGGACTCACCGCTAGTTGGCCTTGGCTAAAGTTGTATGTTGTATGAAAATGATGCTGCGTAGGTAACTTCTGTAACTTAGAACTTTCTATTTAGTGATATTTTCCATCAGGATGTAGTCCCGTGATTTTTCCTTGGTTAAGGTTTCACGTAAAATCTCATGTGTTATGGTTGTTAATGTTTTATATTCCGTATTATTTCTAAATTAGATCAAACGATCAAGAAATGATATATCATGAAATATGTTGGATCTTTGTCAGTTAAGATAATCATTTGTTAATTCAATAAACTTATTTAGAATTGCTTCACATGCAATTAGATAACCCTATTAGACCAGTAATTAAATTAGGTTGTTAGTTTAAAAGGAGAATTATTGTAATACCCTGAACTTTCGTTCTAGGGTATTATGGTAAATTCACCTAATAATGAAAATATAAACCTTTTTCAGACTTCTATTATTATTTTTATGGTTTAATATAATGCTTAAATATGTATGTTTAATTTGGTTTTATTTTGACGACTTTAAAAACCTGCTATTTTTAAAACTCGCTCTTTAGGGCTAAAATTCTTGCTAAAAATAATGAACCATAAAAAACTTTTATAAAAAAAAAATTATTTTGTGGGCCCAAGACACCAAAAATATTCCTATTTTAACCTTCTCAACTTACCCGAGAAATTTGGAACATTTTGAGACATGAAAACTCTAGTCGAAGATTTTAGGAGATTTTGACAAAAATAGTATTTTTGTAATTTTTGAACTTCCTACCATTCGCATATTTTTTAAAAATAATATTTAATTATATTTTATTTATTTAATAGGCGTGTGGGACCCACGAATCACTTTCGGGTCATTCCGATGTCATTTGACACTTTTCTAGGATTTTGAACATTTTTATGATTTGTGTGTGTTACATGTGTGAATACCTTATTGTATGAACTTTTAAATTATATAATATAGTTTAATTGAATTAATTTATAATTATTTGTGTTATAATTGTTGGGTGGGCCCGTATGGCCAATCTAGAGGTCTTTTGGGCTTAATAATATTCTTAAATAAAGCCTATTGATATATATGGGCCTTGGGACCATTTCTAACCCATTAGTAATGTAAAATATAAGTTTTTGAGGGTTGAAAAAGTCATCCCTTTGATAGTTATGATTTTCACTAATATAGAAACCCTAATCCTTCCCTAAACCTATTTATGAAAAACCATAAAGCTTTAGAAGTTTTCAAAACCAAACTCCATTAAAGAATAGAGCAAGCTCCATTAAACCTTCATCCGGGCACCGATCGCACTCGAGCAAGAAGGGAGAATTGACGGGGACTCCGATTTGAAGAACATACTCCGAGGAGAGGACAATCCGACGACTTTCAAATTTGAAGAAACTTTTGATTTTCATTAAAGTTCAAGAAACCTTAAGGTAAGTGTGTTTGATCCATCCTATACTTGTTTTCTTCAAGAGTTTATTTTTCTTTCATTAAGTAATGGTTGTTATAAATTAATTTCAATTATATTTACTTTATTCTTATTGGGTTGAGCTTTATTTTGGGCCACCATGATGGATTTGGCCATGGTCTATTTTGTGCCTATAACGGATGACTATGTTATTTATCATTTTTGTTGTATTTTTATAATTTAAATATTTTTATAATTATTTTTTCTAAATACCTCTATAAATCTATTTTTCAAAACCGTTTAGTTTATATTTTTTTGATTTTTATTGATTAAGTTATGATTTTTCTAAGTTGTATGACTTTACCAAAAAACCCAGAATTTCAGATTTTACACAGTCCGATTTACTTGAGATTTTGATCTATATTTTTAACCTAAATATTTTTCTAATTATTTTTCATGGATACCTCTATCAATATAGTTTCTAGAACATTTGAGTTTATATTTTTCTGATTTGTATTGATTAAGTTATGATTTTTCAAACGTGCTGGACTTTTCTGTAAAACCTAAAATTCTAGATTTTACATGGTCCACTTCACTTGAGATTTCGATCTATATTTTTAATCTAAATATTTTTTTAATTATTTTTCATAGATATCTCTATCAATTTAGTTTTTAGAACTTTTGAGTTTGTATTTTTCCGATTTGTATTGATTAAGTTATGATTTTTTAAATGTGTTAGACTTTTCTGTAAAACCCAGAATCTCAAATTCTGTCCGACCCACTTCATTAAGGGTTTCAACCCATATTTTGAATCTAAATATTTTTCCTAAATACTCTGTAAATCTAGTTTCTATAACATTTGAGTTTGTATTTTTCTGATTTGTATTGATTAAGTTATGATTTTTTAAATGTACGAGACTTTTCTGTATCCCGGATTCAATCCGGCCCAATTAATTAAGAGTTTTGACCTATATTTTGAATCTGAATATTTTTCTATTTATTTTTTCTAAAAACCTCTGTGAATCTAGTTTTTAAATCCATTGAGTTTATATTTTTCTAATTCATATTTATTTAGTTATGATTTTTATAATGTAGTACATTTTTTATAAAAAACCTATTAATTGTTCCTGGTTTGGTCATGATTATTAACTATTAAGGTTTTAACCTTGTTGTTTGACTAAACCCTAGATGGTTTGACCTATACCTGTATGCATGGGGATCCCATCCATGTGTCTTGGATCTCTCATTGGGTTCGGCCAAGTGTCTTGGATCCCTCTTTAGGGTTTGACCTTGTGTCATGGATCCCTCATAGAGTTCGGCCATGGTGTGTTGGATTCTCTTGCGATTTTCACTTATATTATTCATCGATGTTGATTGTGATATTTGGTCATATCTTATTGACTATTATACCTAGATGGTTCGACCTATACTTGTATGCATGGGAATCCCACCCATGTGTCTTGGATCCCTCATAGGGTTCGGCCAAGTATTTTGGATCCCTCTTTAGGGTTCGACCTTGTGTCATGGATCCCTCATAGGGTTCGGCCATGGTGTGTTGGATTGCCTTGTGATTTCCACTTATATTGTTCATCCATGCTGATCATGACCTTTCGGTGATTGTTACATGTTATTCATGTTTAACCCTAATTCGTTCCCATGTTATCACTTTTGATGATCATGTTTCATTTTATATTATTATTTAAATGTTAAATACATGTGTGCATATGCCATGTAACCCTAGTACCATCTTGTTATCATACTATGATCATCACGTCATTTCATATAAGGGGTGCATAAGGGAACGGGGTTGAAGTATATTATATACGTTTATATTGGTTTTATCAATTAATCAGGGTTCGGTACCCTAGGGTGAAAGGCCCTAGACGTTATTATATCCTGCAGAAGGGTCGATGAGACCGCAGTGCGGGAAGGAGATGGAGACCCTATGTGGTTATGGGTACTAGTCGCATTGGCATCCCGTACTCCCTTGCATTCACCCTCATTCTATGTCATCCTTATTATATGATTGAGATGCATACCTTGGTTAAAAACTTGTATAGTATGATATCATACCATGCACACTGTTGTATTATTGGGCCTCGGCTCACGGTGCTACACCGATACCATTTTCAAATTTTGAGGAGCCGGGTACGTGAGATGATTTTGAGACGAAAGACTTCGGTGCATTCGAGGAGATCGGCGAGGATTTGGGAGTCGATCCTACACTTTAGAAGACTTTATTTTGATTATTCTAAAACATTACTTATTTATTTTCATGGGCATGTAGTCCTTTGATTGAGAGCATGTTCTCACCTTCTTCTCTCCACATTTATTTGATTGATTGAATTGTTTGAATTATGAATTATTTGAATTATTTGTTTCCTACATCTAAACTCTTTTTTTTACTTAGTGGGTTTTCGAATGAACCTTAATAGTCTAATTGACCTAATTGGACCACTAGGGGACATTCATGGATCACATCTAGGTATCTAGTGATATAGGGATACACATATTTTCAAGTATCTCATAAAATATTCAATGATATAATATGCAATAAACTTAGGAATTACATGGAAAAGAGAAATAATACTCATGCATACATCAATTTTTTTCAAGTTAAAACACATACACGAAGGACGTGATATTTAAAATGATTTCTAGAATAAAACATGCATAAAAGAATATAAAATATGATCTTCGAAGTAACTTCAATAAGAAAACATGCATATAGTAATATGCTAAAATATGTAGAGATTTATTTTAAGAAGACAAACATGTATTTAAAAGAAAACATATAAAAGAACATCTATATAACAAAACACAGTGGTTGTCTCCCCACTTATACCCCCTCTTACGGTTTCAACAAAGGAGGGCTGAGATCTTATCCCCCAAATGGACGGTGGATCTCAGCCACTCACACACGCGTGGTAGGAGTCGTAAGACACATACCCCCTTCCCCTGATCATTCTCTTTCTCTCTCTCTCTCTCCTCTATCTGTTTCTCTCCCTCGCTCGCGTACCATTTTGGATCACCATTTCTGTCCTCTTCCCCTTTCTTTCTCAATTTGAGCAATAAATCTCTCTTGAAACAGCAACCCTAAGGTCACTCCACCCTTACTTCCTCGATCTCTCTTTTAGAAATCAAATCACATAAGAGAGGAATCGTGATTTCTTAGCTCAACCAATCTCAAACCCTAGAAATTGTTGATTTAGGATTTCAGTGTAATGATGATTCTCATTCATAATGTCTGATTTAATGCCATTCCAAAGCTTCAACCAGTCTGCGCTTGAAGCTCTCTCCGAATGAGATGATAGCTCCATCATCTGGTTTCGATAATCGATGATTTCCATCATATGTGATTGATATTCAGATCTACAATTCATCTGCAGAAATCATCGATCCAATGACTATATGGCTTCATTTTTTAGAGGTTTCCATCATCTGTGTCGGCTGTGGGAAGATTTCATCATGATTGGCAGAGACTCTATGTTCTTCCACTGGTGAATCCAAAATGTGAATATGTAATCCAATTTTATTGGAAGATTCTTATAGATTATTGTTAATTTGTTTTATTTTGGGAGTTGATTTCAGGTTCGCTAAGAAATCAAACTTGAAATATCTAGAAAAAGAGGTCGGATGAAGAAGAGATGAAAGCTGAAAAAGACGAAGAGGATAAAACATAGTGTATTGGACTTGTAGGTGAGTTGTATGAGAAATTTGTGTTGTAAGAGAGTTCAAGAACAACGATTATTATATGTTTAGTGTGATAGTGAACGAAAAAATTGAGGATGATCAATTCTTAGACTTAATGACAGTAAAAATAGAAGTTCTGCATGCAAAGAACCATACGGACATGGATCTCACTTTAGTCTTTTGTTTGCATTAAATTTAGCTTTTGCACTTGCTAGGGGAAGTAATCTTGCTTGGCCTTATGGGGGTTGTACATGGATTCATCTAATATACTTCCATTTGATAGATCAAAAGTCTAAATAGGTAGTTCAAGTGAGCCTCAATATAATTTTCGTATAATATCTGCATTGAGCTCCTTTTGCTGCTCGATTTTTGCCCTATTTGATATGGATCATGATCAAATGGGAATTAATTTATTTTTATTGCTTTGTTTAATTTTTTTTTTTGCCATATTTGGACAAGTGTGGTGATTGTGTCGTGATTAATTGGTGATTGTTTATTATTCTATAAAAGAAGAACCAATAAGCTAGTTCAATACCTTCTACTTTCAGATTCCAGCATATTTAACTAATCTAGCAAACCTTTGAATTACTATGATTTGAATAAGTTGTATCTACATAGTGTTTGACTATTTGTTTAGTTTAGAGTTTTGGTTCTCGTTTTCTTTGTTTATTCTTTGAATCTATTTGATCGATTTCTTTAATTCTTCAAAGGGTAATTCTATTTGCACCCCATAATTCCATAAGCACCCAATTTGGGTGCTTTTGGCCGAAAATGCCCTTGACCAAAAAAAAAAAACCCTAAGCACCCCACCCCACTCTTTGTCTCTCCCTCCCTCTCCACCTCTCCCTCCACCTCTCCCTCCACCTCTCTCCCTCCCTCTCTCTCTCCACCTCTCACCATCCTCTCTCCCTCTCCACCTTTGTCTCTCTCTCACCTTGAAAGAAAACCCAAAACAAAGAAAAAAAAAAAGAAAGAGGAAAAAGAAGGAGTAGGAGGATGACGCCGTCGCCATTGCCACTGCCACCACCAGCACCATAGGTACGTCTCTCTCTCCTTCTCCACCTCTCTCTCTCTCTTTCCCCCCTTTTTTTTTTCTCTCTCTCTCTATGGCACTAACTGCCGTGGGGACTGTGTAGCCCACGGCCAGCCTAGCCGTGGCTTCTATGGTAGCCACGGTTGGGTTGGCCGTGGGCTACACAGTCCCCATGGCACCAATTGCTGTGGAGAGAGAGAGAGAAAGAGAGAGAGAGAGAGAGAGAGAGACATACCTATGGTGGTGGCGACGGCGATGGCGACGACCTCCTCCTCCTCCTCCTTCTTTTTCAACAAGCAGGTGGGGTGGGGTGGGTGCTTGGGTTTTTTTTTTTGTCTAAGGGTATTTTCGGCCCAAAAGCACCCAAATGGGGTGCTTATGGAATTTGTGGGGTTCAAATAGAACTACCCTTCTTCAAATGATATTGATTCATTAATCAAACTTAAGTTGAGGTGCTGTATACTTTGACCCAAAGCATATGACCCATCTCCACATAAACAGATCCATATATTGCATCAATAATCAAACTTAAGTTGAGGTGTTGTATACTTTGACCCAAGCATATGACCCATCTTTAACAAACCAACACAGTATAGTGGTTGGTGGTGGCCTGGGCATAAAGAAATCAGGTCACCATCCATATGACCCAAGCAAACTCCTTATTTAAATGGGAATTTTAGATTCCCTTAATCCAACCTTCATTAGTTAAAAACCTTAGAACTTCAAAGTAAAAGCACAAACGAAATTGATCTCAAGATCAAATGAACAAATGAAGTGAGTATTTGGTGTCAATGAACAAATGATCAAACCTTAGAACAACTTAAATGAACAAACTTCTTATTTGCAGAGGAATCAAGCAAATTAATGAACAAATGAAGAGCCTTGAAGAAAAAAGAGCAGAGAAAAGCATTGGTGCTAAAAGCCATCTATAATAAAGCAGGCGCATAGAAACAACATTCTCTCTCATCCATGTGGCTCTCCCTTAGATTTTTATTGTAATACCCTGAACTTTCGTTCTAGGGTATTATGGTAAATTCACCTAATAATGAAAACCTGAAACTTTTTCAGACTATTATTATTATTTTTATTGTTTAATATCATGCTTGAGTATGTATAATTAATTTGATTTCATTCTGACAACTTTGAAAAACCTGCTATTTTTGAAATTCGTTCTTAAGGGCAAAATTCCTGCTAAGAATAATGAACTATAACTTGTAGGGGACTTTTTCTTTCCCCAGCTAACATTCTAGAACTTTTATAAAAAAATTGTTTTGTGGGCCCGAGACATAAAAAATATTCCTATTTTATCTTTACCAACTTACCTGTGAAATTTGGAACCTTTCTTGAGACATAAAAACCTTAGCGGGAGATTTCAGGAGATTTTGACAAAAATAGTATTTTCATAATTTTTAAACTTTCCTACCATTCTTATATTTTTTAAAAATAATATTTAATTATATTTTATTTATTTAATAGGCGTGTGAGACCCACGAATCACTTTCGGGTCATTCCGATGTCATTTGACACATTTCTAGGGTTTTGAACATTTTTATGATTTATGTGCGTTACATGTGTCAATACCTTATCGTATGAACTTTTAAATTATATAATATAGTTTAATTGAATTAGTTTATAATTATTTGTGCTATGATTGTTTGGTGAGCCCGTATGGCCAATTTAGAGGAGTTTTGGGCTTAATAATATTCTTAAATAAAGTCTATTGATATATATGGGCCTTAGGTCCATTTCTAACCCATTAGTAGTATAAAATATAAGTTTTTGAGGGTTGGAAAAGTCATCATTTTGATAATTACGAATTTCAACAAAATAGAAACCCTAATCATTTCCTAAACCTATTTATGAAAACCCTAAAACTTTAGAAGCTTTCAAAAAAACCCAACACCATTGAAGAATAGAGAAAGCTCCATTAAACCTTCATCCGAGCACCGATCGCACTCGAGCAAGAAGAGAGAATTGACGGGGACTCCGATTAGAAGAACATACTCCAAAGAGAGGACGATTCGGCGACTTTCAAATTTGAAGAAACTTTTGATTTTCATTAAAGTTCAAGAAACCTTAAGGTAAGTGTGTTTAATCCATCCTATACTTGTTTTTCTTCAAGATTTTATTTTTCTTTCATTAGATAATAGTTGATACTCATTATAAATTAATTTTAACAATATTTACTTTATTCTTATTGGGTTGATCTTTATTTGGGCCACCATGATGGGTTTGGCCATGGTTTCTTTTACACCTATAACGGATGACTATGTACTTTATCATTTTTGTTATATTCTTATAATTTAAATATTTTTATAATTATCTTTTCTAAATACCTCTATTAATCTATTTTCCAAAACTGTTTAGTTTGTATTTTTCTGATTTATATTTATTTAATTATAAGTTTTCTAAGTTGTTGGACTTTAACAAAAAAAACCCAGAATTCTAGATTTTACATGATCCACTTCACTTGGTATTTTAATCTATATTTTAATCTAAATATTTTTTTAATTATTTTTTATAGATACCTCTATTAATATAGTTTCTATAACCTTTGAGTTTATATTTTTCTGATTTGTATTGATTAAGTTATGATTTTTCTAAGTTATATGACTTTACCAAAAAAGCCAGAATTTTAGATTTTACACAGTCCAATTCACTTGAGATTTTGATTTATATTTTTAAGCTAAATATTTTTCTAATTATTTTTCACAGATACCTCTATCAATCTAGTTTCTAGAACCTTTGAGTTTGTATTTTTCTAATTTATATTGATTAAGTTATGATTTTTCTAAGTTGTTGGACTTTACGAAAAAAACCAAAATTATAGATTTTACATGGTCCAATTCACTTGGGATTTCGTTCTATATTTTTAATCTAAATATTTTTCTAATTATTTTTCATAGATACCTCTATCAATTTAGTTTCTAAAACCTTTAAGTTTGTATTTTTCTAATTTGTATTGATTACGTTATGATTTTTCAAATGTACGAGACTTTTCTGTAAAATCCAGAATTTCAGATTCTGTTCGGCCCACTTTATTAAGGGTTTCGACCTATATTTTGAATCTGAATATTTTTTTATTTATTTTTCCTAAAAACCTTTATGAATCTAGTTTTTAAATCCATTAAGTTTGTATTTTTCTAATTTATATTTATTTAGTTATGATTTTTACAAGAAACTATATTTTCTGTGAACTACCTATTTCTTGGATTTTGGACGATTAATGGTTTTGAGAACCCTTAGTGGTTCGATCATGACTTATTGACTATTAAACCTAGATGGTTTGACCTATACTTGTGTGCATGGGGATCCCACCCATGTGTCTTGGATCTCTCATAGGGTTCGGCCAAGTGTCTTGGATCCCTCTTTAGGGTTCGACCTTGTGTCATGGATCCCTCATAGGGTCCGGCAATGGTGTGTTAGATTCTCTTGCGATTTCTACTTATATTGTTTATCCGTGTTGATCGTGACCTTCGGTGATTGTTGCATGTTATTCATGTTTAACCCTAATTCGTTTCCATGTTATTACTTTTGATGATCATGTGTTCATTTCATATTCTTATCTAAATGTTAAATACACGTGTGCTTATGCCATGTAACCCTAATAGCATCTTATTGTCATACCATGATCATCACGTCATTTCATATAAGGAGTGCATAAGGGAACGGGGTTGAAGTATATTATATACGTTTATATTAGTTTTATCAATTAATCAGGGTTCGGTACCCTTAGGTGAAAGGCCCCAGACGTTATTATATCCTACAGATGGGTCGATGAGACCGCTCCCAGTGCGGGAAGGAGATAGAGACCCTATGTGGTTATGGGTACTAGTTGCATTGGCATCCCGTACTCACTTGCATTCACCCTCATATTCATGTCATCCTTATTATATGATTGAGATGCATACCTTGATTAAAAACTTGTATAGTATGATATCATACCATGCACACTGTTGTATTACTGGGCCTCGACTCACGGTGCTACACCGATACCATTTTCAGATTTTGAGGAGTTGGCTACGTGTGATGATTTTGAGACGGAAGACTCCGGTGCACTCGAGGAGCTTGACGAGGATTGGGAGTCGATCCTACACTTTAGAAGACTTTATTTTAATTGTTCTAAACATTACTTATTTATTTTTATGGGCATGTAGTCCTTTGATTGAGAGTATGTTCTCACCTCCTTCTCTCCACATTTAGTTGATTGATGAAATTATTTGAATTATAAATTATTTGAATTATTTGTTTTCTACATTTAGACTCTTTTTTTTACTTAATGGGTTTTTGAATGAACCTTAGTAGTCTAATTGACCTAATTGGACCACTAGGGGACATTCACGGATCACCTCTGGGTTCGGGTACGGGTTGATCCATGGATTTTTGGGTCATATCTGGGTATCCGGATTCGGGGCGTGACATTTATATTTTCCAAAATAAATCCTTGACCCTTTGATTAAAATTACTAAAAAATAAGGGCATTTTTGACTTTTTATTGAACATCTACTTCAACCAAAATGTCTCTTCCAACAACCAAAATGTCGTCTCTCTTTCCTCCCCTTCCCCATGCGCTACGACTGGATCAAAACTGTGCTGGAGCAAAACCCTGTTCCATTTTGTGAGATTTTATTTTGCATCTAAAGAATAAAATGCGTGAGATGGTTGATGTAGCAAAGACATAAGGAATCTCTTTCAATATGATTATCAGGTACGAGCACTAATCTTCCTCTCATTAGTTTGGTTTTTTTTTTATTTTTTTATTTTCCCCTTTTTCTTTGTTTCTTGGGTAGATTACTCGACCGAAATAAGATTAGATTCTGTCAAATTTTTCTTCTTTCCCCCTTTTTTGGGTTATTTAGTATCAATCAATGCATTTCATTTTTGATTGTGAAATGGGTCTTCATTTCTTCTTTTTATTTCATGGTTCTATTGATGAAATGGACCAATATTCAGTGGTCTGGCAATACTTTTGTTGAGAAATTTCAGTTGGGTTTGTATGTTTTTTTTTATCTTATATATAATCAAATGGTTTAGTAACTGTTTTAACATCTGAGTTTGATAAAAAATAGAGGATAGGAAAGCAAAATGGTTTCGTTTGATCATTCAAGTTGCGGCTTCGATCATTTTTTAGGATATGAGCATTATTTGAGATTTCCTCTACCCATCTCAGAAATATGAACAAATGAAGGTTAAACCTCTTTTTCCTATGCAAATTGGACTACAGTTGAGGCATTGAATGTGGTTGGAGCTTCGAGCTCATAATGATCGTCATGAACAAAGGAAAGCCCTGTTAGGGGAGCTCAGAGGTTTCTTCTTTGGAGAAAATAATCTAGAATTGGAGTTCATTATAGGAAAAATCAATTTTTCGGGGCGAAAAGTTCAGTAATTTATTTGAAATTGTCCTTCAGTTGCATGTTCATCATGAGAAAAGAGGTGTACTCATGTTGAGGAAACCTTATGGGATCCATACATGTGTAAGGCTTAGATGGAAGTGATTTGTGAGAAGGATCTCGCAGATTGGTTTGGTCTGTCGTGGTTTGAGAAATCAAGGAAGATGGTGCCATAGATTGGTAATAAGAACCATTAGATAAAACTCTACCAAGATGGTGGAACGTCGAATGAAATAGGTGGGACATGTGTATGGTAGTGGGTTGATGCTCCACCTACCTTTGTGGTTCTCATCACTACTGATTTTAGGTTTTTCCGCGTCGTTGGTTACGAAAACCCTAGAATCAACACATTTTTTTGATCCGGTTATCCTGCAAAATTTAGAGCTGTATAGGGCTTCGTGTCAGATGTTGATCCGCACTTGGGGTTAGGGATTAGCGCATTATTGGAACAAATTAATTTACAGAAAATGGTTGAAATTGTGGTGAGGTGAGAGTGGTGGAGTGATCGATGTTAAAACATGCTTGATTTGGAGGGAGCCATTCAACTAATAACATAAATAATCGAAAGAGAGCAAAATCAAATAACCAAAATTGAAAAATTCATCCATTAATCTAATAAAATTATAAATTACATTACTTGTAAAACAAATTTGCGAAAAAGAAAGCTAATCTAGAAAGCATTTGTAAAGGAGTAGAGAGAGAAAGAAATAGTGAGAGAAAGCCTAGAGAGAGAGTCTAAAGAGAAGGAGAGAGAGAAAGTAGAGTTAGAGAGAGAAAGGGTGAGAGATAGGGAAAAACCTAGAGATTTTGGAGAGAGAAACAAGCAAGAAGAAAAGTCCTAGAGAGAGAAAGAGAGGGGTAAAACATTAGAGAGAGAAATGAAGACTTAAACCTTGAACCCGAAGAAGGAAATCGACCACGGCAAGATTGGTGTTTGGACCAGTAGAAGATGATGAAGTCCATGGCCTTTGGGTTAGATCTTCCATGTCCTAGGGAGCAGCTGTGGAGTGCACATGTTGAGCTTTCCCACTAAGGTAAAGAGCAGACCGTGAGGTCAGGACGTGGGTTGAGAAGTACTGCATGTGGGGAACTTGCAGGTTCGGTTTGGAGGAGTAAAAGTAGGGATTTTTCGGTCGTTGTCACGGAAACCCTAATCTCAACAATTTTTTGTTAAAGATCCGATTATCCTGCAAAATACAACTTTGTATAGGGATTCATGTCGGATGTGGATCCGCACTCGGGGTTAGGGTACGCAATTTTAGAACAAAGAATGACACAGAAAATGATAAGAAAATATCGGAGAGGTGAGAGTGGTGGAAAAAATTGATTTTTAAAATATGCATTAGTTGGAGACTTGATCAAACATGCTAACAACTCGAACAAATTGAAACGCAATGATAAATAAAAAAAAAACTAATCAATCTTTTTATTGAATAAAAAAAAATGTTTACAATGCTAAGAGATTAATTAAACTAACTAAAATAAAATAAAGAAACATTAATTCGAAAAAGAATAAAAGATGAATCTAGAGAGATAAACTAGAGAGAAGTCCAGAGAGAGAAAGTGCTAGGTAGATCTAAAAAGAGAGAAAATAGAGAGAGAAAGGACTAGAGCTAGAGAGAGAAATTGCTAATTTGATGACTTACCCGATAAGGAAGATGGAAGTGAGTGGTGGTGGTGTTCCATGGCATGATGTGTTGGTGATAGAGGCTGGGGGCGTGGGATTGATGTGCGTGGAGATGAAACAGTGGTGGCCGGGCGGCTTATGGAGGTGCTGTGGGCGGTAGATGAAGATGAAGGACGCTGAAATTGCAGGTAGCAGGCGGTAAAGGCTTGGACAAGTGAAGGCGTCCTTCCCTCCTTCTCTTCTCTTCTTCTTTCGCTTTCTTTTTTTTTCTTTCTTTTTTTGGGGAGAATAGAAGTTGAGAGAGGGCTGCTGTGGAGAGGACTGTTGCAGGTGCGTACTGTGGTGAAGCAGCAGTCATGTTAAGAGGAGAAGATGGAGGGGGCGGTAGATGCAACAATGATGTGAAGGTAGTAGGCGGTTCTGCTAAGGGCAGCAAGGTGAGAAGGCGGTTTGTGGAGGAGGTTGCAACGGTCTGGTGCAGCAGCACCTTGAAGTGAGGACGGTGGTAGCAGCGGCACAGGTGAGGATCACCCTCCTCCTCTTCCTCTCTTCCTCTTCTTTTTCTTTTCTTTTCTGCCTTCTCTTTTTTTTTTTTTCTGGTTTCTCTAGTTTTGAGAGAGAATGGGAGACGTTGGAAGAGAATGGGATGGAAGAAAGGGTTGCAAAACGTGGAATGAATGGAGAGGCGCTGCTTTGTGGATTGGAATGGGGAAGGGAGTTCACTGCCTGTTGTAGCTGGTTGCAGGGATGCCCAAAGAAAGAGCACGTTGGAGCAAGTTTTTGGTGCTTCCCATGGTGAGACTGTGAAGGCTGGTTTTGGAGAGATGATCTTCCAATGGAGGGGGCGGCTTCCCTTGAGAAGAAAAGATGGCAGCGTCCGGAGATGAGGGCAGCGAGTTGCTCCTTTAATGGTGGTGGCAGCTCATGGAGAAGAGCAAGAGATGGAGGAGTTGTGGCTTTGAGGGGGGAAGTGTGGAATGAAAGAGAAGAAGAGAGAGTCTTCTCTTGAAAACGTGGAGAGATCCGATCCTCGATGGCTCCGTTCTCCTTTGAATATGGCATGGAAGAAGAAGCCAAAAATGGAAAAACGTGGATCCCATATAAGGGAATCGTGGGTTTCTAAAAAAAGTTTTTATTTTTTTTATTTTTTATTTTTTTAAAACTTCTCCCCCTCTTTCCAAAAATGTGGTAGACTAAAATAGGTCTGTGGATTCCCACGGTTTCTATCATTTGGAAACCTTTTTGGCCATTTTGAAAAATTCCCTATTCCACTTTCTTTAATGCCACCTCATCCTAGGAGGAGATTCTCTTTCGGACAATCATGGCCATTGGTTAGAAAATATTTCATACCAAAAAGTTAGCATTTTGAGACCATTTTCAAGAAGATACTATTCAAAAAATTTTAAAGTATGAATATCTTTTCGAAGAAGCTTTCCATTCTTAAAGAGAAATCTCTTTTAACACGGACCCTCGGATGAGATAGGATAGATGATCAAGGTTTTCAAACTTTTGGAAAAGTTCCCCTTTTGGGTAAATTTAAGGGATAATTTCCCATGACTAGGCCGTGGGTCATTGCTAATGGGGCCATCTCTAGCTTGTTCATGGTCCGTATGATTGGATCTAGAATGATGAGGGCCACTGGATTCCAAGATCACCGATGGGTGATCGGAGGAGAGATCTGAAGATATGCTGATGATCGGACGGTAGAATGGATGATGATGATCGGATGGATGATTGAAATTTGATGGCAGAGAGAGAATGGGGGTTTAGAAAGAGGAGAGAGAAATTATTATAAAAAAATAGGGAGAAAATGCTAGCATAGGGTCTTGAACCCTGGTCTATGACTTGATCTTCTGCATGCTTTACCAAATGAGCAAGCACTCGCCTTATGTTGGTTTATAAGCTTTAATCTCCTTAGTCTCTTCTTCGAGGGCTTGTCCCTCCTTCTCTCTTGGTCGTCCCTCAATTCTTTCGATTCTCTGGCTCTTCCCGTCTCTGGCCCATATCTTCTTATCCTCAGCTTGTTGGCTCTTGAGCTTTGATCCTAGGTTCTGGAAGTTGATTGTGGGCCCGCATGCCATCAAAATTGCCCAATTAGTGCTCCTGCGATAGAAAAATCGCGTAATGAGAATGACTTCGCATGTAGGTCAAATAAATGCGTATGAATGCATGCGAATATACCATTTTAACCAGAAAAGTGTGTTCTACGGAATGAGAGAAACTCTGACGTAAAAATGTTGATAAAAATACAGTTTTACATAGAAGAGTGTGACAATGCTAGAAGGATAATTGCTTAAAATAAGCACTTTTGAAATAATATCACAACCCCCAACTAGCATATTGCCAATCCTTGGCAATTAGTGCGAAATACATGAGCTCGAAAGGGTATCGTATATGCTGAAAACTTGTTCTCATTACTCAGAAAAACTCTGTTTTGTCAGTTCATTTCAAGGGTGCAAGTATTCATTCAAGAATTATAACTTAGTCAGTAAAATGTAACACATCTACTAGTGGACATTTGAACCAAAGATTACTCAGACTCAGCGTGTGTGTGTGCTCAACATCATCCCTGTCTAGCAGTTAGATTCTCTGATCACCTACAAGATTATATGCCTCGACCTCAATTCTCACTTGTATACCACTCAGAAGTAAATCACACAGAAATGGTTTTATTCTTTTCTCTCAAGTTATATGTGAGGAGATAGATGTTTGAAACTTGCAATATCTCACATACTTATCTAGAAATGAGGACACAGAAGATTCAAAAGATCTCATGATTGGAATGTCATATTACTCAGGAGTGTCGGATCAAACTCTATAGTTTCTCTCTTCTCCATTCTCCACATTCTGTGGTGGTGCTAACCTAGAATCAAATAGGGCTTGCCCTGGGTTGTATAGAGGCTTAGGAAAAGGTCTGAGAGGGCCTTCAAATAGGGCCTTCAGGGATTCGAAAGATCTGAGAGGGCATCTTACTGTTCTTTGCAGCATTTTCCGAGGGTGGTGACACCAATTCATTGATTTCTCTTTCTTCTACCTTTTTCACTTATTCATCTTCTTGACTTTTGTTCTACTAACTTTCTTTTTCGATTTCTCTTTTATTTTCTTCTTTCTTTTCTTTTCATATTTCCTTTTTGCTTGATCCACTTGTCTTTCTTTTCTTTTCTTGCTTTCTCTTCGTGGTGTGATCATACCGGAAATTCTCTTATCCTTCTCAGAAGTAGGTGTTTGAGTTGTGTTTATTTTGGGGATTGGGTTTGGTTTATGGGTTATTAAGAAAAGGTTTTCATCATAAGGCTCAAGAGTATTGCTAATTGTGTAGATATTAGGTAAGCCAAAAATGTCTAATTGGGGTAGAAAGATGGCCTATATCATTTTCTAGGTTTTACACTTTCATCTGTGATGTTTCGAATGGATAGAGAGAAGGTTCTTTTTGTAATGATCCGTCTTTGACGTCACTCCAAGTTCTATGACCAAAGCAAGGATTAATGAGATCTTACAAAGGAATAGTTGGGGACTGAAAGAAAGGTGAGTCATCTTGTGACTCAGAGTTATTTATATCCCTCAGAAGTGAAGAGAGGCTCAACCGCTCACTGGGATAGGTCTCCACAGTTGTTCTTCTTGGATCTCTAGATCGTCCAAACTACAGATAGTTCTGATGTTGATTTGTGAAAAATTCTTGCTGAATCTGAGTTTTCCAAGAGTTTAACTCCACTGTAGTATTCTTCCAAACCGAACTAAGAGCTAATAAGTGATTTTCTCAAGGTAGACATCCCTTTCAATAAATAGACTTTGTGAAGAGTTTTGACTCATCATTGTAACGGTTTATTTTTTTATGTATTTATTTTTTTTTGAAAACACTACTAAAATCAACAAAAGACACCTTGAAGACAGTCTGAAAATCATCACAAAAATGCATTTTTCTCATTTTTGTTTTTTTATTTTATTTATGAAAGTCACATGAGTTTTTTTTGTAAAGTACCCACCCCCAACCAAAATATTGCACCGTTCTCGGTGCAAAATACCATGACAAATAGTGAAAATGATAAGTTCATGATGCAAGTGTGAATAAAGGGTTTTACCAATTATGCGGGATATCAACAGTGGAAAGTACCAGAGTAGTGCCAGAGTGATGGTACCTGCATGGACAGAGAATTATAGCAGTGATAAAGATAATGCATGTGACTCATGATATTCTAAGAATACCAGAATTGCCTTTCCGAAAGCACTAAGTTTTATGTCTTTAGCCAGACACAACGGGGGTGACAAGCACCCCCAACCAAGTTGGAGCACAGGAGGCTGAGTGGATCATCAGTCGACATAGACAGGATCGATGAGATCGATCTCAAAAGTTTGAATGAACAATACGTCAAGTTCATGGAACTATTTTAGACGCTGCCCATTGACCTGAAAAGAGGAGTGATCCTTGGGATCCTCAATATTGATTACCCCAAAGGGTGTGGCTGATGTGACCGTATAAGGACCGGTCCACCTAGATTTCAGTTTCCCAAGGAAGAGATGAAGACGGGAATTATAAAGAAGGATCTTCTGTCCTGGATGGAACTCTTTCCTGAGGATGCTCTTGTCATGTATCCACTTCATTTTTGCTTTGTAATTCTTGGACAAGTTGTAGGCATCATTTCTGAGTTCTTCTAACTCATTCATTTGAAGTTTTCGCTCCTCCCCTGCGGAGTCTAGGTCGAAGTTGAGCTTCTTAATGGCCCACAGGGCACGATGTTCAATCTCTACCGGTAGATGACAGGGTTTTCCAAAGACGAGACGATAGGGAGACATATTGAGTGGGGTCTTGTAGGCGGTTCTGTATGCCCATAGAGCATCAGTGAGACGAGTCGACCAGTCTTTACGTGTGGTATTGATTGTTTTCTCCAAGATCTACTTGATCTGACAATTAGAAATCTCTACTTGACCACTAGTCTACGGATGATAAGCGAGGGCAACCTTGTGGGTTACCCCATACTTTTTCATTAATGTCTCGAATATCCTATTGCAGAAATGGGTGCCCCCATCACTAATGATGGCCTTAGGGGCACCGAATCGGGCGAAGATGAACTCATTCAGGAATTTGACCACTACTTTGTGGTCATTGGTCTTGGTGGGAATGGCTTCTATCCATTTGGAGACATAGTCTACCGCAAGGAGAATGTATTCAAAACCATAGGAAACCGGAAAGGAGCCCATGAAGTCGATGCCCCAGATGTCAAATATTTCATCGACCTGGATGGGAGTTAGGGGCATCATGTTCTTTTGGGAGATGCAGCATTGATGCTGGCAATTAGGACAGGTTTTGCTGTAGATGTGGGCATCTTTAAATAATGTGGGCCAGTAGAATCCGCATTGCAGCACTTTTTTTGCAGTCTTCTTAGTGCTGAAATGACCACCACAAGGTTGGTCATGACACGAGGACAAGATATTGAGTTGGTCTGACTCAGGGACACAGAGACGAATGATCTGGTCAGGATAGTATTTATATAAATAAGGGTCATTCCAAGAGTAATATTTAACTCTTGTTAGAAATTGGTTTTTGTCCTGTTTTGACCAGTGTGAAGGCTTTTCTTCGGTGACAAGGTAGTTGACAATGTCAGCATACCATGGATGAACGGAGATAATGAACAGTTATTCGTCTGGAAAGGTCTCAGGGATGGGCTGGGTGTCGAAGGATGACTCTAAAGTCAGTCTAGACAAGTGATCAGCCACTACATTCTCAGTTCCTTTCTTATCCTTGATCTCGAGGTCGAATTCCTGCAGTAAGAGAATCCATCGAATTAATCGAGGCTTGGTTTCCTTTTTCGACATGAGATAACGAAGGGCTGCATGATCAGTGTACATGACCACCTTAGTGGCTAAGAGGTACTGACGAAATTTATCAAGGGCAAAGACTACCGCCAGGAGTTCTTTCTCAGTGGTGGAGTAATTCATTTGGGCAGAGTTAAGAGTTTTGCCCGCGTAGTAGATCACGTGTGACTTTTTGTCAACTCTCTGCCCTAGAACGGCACCTAAGGCGTAGTCAGAAGCATCGCACATTACCTCGAAAGGTAGAGTCCAGTCCGGGGGACGGATAATGGGTGCAATAGTGAGCTCAGATTTGAGACGCTCAAATGCCTTGACACAATCGGCATTAAAATCGAAAGGACTATCTTTAGCCAGAAGATGGGACAGAGGTCGAGAGATTTGAGAGAAGTCCTTTATGAATCGCCTATAGAATCCTTCGTGTCCCAAAAAGGACTGGATGTCACGCACGAATTTAGGAATGGGCAAGGTCGAGATGATATCGATTTTAGCTTTGTCGACCTCAATGCCCTGATGGAAAATGACATGTCCCAGAACTATGCCTTTCTTCACCATGAAGTGGCATTTCTCCCAATTGAGGACAAGTCGCTTGTCCTGACAACGTTGAAGTACGAGCCCTAGATGGTTGAGACAGTCATCAAAGGATGACCCAAAGACTGAGAAATCATCCATAAAGACTTCTAGAAATCATTCCACCATGTCAGAGAATATGCTCATCATACACCTTTGAAATGTCGCGGGTGCATTGCAGAGGCCCAAGGGCATGCGCTTGTAGGCAAAAGTGCCAAAGGGACAAGTGAAAGTTGTCTTCTCGTGATCCTCAGGGGCGATTGGTATTTGATTATACCCTGAGTAACCATCAAGGAAGTAGTAGTAGGAGTGACCTGCTAGTCTCTCCAACATCTGGTTTATGAAAGGTAAAGGAAAATGGTCCTTCCTAGTGTTGGTGTTGAGTCGTCTGTAATCGATGCAGACTCTCCACCCTTTCTTCAGGCGCTGGGTGACCATTTCTTTGTTCTCATTTTCCACAACTGTGAATCCTGCCTTTTTAGGGACGACATGAATAGGACTCACCCATTTGCTATTGGAGATGGGGTAAATGATACCCGCATCTAACAGTTTAATGACCTCATCCCGGACTACATCCTTCAAGACGGGGTTCAATCTCCTCTGGTGTTCTCGAGAGGTTTTGGATTTATCTTCGAGATAGATGTGATGTTGGTACACCAAGGGGTCTATACCTCGAATATCATTTATTGTCCAACCTATCGTAGATTTGTGCTCGTTGAGCAGCTTGAGAAGTTTCTTACGTTCACTGTCAGACAAAACGGAAGCAATAATGACAGGGTAGGTTTCCTTAGGACCAAGATAGGCATATGAAAGATCTGTTGGAAGTGGCTTGAGCTCCAATGTTGGAGCAGATAGAATTGAAGTAGGTGTCACAGAAGACACGGATTGAAGAGGTTTGACTTCAGTAAGTAAAGGAAGGATGGGTTCTCTGGCTATGGTTATCAGAGGCTCAAACTCGATGAGTGGAGTGGGGATCTCTATCAGTGGAGCAGTCTCCAAAAGATCATTGAGATCAGAAATAGCTGACTCTGTTACAAAGTCAGCCCCAAAGTGTGCTAGACACTATTTAAGAATATCTTTGGTGTAGTCCGGGATTAGACTCTCAACGGCACACATTTCATCGGCCACATCGCGATCGGCATCCTGTTGCATTAGACGAAAGATATTGACCTCAGTTTTGAGGTTTTCGAAAGCAATTGACATGTTTTTATCCCGGCACCCGATGTGAGCATTCGCGGTGGCAAGGAAAGGGCGGCCTAAGATGATCAGAATGCAGTTATCCTGACACGGCTCGGTGTCGAGAATGATGAAGTCCACAGGATAATAAAAGTCAGTGACTTTTACTAGGACATCTTCAATGATTCCTCTTGGAATCTTGATGGACTGATCAGCCAATTTCAGGGTTACATTGGTAGTCTTCATATCTTTCAGTCCTAACTGCTGATATATCGAGAACGGTATGAGGTTGACACTAGCCCCTAAATCTAACAAGACAGTGCAGCTAAAGTTGTCTCCAATTTCACATTGGACAGTTGGACTACCTAGATCCTTGTGTTTGATCACACTGTTGCGTTGAATGAATGCATTAGCTTTTTCGGCCAAGAAGGCAGCTTTGGGTACATGCGTACGCCGCTTAACTTTGCACAAGTCCTTGAGGAATTTGGCATATGAGGGGATTTGCTTGATAGCAGAAAGGAATGGGATATTGATCTGGACGTCTTTAAAGACGTTTAAGATCTCTAAGAATTGCGGATCCCGCTTATCTTGGACAAGTCTGTCCGGGAAGGGAGGCTTTACTCGACAAATGAATTTGTCTTTAGCCTTCGATTTTTGCACATGGATGTCTGATGTTGGTGCAGAGGTAGAAGAAGCAGAGGTAAGATTGGTACTAGTTTCCTCTGTACGAGTGATGGGTGCTGGAGATGGCACCGGCGGTGGTTGGACTCCCATGTCCACAGTTTTTCCAGATCGTAGGGTGGTTACAGCTTGCACCTCCCTTGACAATTCTCATTCTGGCTCTGAGATTGGGAACCGATCTCATTTACTACTCCTTTGGCATTTCCTTTTGGGTTAGCGATGGGTTGGTTAGGGAAGATGCCTTTAGCTTTCTCAGCTTCCAGGTTGCCTAAGCGTTGCTCTAGACGAAGCATGGATTGTTATTGCTGTTGCTCTAGGCGTTGCATAGATTGTTGTTGCTGAGTAATGAGTTGAGCTAGAAGGTCCTCGATACCAGATTTGGGGATCGACTGTTGGGGGACAGCTAATGGGAGCTGAGGCACCAATTCTCGACTAGAGCTCATTGGGGCATTATAGTTGTAGGGGGGAAGTAGTGGGGACAATCGGTTGGTTCAGAAAGGTCTGTGGGACTCTTTGCTGATTCTGAAATGTGTTCGGTTGTCCAGAGTACTGATCCTGTTGGAACTGCTAGTTTTGAGTAGATGGGTACTGACTCTATTGGTATTGTCCCTGATTGAATTGCCTATTGGGTTGATTGAACCCAGGAGGATACATGTCCTGAGGCTGACGCGGAGTTTGAGCTTGTGGTTGAGTAGACTGAGGCCTCCAAGAGAAGTTAGGGTGGTTTCTCGTGTCAGGATTATAAGATTGACTATATGAGTTTTGAGTGGGTGGTTTGTATGTGCTGAAAGCACAAACTTCTTCCTGAAGAGGATTGGACCATCCTTCATTCAAATGGCAATGCTCAGTAGTATGAGAGGGTTGCAGACAAAGGGTGCAAGATTCCATAGGGCTCTCGTGTCCCACATGCATGACTGGGATAGATTGTTGAGTAGGCTTTTGTACAGACACAGCCAGTGCCGAGACTGACTTGCTCAACTCTTGAATGACCGATCGAAGCTCAGTATCAGCTGTAGCATAATGTGCCTTGGTGGTCCTTTGGACCGAAGTGGCTCGATTAAACTCTGAGTTAGTCGTCCAATGTTGAGAGTTTTCTCCTAATTCTCCCAAGAATTTGTATGCATCGGTCGGAGTTTGGTGTAGGAATTTTTCTTGGCACATAGACTCTACATGGTCCGGGACTCATCAGTAAGTCCCTTGTAGAAGACGTGGACAAGATTGCCCTTGTCGATGCTATGGTGGGGGCACTTAGTCAGGTAGTCTTGGAATCTATCCCACGCTTCAAAAAATTTCTCATCGGACTTCTGTCGAAAGTCCTGGATGAGTTGCTTCATTCGGTTGGTCCGAGTCATGGGGTAAATTTAGACATGAATTTGCCCACCAATTCTTTCCAACTGTTGATTGAATCAGCGGGTAAGGAGTAGAGCCAATCTGAGGCTCGGTCTTTGAGCGAGAATGGGAAAACTCGCAGACGTACATTGTCATCATCAAGGTTCTGATTCTTGAAAAGTAGGATGACATGCTGGAATTCCCTAATATGGGAATATGGGTCTTCTCTTGGGAGACCGCGAAAGGTTGGCAGCATTTGGATCGTCTGTGGCCTAATCTCAAACTATACCGCCGTAGTAGGTGGGAGAACAATGCAAGTCGGCAGATTGGTAGAGATAGGGGCGAACGTCTCGATAAGAGGTCGTTCGACTGCCATGACTACAAAGGTAGTAGTACTGGGGAAAGCGGGTGGTGAAAGAGATGGGGAAAGATTTAGTAGAGGATCCACTATAGGTACGTGATTCTCAGATCGAATCAAGCGTTTGTTCGGACAAGTCCAAACGGGCATACGCTGAGGAGGCAAGCGCTATACTTGGCAAAAAGTTGCCAGATAAGAACACTTATCCTAAATGATGCACACCAAGCACAGATAATCCTATTCTAAGCAATCAGGATATATTTTAGGAATTATCTTTGTTAGTTTTGGGGCTAGAGTAGATTATAACAGTGGGCGGACCACTGGTTTATCTTTTAACCGTTGGACTAACTGTTTTGCACTCAGAGGTTCTCTCCAGGCTACACTCTTCAGAGTGAATCCTTTAGTACTAACTCTAGTTAACAACAAGGTAATCCGAAGCCTAGACAGACGTGCGGCATAATGGCTGTCTTAAGTACGTCCCAGACTAACCGGATTGGTCAAGTGGATAAGAAGAGTGTTCCCTCGGGTTAAGCTAGGGTTGATGCGTGTTCCTAGTCCACACGCAACTAACCGCCGAATAGTCCAAGATGCCACGTCGAGTTCAGTGTACTTGAGTAGCAGGGACTTATGGGTGTGTTAGACAACAGGGACCTACACTCGTGGTCTTATTGCGATTGGATGTTAAGCGGGTTTGCTTTGTGTGGATTTTTCCTCAAACACCGGGCTAATTGGCTCTACTTCTTGATTCTTTTTAATTAAATGGAGCCTTGGGATCAAATCAGTTGGAATGATGAGGTGGGTGATGAAATCCCACCAGTTTCAATTTTGGAGCTGGGTTTGCTCTCTTAAAGTTGATTGATTAACGGCCACGCCACGCAAGTCGAAGAATATGTATGCGAAGGCAAATAGACAAGCGGCAATGATGCACCCAATAACACCGTATCGCACTCAAGGCGAGGATAGGGACTTACCTCCCGTGGGCCACGCCACGGGGTCGCCTCCGTGGGTTAGGGAGGGGTATCCTAATGGGCTTGGGTTCGACTCCACCTCTTTGAGCTTTCGCTCCCTACCCACACTGGATCGTGTTCCTGCAGAAAAGTTAGACCATTCTATTTGGAAGATCCTTGCCTTTTTAGGGTTCACAGAACAAGCACTGGATTTATGCAAGTTTTTGAATTATTTTTCAAATTCGAGATGGGGTAAAATTTAGGAATTCCCAGATTAGAAAATACCTAGATTGGAAAGTTTCCCGAACTGTGGAGATCTTCCAAGAAAGATTTGATTGCGAGATCCCTTACAATTTTGGAAAATTTCCCAAAATTGAAATTTTGCTAGATTTGGGGTATTTCCTTTTGCAGACTTTTCCAAATTCGGAGGATTTTTAAAGATAGAAATTCCTCTAAAGTGGAAACTTCTAAGAGGGAAAACCCTAATTAAGCAGAGTTTCAAGATTTTGGAATCTTTCCAAAAATCGCAAATCCTGGATTGGTGATTTCTAAAAATCTGCAGAATATAAAACCCTAATTTGTTTGAATTTTGATTTTTTGATTTTTTTGGTATTTTCCACTTAATCTAGGGTTTCTAAAAAACCCTAGAACAAGATCTAGCAGTTATATGGAAAGCGGTAAAATTCCTAAATTATTACAAATTGCACTCGGCCTTCCGAGGCATTAAAAATAGTAATTTAAAAACTGTTAAAAATCACTAAAAACCAAAAAATAGAAAGTTTCCCGAAAAGGTCGGGCTATCCAAATTGAGCAGCTTTTTGCTTCAGCAACTTTCCAATTCCTTCTTTACGTCCTTTTTTGCACTCCCGAACACCCGAGCGGCAACGACGCCATTTGAAAGTAGAGATTTTTCGGTCGTTGTCACGAAAACCCTAATCTCAACAAATTTTTTTTAAAGATCTGATTATCCTGCAACATACAACTTTGTATAGGGATTCATGTCGGATGTCGATCTGCACTCGGGGTTAGGGTACACAATTTTAGGACAAAGAAAGACACAGAAAATGATGAGAAAATATCGAAGAGGTGAGAGTGGTGGAAAAAATTGATTTTTAAAATATGCATTAGTTGGAGACTCGATCAAACATGTTAACAACTCGAACAAATTGAAACGCAATGATAAATCAAAAAAAAAAACTAATCAATCTTTTTATTGAATAAAAAAAATGTTTACAATGCTAAGAGATTAATTAAACTAACTAAAATAAAATAAAGCAACATTAATCCAGAAAAGAATAAAAGATGAATCTAGAGAGAAGTCTAGAGAGAGAAAGTGCTAGGTAGATCTAGAAAGAGAGAAAATAGAGAGAGAAAGGACTAGAACTAGAGAGAGAAATTGCTAATTTGATGACTTACCCGATAAGGAAGATGGAAGTGAGTGGTGGTGGTGTTCCATGGCATGATGTGTTGGTGATAGAGGTTGGGGGCGTGGGATTGATGTGCGTGGAGATGAAACAGTAGTGGCTGGGCGGCTTATGGAGGTGCTGTGGGCGGTAGATGAAGATGAAGGACGCTGAAATTGCAGGTAGCAGGCGGTAAAGGCTTGGACAGGTGAGGGCGTCCTTCCCTCCTTCTTCTCTTCTCTTCTTCTTCTCTTTCTTTCTTTTTTTTTCTGTTTGTTTTTTTTTTTTTTCTTCTTTCTTTTTCTGGGGAGAATAGAAGTTGAGAGAGGGCTGTTGTGGAGAGGACTATTGCAGGTGCGTGCTGTGGTGAAGCAGCAGTGATGTTAAGAGGAGAAGATGGAGGGGGCGGTAGATGCAGCAATGATGTGAAGGTAGTAGGCGGTTCTGCTAAGGGCAGCAAGGTGAGAAGGCGGTTCGTGGAGGAGGTTGCAACGGTCTGGTGCAGCACCTTGAAGTGAGGACGGTGGTAGCAGCGACACAGGTGAGGATCACCCTCCTCCTCTTCCTCTCTTCCTCTTCTTTTTCTTTTCTTTTCTGCCTTCTCTTTTTTTTTTCTGGTTTCTCTAGTTTTGAGAGAGAATGGGAGACGTTGGAAGAGAATGGGATGGAAGAAAGGGTTGAAAAACGTGGAATGAATGGAGAGGCGCTGCTTTATGGATTGGAAAGGGGAAGGGAGTTCACTTCCTGTTGCAGCTGGTTGCAGGGATGCCCAAAGAAGGAGCACGTTGGAGCAAGTTTTTGGTGCTTCCCACGGTGAGACTGTGAAGGCTGGTTTTGGAGAGATGATCTTCCAATGGAGGGGGGGGGCTTCCCTTGAGAAGAAAAGATGGCAGCGTCCGGAGATGAGGGCAGCGAGTTGCTCCTTTAATGGTGGTGGCAGCTCATGGAGAAGAGCAAGAGATGGAGGCGTTGTGGCTTTGAGGGGGGAAGTGTGGAATGAAAGAGAAGAAGAGAGAGTCTTCTCTTGAAAACGTGGAGAGATCCGATCCTCGATGTCTCCGTTCTCCTTTGAATATGGCATGGAAGAAGAAGCCAAAAATAGAAAAACGTGGATCCCATATAAGGGAACCCGTGGGTTTCTAAAAAAAGTTTTTTTTTTTTTTTTTTTAAACTTCTCCCTCTCTTTCCAAAAATGTGGTAGACTAAAATAGGAACCGTGGATTCCCACGGTTTCTATCATTTGGAAACCTTTTTGGCCATTTTGAAAAATTCCCTATTCCACTTTCTTTAATGCCACCTCATCCTAGTTTTAGGAGGAGATTCTCTTTCGGACAATCATGGCCATTGGTTAGAAAATATTTCATACCAAAAAGTTAGCATTTTGAGACCATTTTCAAGAAGATACTATTCAAAAAATTTTAAAGTATGAATATCTTTTCGAAGAAGCTTTCCATTCTTAAAGAGAAATCTCTTTTAACACGGACCCTCGGATGAGATAGGATAGATGATCAAGGTTTTCAAACTTTTGGAAAAGTTCCCCTTTTGGGTAAATTTAAGGGATAATTTCCCATGACTAGGCCGTGGGTCATTGCTAATGGGGCCATCTCTAGCTTGTTCATGGTCCGTATGATTGGATCTAGAATGATGAGGGCCACTGGATTCCAAGATCACCGATGGGTGATCGGAGGAGAGATCTGAAGATATGCTGATGATCGGACGGTAGAATGGATGATGATGATCGGATGGATGATTGAAATTTGATGGCAGAGAGAGAATGGGGGTTTAGAAAGAGGAGAGAGAAATTATTATAAAAAAATAGGGAGAAAATGCTAGCATAGGGTCTTGAACCCTGGTCTATGACTTGATCTTCTGCATGCTTTACCAAATGAGCAAGCACTCGCCTTATGTTGGTTTATAAGCTTTAATCTCCTTAGTCTCTTCTTCGAGGGCTTGTCCCTCCTTCTCTCTTGGTCGTCCCTCAATTCTTTCGATTCTCTGGCTCTTCCCGTCTCTGGCCCATATCTTCTTATCCTCAGCTTGTTGGCTCTTGAGCTTTGATCCTAGGTTCTGGAAGTTGATTGTGGGCCCGCATGCCATCAAAATTGCCCAATTAGTGCTCCTGCGATAGAAAAATCGCGTAATGAGAATGACTTCGCATGTAGGTCAAATAAATGCGTATGAATGCATGCGAATATACCATTTTAACCAGAAAAGTGTGTTCTACGGAATGAGAGAAACTCTGACGTAAAAATGTTGATAAAAATACAGTTTTACATAGAAGAGTGTGACAATGCTAGAAGGATAATTGCTTAAAATAAGCACTTTTGAAATAATATCACAACCCCCAACTAGCATATTGCCAATCCTTGGCAATTAGTGCGAAATACATGAGCTCGAAAGGGTATCGTATATGCTGAAAACTTGTTCTCATTACTCAGAAAAACTCTGTTTTGTCAGTTCATTTCAAGGGTGCAAGTATTCATTCAAGAATTATAACTTAGTCAGTAAAATGTAACACATCTACTAGTGGACATTTGAACCAAAGATTACTCAGACTCAGCGTGTGTGTGTGCTCAACATCATCCCTGTCTAGCAGTTAGATTCTCTGATCACCTACAAGATTATATGCCTCGACCTCAATTCTCACTTGTATACCACTCAGAAGTAAATCACACAGAAATGGTTTTATTCTTTTCTCTCAAGTTATATGTGAGGAGATAGATGTTTGAAACTTGCAATATCTCACATACTTATCTAGAAATGAGGACACAGAAGATTCAAAAGATCTCATGATTGGAATGTCATATTACTCAGGAGTGTCGGATCAAACTCTATAGTTTCTCTCTTCTCCATTCTCCACATTCTGTGGTGGTGCTAACCTAGAATCAAATAGGGCTTGCCCTGGGTTGTATAGAGGCTTAGGAAAAGGTCTGAGAGGGCCTTCAAATAGGGCCTTCAGGGATTCGAAAGATCTGAGAGGGCATCTTACTGTTCTTTGCAGCATTTTCCGAGGGTGGTGACACCAATTCATTGATTTCTCTTTCTTCTACCTTTTTCACTTATTCATCTTCTTGACTTTTGTTCTACTAACTTTCTTTTTCGATTTCTCTTTTATTTTCTTCTTTCTTTTCTTTTCATATTTCCTTTTTGCTTGATCCACTTGTCTTTCTTTTCTTTTCTTGCTTTCTCTTCGTGGTGTGATCATACCGGAAATTCTCTTATCCTTCTCAGAAGTAGGTGTTTGAGTTGTGTTTATTTTGGGGATTGGGTTTGGTTTATGGGTTATTAAGAAAAGGTTTTCATCATAAGGCTCAAGAGTATTGCTAATTGTGTAGATATTAGGTAAGCCAAAAATGTCTAATTGGGGTAGAAAGATGGCCTATATCATTTTCTAGGTTTTACACTTTCATCTGTGATGTTTCGAATGGATAGAGAGAAGGTTCTTTTTGTAATGATCCGTCTTTGACGTCACTCCAAGTTCTATGACCAAAGCAAGGATTAATGAGATCTTACAAAGGAATAGTTGGGGACTGAAAGAAAGGTGAGTCATCTTGTGACTCAGAGTTATTTATATCCCTCAGAAGTGAAGAGAGGCTCAACCGCTCACTGGGATAGGTCTCCACAGTTGTTCTTCTTGGATCTCTAGATCGTCCAAACTACAGATAGTTCTGATGTTGATTTGTGAAAAATTCTTGCTGAATCTGAGTTTTCCAAGAGTTTAACTCCACTGTAGTATTCTTCCAAACCGAACTAAGAGCTAATAAGTGATTTTCTCAAGGTAGACATCCCTTTCAATAAATAGACTTTGTGAGATGATCGGATGGATGATTGAAATTTGATGGCAGAGAGAGAATGGGAGTTTAGAAAGAGGAGAGAGAAATTATTACGAAAAAATAGGGAGAAAATGCTAGCATAGGGTCTTGAACCCTGGTCTATGACTTGATCTTCTGCATGCTTTACCAACTGAGCAAGCACTCGCCTTATGTTGGTTTATAAGCTTTAATCTCCTTAGTCTCTTCTTCGAGGGCTTGTCCCTCCTTCTATCTTGGTCGTCCCTCAATTCTTTCGATTCTCTGGCTCTTCTGTCTCTGGCCCATATCTTCTTATCCTCAGCTTGTTGGCTCTTGAGCTTTGATCCTAGGTTCTGGAAGTTGATTGTGGGCCCGCATGCCATCAAAATTGCCCAATTAGTGCTCCTGCGATAGAAAAATCGCGTAATGAGAATGACTTCGCATGTAGGTCAAATAAATGCGTATGAATGCATGCGAATATACCATTTTAACCAGAAAAGTGTGTTCTACGGAATGAGGGAAACTCTGACGTAGAAATGTTGATAAAAAATGCAGTTTTACGTTGAAGAGTGTGACAATGCTAGAAGGATAATTGCTTAAAATAAGCACTTTTGAGCGAATATCAAGGAGCTTGTAACCTACGGGAGTTGCAGTGTGCCTGCTGGATGTGCACTTGGCTTGTGGGGTAAAGTGCAGGTTGCTGGCGATGGTGCTTGGAGATATGATCGGTGATGTAGAGGTGTTGCAGGTTCGGGTTGGGTTGCTGGCTAGTCTGTGGAGGAGAAGGTGAGGTGGAGAGGTGCCGGGTGGTGGTGTTGCAGTCCGGCCAACAAGGTGGCTGGCCGGTTATGGAGCAGGTGGAGAAACCAGCAGGCTGTGAAAGATGGTGGACTCTTGAGTAGTTGTTGGAGACGTTTCATCGGTCAGATGGGGAAAAAGGTTGCTTCTTCTAGCAGCAACGGTGGGTAACTCACTCACGATTAAGGAAGTCGTGGGAATGGCAGTGGCCTGGATCTGAGAGGAGCAGTCTGCATGGTGGCTTGTTGGAGGAACATGTGCTCAAGACAGAGTTATAGGTGGTCTTGCCGACCGAAGGAGAGGTTGCAACTGCTAGAGTGGAGGAAAACATTGGTGGTGGTTGCTGCTACAGAGGAGGCTCTAATGGATAACCAGTCTTGTTCTCTTAAACGTTGATGGAGAGTTTGCTGCCAAAAGATGGCATTCATGGCTTTGAGAGGGAGAGGTAAGAGCAAGAGAGAAGGGTGGACTGGAGTTGCAGGTTACAACTCCAGCAATTATGAGAGAGAGGGTGAGAGATGGCTAGGGTAAGGAGAATTGTGAGTTGAGATCGAGAATGAAAGAGATGTCAGGGTGAGAGAATGAGAAGATGAGGGAGAGAAGAGATTAGGGTTCTAGGGTTTTCTCCATTTTATTTTGAAAAGGTGAGAGCATGGAGTTGGTCCTCTATTTTTCAAAAACGTGGAGAAATATTTAAGAATAGAGAGTTTTTCGAAACGTGGTAGGGTTCTTCTCTATTTTTTTATTTTTTTCGCAACCCTTTAAAAATATTTCCAAAAGAAAACACCCTAGCCCAAAAAACTTTCTTTAAATCTTTTCCCTCTTCTTTTCATTAAAAATGTCAATCACTCTCCTTCCTTTGTTTAAAAATATATTTCCTTTTGTTCCCAACATTCTAATTTTAAAACCTTTTCTCTCCTTTTTGAAAATCAAAAATGCCATTTATATGAGCACCCATAAAAAATCATAACCAACCGATTCATGTCATCACATCCGTCACATGCCATGTGACATTGGCCATTCCTTTTTGAGAAATTTTAGCGAGCCCGTCGGGCAATGATACTGGGCCCATATTTTTAGCTTGTACATGGCCCATATGATTGAGTAGGGAATGATGAGGGCCATTAGATTCTAAAATGGTGAGATGAATGATCGGGTAGATGAATGGATTATCGGATGGTGGAGATCGGCTAAGGTAAGCCGTAGGATAGAGTGCTTGCAATAGGAGAAAGGATCAGATGGTTGATATAAAGATGAGACAGAAAATAATACAAAATAAAGAGAAAATGCTAGCAGAGGATCTTGACCCTGGTCTTTGAGTTGGTCTTCTGCAAGTTTCACCAACTGAGCAGGCCTTAGTTTTGTGTTAGTTGATTAAGCTTTAATCTCCCTATTCTCTTATCTAGGGGCTTTGCTCTTTTTTTCTCTTGATTGTCTCTCAGACTTTTTCGATCATCTGGTTCTCCCCGCACTTAGCCTATATCTTCTTGTCCTTAGCCTATTGGCTCTTTAGCTTTGGTCGTCGGCTCTTGAGGTTGATTGTGGGCCCCCATTCCATCAGAATCGTCTGATTGGTGTCCCAATGATAGAAAAATACGTAATGAGACTTAATCAAAATGGTTTAATATCTAGACTTCCCGAAATGTGTTTAATTCTTGCAAATAGCCCATTTTGTCCAGAAAAGTGTGTTCTACGCAATGGAGAGCTCTTACATAGAAAAGTTGATAAAAAATTGAAGTTTTACGTATGAGAGTGCGATTACGCTAAAAGGATAATGACTTAAATAAGCACTTTTAAGCGAATATTAACCACGATATGGTAGTTTTAAACAATTACTTTCTTAGTTTCTCTTAGCTTAGATATATAACTTTCTCTTAAAAGTTAAATTTGAATGCACACACGTTAATAAGGTCTCCATGTATGGTAGAGAGACTGAAAAACCCAAGATGAAGTAGGTATGACACAATTTATGTAACACAAAATGAGTGCTTGTCAACGCTCCCAATTCCCAAATGAATTTGGTGTCCATGCAAACATCTCATATATGTCCAGGTAATGAAATCCAGAAATTTCTCATCTGGATTTCATCATAAAAATTTAGGAAACAACAATGGAGTAAAACCCAGAAATTTCTCAAATGCATTCATCGAAAAGGCTAGGCAAACAACATTTGGTTAGAAAGGAAACCCATAACTTTATCAAATGGGTTTCATCCATACTACATTGTACAAAATGACAGTATGATTAGAAATAGAACTTTCTCAAATGGAAACAAGTTGTTTGGTTCATGGTTTAAAAAACAGCCGTTATATAAAAAATAACGGCCGTTATAACGGATTCAGACCTCCCCCGTTAAGTTATGTACTATTAAAACGCTTAAAAATAATGACCGTTATTTTTTGGAAAATTTTGTGAACAAAAGGTTGTTATTTTCCATTTTTTGAAAATTTGAAATTCAAGCGCCATTTTCCCATTTTTTTTATGTTATTTTCCATTTTTGCCCTTGAGCGTTACAATTTGTTATAATGGAAAAAACAGTAATGCCCTCAGTCTGTTATACCGTTATAATGGCCCCTTTTAAACCTTGGTTTGGTTGTTTATTGGATTTCCATCTTTTTTGGATCAATTACATCTCTCAAAATTTGTATTATTAATCTATCAACAATGTGACTTTCTTCTGTTAAAGCACCGTTGGGTGATGATGTTGTTCCATTTCCAAAATGAGTACCAACTTAGATGGAAAAACAGTCACAAAAAATAAAATAACAAATTGTGTTTCAATGTTGTTCTTTGTCTTTCATTTTTACTATTAGAGCTCATATATGAATGCTTCTTGCTCATTTTTATCCACGTGTGAAAATATGTAATTGAACACTACCATAGGAACAATGTATCCTTTTGAACACGGGGAAGTGTTTTTCTTATATGATTGTGGAGAGGTAATTATGCATTAATGATTTGAATCAAAACATTGTGTATAAGTTTCATATATGCTTCTTGATAAAGTTTGACTATTAAGGGTGCGTTTGATACGCGTGCAAATTGGGTGTGCAAATAGGTTTACGCGTGCAAATTGGGTGTGAAAATAGGTTTACGCGTGCAATTGTTTCCCACGCAAGTTTGGTACGCTTGCATTCGGCGATTTGCACATGCACACGAGCAAATGAATGTTCGCCCTCTTTAGCAATTAAAAACCCATTTCACCCCCTAAGCAATCGTTTACACAACCTCCTTGTGCAAACAATAATTTGCATAAGGTACAAATTAAAATCCAATATTTTCTCAAATCAAGCCCTATCTTTCAAAAAAAAAAAAACAGAAATAATGGAAAAAGTGCCCTTGAAATTTAAATTTTAAAATTTTAAAAATGAAAAAAAATAACAAAAAAATAATGGCCCTTTTTTCACAATTTTGTTTTTCGAAAAGTAATGGTCGTTATTTCGTTACAATAGAAAATAATGATATTTTATTTTTTGACCATTTTAACAGTACATAATGTAACGGGGGAGGTCTGAATCCATTACAACAATCATTATTTTTGCCATAACTGATTCGGACCTCCCTCGTTACATTATACACCGTTAAAATGATGAAAAAATATACCGAAAAATAACGACCATTATTTTTTGAAAAATTTTGTGACAAAAAATGTTCGTTATTTCTGTTATTGCCCATTATTTTTATGTTTTTTCTATTTTTTGTTTTTGAAAATTTGAAATTCACGTTCAACTATGTGGGGCCCACGTATTAAGTACGGAAAATTCTTTGTTTTTTTCCGTACTTAATATGTGGGCCCACATATTTTGTGCTTTCCTAAGTGAGTATGCACGCGAACCAAATGGTAGTAAATATGAACAATGCGTAAATTTTGAAATTTGCATATGCAAAGTAAGTGCGAACCAAACACAAAAAAATAATATGCATGCACGAACCATTGCACGCACAAACCATTGCATGTGCAAACCATTACATGCGTAATGGTTTGAATGCGTACCAAATAGACCCTAAATCAATTGGTGACTGCACAATTAATGAAATGCATATTTGATTTGATATTTTTGATATTTGGATTGAAATAAAGATAGGCTCCTGATGTAGGGTATTTTTTTCAGAAGGCGAGCGGATTAGTCGTTAATAGATGAAAGCAGGTTTTGATCCCATGTCTATGTGGGGTGCTTTTATACATGTAAGGATCATAAATCATGAATTATGCTTTTTCCTATACAGTATTTTATGAAGTTGATTATTGGATGTTATGGTTGGTGTCATGATATGATGTCTGGATCATGATTGATTTGATATTTTTGAAGACATGAAGTAAGCCAAAGATGACACATGGAATCTAATTTAACATCAAATTTGCGTTCCAAGATTTGGTTGATGATGAAGTTGATTATTACATTGATGAAATCCTTATAACAAGGAGCATGTTTAGTTCAATATACAAGTGTACTACGGATTGAATTGAACGTTACTTCATGAGTAAAATGTTGTATTATGGTTCTATTGATTGAACTAAATATAACAACTTATGTTTTTTATACATGTTTGTTAGTGAAAAACTCTATGTTTAACAAAAGAATGCAATCATATTTCACAAGAGAACATGCATGAATAGAGATGCAGCAAACAATAATTCCAAGTGGCCATAATAATATAGCGAAATTGGATCACTCAACTTTTGTGAACTTACATTGAAATTGACAAGTTCATGAATTACACATTTTCCCATTGCATCACAATCCAACTCTTGATAATCTTGAAAGGATTATAAGGTTTAGAGTTGATAAGATTATATTTTACCACAAACCAACACTCTAAATAAAAGTATATACCTTGGATAAACTTGAAAGGATAATATGTTTAGAGTTGATAAGATTCTTTTTTACAATGAAAATCAATTCCTTTTAAAAAAATCGATTCCTTTTAATGTTGAAAACCATCAATGAACTGAAGCAGATGATCCCCTGTATCTAAGAGTTTGTACAAATGAAGACAGCAATACTATATATAAAAGTTAATCTCAATGGCATCCAACTTTAAGGCATTTAGCTTAGAGGTTTCATAACAGTTAGCACATAATTATTCTTACTCAAATTAACACTTTATTGGCAAGATAATCAAGTTAACACTCTTTGAATGAGCTAGAAAAACTCCCTCCCTATAGAATTTTTGTTTTGAGTTTTTTTAGGAATAAATTCAATCTGTTGCCAGTGCAAGTCATCCACTTGCTAGTAGATAAATTATCTTAATTGAAACAACTTTTTAGTAGGTCATGGACAAGAAAAACTTCCACGGATTGTCTAATTATACCTTACATCAGTGCAGTGGAAAAAATTGTTCAAAAATTAAACATAATCTAAATTAAATTTACAACTTAGTTATAGTTAGTTTGTATTTAAAATTTAATTTTTTATTCAAAATCCAATATGTCAATGTATTTATCATAGAAAATATTCAGTATTAATGTGTTATTTATAATTTTTTTTATATAAAAAATAGAGTACATGTGCTGAGCATGGGCACAAACACTATCTATATAACAAGGGACAATGGTTGTCTCCATACCCCCTTTTATAGACTTCAATAAAAAAGGGCCGAGACCTTATCCCCCAACTGGATGATGGATCTCAGCCACTCACACCCGATTTTGGCAAATACTTTGTCGGGGAGTGTCGTGGGCACGGGCCACCCACTATCATACACATAAAGGGTTGAGAAACTTATCTCTCTTATTGAGAATAACCTCCAAGCCTCTTTTTAAATAGAATTTTTTTTCTCTTTCTTCTCCTTTAATTTAGTTATCTATCGAAAAAGGGTCTGAAATTTTCTCTCTCTCTTTAGGGGTGTAGGGGTGGTGCTAAGGTTTTAAAAATGATGTTTTATAATTGGCAACGGAGGGCTTCTCCCTAATCAAAGATTTCACCAAGGGAGATCTCTCCCTTTCTCTAATTTTAGCATATTCTAGGGTTTGATTGGGTGGAGTGGGTCTGCTCCACCTCTCTAAGAATTTGGTCAAAGGGTTTTCAATAGTTTTTCTCGAATACTCTTTTTCCTAAAGTTAATGCTTGTTGATATTACTCCTATCGAGTTTCTATTTTTAACACTAATTAATCCATGTGCATTTAACACTAATTAATTTCATAAAAGTTGCTAATTTTTAAAATCCTCTCCCTCCCATAACCCCTAACGATTTCTCTGGGTGGGGTTGTGTTCACACAGCCCCTGTCCAACAATTTTGCATGTAAATAATTAATGGAATTTAGTCTTAGGTTATTATATACCATACTCAAAAATACCAACCATTTAGTCCCCTCTACAAAACTATGGACACTTTGGTTTAATTGTCTGCCCATTAAGGCCTTTCTTTTGAAATGTCCATACTACCCTCCAGCTAATATCAGTTTGAATTGATAGCATCATTTGATTTGAGGTTTGACTGACACAATATTGTACGACAGTTTTGTCAAGCTCTTTCCCTCCATTTTCTTGCTTTTGAGCTTTTTCCCTCAATTTCTTTCTTCTATAGCTATTTTACTCTATTTTCTTGCGCTACAGCTCTTTCCATCCATTTTCTTTCTTTATAGCTCTTTGCAACTCATTTATACTCCATTCAAGGTGAAGAAAGACGAAAGTGATGCAAGTTTAAAAGATTTCTTTCCAGTCATCTATTTTATAGCATCCCGATTATCCTCTACAGTTCTTTGCAACTTGTCTATGTGCCATTGAAGGTGAATAAAGAAGGAGACGCTGGTTTCAAGGGATAGTTAAGAAAGAAGAAGGTGAAGATGGAACAAGGAAGAAGCTGAAGAAGATGGTTACTACTTTAATTTTTGTTAAGCAAGAATCTTCAAGGAAGAAGCCAAAGAAGATGGTTATCACTTTCATTTTCGTTAAGCAAGAATCGTCTCTCAAGTTTTAGTTATGATATTTACAAAACTGGTTGAACCAGGACCATTTTCCCAAAACCGGTTGAATCAGTACCCTTTTCACAAAACTGGTTGAACTAGTACCATTTTCATGATGTATGTATCTGCTTACAGTTTGAGTATTGAACTCAACTTGATTGCACTAGTAACACAGTGAGACAATAATGAAGAGGTGATTAAAAAAGATATCATCTTACAAAAAGAACCCTTATAATTAACAATGGTGAAATATAATTTTTTTTTCAAAGAAATCACTCACTTGGTTGAATCAATACCATTTTCACGAAACCTGTATTCGTTTTCAATTTGAGTATTGAGCACAACTTAGTTGAATTAACAAAATTAGATGATAATTAAGAGAAGATGGGAAAATGTACAACGAAGAGGAACCTCTGTAACAATAGTAAAACAGACAAAATTCTGTCAAAGGAATCGCTCAACTTGATCGAACCAGTACCATTTTCACGAAGTTGATATTTTATTTTCAGTTTGAATACTAAACATTAAAACCTACAAGCAAAGCTTCATCTCCCTGATTGTTTCTATTTTATAAGACATGTTTTCAGTGAATTAGTTGAACCAGTAACAATTGTGAAACGGATGTCAAAAGTTTTTCAAACGAATTAATTCCTCAAGCATCGTAAATGAGGAATTATACAAGTGTCAGTCAAGGATAAAAGCATTGTCGTCTTTCATTTTGATTTAAAATATATTTAATAGTAAAAGTAATCAAAGAAGACTTATTAGTCAAACTTTTGATAAAGCAATATTAATCAGAGCCAAAAAATTTCCTACAGCTTGAATGGTTGAGTCGTGCGCACACTATGGACTTTTTGGTACTTTTCGCTATAATATATGAAACATACTCAAGTAATTAATGGGCCCTTACATAAAGCCCAATAGGGTCTAAGCCCACACATGTTTAAACCTTCCATGTAAGCAGACATCAATATAAACAAACACATACATAGGACCCAACTCTCATGTGTAAAATTACCAAAATGATCCTACAAGGTAAAATTACCAAAATACCTTTTAAGGGGAATTTTGGGTATTACACTAACTTCCAAAGAACCCTAGCTTGGATTGAAGAGCTATGGTCCTCAAATAGGCCGATATGACACCTTATAGGGAGGTTTTAATACTGATGTCATATAATCTATTGACCCTAGGTCATGAAGAGAGATAATCATAGTCCCAGAACATGCGGTAATATTGTGCCCCAGAAGAGATTAAAAACATTGCCAACAAGCCGAGCAAGCTGACCAACATGTCGATAACATGCTAAGTGGACAATCCGACATGTCAAAATGTGGTAGAGAAGCTACTCGACATGTTGTTTACGTATAAAGAAAACGAGTTCCATCATCTCCTATAATTAGGGGCCTCCCTCCGAAGAAGGAACTGGACATCAGAGAATTGGACCCTCTCATCATCATCTCTCGACCTAGGATCTCGGCACAATATTTAAATTTTAATTACTTAGGGAGTATTGTATCTACACGAATCTAGTTCGGCTACAGTTCTCTAATGGCTTCCTAATCTAAACCTTTTCATGCCGAGCTTTAAGGTCAGACGAGACACTGTTAGAGAACCACACAGTATGGTATTAAAATAAGGGTCAGGCTCAGCGGATACCTATTTTCACACACAATTTTGGTGTACCCACATGGAAGATAAATCAATGGCTGATTTTTGGTGAGGATGATCTCCTCACCATATAGATCACCCCTACAAAAAAAATCAGCTCATTCTAAAATTTCTAACACCATCAAATGTGGGTTTCAAGATAACGGTAAAAAAAAGACGGTCCATAATTCTTCAACTTGTAAACCATGCTAAGAATATCAGAATGATTTGAGTTTGTGAGGGTGATCTCCTCACCATAGAGACCATCCTCACCAAAAATCATCCCATTCCAAAACTTCTAATTTATATATGAGTGATGATCACATGGGCTAGGTACTATCAATGCGTCCATGGGACTCATTGTTGGCAACTTTTGATTAGTTGCCAACTCACCTCGGGCTGCGCAGTAGCTATTGCAATAAATTCTATTTTAAAATAGTTTAACCATTTAAGATTCTATTACATTATTTTAAATAGCAATTAAAGGTGTTGCTTTAAATTGCTATTATTTTAAATAGCAATTAAAAGTTTCCTCCCCCACCCCCCCCCCCCCCCTCAACTACATATCTCTCATGGGTGGGGTCTTCCTCAATTTTTCACTGGATACATTATTACATTCATCGTTCAGGAGTAAAACTTCTGTCACAAAATGTTATGACAGAAGCCAGTAACAAATAATACGAGCCACATGGCATACTCTTAGTGGATGCTGACCGTATGGATGTTTGGCATATCCCTCGGTGGACCTACAAACAATAAATCAGCCTGATCTGTGATTTAAAACCATTCGATCTTTGCCGTCAAATAAACTGCAATAATGCTCAAATTCCTACGGTTGAAAGGATCGGGATCCGATTGGGTGACACCCATTTTGACATACCCACAAAGAAGATGAATCAATGGCTGATTTTTGGTGAGGACGATCTCTATGTTGAGGAGATCACCCTCACAAAATTTCAAATCATTTCGATATTTTTAGACTGGTTTAGAAGTTGAAGAATTATGGACCATCGATTTTTGCCGTGTAACTTTAAAACCACATTTGATGGGGTTAGAAATATCAGAATGGTCTGATTTTTTGTTGGGGTGATCTATATGGTGAGGAGATTATCCCCACAAAATTCAGCCATTGATTCAGCTTCTATGTGGGTACGTCAAAATGGGTGTTACCCAATCTCGACCCGTAGCTTGGATAGTTAGGATCTTCAGTTCATTTTTCTATTTTGCAAAAGATCAAATTGCTATGTAAAGAGACAAGACGAGAGAGGAAGTTGTTTATGGGAAGAGGAAATGTTTTTGGTAACACCTTTAATTGCTATTTAAAATAATATAGTTTAATCTTAAATAGGTAAACTATGCTAAAATAGAATTTATTTCAGTAATTCCTGCGCAGCCCGAGGTGAGCAGGCAGCTAATCAGAAGTTGCCAACAATAAGTCCCGTGGACGCATTGATAGAACCCGGCCCATGTGATCATCACTGGCATCCGAAGATTGTCTTTGTATGAAATTGTGTGTGAAAATTGGTGTATCCTGAGCCTGACCTTTGCAATTTACCGAGGGTTTTTTTATTTTTTTTTGTTACCTAAGCGGCGCCCCTCGTGGAACACTTGAATGCAGATGGTTACAACGTCGTGTGGTCTCTTCATTTCTCCATTAAGAACCGGAACTCGATTTGCGGACCTTAAGACAACATTCTTCAAATTCTAGGTCCATGTGTGTTGTTTTTGAGGGTCGCAAAATTACTAAACATGCCGTCTTTCCATGAATCCATTATTACTTATCGTTATGTATTTATGAAACTGACCAAATGATTAAAGTATGTTCAAACAATATGTACCTAGTCGGTCCTTACCAGTAATACCAGCAAATGGCTTCACCGCACGGGCTCACCTTTCCAATGTTAAAAAATTATGGTCATACAAGTTAAAACACAAATCCAAAGATCTTCAAATGTCGGCATACTATTGTGAGAGTATAGTTGGACAGTGTTTGAAGTGGGTGGAGAATGAGATGGAGCAATCACTCAGTCATCAATGTGAACTAGTGAATGAAAAATATATTTTATGAATTGGAGCTCAGAAATTGCACTTTGATGATTCTTTTATTTGAGATGATTTAAGTATGAACCATCTAGAGAATCAAATGAATTGGATGGTCTCTTGGATGCTGACCATTCGATCGAATGACTCACCGATTGGTGGACCCACACCGAAAAGCAGTTTGATTGGTAATTTCTTGCTCTTGGATTTGTTTTTTTGTTTTTTTTTTTTTTTCACTCAATGAGACGAGTAGAAATCTCCAATCAAATTGATTTTAGGTGAATAGGTCCACCAAGAAGTGCCTCAAAACATCAACGGGTCAGTGGGCCCGGAAATACTATTCCACGTGGAATTTTGGGAGTAGGATGGGACATTAGATTTTTTTTTTTTTTTTTTCCCCCAAAGTATTTTTTAGTCATTTCACTGGTTTCTTAAGGGTTTTGTTCGGTAAATTTGAGAAACTTTAAAGGGTTATTGGTGAAAAACAAATGAATTTCGCCAAAATTATATTTTATTTGGGTTTTTGAGGAGGATGACTTCTTGCGATTCAAGCGGTGGAGGTGTAGGAGCTCGACCGGAAACCCGGAAGGTAAGCTTCAATTACTGGTGGTTGTAATGACGAGAGCCCCCAAGGAAAAGCCGTTAAATCAAAGGAACGACTACATCTCCCACTCTCTCTCTCTCGTGTGTTGGTTCTTTTTTATCTCCAACGATTTGGATCTTGTTTTCAACAACAACAACAACAATAATAAAAATAATCAAGTCAGTTAGATGCCTTTGTCTTCTCTTCTTTGTATCTTTCCTGTAAGCCCAGATCATCGAATCCCTCTCTCCATCCCCCTTTTCTCTGGTTCTTCAGAAATTCGAGTTTCCAGAACCAGATATGGGAGTTTTCGGGCCTTTGAGCTTCTGGGTATCCCTGTATTTCACATTTACTATCTATTTCAGAGGTTTAATGGCCGAGGACGAGAGAAAAATCCCTCCCCTGAACACCATGAAAAATGATGATATTGGTGGTATGGCTACTTTAAACCCAACTCCTCCTCCTCCGCTGCTAGCACCACCACCTCCTCTCCCTATTGCCGCTACCAAATCCAACATAGCTCCGTTTAGACCGAGCATCGCTGTGATCGTCGGGGTTCTCACGACCATGTTCTCCATTACATTTCTTCTCCTTCTGTACGCTAAACACTGTAAGAGGAGCAACGGCGCTGGTGGGTACTCTGGGAACCCTAATTCTGGGGCACCCACTTCGTCTGGAGCGAGGAAGAACTCGGGGGTCGATCGCTCGGTGATTGAGTCGCTACCAATTTTCAGATTCGGGTCTCTCAGAGGTCAAAAGGAGGGGCTTGAGTGCGCTGTTTGCTTGACCAGGTTCGAGCCCACGGAGGTGTTGAGGTTGCTGCCCAAATGCAAGCACGGGTTCCATGTCGAGTGTGTCGATACCTGGCTCGACGCCCACTCAACCTGCCCTCTCTGCCGCTACCGAGTCGACCCGGAAGATGTTCTCCTGGTGGAAGAAATAAAACTCGGAGAAGATTACCGTCGTAGTGGAAGCGAAGTCGTTGCCGCTGAGTTCGAAACCCGAAATCGGGACGAGTTTTCAAACCCGGGGGAGACTGGGTTTGGAAGAGTTTCAGGTCGTCACTCGTCGGCCGGGGAGAAAACGAGTCATTTTCTGCACATCCTGGTGCAACGACCCGGCGACTCGGACCCAGACGACTCGTCATCATCGGTTTCCAGAAGATCACTCGATAGCGCGAGCTTGAGAAGGAAAAAGGAATCTGTAGCTGTGGGATGCTTTGACCGCGGGGGACGTAAAGACGGACTTCTGTTATCAGAAGCAGCGACGGACGCTGATAGGGAAAGCTTCGTACGGAGGTTTGAGCACCGGATCATTGTGTCCGGGGCAGGTGGGTTCCAACGCCGGTGGAGCGATCTACAGCCATCGGATATGTTGTTTATACAATCGGAGATGATAATGACAGAAAGCGGTCGGTATTCATCGTCGGGCTCTCGACCGTGGATTTCACTGAAGCAGATGAGAGAGGAGAGAGAAGAGGTTGGGGTGAAAGTGGGAGAGGAGGAAGAGAAGATGATTGATGGGAATGGCAGAAACGTAATAAATTCAAGAAGCGTGTCGGAAATCACGGGGTTAAGCAGGTTCTCGAACAGAACAAGTGGAACCTACCAAGCCCGGGTCGGTCGAGAAGAACGAGAAGCGAGGGGGGCTGTAAAGAGGTTGTTGGGGTGGGCATCCTTGCAGCGAAGTGTACGGCTTAAACAAACAAACAGAGGTAGTCTAGTTGTGTAGGCGCATAGGATGGGATCTGTGGGATCTGAAGAAAGACAAACAAAATGCCCCTACAATCACGTCTTTTAGAGATTAGGTATTCTTCCAAACCAAACACACCTTTCACCCTCCTGCTGCTCATATACATTCCTTTCAAGCCACAAGTACTGTTGTACTACGGAAAGTAAGCACCGAAGCTTGAGAAGATTCAGATCCTTTTTTTCATTTTTTATTTATTTTTTAAATTTTATTTTCCTTTTGTCTTTAATATTAGTTAATGAGTGTAGTCAAGGGCGTTTCTGGTCTAGGAGATTATAATTTCTGCACTTCTTTGCTGAGATTAGCCCACTGTAAAAAAAAAATATTAAAAAAAATGCCTGAGTTTTCTCTCTTCTTTCTCTCAGCTTCAGTTCAAACTTTGCAACCTAGAGAAAAGAAAGTTTCGTGGTTTTAAGACAACCTGAGAAGAGTAGGCAAAGTTGTTGAGATTTTAAATGCCTTGTTTGTTATTCTACTGACTAATTTTGAAAATTGAATTAATATTGGAAACTGATATCACAAGTCACATTAAATGCGTTGTAGGGCATTCTAAACCAAGGTTTAAAAGGGCCCGTTATAACGGTCTGGGGCGTTACCATTTTTTCCGTTATAACGAAAAAAAAAATGCTCAGGGGCAAAAATGGAAAATAACTGAAAAAATGGAAATAAAGGAAAAAAGGACGCTGAAATTCAAAATTTCAAAAACGGAAAAAAACAGAATATAATGGCAAAATAACGGAAAAAAACAGAAAATGACCTTTTTTTCACAATTGTTTTCCAGAAAATAACGACTGTTATTTTCGTTATAACGGCCGTTATTTTCTGGGCGTTTTAACAGGTATGTAACGTAATGGGCTAGGTCCGAATCTTTTATAACGGCGTTATTTTCGTTATAACGGCCGATTTTTAAACCTTGCTCTAAACGTCTATGACATAATAGTCTTCAAAACATTTATAATAGTGCTCATAGACGATGATGATGTAGTCTTTGATCTTCCACCACAATCTTTCAATCTTACTATATGAACTTCAATCTTAGAAGGATTATGACTCAATGGAGATTTTTTATGTTTTGGATTTATTGTACTAAGAAAAGTCTCATTTCTTATCATGATATGTCACGAGGATTCTAACTCTGGAAGGAATGGAATTAGAGTTTTATAGACTTTCTATTCATTGGTTTCATAGAACAAGGAATGTCCCTATTAATATACCAAATCATAGGGAGTCTAATTCTAAAGGCCATGTTTGGGAATGCTTCTACAAAATCACTACGGAAAAGCACTTCTGTAAGTCTTAGAAACAATTGCTGAGAAGCACTTTCTTGTTTAGAATAGCGTTTGACAAATCATACTAGAAGAGAAGTGTTTATCTGTGTAGAAGTTGGTATTGATGCTTTGCAAAACTAGCTCTGAACTTCTAGATTTTGTAAAAACGTCAAGAATACCCTTATGTTCAAAACAAAGCAGTAGTTGACATTTTTGGCCCACCGAAGGCAAATACTATATTTTTACTTTATCTTATAGATCCCAATAATGAAATAACATTAAAAACAAACAAAATACATAAAACAAACAATTTAAATAAAACCCATCAATGCATAACATGAAACCCATCAATTTTTAAAATAAAATCCATCAACCATAACAATAAATCATAATATAATGCATATAAGACAATTCTAAATTATGTTGATCAAAAGTAATTTTGATCGCTTCAGATGACTTGGATGTTGTTCGGGTACATGGGTTCATGATATATGAAAGTAGGGTTTTTCCGTGTCGTTGTGTACGGAAACCCTAAATCAACAATATTTGTAAAATCTGATTATCTACAAAATGTAAACTTGTATAGCAGTACGTGTCGAATGTCGATCCGCACTCGGTGTGAGTTAGTGCAATAAGGAATTAAATCTGACAAATAATATACAGAGAAAAATGAGAATGGTGGGAGAAATGAGAAGGGCGAGTCGATTTAAAAACATTATTCATATGAGATTCAGAAAACCAAAATATCAAAACCAAATTGCATTAATCAAAAGAGTGATTACAAGAGTGAAGGAAATAAAGCTCTAAACATTATTTTAGAGAGCAGATTAAATGAAGCGTGTAAAAGGGTTGAGAGAAGAAGGGGTAAGGGAAAGAAACATCCATTGAGATCTCGGAGCTAAGGGCACTATCGATCAAGAAGACGATCGTCCAAGATTTCAATGAAAGCTTCAATCGAGAGAATTTACATCAGAGCTTATCGGCCGATAAGGTAGATGTGAATAGACCTATAATAAAATGATAATGTGCCCTGAGAAACTCACATTTTGCACTGACCAAGAGGAGTGGGCCAAGTGAAGAGGCGTTTGGCCTGAGAAATCTAGAGAGAGAAATTAAGATTTTAGAGAGAAAAAGAAGAGGAAAGAGAGATCTAGAGAGAGAAAGTAAGAGAAGAGAGAAAGTAAAGAAGAGGTGAGAGAAATACCTCACAAACACTTACCGGAGTTGGAGATTGGATCGGCCATGCATGGTAGTTGGCCAATGATGATGTTGCACGGACAAGAAGAAGCTGTGATGGTTGAAGAATCCCCGACCATGAAATGGAGAACCCGACTCAAGGAATGAGGAGGATCCAACGGTGAAGGGAGGTTGGACCACGGCCAAAGAGTACCAATGGAAGGCATGTGCTGCAAAGCACTTGCAGGTCTCGGTTGTAACGGTGAGAGCTTGCTGGAAGTGAGAGTGTTGGCATCATGGTGGAGGAGCAGGTGCTCCTGGCCGGTGGCAATGGAGCTCACGGGGTGAGCATGAGCAGCAAGGTGTAGAGCCCATGAATCAGCAAAGGTGGTTGTGACCTGCTAGAAGAAGACACTTGAACCGTTGCTGGTTTGGTGAGGTGAAAGTAGGCGGACTGGTGAGCAGCGTGCTAGCTCAGTTGCATGTCCAAGAGTTGGGAAAGTTTCCAAGGGAAAGCCGTAATCTGCTTCTCCGTGGGTAAGTGAGTGAAGGGTGGAGAAGAGGCGATTGCAGGTTCATGAATGAAGGCCTTTGCAAGGAGGAGCCCAAGAGCATGGGAAGTGGGAGCGTCATGCTTGCAAACCAGAGAAGAAAGGGATTGCACGGGCAGTAGCAGGTTGGAAGCAGTTTGTAGAAGACTGTCGTGATTTCCAAGTCTGGTGCGCGAAGATGGAGATGGTGGTGCTTGAAGAGGTGCACCAATTAGAAAGGAGACCGGGAAGGCTTGCCAAAGAGCTTGCTGGTGGCCAAAAGGAAAATGGAAGAGAGATGCACGGGGTTGCAGGTTGGATTGGTGGTGCAAATCACAAGGGTTACATGCCGGCAATGATGTTGTTGGAGTTGTTGTGTGCAACGTTGGAGGAGCACGGGATGCTCCAATGGAGGAGTAGGCAAGCCGTGAAGATGGATGTGCTGCAAGCACGGTTTTAATGGTGAGGTTGCTTACCTGCCGAAGTTGAGAACAAGGACGGAGGTGTATTGGGGAGGGAAAATTGAAGGCCATTATTTGGCAGGTTGAGGGGCGTCTACTGTGGCTGGAGAAGAGGAAGATGAGTTGCAGGTGGACTGGAGCAACAGTGACTAGTAGAGGAGGAGACCCGAGGGTGGTTTGGAGATTGTGACGGAAATCAACAATGGGTTCCCATGGTGGATGCACAAGGGTGCAAGGAGTTGTTGGAACAACAAGGGAAGAGGATCCAGTGGAGAAGCCCGAACTTTGCTGGTTGCTGGCTAGAGAAGTAGTAGCAACGGTGGAGAGAAGGATGTGCATGAAACCAGGAAGGACTTGACCGTGAAGAAGAAGGAGGAGGTCGGTGCATGAAGAAGGGCAGCACCAGAGGAGAAGAAGAGGAGACCTGTGAGTTGCAGGTTTGCAACTGTAACAAGGCAGCAACGTCTTTGGTTGCTGAGCTTTGCCGGAAGAGATTGTGTCTTGCTGTTCAAGGGAGAGTAGGGGTGCCAAATGCCATGTTGCAGACCTGCAACTAGCATCGAACCAGGGGAAAGAGAGAAGGAAAGGGACGGTTGAAAGTAGGGTTTTTCCGCGTCGTTGGTTACGAAAACCCTAACTTCAATACATTTTTAATTTTTATCCGATTATCCTGCAAAATATGGAGATATTGTATAGGGATTCGTGTCGGATGTCAATTCGCACTCGGATTAATTGGGTTAGCGCAATAAGGAACATAACGTAACAGAATTTTGTCAAACTCAAATCAAAATAAACTTTATTTCTTGAATTCAACTGTAACTTACAATTCAAACATGAGATAATTAATCTAGAAAGCAATACAAAAGAGAAACTACGCTAGAGAGAGAAAAAAAGAGCATAGAGAGAGAAAATAAGGAGAGACTTTAGAGAGAAGTAAAGAAGGAAAAGAAGAGAGAAAGCCTAAGAAAATTACAAGAGAGAAATTAGAGAGAAGACAAAAAGAGAGATTTTTTTTTTTTTTTTTTAACCTCAGATCTTACCTTTTGACCATGAGATGGTCACCGGAGATGGTGTTGCATTGGTGGTGCGATCGTGACTAGGTGGTGATGGGGAGAAGCGCTGGAGAGAAGGTTGATGGGAGAACCGGTGGTGTTGCAAGGAGTGCACACGGCGGTGACCTGTGCAATGTTGGAGAGAAGATTGGTTGATTTTTGCTTGCAGGTGTGGCGTGGGAGAGTTCTCAGCCATGAAAGAAGGTGGAGCATGATGTGCCAGTTGGCAGGAGGATCGCTGGAGCACTGAGATATACTGCCGGTTTCAATGGCAAGTTGGCCGGCGATAAGATGGAGAAGAAGGTGAACGAGTTCTTGCAGGTGTAGGGAACCTGTTGGAGCACACGGAAATGGTAGAAAGGCAGCAAGGACGTGGGGAGAAGAGGACTAACTTGCCTGAGTTGCAGGTCAGTTCAGCCCAAGGAGAAGGGTTCGCCGGTGGTGGTCTGAAGAACAGCTCGCAGGCGTTCGACGGTTAGGTGACGGAGTGGTTCTTGCATGGTGGTGCTGGCCGAAGGGAATAGGGGGCTGAATCGTGAGGGCCACTAGTTGTGCTTGTGAATGTGGGTAGCAGGTGACCTAGGGAGGAGAAGGAGAGGGACCTGCCTGAGTTTGCAGGTCCGTTTGTAAGTCTGGTTGCCGGAGTTGCAGGCTTGCAACTCCAGTAACTAACGAGGACGACGAAGTAGACGAACAGGGAATGAACGATGAAGATGTGAATGGAATAAGGAGAAGCGGAGAGAGATCCTGGAGAGGGTGCAGGCGGTTATGGAACAGATGGAGATCTGAACCATGGAGGTGCAAGAGGTGGCTGCCGACCGGAGTTGCAGGTCTGCAACTCCGGTTTGATGGAGGGCGATTGATGGTGTTTCAACCCAGAACAGCAGGTAGAGAAGAAAAAGAAGAAGAGATTGAGATTAGAGGACGTACCTATTACTATTTTGGGCGAGATAGCACACTGCCTAGGAGAGAAAGAAGAAGATGCAGATGGAAGAGCAAGGTGTGGTTAGGCGCTGATGCTGGTGAGGGGGGAAAGGCGTTGAGAGGAGAGGACTGTTGTGCTGTGCAGCTCGTGGAGAGAGGCTAACGGCTTGGGAGATCATCCTCCTGGTTGCGGGTTTCGCCGGTGAAGAAGAAGACGAAGAAGAAGGAAGGAAGAGAAGAAGAAGAAGAATAGGAGGAGGAGGCACTCCACCAACTCGCCGGAGAAAGGTCGCCGGAAAAGAAGAGGGAAGAAGAAGAGGAAGAAGAGAAAAGAAGGAGGAGAAGGTGGAAAACGTGGGGGATTGATAGGGGGAGGTTTGAAAATTAGGGTATTAGGGTTCCCCTCGAGCTCCCCCTCTTTTATAACCTTCCATTAATGGAAAATAACTATTTTTTTGAAATAATTTTTTTTTTGTAAGTAAAATCTTACTTTTCTTTGGGGAATTTCTCCATTTAGTGGACCCCCCTTTTTTATTTAAAAATAATTAATTTAAAGCATTTGAAAATTATTTAAAAATGATGTCTGTCACATCATCGTCTCACAAGATGACAGACAATTTGATGACGATCGGATGCATGGTGACTTGATTGGGACCCAGATTGGTAGATCGACGGATCTAGAGAGATCCAACGGTCCGATGGAAGATCCAACGGTCCGATTGAAGATCCAACGGTCAGAAAGCTAAGAGAGATGAGACAGAGCCAATGGGCAGGAGTTCTGGGGTTAGGTCAGTAGATCCGAGGATCGAGAGATGAAGAGAGAGAGAATAAGGAGAGATGAGATCGAAAATGGAGATAAAAGTATTGGCAGAGGGTCTGGAACCCTGGTCTTCACTATGACCATCCTCACACTTCTCCAGTAGAGTAGACAATCATTCCTTGCTGACTCATGTGGCTCTAAATGCTTTGATCCGTCTCTTGGTCATTGGCTCTCCTACTCTCTTCGTTCTTTGGGTTGGCTTTTTTGGTACTCTTATTCAGCCCATATTTGGCCCATATCTTCTAATCATAGCATGTGGCTCTTCAAGCTTTGATATTAGGCTTCTATGGTTGATCGTGGGCCCGCAAGTCTCGAGAATAGCCCGATCGAGTTTTCTGCAAGAGGAAAGCACGTAATGAGACTTGATCATAACGTCTTTATACCTAGACTTCTAAAAATACGTTTAATGCATGCAAATATACCATTTCATCCAGAAAAATGTGTTATGCGCAATAAAATAGACTTTTACGTAGAAAAGTGGATAATTAGAGCAGTTTTACATAGGAGAGTGTGATAACACTTAGAAGATAATAGTGGAAGATTTGCACTTTTAAGCGAATATCACAACCCCCAACCAACATATTGCCAATCCTTGGCAATTAGTGCGAAATAAATGAGCTTAAAAGGGCTCTGCACATGCCGCACACTTTTTTCATATTAGCTCAGGGAAACACCGTTCGTCAAATCATTGAATGGATGTAAAAACAGTTACATGCTAGCGAAGAGTTGGAAAGTTTTGGCAAGACTACAGACTGATAATCATGACCCAGAATAGTCAGACTCTGTGTGTGTGTGTGCTCAACATTCTCATCATCCGACAGTAAAGATTTCCAGATCACCTCTAAGTTTTATGCCTCGACCTCAAATCTCACATGTTTAGCACTCAGAATAGAATCACACAAGAAGGGTTTTCTTCTTCTCTCTCAATTTATATGTGAGGAGATGTGTTGATATATGAAAGCAAAGATCTCACATATGTATTATTTAAAGGAAGGACATCTTTAACAGAAGAAGATCTCATGATTGTAATACCACTTCACTCGGGAACGTCAGATCAAAATCTATAGCTTCTTCTTCTCCAATCTCCACATTTTATGATCGTGCTATCCTAGAATCAAATAGGACTTTCCTGGGTTATAATGAGGCTTAGGTCCGGTGTAGAAAAATAAATGGATATAGGATTTCAAAGATCTTGAGAGGATATCTCTATTTTCTTGTATTTTTTCTGCGATGTAGCACCATTATCTGGTTCTTTCTCCCTTTTTTTTCATATTTTTCTCTTTATCTAGATATTTCTGAGACTGCTCAATTTCTTTTCAGCTCTTTTTCATACTTTCTTTCCATATTTTATTTTCAGCTTGAACCACTTTCTTTTCTTTTTGATATTTCTTCTTTACTTTTCTTTTCACTGTACACCCACATCAGTTATTCTTTTGTCCATCTCAAAATAAGGGTAGTCAGTCATGCTTCGTAGTTGGACTGGGTTTTAGGTTGATGGGTTTACAAAGAAAAGGCTTTTATAAAAGGCTCAAGGGGTTTCTAGTGAAGTATAATTCAGGTGAGTAAAAAGGCTGAACGGTTCAGAAAAATGGCCTAAATCATTTTTTAGGGTTTGCACTATCATGTATATTGTCTTGACTGATACAGAGAAGGTTCTGTTGTAATAATCCAATTTTGATGTCGTTCCGAATTTATGATCGAAGCAAAAGATAATGAGATCTCTCAACGAATATTGTGGGCATGAAGAATATTGAGTCATATGGTGACTCAGATTTGTTGTATAACCCTCTGAAATGATTAAAAGCTCGAAAGCTCACAGGGTTAGGTCTCCACAATTCTTCTCACAGGATCTCTAGAATTTCCAAACTTAGGATGACTCTGATATTGATAGTGTATAATTGTGCCGAATCTGAGTTTTTATAAGTTTTCAAAACTGCTGTAGCCACGCTTGACTTGACTCAAAGCTAACCTTAAACAAAAATTGACATCCTCAATACTGACTTAACGGAGGTTTTCAGCTAATCAAAGTCAGGGTATTTGACACATTTTTGAAATTCTAGAAAACTTTTGGAGAACATCGGAAATCACCCCAAAAATAAGAAATTTTGTTTTTGTTTTATCAAAATGAAGACATGAGTTTTGGTAAATACTCACCCCCAACCAAAATATAGCACCGTCCTCAGTGCTCATGACCCGGACCTGAAATGATAAAAAATCAGTGATGATGATGCAAAGGTTCAGGAAGGATGTTACTAAGTCGGCAGAAACTCGACAGTGTGTGGTACCTGATGATCGGAAGAATGAATGTACCTGCATTTCTAGAGATATAACAATAATAACAAATGCATGAGACTCATGTACTCTAGGAATACGTGAATTGTCTTTCCGAAAGTGCTAAGTTTTACGTCTTCAGCTAGACATGAAGGGGGTATATCAAGTACCCCCAACCAGGTTGAAACACATGGAGACTGAGTGAATCTACAGACTTCCCGACACCTAAGATGGAGTAGAAAAACCTATCCTATCCCTTGTCTAGGTATACTTGTGTAGAACAGGTCTTTCTCAGTGTAGACTGAGAGAAGGACAGTAAGTGCTCTAAGCAGCTCCACAGAAACATGTAGTTGAGTAGGGAGGGAACGACGCTTCTCAGTCAGAACTGAGAGGCGAGTAGTAGTGGGTTCTCTGACCGTGGTTAGCAGAGCCGCAAACTCATTGAGTTTAGCGGGAATGTATCTGAATGGAGCAGACTCCTGCAGATCAATAATACCAGAAATGTCTGATTTCGAGATAAAGTCAGACTCAAAGTGCTCTTGACACTTGGAAAATTTTTCCTTGGGAGAGTCCTGAATTAGACTCTCCATGACATACAGTTCATTGACAACATCGACGTAGGGAGGCGGGTGAAAACTGTTGACCTCTTCCTCGAGGTGTCCTAATGCGATAGGGATGTTCCAATCCCTACACTCAATATGTTCATCCTTGGTGGGGAGCGGTAGGTCCAGGACAACGGGAGGCCCATTTTCTAGACACGGCTCTATGACGGGAATGTCTGCATCCAGTGTAGAGAAAGAATTATCAGAGATAGAGATGGAACTGAGTGCCTCTGTGCTCGGTCCAGAAGTTGGTGCTGTTAAGGGCACCCAAGATTGAGACTCGGGTTCATCACTATTGTTGCACAATCCAAGAGAGGTGGAGAGGAACGGTAGATCTATGATAGTTGGGATCCTACGATCGAGACACAACTCAGTGTCATGAAGATCGACATCAGGGTCAGCAGAGGTAGAGTGAGAATTAGGTTGCTCTGAGGTAGGTTCAGGATGTGGTGCATTTAAAGGCACCGAAGATGGATACACTGGCTCCTCAATAGTCTGGCTTGATCTAGGGGTGGTAACAACTTCTATTTCATCCTGGCAATTCTGGTACATGGTCCAATTGTGCGACTCCTCATTATAGATAGTGGCCATGTCATTCTCCTTAGGATAGGCTATTGTTGGGCTAGTGAAGTTGACTTCCTCTCTCTCATTTTCTAATTGAACTAGACGTTGCTCCAAGCTTTCCATAGATTGCTGTTGTTGGTGCTCTAGACCTTGGAAATACTATTGTTGCTGGGCAATGTACTGAGAGAGAAGGTCCTCTAGACAAGGTTTAGTAGCCAACGGAGGTGGTTCAGCCAAGGAGAGCTGAGGTGCCAACTCTTGATTGTAGTCTGACTGGGTATGAAAGTTGTAAGGCAGAGTGGAGTCTGGGACTAACTACTGACTCTGAAAATCCTGAGGAGCCCACTGTTGATCAGAATAATCATTTTGTGGATAGGACGGGTACTGGGATTGCGATTATTGCCAGTCATACTCTCCATTGGGTTGATGGAACCTAAAAGTAAGGTTTTCCGCGTCGTTGAATCGGAAACCCTAACTTCAACACATTTTTAATTAATCCAAGACTTTTAACCTGTAGAATGAGCAATTTTGCACAGTGGCTTGTGTCGGATGTCGATCCGCACTCGGGATTAGTCGGATTAGCGCGAATAAGAACAAAAACTGACGGACCATCACAAGAAATAATAGATAAAAACAAACTTCATCATTCAGTGATCAAATGTTTATTACAATGCTTGAATCGAAAATAACATACAATAAGATAAACTAAAAAGTAATTTTAAGGAAGAAAATTCTAGAGAGAGTTAGAGAGAGAAAATGAAGTGAGGGAGTATTCCTAGAGAGAGAAGATAGAAAGAGAGTCTAAAGAAGGGGAGAGAGAAAGATAACTCATCACTTACCAAGGATGATGATGGAGAGCATGGCCTTAGAAGAGGTTGGCTGCGAGGAGTGATCTACGTGGTGATGAACTCGTGGGTGGCCGAGATGATAGTGGCCAAAGAGAGGTGGCGAACGGGCTATGGATGAAGGGCCGACCCGTTTAAGATGTTCGAGCCAACAAGGTGGAGAGGACCGTTTGGGGCGGACTGGGGTTGTAACCTGCAACTCCGGTTATGCAACGAAAAGGGATTGCAGGCCGTTGCAAGGTGGAAGCTGCAAGCATGGAGATCTCGGTGGAGAGAGGAGATGCACATAGTGGATGGACCCAACTAAGTGAGGAACTTGGGTTGACAGTAGCAGCGTTCTTGGTGGCCTGTGGTAGTAGCAGCGGCGTCAAAGGGGTGGAGATGGTGATAGTTGAAGCGGTGGTGGAGATGAAGAACCAGGTAAGGCGTCTTCTCCCCTCCTTCTCCCTCTATTTTCCCTTTTTTTTTCTTCTGGTTTTTTTCTGGGTGAGGAAGAAAGCAGTTTGGGAGGAAGCTTTGACTGTTGCAACTCCAGCAACCTTTGGAGAAGAAGGAGAGGGCGGTGGTGCAGTTATTGAAGACGGTGGAGATGTAGAGGACTGTGCAGCAACAGCAAAGAGATGAGTGGAAGGCGTGATGGTGCTGGCATGGGAGAACGTTGCAGCTGCAACTTGTGGGAGGTGGTGTTACGGGGCTACCCTATCGGAGATGGCGAAGGAGCAGGCGGAGGGGGGCGCTGACGGCCGGAGTTGCAGGCTGCAACTCCGGTAGAAAACGGTAATATGAAGAAAACGAAAATAAAATAAAATAAAAAAATAAAAAAATGAGAAGAAGAAGAAGAAGAAGAAGAAGAAGAAGAAGAACGAGAAGAACGAGAAGAACGAGAAGAAGAAGAAGAAGAAGAAGAAGGAGGAGGATGAAGAACGGCCGGAGTTGCTGCCTGCAACTCCGGCGTAAGAATGTGGAGAAGAAGGAGAGGAAGACGGTGGTGGATATGGTGCACGCAGGCGGTGTGCAGCGGCGTTACAAGCGCTGCTGTTAGAGAAGGACGAGCAGAAGAGATGAAGAAGAAGAGAAGAAAAAGAAGAAGAAGGAGGAGAAGAAGACCCAGATGGCCGGAGTTGCTGCCTGCAACTCCGGCGAAGATGGAAGAAGAGAAGAAAAGAAGGAAAAAAGAAGAAAGGGCAGGAAGAAGGGAAGGAGAACCTCCGGGATTGATAGGGGGAGAGATTAGAAGAGAAGGGAGGGGGATTAGGGTTCGAACGAACCCCTATCCTTCTCCTTTTAAAGCTCCCTATTTCCTTTAATGGAAATAGGATATTTTTTTGAAAATAAAAAAATATGAAAAAATATATATATATATATATATATATATATATATATATATATATATATATATATATATATTGCTTTTTTTTAAGTAAAACATTACTTTTCTATGGGGAATCTCCCCATTTAGTGGACCCCCCATTTTTTAAAATTTAATTAAAATTATTTTAAAATTCATGGGGTCCACTAATTGGTCGGACAGCGGGTCGATGATGATGGGCCCGGCTACTGGCCCACATGTATTGATGATGTCCATCGTCTCACAAGATGATATGACAGACAGTCTGATGGCGATCGGATGGATGGTGACTTGATTGGGACCCAGATTGGTAGATCGATGGATCTAGAGAGATCCAACGGTCCGATTGAAGATCCAACGGTCCGATGGAAGATCCAACGGTCAGAAAGCTAAGGGAGATGAGATAGAGTCGATGGGCAGGAGTTCTGGGGTTAGGTCAGTAGATTCGAGGACCGAGAGATGAAGAGAGAGAGAGAATAAGGAGAGATGAGAGAGAAAGTATCAGAAAATAGAGAGAAAAGCACTGGCGGAGGGTCTGGAACCCTAGTCTTCACTTTGACCAACCTCACGCTTCTCTAGTAGAGTCGACTATCATTCTTTGCTGACTCATGTGGCTTTAAACGCTTTGGTCCGTCTCTTGGTCATTGGCTCTCCTGCTCTCTTCGTTCTTTGGGCCGACTTTTTGGTCCTCTTATTCAGTCCATATTTGGCCTATATCTTCTAGTCATAGCATGTGGGCTCTTTAAGCTTTGATAATGGGCTTTCATGATCGATTTGGGCCCACAAGTCTCGAGAATCGTCCCATTGGGGTTTCCTGCGACAGAAGAAGCGCGTAATGAGACTTTATCAGAACGGCTTAATATCTAGACTTCCGAAAATGTGTTTAATGCATGCAAATATACCATTTCGTCCAGAAAAGTGTGTTCTACACAACAGAAGAGACTATTACGTAGAAAAGTAGATAAATAGAGCATTTTACGTAGGAGAATGCAATAACGCTAAAAGGATAATTGCTTAAAATAAGCACTTTTGAGCGAATATCACAACCCCCAACCAGCATATTGCCAATCCTTGGCAATTAGTGCGAAATAAATTAGCTTAAAAGGGCTCTGCACATGCTGCACACTTTCACATTAGCTCTGGGAAAACACCGTTCGTAAAATCATTGAATGGATGCAAAAACAGTTACATGCTAGCGAAGAGTTTGAAAGTTTTGGCAAGACTACAAACTGATAATCATGACCCAGAATAGTCAGACTCTGCGTGTGTGTGTGCTCAACGTTCTCATCATCCGACAGTAAAGATTTCCAAATCACCTCTAAGTTTTTATGCCTCGACCTCAAATCTCACATGTTTAGCACTCAGAATATAGAAGTAAAAGACCTAAGCTGAGGAAATGATCAAGCACTTGGCTTTGATCAGGAAGAGAACAAGCTCACATGATGTAAATAGAAAATAAGCTTCTTGCTCTTCGAATAGACACTCTAATAAATAAAATATTTTCTTCTCTCTCTTGAAGATTGAGTCAATCTGTGTCTCTGTGTGTATTTAGAGAAGGCATAGAAGGGTTGTATTTATAGAATTCCAAGACCCTGAGTTGTGCTGAACGTGGGATAATAGAACCAAGAATTTCGGATCTGATAAAGGCCAATTCTGTGCATGGTCCAATCGATTGAGCTCAATAATATTTATGTTCCGAAGGCTCCAATCGATTACACATGTCACGCCCCGAATCCGGATACCCAGATACGACCCGAAAATCCATGGATCGACCCATACCCAAACCCAGAGGTGATCCATGAATGTTCCCTAGTGGTCCAATTAGGTCAATTAGACTACTAAGGTTCATTTGAAAACCCACTAAGTAAAAGAAGAAAATGAATTCTAGATGTAGAAAGCAAATAATTCAAATAATTCAATCAATCGACTAAATGTGGAGAGAAGAAGATGAGAACATGCTCTCAATCAAAGGACTACATGCCCGTGAAAATAAATAAGTAATGTTTTAGAACAATCGAATTAAAGTCTTCTAAAGTGTGGGATCGACTCCCAAATCCTCGCCAATCTCCTCGAATGCACCAAAGTCTTTTGTCTCAAAATCATCTCACGTACCTGGCTCCTTAAAATCTGAAACTGGTATCGGTGTAGCACCGTGAGCCGAGGCCTAGTAATACAACAGTGTGCATAGTATGATATCATACTATAAAAGTTTTTAACCAAGGTATGCATCTCAATCATATAATAAGGATGACATGAATATGAGGTGAATGTAAGTGAGTACGGGATGCCAATGCAACTAGTACCCATAACCACATAGGGTCTCTATCTCCTTCCCGCACTGGGAGCGGTCTCATTGACCCATCTGCAGGATATAATAACGTCTGGGGCCTTTTACCCTAGGGTACCGAACCTGATTAATTGATAAAATTAATATAAACGTATATAATATACTTCAACCCCGTTCTCTTATGCACCCCTTATATGAAATGACGTGATGATCATAATATGATAACAAGATGGTACTAGGGTTACATGGCATATGCACACATGTATTTAACATTTAAATAAAAATATAAAATGAACCAATGATCATTAAGAGTAATAATATGGGAACGAATTAGGGTTAACCATGAATAACATGTAATAATCACCGAAAGTCACGATCAACACGGATGAATAATATAAGTGGAAATCACAAGATAATCCAACACACCATGGCCGAACCCTATGAGGGATCCATGACACAAGGTCGAACCCTAAAGAGGGATCCAAGACACTTGGCCGAACCCTATGAGAGATCCAAGACACATGGGTGGGATCCCCATGCATACAAGTATAGGTCGAACCATCTAGGTATAATAGTCAATAAGACATGACCAAAGATCACAATCAACATCGATGAATAATATAAGTGAACATCGTAAGAGAATCCAACACGCCATGGCCGAACTCTATTAGGGATCCATGACACAAGGTCGAACCCTAAAGAGGGATCCAAGACACTTGGCCGAACCCTATGAGAGATCCAAGACACATGGGTGGGATCCCCATGCATACAAGTATAAGTCAAACCATCTAGGGTTTAGTCAAACAACAAGGTTAAAACCTTAATAGTTAATAATCATGACCGAACCACGAACAATTAATAGGTTTTTTTTTTATAAAAAATGTACTGCATTATAAAAATCATAACTAAATAAATATGAATTAGAAAAATATAAATTCAATGGATTTAAAAACTAGATTCACAGAGGTTTTTAGAAAAAATAAATAAAAAAATATTCAGATTCAAAATATAGGTCAAAACTCTTAATTAATTGGGCCGGACAAAATCTGGGATACTGGGTTTTATAGAAAAGTTCCACACATTTAAAAAATCATAACTTAATCAATATAAATCAGAAAAATACAAACTCAAATGTTATATAAACTAGATTTGTAGAGGTATTTAGGAAAAAAAATAAAAAAATATTCAGATTCAAAATATGGGTCGAAACCCTTAATGAATTGGGTCAGATAGAATCTGGGATTCTAGGTTTTATAAAAAAGTCTAGCACATTTAAAAAATCATAACTTAATAAATGTAGATCAGAAAAATATAAACTTAAAGGTTCTAGAAACTAGATTGAAAAAGGTATCTGTGAAAAATAATTAAAAAAATATTTAAATTAAAAATAGAGATCGAAACTTTAAGTGAAGTGGACCATGTAATATCTAAAATTCTGGTTTTACAGAAAAGTCCAAAATGTTTGAAAAATCATAACTTAATGAATACAAATCAGAAAAATATAAACTGAAAGGTTCTAGAAACTAGATTGATAGAGGTATTTGTAAAAATAATTACAAAAATATTTAGGTTAAAGATATAGATCGAAATCTCAAGTGAAGTGGACCGTGTAAAATCTGAAATTCTAGGTTTTTTTGTTAAGTCTAACAAATTAGAAAAATCATAACTTAATCAATATAAATTAGAAAAATACAAACTCAAAAGTTCTAGAAATTAGATTGATATAGGTATCTATGAAAAATAATTAGAAAAATATTTAGGTTAAAAATGGAGATCAAAACTTTAAGTGAAGTGGACCGTGTAAAATCTAAAATTATGGGTTTTTTTTGTAAAGTACAATAACTTAGAAAAATTATAACTTAATCAATACAAATCAGAAAAATACAAAGTAAATGGTTTTGGATAATAGATTCATAGAGGTATTTAAAAAAAATAATTATAAAAATATTTAAATTATAAAAATATAACAAAAATGATAAAGAACATAATCATCCGTTATAGGTACAAAATAGACCATGGCCAAACCCATCATGGAGGCCCAAAATAAAGATCAACCCAATAAGAATAAAGTAAATATTGTTGAAATTAACTTATAATGAGTATCAACCATTATCTAATGAAAGAGAACTAAAATCTTGAATAAAAACAAGTATAGGATGGATCAAGCTCACTTACCTCAAGGTTTCTTGAACTTTAATGAAAATCAAAAGTTCTTTCAAATTTGAAAATCGTCGGATCGTCCTCTCCTCGAAGTATGTTCTTCTAATCGGAGTCCCCATCAATTCTCCCTTCTTGCTCGAGTGCGATCGGTGCCTGGATGAAGATTTAATAGAGCTTGCTCTATTCTTCAATGGAGTTTGGTTTTGTGAAAGCTTCTAAAGCTTTAGGGTTTTCATAAATAGGTTTAGGGAAGGATTAGGGTTTCTATTTTGTTGAAATTCGTAACTATCAAAGGGATAACTTTTTCAACCCTCAAAAACTTATATTTTACACTATTAATGGGTTAGGAATAGGCCCAAGGCCCATATACATCAATAGGCTTCATTTAAGAATATTATTAAGCCCAAAAGACTTCTAGATTAGCCATACGGGCCCACCCAATAATTATAACACAATTAATTATTAATTCAATCAAATTATATTATATAATTTAAAGTCCATACAATAAGGTATTGACACATGTCAGACACACAAATCATAAAAACGTTCAAAACCCAAGAAAAGTGTCAAATGACATCGGAATGACCCAAAAGTGATTCGCGGGTCCTACACGCCTATTAAATAAATAAAATATAATTAAATATTAATTTTAAAAAATATAGGAATGGTCGAAAAGTTTAAAAATTACGAAAATACTATTTTTGTCAAAATCTCCCGAAATCTCCCGCTAGGGTTTTCATGTATCACGAAAGGTTCCAAATTTCACAGGTAAGTTAGTAATAATAAAATAGGAATATTTTTGGTGTCTCGGGCCCACAAAATAATTTTTGTATAAAAATTCTGAAATGTTAGTTGGAGCAAGAAAAAGTCTCCTACAAGGTATAGTCCATTTTTTTTAGCAAGAAATTTAGCCATAAAGATCGAGTTTCAAAAATAGCAAGTTTTTCAAATTTGTCAGAATAGAACCAAATTAAATACACATACTCATACATGAAATTAAACAATAAAAACAATAATAAGAGTCTGAAAAAGTTTTAGGTTTTCATTATTAGGTGAATTTACCAAAATACCCTAGAACGAAAGTTCAGGGTATTACAACTCAAGGGTCTCCAATCGATTTGACTCAAATAAATTTTTGTTTCGAAGGCTCCAATCGATTTCACAGAGTCTCCGATCGATTTGACTGAAATAAGTTTCTGCCTCGTAGCTTCCAATCAATTACACAGAGTCCTCCAATCGATTGGGCTATGTCCAATCGATTGGGGATAAGTGTCCAATCGATTGGACTATCCCAATAGTCAAATTCATTGACTTAGACTCGAGTCAGTCCAATGACTAAGTTTGACCATTATATTTTGTTCATTTTAACCAATTCCTATAGTCACTAAGTCACTTACCTTCCTAATCGAGCGTACACGATCGTTAACTGACACAACGGCAGTTACTCAGATGACTCTTGTTATCAATTGTCTGATTCTTGATGTCTCTGTCTTTTAGTCTTCACGTAGTTGGCGAAGTATGCGTACCACGACATCTCCACACTACACTTGTGCTCGTATGAACGGTTATAAAAATATTTTTATGTCAAACGGAATCTTCGCCAAATTAAATATAAAAATATTCCTTACAATCTCCCCCTTTGACAATTCCGTGACAAAAAATATTTTATCATATAGGAGGTAAAAAATAAAAAATACAATCCCACCCTCTTACATGATTCACTCATTATCTCACACTCTCTCAGATATAATGGAATGACTTTTGATATGTTCCCTATACATTCTACCAACAATACATACCATGTAATATCATCGGTAATCAGTAAATCATTAAAATGCAATGAGTTAAATTATGCACATCACAAGTAGAGAAATTTGGAAAAAATAATGCAAAATTTTTCTCCTCCTATCTCATGCATCAACTTATTTTTACCGCTATGATTTTCTCTTCCCTTTTTTTGTCACAGATTGACAAAGGTACAGAAATATAAGCGAATAACAAGCATGTAATGAATATCATCATGAAGAACAAGTGCATATATACATCCAAACCATAATACATACTAGTTTATACCCTATAACACATAAGTAACATAAGCAGAGTATAACCATACATAGTCTGAGTTTATCGGTGTACAATAATAACAAAATAAGACAAACACCCGATAACTCTCAAGAAGTCTCTCTTTGGGAGTCTATGTCGATGGACCAGTACCATCCTGCTGATCAAGGCCATGAGCTAGCGGATGCTTTCCGAAGCCCATCATGGTAAACTGATACTCCATATAACGTTGCATATCATATATGGAGCCCGACATCCTCTCATGCCCCTCCTCTAAATGGCGAAAGCTCTGAGCCGTTCGCTCCTCATGCGATGTGAGTCGCTGGTCGAATCCCACCATCTGATGATGAAGAAACTCAAAGGAGAAATGGATAGGCATCTCTGGAGGCTGGACAAAAGATGGATGTGGCTCTAGAAGATGCATCTCAGTATCTTCTACTGACTGCCTGGCTTGGTATCATCTCCCAAGTCCTCATTGAACATATCGTCAAAATGTGGAGGAACATCAGTCACTCTCCGAACCTGAGACATGCTCTTCTTGATAGTGGAAGGTCCAATAGGCCCCATAAGATAGCAATCCTCCGTAGCAGCTCGAATCGATACATCCAGGTGAAGTAGAATAGAGCTCACCAGTAGAGGAAATGGAAGACACGGATGGTTAGCCAACTGGCTACCTGTTCTAATCATGGCTTTAAATATGAACCTAAGAAGGTCAATGACAAATCCAATGCCAAGATGATAAAGAAACTGAAGACGATCAATGTTCACCTGTGCCCCATGGCCAGGTAGATCAATGTTGTACCCACAGATGAGGTGCAACAAACGATATTCAGGAAGAAGAGATGTAAGAGGAATAAAAGTACTCCAATCAAATAACTGCCTTGTGAGAGTCTCGGTCAAGGTGACTCTAGCAGTCGTCATCTCACGAGTCCTAGGAATGTACTCATATGAGGTAGGAGGACAATGAATGTCCAACAAAGTAGAGATCAGATCAGGTGTAATAGTCAGGTGAGCCCCAGAGACATGAGTCTGAAAGGATAGCTCACTCAGGTCATCACACTGAATAGAGTGCATGTTGGCATAAAAGAGTTTAACCAAGACATGATAAAATGGAATGGTCAACCGAGTGATAGGAACCCACTCGCGAGATACGAACAACGAATGAACCATAGTACCCAAAATAGTGCTAAATTCAACTACTCGCTCAGTACTGAATTTGCGACTAGAGAAATACTCAAAACGATCTCTAGCAGAATTGGAAATAAACGGGGAAATGGGAGCACTTACTGAAAGAATATCGGTATGACCGGAACGACCCCGGGAACGGGCTCTCCTAGGTCCTCTGGATGATTCACCTCGCTCTGAGTGCCGCGCACCACTGAGTCGACCACCTCATTTTGCGTAAGATTGGGTCCATTGAACCAGGGATTCTTCTTCGGCACTTTCCTCTTCTGAGACCACAACAGCTCTTCTACGATGAGGATTAGTTGCCATAAGCACCAAAAATAGAAGAAAATACCAAAAGAGTTCCATTTTTACCCAAAAACTTCACAAAAGCCAATGAAGAGGATGAAGTAGAAAATTAGAAAAAATAAGAGAATCGCTCCACAAAACCTTATGGAACAGTAGATCGGGCACCTGCGATTGGTTGGAAGAAATCTTGGAGGCGATCGGATCGATTGGGGTTGAAAATGACCCATTTTGGGTTTTATAAAATTGAACGTCGCACTGTCCAATCGATTGGGCTAAGTGGCCAATCGATTTGATATAGGCCAATCGATTAGACTGTAATCTCCAATCGATTGGTCTGTAATGTCCAATCGATTGGACTGGTTCCGTGAAAAAAAAATTATTTTTTTTTTAAAACCAATAGACTCATTTTCCAGGATCCCCAAATAAATCTTTTCAAGCCAAAAATCATTTTTTTTAAACTTCTCAAAAAAAGATAATATGCCAGAAAAATGTTAGAATTCAATTCATAAAGTCAATCTTGATAAGCACTAAACACTGATTCTTATTGAAGAGAATTAACTAACACTTAGTTCAATCTTTTGCTTCATCAGAAATATTAATTCTTTTAGACATTAGCGCAAGTCACAAATCACTAGTAATCATAGATTCAAGTATCAACAGTTATATCATCAAGTGTAAGTGATCTGAGTCCATCTGTGGTACCGGATAAGATTTTAGAAATAATTTTTCATAAATATCAAAATCTGGAGATATCCTATATCCGATCATAAAATCTTCATTAGAGTTATTAAGGGATCTCACATACGCTCATGTATACGGGTATTTACTGATAGATAAGAATTTTTCTAGCAAATTGGCTGTCTTTTACACCATTTTTATTCACTTTGAATATAAGTAGCTTTCAGTCTCCATGTAGGTAGCCCTTTTCTACAGTAATGAGAATCAGATTTCTATTTCAAATAGGGCCATACAGATGGCTTTCACTCTAATTTTTGTAGAGGTAGCTGTTTCCTTAGAATAATAACTCTTATTGGGAAGCCAACAATCGACTATAGTACAGTTTTGAAATCAACTGAAGGCAGGAACACTACTAATTTAAAGTTATAATCAGTAGATGTTTATTTCTAATTTCAATAATGTAAGATCTCACACCTCTATCAAATCCATTCTCACAGAAATAATCAGTGCGCATGTGAATGTGAGATGTACTGTTTTAATAATCTTCTAATGCATACTAGTAAAAATTGACCAATCATAATAATTAAAAGATATAATACACAGATTAGCAAAATTTTACTAACAGTTAAGTTTTTTTTCTTTGAATGTTCTCAGAAATTACTGTTCATCAAAATCGTATAATTAAATAATACTTTTAACATTCTTCTATACAATGGATCTTTTGATTTTCTGAAATATTTTCAATTTTTTATTCTTTAAAACGAAGCAAAACAAAAGAAAGAAAAAAATATCCCTAAAAAAATAAGAATGGAGAACACGAAGGGATAGAGAGCATACTTCTCAGAAATAGGACATTGTCGAACATTTCTCTTTCAGAGAATCTTTCCTAAGCCACATAGATGTGATTTTGGTGGACATATCAATTTTCTTAGGATCTCCCCTCTTTTGAGTTACTGAACTCTGAGGTTGTTTGAATTTCTCAAGGGACTCAATCTCCTTAATTAATTTTCTAGACCTTTCTAGTAGGTCTTTCATCTTCCTAGATAACACATTCAAATAATTTATCTCATAATGTGTCTTCATAGGAAATCTCTGACTTTTCACATTCTGAGTGGTATTCACCACTTTTTCTAGTGGATTTTGATGTCCTCTTCTCCACTTGTGACAGTCTCTAATCACATGACCCATATTTTTGCAGTACTTGCACTGACGATTGCTTTTGAAAATTTTGATTGGGTCATTGATCTTAGTGGGAATAATTTGAGCTTTAACAAAAATCGTCTTAGAGGAAGACCCTTTTTCTTGATTATTTTTGTAACCCAAACTCTATTTGTCTCCATAGACTTTTCCCACATGAAGAATCTCATCAAGCTTTGCAGAGTTGGATGAAAATCCTGACACATCCCTCTTTGATTTAAGAAGCTCATTTTCCAAGGATTCCTTATGTGTCATGCAAGTTTGGAATTCACATTCCAGTGACTTGTTCTTTTTCAGCAGACACTCATTCTCTTGCTCTAAATCAGTAATCAACACTTTTAATATTTTAGTGTCAATTAATAAGGCTGCATTTTCAGAGTGAAGACTTTTAACTCAGTTAGATAAAACTTTGTTAGCCTTAATGAATTTTATCAATTCCTCGTACAGTTCTTTAACACCAACTACTGAGTCATCCGAGTCCCCATTGTAAGAGTCTTCTGAGCTCTCATCATCACTTTTCTTGGAATCTCCATGACATCCATAAGGACTATTAAAATGACAAAAAAATATTGTATACTTATCAGCCTTTTCATTGCTATCTGAATCATCAGAATGATCTTCTGATTCTTCATCCCATGTGGCATTGAACGCTTTTGCCTTGCCCTTTTATTCTTCTTTGTTTGGGCACACATTTGCAAAGTGACCAAAACCCTTACATTTAAAACATTGGGGTTCGCTTGGACAGCTTTCCCTAGGGTTCCTTTCACTTCTGCTACCTCTCTCATGAGGTCTGGCATGTTCCTTAGATTTATCAAATATTTTATTGTTCTTAACTCTATCGTTTTTAGAACGAAAAAACTTTTTGAATTTTTTCACAAATAATGTCATTTTGACTTCAGAGTCAACATCCAACTCAGAATCTTGAGCTAAAGAAACTTTAAGGACAATACCTTTTGATTTCTTCGGTTGTCTCAAATTTATCTCATAAGTTTGTAGAGACCCAACCAACTCATCAACTTTGAGAGAGTCAACATCCTTGCTCTCCTCAATAGCAGTGACCTTAGCCTGAAATCTATTAGGTAAGGATCTCAAAAATTTTTGAACAACTTTGGATTCAGGAATGACCTCACCCAAGTTGTGTGCATAGTTCACAATATCATTGAGTTGGGCATAGAACTCAGTGAAAGTGTCATTCTCCTCTATTTTCATGGATTCGAACTTAGAAGTCAGCATTTGAAGTTTGGAGATTTTAACTGCTAACGTTCCTTCAAGTGTGACTCTAAGAATGTCCTATGTTTCTTTAGGCAAGGAACAAGTAGAGATTCTTCGAAACTCATTCTTTTCAACTGCATTGAAAATATCATTTAACCCTTTGCTATTAAGATAACAACAATCTATGTCTTCTTTGGTCCAGATGTTTTTATGTTTAAGAATGGTTTTATCTCATACTTCCATTGTGGGTAGTGACCAACCATCCACTACAGACATCCAGACTCTTTCATCAATAGACTTTAGAAAAGCCCTCATCTTAGCCTTCCAATAGGCATAGTCTTCCCCATCAAACAATCGAGGTCTGGATATATTTTCACATTCTCTTTGCATTTTGACAACTTAATGAAAATGGACTAGTTTCTCAGGAATCTAAATTCAGGTGATTAAACCTTAAATAGAAATATCCACTCTGATACCAATTGAAATTTCACCGGTCCGTTCTCTTTAACTCAATATACCTAGAAGGGGGGTTGATTAGGTATTTAAAATTATGTATACCTACACAGTTTTACTAGTCTATGATAAGGGAATAAAATCTCAGGCCTTAGTTGTTTGATAAAAGATTATCACAACCGATTCAAATCGAATATACTTCCATGATATATTTTCTTTTTGTCATTTGATCTAATCAAGATAGATTGCGGAATACAAATGAACAATCACACAAGATACGAGATTTTTACGTGGAAACCTTAGCCAAGGAAAACCACGGGACCACGTCCACACGAAAAGTATCACTAATTGAAAAGTTAAACGAAACAAAGGTTACTTACGCAGCACCATTGCAAACACAGCTTCTAACTTTAGCCAAGGCCTACTGCCGATGCGTCAACATCCTCTGAATCAACGCTACGAATCCACCTGCGCCCTTCTAGCCAAGATGCCTTACCTGCTTATTCAGTTTGGTACACCCTAAACCTACCGTCGATCGGCTCCTTCGATCTTAATTCTCAACACTCCCGCCTTTGCAGAAGGTGAAGGATTCAGTACACCCTGAACCCTAGGTTGCTCAATTGGTGTTGAGTCACACTGGTACACTTAAGTTACTGGGTCGAATATAGAAGTGAAAGACCTAAGCTGAGGAAAGGATCAAGCACTTGGCTTTGATCAAGGAGAGAACAAGCTCACAAGATGTGAATGGAAAATAAGCTTCTTGCTCTTCGAATGGACACTCTAATAAATAAAACATTTTCTTTTCTCTCTTGAAGATTGAGTCACTCTGTGTCTCTGTGTGTATTTAGAGAAGGCATAGAAGGGTTGTATTTATAGAATTCCAAGACCCTGAGTCGTACAGAACGTGGGATAATGGAACCAAGAATTTTGGTTCTGATAAGGACCAATTTTGTGCATGGTCCAATCGATTGTACACTGGGTCCAATCGATTGGGCCATGTCCAATCGATTGGGGATAAGTGTCCAATCGATTGGGCTCAATAATATTTCTGTTCCGAAGGCTCCAATCGATTACACGGGGGTCTCCAATCGATTTGACTCAAATAAGTCTGTCTTGAAGGCTCCAATCGATTTCACAGAGTCTCCAATCGATTTGACTGAAATAAGTTTCTATCCTGAAGGCTCCAATCGATTTCACAGAGTCTCTAATTAATTTGACTCAAATAAGTTTCTGTCCCAAAGGCTCCAATCGATTCCACAGAGTCTCCAATCGATTTCACATGTATTATATATATTAAATCACCACATTTTTAAGAAATATGGCATAATTATAATTAATAAGTATTTAAATTGTTAGTATAAATAATTGCATAAATTACTGAGCTATAATTATTAGGTGGGCCCGTAGAGTTAATTTAGAGGCCTTTTGGACTTAAGAATAACCTTAAATGAGGCCCAATGAATACATATGGGTCTTGGGCCCATTTTTAACCCATAAGCAACTTAAAATATGAGCTTTTTAAGGGTTGAAAAAATCACCCCTTTGAGAGTTATGAATTTCAACTACAATAGAAATCCTAAGGATTACTTCTTAAACCTATTTAAGAAAGCCTTGAAGGCTTGGGAGCTTTCACAAACCTTAAACCATCACTCTCATATTTCTCCATAAAAAATTTCTCATTCTTTCCATCTTCCTCCATTGAAGCACCCCCATTAAACATCCATTAAAAAACATTTTCAAGCCTTGGAACACCTTCATCCCACCATAAAAAAGGAGATCAAAACCTAGCATTCAAACCCTTTCATCAACCTCTTCAACATAGTTGGAAATCAACAACATCGGAGAACTCAAAGAAAAACATGGAGCTTCCCTTCCACCATTATTTAAAGCTTCACAATACAAATTTATTATCTGTTTAAGAGGTAGGTAACCCCTACCGTGCATATCTTCATTACATATTTTGTTTTCTCTAAGCATGTTCATTATGGTTAAAAAGTGGTTGAATTATTGCTCTGATTTACTCACATGTGCTTTTATTTATTTTTTATCATAATATTATGTTGTTTTTTCCTTTCAACTTCCTTTTTATATATTATCTTTGAATCGAAGAGAATGATAAGTGGTGAAAACTTGCCATGACCTTGTACTAATGGAAACTATGGATAGTTCTCATTAGTGAATCGGCCATGAGAACACCTCTAGGTGGAAATGTTTTTGGCTTTAGCCCTCCTCTCGTTATGGATTTTTGGGTCAGATCTGGATACCCAAATTTGGGGCCTAGCAGGGTGGTATCAGAGCGCTAGTTATATGATATTCTTGGGATTGACAATAATGAGTACACGCTTAGGACATACTAGAGACACCTTATACACAAAATAGAAACATCTTAACATAAGTTGACACTAAATCATAAAATATCAAAATCCATAATGGACAATAACATACTTAGGACTTCTTTTATCGCTACATCCCTTGCATCTACCTTGGGCTTGAGTTTTGAGCTTATGACTTGCCCCTTATCTATGTGTACTCCTGTGGACAGGATCTGTAAAGATTGTACACTTCAAATTTCAGACTAGGAATTGGTCGGTGATCTGATTCTGCTAGAGTTATCTGATTTTGATGTTATCATGGCATGGATTGGCTAACGTCGTACCATGTCATAGTAGATTGCTTTAAGAAGAAGATATCGTTCCAGATGTCAGACGATTCTATTTTGCACTTCTATGGTAATAGACATGTTGAGGACAACGTGAGCTATTTTGCATATGTACTCTGTGAAGAGTTTGTCGATTCATCATTTGGATCGGAGGAAGTTGTTCAGGACTTCCCTGATGTGTTTTCAGAGGAACTACCGGGTTTACCGCCAAAGAGAAATGTGGAGTTTGGGATAGAGGTCTATCCAGGGACATCACCGATATCGATTGCATCGTATCGGATGGCACCATCAGAGGTGAAAAAGCTCAAGGATCAGCTTCAGGAGCTTCAGGACAGAGGGTTTATCAGACCGAGTGTTTCACCGTGGGGAGCCCTAGTGTAATTCGTGAAGAAGGACGGATCGCTTCAATTTTGCATCGACTACAGACAGCTCAACCGAGTTACAGTGAAGAACCGATATCCACTACCTCGCATCGACGACTTATTTGACCAGCTTCGGGGAGCACGACACTTTTCAAAGATTGACTTACGATCAGGATATCATCAACTTCGAGTGAACAAAACTGTAATTTCAAACCTGTAATATATTTTTGGTAAGGTAATTGACAGAATTTACGATTGTTACAGAAGGACTTTTCGAAGGTATGTCAATTAGTTTTCCATCGATATAAACGATTTTCACAGATTCTAGTTATTTTGATATTTGATTTACACTATGCTTATCATGGTCACTTGGGGTTCATGTGAGAGGAAGTTTATTATTTTTGTCGTTAAGCAAGAAGGGCTAAAAAACCTTAGGGTGAAGACCCTAGACAATCCTGCAGATGAACCATAAGGCTGCTCCCAGCAAGGAAAGGAAATGGAGACCCATTAGTGGTTGAGTTATTGGGTTTGGATGTCATAACATTTTGCATACCTTGTAGACTATTCGTTGTATATTGATTGTTATGTCTTGCTTATCACATGCTCTATTCTATCATTGCTTCTTGTGATTATGTTTAGTTAACTTTATATGTGGATTAAGAATGTCATGGGGTTACCCGTTGCACTACTGAGTCCGTTGGACTCACGATGTTTTGTTACACCGCACAAACGAGTTGGGCTTTAACCTGATGGAAGACTCTTCGTGGGAAGTACCCGACGATGAGGAGTACGAGGATGGTGATCACGTCGATCCTTTGGAGGCATCGGAGGAGTTCTAGTCCTTTAAATGCTTTATTGATAAAAATTAATTATCCTTGATTTTGATTTCAGGCTTGTTCTGGCCTATTTTTGGGAACTTGTCCTTTTTTATCTTATAGATGATGCTTAGTTATTTTTATTCGATAAACATAATGATTTGATGTTATATTATTTATATGATGATAGTAGATTAGTGGTTAATAATAAAAAATCGATCCTTAATGGACCTAGACTGAGTTTTGGACTCGAGAGACTAAAAGCATTAGAGATATCATATGAAACAGAATTGTAATTTCAGATCTGTAATATATTTTTGGTAAGGTAACTGACAGAATTTACGATTGTTACAGAAGGACTTTTCGAAGGTATGTCAGTTAGCTTTCCATCGATGTAAATGGTTTTCACAAATTCTAGTTATTTTGATATTTGATTTACACTATGCTTATCATGGTCACTTGGGGTTCATGTGAGAGGAAGTTTATTATTTTTGCCGTTAAGCAAAAAGGGCTAGAAAATCCTAGGGTGAAGACCCTAGACAATTATGCAGATGAGCCATAAGGCTACTCCCAGTGAAGAAAGGAGATGGAGACCCATTAGTGGTTGAGTTATTGGGATGGAATATCATAGCATTTTGCATACCTTGTAGACTATTCATTGTATATTGATTGTTATGTCTTGTTTACCACATGCTCTATTCTATTTTTGCTTCCTGTGATTATGCTTAGTTAACTTTATGTGTGGATTACGAGTATCATGGGGTTACCTGTTGCACTACTGAGTCCGTTGGACTCACGATGTTTTGTTATACCGGACAAACGAGTTGGGCTTTAACCCGATGGATGACTCTTCATGGGAAGTACCCGACGATGAGAAGTACGAGGATGGTGATCACGTCGATCCTTTGAAGGCATCGGAGGAGTTCTAGTCCTTTAAATACTTTGTTGATAAAAAGTAATTATCCTTGATTTTGATTTCGGACTTGTTTAGGCCTATCTTTGGGAACTTGTCCATTTTTATCTTATGGATGATGCTTAGCTATTTTTATTCGATAAACATAATGATTTGACGTTATATTGCTTATATGATGATAGTAGATTAGTGGTTAATAATGGAAAATTGACCTTTAATGGATCTAGACCGAGTCTTGAACTCGAAAGACTAAAAGTACTAGAGATCTCATATGAAATAGAATTGTAATTTCAGACCTATGCAAAAATTTATGGCCAAAACACTTATTGTAGTACGAATCAGTCTGTTCTGAACCCGAGCCAAACAGACCTAGTTTTGACCCTTTAGATGGCACCTTTGAGCTCTGTGCTCCATAAGATGGTTGTAACCAACTCATAGGGCTATCCAACGGGCCTTGGAACAGCTGAATCGGACATCGGACGTAGAAATGGAGGCCGTTTTACTAAAGCTCTGTCTGGTGCACTATAAGGATGGGAAAAATAGAAGAAAACTTTATTTTCTCCGTTTAACCTAATTTTTGGTTTGAGACTTCCTTATACATAGTGGGTTAATGTCATATAGTTTAAAAATAAAAAATAATTAATTTAGTATTTTCTCATAATTAATTCCATAATTTATTCTAGGGTATAATTATCGAAATTTGTTTAATCACTTAATGAACTTTGGTATAGATTGGCATGTTTGAGGATGGATCCTAGTGGTTTAGAGTTACCCTTGAACCATTAGGATGTATTCATAGATCATCTCTAGGTTCGAGTATGAAGTTGACCTATGGATTTTCAAGTCGGATCTGGATAATCAGATTTGGGGCATGACAATTGCATTTGCGAGAAACATAAAAAAATTAATTTGTGATAATAGTCAATTCTCAATTACAGCCAAATGACATGTTGTCAACAATGTCAATATGTAGACTCATTGCATCCATCCATAATCCACCATGAAGTACCAATAAAGACGGTTCTCACTGTGTTAATTTTGGAAGTAATATAACTATAGTTTATTTGCCTAAATTCCATATGACAAAATTCTATTGTAACCAAACCTATGTTATGATATTTAAGGCCAAGAGTGTGTCAGTGGCTGCTGTGAGATAGCATAATCCGACTGGAGACAAAAAAAAGATCAAATCTTATGGAGTCGCCACCAACCCTTTTTTAACGGTGTGATTGGTCACTGGGTTTGAAAATAGATAATATTATACTTTTTTAAATGAACAAAATGCAAATTAGTGATTCTATTGATGTACTAATCATTTAAAAGATCATTAGGTAAGTGAGTTATTTATAGATTGGGGAAGGTGTCAGGCATCCCAATCTACCTGTATTTAAACAGTTACCTACTCTTGTACCCTCAATTATCCTCTCAAGTTACCGATTAAAAAAAGAAAAAAAAAAGAATCTACATATATAAAAACATAAAAGTAAAATGTGGGAATACCTTACTATGCAAGCATTTTGAATTTTTCATATAAGTTAATGAAAGGATGATAAAAATGAAGATAAATCAACATAAAGAAAGTATTAGAATAATGAAATAAAATAAACAACTACATATAACAACCTAAAACTAATAAACAAAATAAAAAAAAGAAATAAAGAAATTAAAAAATGAATATGGTGGCATAGCCTTCCTGTAATACCCCGAACTTTTATTCTAGAATATTATAATAATTTTATAAAAAAAAAATTCAGAATTTTGTTGTTATATTTATGTTTAGATATCATATATGATCATGTGTATCAATTTTGGTTGCATTCTGACATCTTCGAAAATTAGGTTTTATGGGACCCACAAGAGTAGACTAAAACTCTCATAGAAAATTCGTTTGACCTCCAATCGACAGACGGACAGTTCCGGCATGATTGTATACTTATATAGATTTTAAATATCAAATAATATGATCAACTTTATTTTTTTTATTTTTAGGCTAAATTTTATGTGGGACCCGCATCGTAGGGCTTTTAGACATTGTAAAGGGACTTTAAAACTATAACGAACATTTTTGAAAAAAATATATATTTTTATAATTTTTGAATTTTCCTGCCATTTTACACTTTTAAAATTAAAATTTATTTTTTAATAAATTTGAAATGAGTACGAGACCTATAGAACAAGTTTCGAGTCAATCCGACGAGGGGTTGACCATTTTTTGAGACTTTGATCAATTGCTGAAATTTTGTGTAATATAATATTTTATTTGAATTTTAGATTTGTGACAAGTGTAAACATCTTATTAATTATAAACTTTTAAATTATATGATATGATTGATATGAATTAATGAATGAATATTCTGTATTAATATATTATAAAGTATAGTTTAATGCTTATATATATTAATTATACCAAACAATCACCTTTTGAGGGAATATGGTATAATTGTAATTAATAACTATTTTAATTATTAATATAAGTAATTACATTATTAATTGAATTATAATTATTGGGTGGGCTCGTAGGGCCAATTTAGAGGCATTTTGGGCTTAATAATAACCTTAATTGAAGCACAGTTGATACTTATGGGCCTTGAGCCTATTTTTAACCCATTAATAATTCAAAATATATGTTTTGGAGGGTTAAAAAAGTCACCACTTTAAAAGTTACGAATTTCACCCATTCCTTTTTGTTGCTCAACAACTTGAGAGAAACTCTCTTAATTCAAATTTAAAACCTTTCCCCCATTGTGTTATTTAAACATGGCAACCAAATAGAATTATCAATAGCCAATATTTTTGAATCCCATTGTTGTTTTCAAAAACCTCTATTCTCTCTTCTCAATTCTTTCCCATTTTATCTCTTTAAGCTTCTATTAAAAACTCATCACAAAACTCTATTAAAGAAGTAGGAGAGCTTCGATTAAGCCTTCATCCAAACTCCAATTGAAGCCGAAGTAGAAGGGAGAATTGAAGGGGACACCGAGGAGAACAACATACTCCGAGGAAAGTCCGATCCAACTATATTCAAATTCAGAGAAAATTTCAATTTTCAATAAAGATAACCAAAAAGGTGTGTGATAACCATGAGTAATCTTGCCATGTCTTTTGATTTTTCATGATTGTTTATTCTATGTGAATGCTATATGTTAGATTAATTGTCTTCTATGATATTTAACTTTTGTTAATCATATGTGATTATTAATAATTGTGATATCATATTTTACATGCCCTATAGGTACTATATTGGCCGATGACCTTATTTTCATGTCTTGTGCGGACTTTGATGGCCTATGGCCTTATGTTAAATTGGGTATATGGGGGTGAGTTATGCATGTGATGAAGATTATTTATTAGCCTGTGTGAGATTCTATATTATACAAACTAGTGTGGTTATCTATTATAAAGACCAGTGAGGTTATTCTCCTAGTGAGGGAAAGAATTAAGAAGGGCCGGAGCCCTTGGTTGCAAGACCCCAAATCCTTATTATTTTTCCTGCAGATGACCAGTGAGGTTACTCCCCGTGTAAGGAAAGGAGATGGAGACCGTATGATTTGAGTGGACAAGAAGTGAGAGCATAGAACATGCATATTATTGCATTATTACCTTATTCATGACTTCAATTATCTCGCATGTGCTTATCATGCTTAAACTCTTTTGGTTATTCAAAATGTATGTCAAATTATTTATGGTACACTGAGTCCTTTTAGATTCACAACGTTTGTCGACACATTTTCAGATTTGGTCGATGATTTCTATGAAGACTTTGATGATTGGGTAGAACCGGATTTAGAGGATCTAAATTATGACATTTGTGATAATGAGGATATTTATGTAGAGGAGGACTAGATAGCCCTAGACTCATTTTGATAACCTTTACATGTTTTGGTTACTTAATCAAGCTTGTTTTGGCTTGATTTTTGAGGGTTTGTCCTCATTTTATTTTATCATCTTCTAGCTTTTATTTTGGTATCTTTTTTTTTTTATCAAAGGTATGTATCTTAACATCAAATCCTTTTCTAATCTTTTAATATTTTATTGGAGTTCGGGCATTATAATGGTTAGAAAATACAAAATATTGTTAATATATTTGAAATTTTTTGTTTAGTCCATTTAAGGTCTGTTGCTATAATGTTCAAGTTATAATAGTCATATTTCATTTAATATTGTTACAATGATAATTGTTATGCATGTTTTATGACTTTTGGACATTTAGAACTGTCTAAACAAGCTCGCAAATTAAGAAGATACATTTTGGTTCAACATAAATGTGGGTACTGTATTTTCCAACCTATCAGAGGTATACTCGTGTTCCTGTCACGGAACTTGCGGTATGCCAAAACAGACACCTAGCATCTTGAAGAATGCGTAAGTAAATGAGTCGACAAGACTCGCCCAAGATAGCCATCAACTTTTCAGTAGTATGATAGGCACATTAGAAAGAGCCACGTGTATGATGAGACGTCCTAGGAAATACATCTCAGGAAAGGCAAGTAATGGAATGCATTTAGTTTAGCCATTAATTTGTCGGTCAAAGCATTCAACCATTCCCGTCATGTTCTTCCTTCTATATTTGTCGATCAAGGCATTCATCCCTTCCCGGCAAGTCCTTCGTCAAATACTTGATGGTCAAGGCATTCAACTCTTCCCATCCTGTTCTTCCTTACGTACTTGACGGTCAAGGCATTCAACCCTTCCCATCACATCCTTCCTTACATACTTGACGGTCAAGGCATTTAACCCTTCTTGTCATATCCTTCCTTACAAACTTGACGGTCAAGGTATTTAACCATTCCCGACAAGTCCTTTGTTATTTACTTGGCGATCAAGGCATTCAACCCTTTTCGTCATGTTCTTTATTATACACTCGACGGACAAAGCAATCGACCTTTCTGACAAGTCATAACCCTAGTTAGCAATTCGACATCTAATTCACGTTTTATACGCGAATTGCACGTTTTAACTAAAAATCGGTTTAATCGCCGTACTCTCTGAACTGTACGAATTATTCGGTAGTTTTTTTAGGAATCCGTTTGAAACATGTATTTCTAATTTTAAAAAGAAAAACTTCTAAAAAGATGCCATATATACCTCTTTCGTCCTCTATCAGTCTTCTCTCCAAAGCAACGTCTCCTTCTACGCCTCTCTCATTCTTCTCGATTCAGTTGTCTCTCTGTCAAAAAAATCGCCGGTTACCGGATAAACTCAGGTACGTCTCCGTCTCTCTCTCTTTCTTCAGGCTCTCATCAGTCATCCCCTTAATTTACTACATGCTGCGATTCCCCTTTCCAATTTCTGAAATCTGAAAATGTTGCTGCTGTATATTGATTCTTCATCATCATCGTTGGACCATTCCAATTTTCTTTCAGTTTCACTTTAGATGTTGGTTTTGGGACTTAAACCTACTACCCAGGAAAGATGGTTGATCCATAGACCAGTCCATCATTAGAGATTTTGGAGGCCTTTCAAGATTATCTTCAGGTTTGAAAAGAAGGGTTGTCTTGCAAATCTGCAAATTTGTTGGGTTAAGTAATTCTTATAAAAAAAATGGGGGTTTGATGATGAATTGGCATAGGTGTTTTTTGGTTCCTTGGTCATGTTTCTTTTGGAGTATCATTTGAATCAAGCTAGATGAAAGTAACAGGACCCAATGGATGACTATAATGCACCCTTCGGTGAGTATGGCCGGCATTGGAAGGACTCTTACCCCTCCATTAACCGTATGGATTTTAGGCCCATCCCAAGGTGGATGTGCATACCAAAAATCAGCATGATTAGTGTTTTGTATCCTTCAGATTTTAGTCTTTTTCACGGGTTGATTTTCAACCAGGGGATTTGATCATGATTTTGGGTAATTGCTGTGTTGATTTTCAACCGTGTGATTCTGTCGTTATTTTGGGGTACAAAGATACAAAGGATATCAAGGCAGTAATCAGGCTGTTGTTTGGTCTATAGGTCCATTTTAGAATAGCAAACTCACATGACCAACTGATGCAATCAATTGCATGTCCCATCCACATTACAAGAGCCATTTCCAGGTGGAAGACAAGTGTACACATTTCAAGTGCAATTGTCCCATACACATTACAAGTGCCATTATAGTGGGCTATAATGGATATGAAGACAATTGTTCCATACACATTATAGTGATGGTTCCAATTTTGAAAAAACACCCACCCATTTAAATTTGAGTGGTAGAAGAAAATCCAGTAAAGCTGAAAAATGTACCATGGTATTCTAGTTAAATTTCAAAGGAGGAAAACATGATAAGATTCTTGATGTTTCTCAATAATACTTGTTTTTTAGTTAAGTTTTAGGGTTTCTTTGTAAAATGTCGTGGGAGAGAATTTTCTTATAATTTTTTATTATAAGGATAAAATCCTAAACAAATCCATCAAAATTTAATAAAAAATTTAAAGGTCCACTTGTCTTTCTTAAACTTTATTCATGAAAAACCAGAGATAAATAATTTTTTTGTTTACTTTCCATGTGGTCTTTTTTTATGTATGAGTGTAATGTATTTTTATTCTTGTTTTATTTTTATTCTTTTATTTATTTTTGTCTTTTATAATATATCTTTTAAGTTGTATATAGGTGTTTGATTTTTTATTTCATAAGTATGGTCAGCTTATTTTTTGTGGTATGTAATAGATTAAATATAGGGAGAAGGCAAAATAGTAAGACAAAGAGATCATGTTTGGGAATACGTCAATAACATGAATGACCATTTTATTAGCAATTTTTGTCAAAAGGAGTTTTTTGGAGGAATTACTCGAGTTAAATCTCATTTATCTGAACAAAAAAGGCGTGATATTGTAGTTTGCCCACTTGTTCCTGATGATATCCAGGCTGCAGCTCCCATTGCTATTGGAGGTAGCAATCGACCTACTAAGAAAAGTAAGATTTCTCCGTCATCTTCAGAAACTGTTGAGGAGAGTGAAATCGGTAGAGATTCTTCTTCATGTTTGTATTAATCTACTATACTAGGAATTTGCAACACAAAAAATAAAGAGGTTATGGACAAGAAAGTTGCTCAATGCTTCTTCAAGAATAACATTCCATTCAATGTTGTCTAAACACCGGCATTTATTGAAATGGTTAAGGCGATTTCGCACTTTGGCATTGGCTACTTGTTACCTAGCTACTCAACTTTGAGCACAAAGTTAGTAACGAGTAGTAGGGATGAAGTTGAACATTATATATTTGAAGTTAAGAAGTCTTGGGCAATCACAGGATGCACATTGATGTCCGATATTTGGACTAACATAAAAGGACGATCGTTTATTAATGTTATTGCTTATTCTCCAAGAGGGGCCGTCGTCGTACGTTCTATTGAAAGGTCAGGTGAAAGAAGGACCGGGTCATTTCTTAGGGACATACTTGTCCCTATTATCGAAGAGATTGGTTCACAAAATATTGTACAACTTGTCACAGATAATGCGTCGAACTATGAAACTGTCGCTGCTATGATTATGGAGAGATATCCTCACATTTATAAAACACGATGTGCCGCACATGGAGTTCAGCTACTCTTGAAGGATATCTATAATCAGATTGGATAGATAAAAAGAGCTTTCGATAATGGAAAATAAATTATTGATTACATGCACAAGCACACCATTGTTTTAAATTTGATGAGAGAGTTTACAGATGACAGGGAGTTAAGGAAGTATTCAAAGACTAGATTTGCCTCTTACTTTTTAATGCTTCGATCCATTATAAATGTTGAAGACGGTTTGCGGTTGTTAGTTGTATCACCTCAATGGAGAGGCATGGCTTATAACAGGGGCACTATTGCAGAAAACGTCGTTAAAACCATAAGTTCTGAAGATTTTTGGAAAGATGGGAAATAGTTAATTTCTATTTTAGAACCTCTTATTAGAGTACTACGTTTAGTTGATGGTGATGGATCAACAGCAGGATACTTGTATGAAGCAATGGAAAGGGCAAAAGGAGCGATTAAGGAATGGTGTAATAATGATATGGCAAAATACTTCAAGATATGGGAATTATTTGATTCTAGATGAAATGAAAATATAATTCACAAGGTGCATGCAGTTGCGGCTTATTTTAATCTATCTTTATTATATGATAGAAAAATTACATATGACCAACCCGAAGTGAGAGAAGGCATGCTTTTTATTGGGGAAAGATTGGTTGATATTAGTGAAAGAGATGTCTTTGCCAGAGAGTTATTGGTTTATGATGGAACGCATCCAACCATATTTTTATTTCTTTCATTGTCTCAAATGCGAAGCGCTCATCCTAGTAAGTTTATTTACTTTTAATTTTATTTGTTTTCAACTCTTTTTATACTTGTAAGACACCTAGCCTAACTTTTATATTACATGTAGGAGTATGGTGGGAAGCTAATGGTAGCTTAATTCCTACAATAAAAAAGGTTGCCATCCGAATTTTGAGCCAACCATGTAGTTCTTCTGCTTGTGAATATAACTGGAGTGGTTTTGTTGCAGCACAAACAAAGAGAAGAAATAGATTATTACCTGACATGTTGGAGGATTTAGTTTACATAAGGATGAATTCGATGATGATAGAGAAGTCGGATGACCTTACGAGATAGGGAAGCAATTAATCTTGATAAGCTTGGAGAACTTCCTGAATATGTTGATGATGGTCGGGAGGAGTTTCAAGATGGAGAAACTTCAGAAAATGTTCATGGTACTGATCTCTCATGGCTCGACAAGAGTTTCGTAAACGAGTGTTCTTCTTCCCAATCTCCTCACATCATTTGATTTAATACTCCATATGGACAGGGAGTCATGAAACATTTTGTTGGTCAATTGAATTTGGCCATTTAGTTTGATTATTCAACCTTATATTTGGATGCTTATTTTAGATGGTTTTGAATAATGGAAAATCACTTTAGTTACCTTTTTGAATTGTAAATGCATGTTGATATATATATATATATATATACACTCGAATTTTTAGTCCTGAACTCTTTGTACTCAACTGTATCATACCCGAATTATTTCCGTACCATTTTATTCCCGTTTATTTGACCATTTTTTTTATCATACTTAAAATTTTTCAAAACGTATTATATTCGTATTATTCCCGTCTCGAATTTTTTCCGTACGGCGAATTGCTAACTAGGGTCACAACATCAAGCTCTACGAGCAGATAATTATCATGACCAGTGAATTAAATGTACATCAACATCTATACAGTAAACGCCCCTTAGCAACAAATCTGATCATTACCAACATCCTTGTCACTTTTTCATTCAAATATCTGCCATGTAAGCTGTCACCTAAGCATTTCCAGATCTAATTGAATGGAAGAAGTTCAGATCCAACATGAAGATGTTGCGTCAAATAGATTCTTCCAAGATTGGATCTGGCCATTGAGAAGTGGACTGATGGGATATGAGTTAGATCATTTACAAACTATAAAGAGAAGACTTCGAGAACTGGAAAAGGGATCCAAATCTTGAGCTCATGATCCAGAATCAACACTCTTTCCCTTTGATTATTTTACTTTGGGTGTTTTACCCTGTGAGAATTGAACATTCACTGACTTGAGCGTCGAAGTGTTGTCAACAGGTACACCACCACTCTGGGAGAGATTATCCTATCATCTGCAGCAAAGGATGAGTCTATGTCCGAAAGCTTCAGATTCTTTCAATCTGATTGATTTACCTTGAGATACCAGTCTAATTAACCTTGAAGATTGTGTGGGATAAGATCTAATATTTTTCTCCCACAATAAAAATTGAAAAATTATATGACTCACTTCAATCGACTTAATGGACGTAAATTTGTTACAAATAATTTGTATAGAGTGGTACACATTATAGTTCAAATTCTACTATACATGAGGATGAAATAACTACAACTTTAACAGTCTCAATTCATACTCCAATTATTCAAAGTATTGAATAATATACACATAATTATAATATCTTCAAACTATAAATAATTAAAAAGTTTTATCCACATACTAACTCTGTTATTTTTATGGTAAGTCACATACTAACTATTATTAACAACACAATAATTTTAGGGTCAAGATCGGGGGACAACCATTTTTGACAACTATTTTTGGCGACCATTTGGCGGACCCACATAGAAGATGAATCAATGGCTTATTTTTGGTTAGGATGATCTCTATGGTGAGGTGATCATCCTCACAAAAATTCAAATCATTTTGATATCCGTAGACTGGTTAGAAGTTGAAGAATTATGGACCGTCTATTTTTACCATGTAACTTGAAAACCACATTTGATGGGGTTAGAAATTTCAGAACGGGTTGATTTTTTGTTTGGGTGATCTATATGGTGAGGAGACCATCCTCACCAAAAATCAGCCATTGATTCATCATCTATGTGGGTCTGCCAGTTATCAAAAATGGTTGTCCCCCGATCCCAACCCAAATTTTTAATGATTATACATTAATTTTTTTAGGGGTTTTTTGATTTACCTCTTACTTGATTGATGCAATTTGCATCTCACCCAATGTTTTTAACATATTTGCGTCTCACCCTTTGACCATGGTCAACATCGTTGACCATAGACGGCCATTAACAATCACTAGATGGACATCCCAATATTTTTTAAATGACTATAATGACCTTGGGTGAGACACAAATATTTTAAAAATATTGGGTGTGATGCAAATTGCATTAATAAATGAAAGTAGGTTTTTCCTGTGTCGTTGGTTACGGAAACCCTAGAATCAACAAGATTTGTAATTTTTATCCGCTTATCCTGCAAAATATGGAGATATTGTATAGGGATTCGTGTCAGATGTCGATCCACACTCGGGATTAGTAGGATTAGTGCAATTAGGAACTCAAAATCACAGAATTTTTAAAGAATCATGGTGAGGAGAGAATGGTGATTAATGGTGGATTTAATTATCTTTTTAGAGAGAAAAATGAACATTAAATAACTAAGAAACAAAAATAAATACTAAAAGACAAAACCTTGCATGGACATAATCTATTTTATTAATTAGAATATTTTCAAAGAAATTACAATGCTTGGAGAAATGAACTAGTACAAGGCATTTAGAATCACTATAAAGTTTTGAAATATTCTAGAGAGAGAATAACAAAGAAATAGAGAAATAGTACTAAACCTAGAGAGAGAAAGATGACAAACTAAAGAGATTTAGAGAGATAAAAGATAAGAAGAGAGAGAAAGTGAAGAGAAGACTAGAGAAATGAAAGAGGAGAGAGACAAGAACTTACCGGATATTTTTGCATCGGCCAAGGGATGTGAAGATGAAGTTGCAAGTGCGCCAGCGTTTGGAGGAAGTCATGGAAACAAGAGAAGCTCACCGGAGATGTACTGGAGGTGGTGAAAGCATGTTTGCAGGCCGACAACTTGGAGTTGTAGGTTTCTGGTTTCTGTGAGATTGATTGATACATCAGCTTGGAGAAACAGCATGTGGAGGTTGAGACTTTGAGAAGGGCAACATGGGCATCTTGACCGTTAGAAGAAGGGACTCCCAAAAGAGAACCGTGAGGAGCACTATGGATGGGAAGGCATGCTGTAGGAGGAGGAGATGATCATGGAGATCGTGCTCGCTGGTACGATAGCAAAACAGAGTTGCAGGATCGCATGAGTGTGCAAATGTTGGGATTGAGGATTTTCTCCCCTTTTTTTTTTTTTTTTTTTTCTTGTTGCTTTTCTGGTTTTTCAAAAGTGAGAGGAAGGCGGTGGAGAGAGAGGAGAATAAAAAAAAAAAGATGGAAGAGATGGATCTTGATGGAGATCACCGGAGTTGCAGACCTGCAACTCCGGTTTGAATGGGTTGTTGGCTGCGTTAGATGGTGGGAGAGTTCACCACGTCTGCAAGAAGAGGCGTTGTATGGGAGGGGAGTTTGCCTGCATAGCTAGGGCAGTTAAGGTTTGTTGCATGTTGCAACAGCCTTTGGACGATGGGTGGAGGTGATAACAGGACCGACCGGAGTTGCAGGTCCGACTACGCGGTGGCTGAGATCGTGGAGATCCGTTGGGCAGCAAGGAAGAGCACCAAACTCGCAACTCGATGTTGCAGGTGGGGTGGTGATGAGAAACACCGTGAGTGCTTGCAAGGAGAAGGCAAACACAGGCAGTGTAGTGCCGTTGGAGTTGAAGATCACCAGCAGGTGGTACTGGCGACTGTGGTGGGCGGTAATGGAAGGAGGGACGGTGAAACTGTTGCTGTTTGCACCACCAGGACGGTGTGGGCAGCTGCAAGATAGAATAGAAAAAGGAGAAGAAGAAAAAGGAGAAGAAGAAGAAGAAGAAGAACAAGAAGAAGGAGGAAGAAGAAGAAGGAAGAGGAGAACCAGATGGCCGGAGTTGCTGCCTGCAACTCCGGCGAGGATGGAGGAGGAAGAAGAAGAAGAAGAAGAAGAAGAAGAAGAAGAAGAAGAGGAGGAGAAAGAACGTAGGGGGTTTTTTGGGGGAAGATTGAAAGAGATTGGAGGGGGATTAGGGTTCAAACGAACCCTTCTCCCTCCTCTTATAAAGCTCCCTATTTCCTTTAATGGAAATAGGGTATTTTTTTAAGTAAAAGTCTACTTTTCCTTGGGGAATGTCCCCATTTAGTGGACCCCCCATTTTTTAAAATTTAATTTAAATTATTTGGAAATTCACAGGGTCCACTAATTGGTCAGACAGCGGGTCGATGATGATGGGCCCGGCTACTGGCCCACATGGATTGATGATGTCCATCATCTCACAAGATGATGTGACAGACAGTCTAATGGCGATCGGATGGATGGTGACTTGATTGGGACTCAGATTGGTAGATCAACGGATCTAGAGAGATCCAACGGTCCGTTTGAAGATCCAACGGTCAGAAAGCTAAGGGAGATGAGATAGAGCCGATGGGTAGGAGTTCTGGGGTTAGGTCAGTAGATTCGAGGACCGAGAGATGAAGAGAGAGAGAGAATAAGGAGAGATGAGAGAGAAAATATCAAAAAATAGAGATAAAAGTATTGGCAGAGGGTCTGGAACCCTGGTCTTCACTATGACCATCCTCACGCTTCTCCAGTAGAGTAGATTATCATTCTTTGCTGACTCATGTGGCTTTAAACGCTTTGGTCTGTCTCTTGGTCATTGGCTCTCCTACTCTCTCCGTTCTTTGGGCCAGCTTTTTAGTCCTCTTATTCAGCTCATATTTGGCCAATATCTTCTAGTCATAGCATGTGGGCTCTTTAAGCTTTCATAATGGGCTTTCCTGATCGATGTGGGCTCGTAAGTCTCGAGAATTGTCCCATCGGGGTTTTCTGCGACAGAAGAAGCGCGTAATGAGACTCTATCAGAATGACTACATGTCTAGACTTCCGAAAATGTGTTTAATGCATGCAAATATACCATTTCGTCCAGAAAAGTGTGTTCTACGCAACACAAGAGACTCTTACGTAGAAAAGTAGATAAATAGAGTATTTTAACGTAGGAGAATGCAATAACGCTAAAAGGATAATTGCTTAAAATAAGCACTTTTGAGCGAATATCACAACCCCCAACCAGCATATTGCCAATCCTTGGCAATTAGTGCGAAATAAATGAGCTTAAAAGGGCTCTGCACATGCTGCACACTTTTTAATATTAGCTCCGGGAAAACACCGTTCGTCAAATCATTGAATGGATGCAAAAACAGTTACATGTTAGCGAAGAGTTGGAAAGTTTTGGCAAGACTACAGACTGATAATCATGACCCAGAATAGTCAGACTCTGCGTGTGTGTGTGCTCAACATTCTCATCATCCGACAGTAAAGATTTCCAGATCACCTCTAAGTTTTTATGCCTCGACCTCAAATCTCACATGTTTAGCACTCATAATAGAATCACACAAGAAGGATTTTTCTTCTTTTCTCTCAATTTATATGTGAGGAGATGTGTTGATATATGAAAGTAAAGATCTCACATATGTATTATTTAAAGGAAGGACATCTTTAACAGAAGAAGATCTCATGATTGGAATACTACTTCACTCGGGAACGTCAGATCAAACTCTATAGCTTCTCTTTCTCCAATCTCCACATTTTATGATCGTACTATCCTAGAATCAAGTAGGACTTTCCTGGGTTGTAATGAGGCTTAGGTCAGGTGTAGAGAGATAAAGGAATACAGGATTTCAAAGATCTTAAGAGGATATCTCTATTTTCTTGTATTTTTCCTGCGGCGTAACACCATTATCTGGTTCTTTTTTCTTTTTTCATATTTTTCTCTTTTTCTTGATATTTCTGAGACTGCTCAATTTCTTTTCAGCTCTTCTTCATACTTTCTTTCCATATTTTGTTTTCAGCTTGAACCACTTTCTTTTCCTTTTGATTTTTTCTTCTTTATTTTTCTTTTCACGGTATACCCACATCAGTTATTCTTTTGTCCATCTCAAAATAAGGGTAGGCAGTCATGTTTCGTAGCTGGACTGGATTTTAGGTTGATGGGTTTGCAAATAAAAGGCTTTTATAGAACGGCTCAAGGGGTTTCTAGTGAAGTATAATTCAGGTGAGTAAAAAGGCTGAATGGTTCAGAAAAATGGCCTAAATCATTTTCTAGGGTTTGTACTATCATGTATACTGTCTTGACTGGATATAGAGAAGGTTCTGTCGTAGTAATCCAATGTTGATGTCGTTCCGAGTTTTATGATCGAAGCAAAAGATAATGAGATCTCTCAACGAATATTGCAGGCATGAAGAATAGTGAGTCTTCTTGTGACTCAGAATTGTTGTATAATCCTCTGAATTGATTAAAGGTTCGAAAGCTCACTAGGTTAGGTCTCCACAATTATTCTCATAGGATCTCCAAAATTTCTAAACTTAGGATGACTCTGATATTGATAGTGTACAATTGTGCCGAATCTGAGTTTTTCTGAGTTTTCAAACCTGCTGTAGTCACGCTTGACTTGACTCAACGCTAACAAAAATTGACATCCTCAAACTGACTTAATGGAGGTTTTCAGCTAATCAAAGTCAGGGTATTTGACACATTTTTGAAATTCTAGAAAACTTTTGGTGAACATCGGAAATCACCCAAAAAACCTTTTTTTTTTTTTTATCAAAATGAAGACATGAGTTTTGGTAAATACCCACCCCCAACCAAAATAAAGCACCGTCCTCGGTGCTCATGACCGGGACATAAAATGATAACAAATCAGTGATGATGATGCAAAGATTCAGGAAGGATGTTACCAAGTCGGCAGAAACTCGACAGTGTGTGATACCTGATGATCGAAAGAATGAATGTACCTGCATTGCCAAAGATATAACAATAATCACAAATGCATGAGACTCATGTACTCTAGGAATATCGGAATTGCCTTTCCAAAAGCGCTAAGTTTTACGTCTTCAGCCAGACATGACGGGGGTATATCAAGTACCCCCAACCAGGATAAAACTCATGGAGACTGAGTGAATCTGCAGTCTGCCTGACACCTAAGGTGGAACAGAGATAACTATCCTATCCCTTGTCTAGGTATACCTGTGTAGAACAGGTCTTTCTCAGTGTAGACTGAGAGAAGGGCATTGAGCTCTCTGAGCAGCCCAGCAGAAACATGGAGTTGATCTGGGAGGGATCGAAGCCTCTCAGTAAAGATTGAAAGGAGAGTAGGAGTGGGTTCTCTGAGCAGACCCGCAAAAACATTTAGTTCAGCGGGGAGGGATCGAAGCTTCTCAGTAGAGACTAAAAGGAGAGTAGTAGTGGGTTCTCTGACCATGGTTAGCAGAGCCGCAAACTTATTGAGTTTAGCGGGAATGTATCTGAATGGAGCAGACTCCTGCAGATCAGTAATACCAGAAATGTTGGACTCCGAGATGAAGTCAGACTCACAGTGTTCATGACACTTGGATAATTTATCTTCAGGAGAGTCCTGAATTAGACGCTCTACGGCACACGGGTCATCGATAATATCGATGTAGGGTGACGGGTGAAAACTGTTGACCTCGTTCTCGATGTTTCCTAATGTGATAGGGATGTTCCAATCCCTGTACTCAATATGTTCCTCCTCTGTGGGGATCGGTAGGTCCAGGACAGCAGGAGTCCCATGTTCTAGACACGGCTCATCGGTGGGACTGTCTGCATCTAGGGCAGAGAAAGAATTATCAGAGATAGAGATGGAACTGGGTTTCTCTGGGCTCGATCTAGAAGTTGGTGCTGTTAAGGGCACCATAGATGGAGACACGGGTTCATCACTATTATGGCTAACTCCAAGGGAGGTGGGGAGGAATGGTAGATCTAGCACAGTTGGGATCCTACGATCAAGACACAGCTCAGTGTCATGAAGATCAACATCAGGGGTAGCAGAGGTAGAGTGAGAATTAGGTTGCTCTGAGGTAGGTTCAAGATTTGGTGCTGTTAAAGGCACCGAATAAGGAAACACTGGTTCCTCAATAATCGGGCTTTCTATTTCATCATGGCAATTCTGGTACATGGTCCAATTGTGCGACTCCTCATTATAGATAGTGGCCATGTCATTTTCCTCAGGATAGGCTATTGGGGGGCTAGAGAAGTTGACTTCCTCTCTCTCATTTTCTAATTGAATTAGACGTTGCTCCAAGCTTTCCATAGATTGTTGTTGTTGGTGCTCTAGACCTTGAAAATACTATTGTTGCCGGGCAATGTACTGAGAGAGAAGGTCCTCTAGACAGGGTTTAGTAGCCAACGAAGGTGGGTCAGCCAAAGGAAGCTGAGGTGCCAGCTCTTGATTGTAGTCCGACTGGGTATGAAAGTTGTAAGGCAGAGTGGAGTCTGGGACTAGCTGCTGACTCTGAAAATCTTGAGGGGCCCACTGTTGATCAGAATAGTCATTCTGTGGATATGACGGGTACTGGGATTGCGAGTATTGCCAGTCATACTCTCCATTGGGTTGATGGAACCCGGAAGAATAATTATCCTGCGGTAGTTGCTGCGGGATAGTAGACTGTTCCCAACCAAAGTTATGGTGACTCCTATTATCCGGATAATAAGTGTTGTCATAGGAGGTCTGCATTGGAGATGGAAAGGTATAGACATCTTGCTGGAGAAGAGGGTAATATCCTACAGACTGGGAATGGTACACAGGCTGCTGGACCGTGGCACGAAGGGCAGAGACTGAATTTTTAAGCTCTTGGAGTACAGAATTATACTCCGGATTTCGGTGATTATCATACCCTGTAGAAGTGTGCGAGACTAGAGTATCCTGATGATACGCAGAATTGTCATACCATTGTTGAGAGTGATCACCTCGATTCTCACAGAAACTGTAGTAGGTCTCATACAGAGGCCATTCATCTGCCATTAGAGGCGATAGAGGGGTGCAGTGGACTAACTCTTAGATCGAGTCAGTAAAAGTTTAGGACAGGTCCAACCGGGCTTCTACTTGAAAAAGCAAGCCCAAGATTTGGCAAAAAGTTGCCAAAAGGAGACACTGGAGTAGTGATTCTAAATGATGCACACCAAGCACAGATAATCCTATTCTAAATAATCAGGATATATTTTAGGCATTATCTTGTTAGTTTTGGGGTTAGAGTAGATTATGACAGTGGGCGGACCACTGGTTTATCTTTTAGCCGCCGGACTAACTGGATGCACTCAGAGGTTCTCACCAGGCTACACTCTTCAGAGCGAATCCTTTAGTACTAACTCTAGTCAACAACAAGGCAATCCGAAGCCTAGACAGACGTGCGGCACAATGGCTGTCTTAAGTACGTCTCAGACTAACCGGATTGGTCAAGTGTATAAGAAGAGTGTTCCCTCGGGTTAAGCTAGGGTTGGTGCGTGTTCCTAGTCCACACGCAACTAACCGCCGAATAGTCCAAGATGCCACGTCGAGCTCAGTGTACATGAGTAGCAGGGACTTATGGGTGTGTTAGACAACAGGGACCCGCGCTCGTGGTCTTATTTCGATTGGATGTTAAGCGGGTTCGCTTTGTGTGGATTTTTCCTCGAACACCGGGCTAATTGGCTCTACTTCTTGATTCTTTTTATTATAGATGGATCCTGGGGATCAATTTCAGCTGGAGTGATGAGGTGGGTGATGAAATCCCACCAGTTTCAATTTTGGAGCTGGGTTTGCTCTCTTAGAGTTGATTGATTAACGGCCACGCCACGCAAGTCGAGTAATATGGATGCGAAAGCAAATAGACAAGCGGCAATGATGCACCCAATAACACCGTATCGCACTCAAGGCGAGGATAGGGACTTACCTCTAGTGGGCCACGCCACGGGGTCTCCTCCGTGGGTTAGGGAGGGGTATCCTAATGGGCTTGGGCCCGACTCCACCTCTTTGAGCTTTTGCTCCCTACCCACACTGGATCGTGTTCTTGCAGAAACAGTTAGATCGCACGGTCTAGGTATTTGGGATTCTATTTGGAAGATCCTTGCCTTTTAAGGGTTCACTGAACAAGCACTGGATTTAGGCAAGTTTTTGAATTAATTTTCAAATTCGAGATGGGTTAAAATTTAGGAATTCCCAGATTGGAAAATACCTAGATTGGAAAGTTTCCCGAACTGTGGAGATCTTCTAAGAAAGATTTAATTGCGAGATCCCTTATAATTTTGGGAAATTTCCCACAATTGAAATTCTGCTAGATTTTGGGTGTTTCCTTTTGCAGACTTTTCCAAATTCGGAAGATTTCTAAAGATAGAAATTCTTCTAAAGAGGAAACTTCTAAGAGGGGAAACCCTAATTAAGCAGAGTTTCAAGATTTTGGAATCTTTTCCAAAAATCACAAATCCTTGATTGGTGATTTCTAAAAATCTGCAGAATATAAACCCTAATTTTTTTGAATTTTGATTTTATTATTTTTTTGGTATTTTTCACTTAATCTAGGGTTCTAAAAAAACCTTAGAACAAGATCTAGCAGGTATATGGAAAGCAGTAAAATTCCTAAATTATTACAAATTGCACTCGGCCTTCCGAGGCATTAAAAATAGTAATTTAAAAGACTGCTAAAAATCACTAAAAATAAAAAATAGAAAGTTTCCCGAAAAGGTCGGGCTGGCCAAATTGAGCAGCTTTCCGATTTAGCAACTTTCCAATTCCGTCTTTACGTCCTTTTTCGCACTCCCGTACACCCGAGCGGCAGCGGCGCCATTTGAAAGTAGGATTATTCCGCGTCGTTGGTTACGGAAACCCTAGAATCAACAAGATTTATAATTTTTATCCGCTTATCCTGCAAAATATGGAGATATTGTATAGGGATTCATGTCGGATGTCGATCCACACTCGGGATTAGTAGGATTAGTGCAATTAGGAACTCAAAATCACAGAATTTTTAAAGAATCATGGTGAGGAGAGAATGGTGATTAATGGTGGATTTAATTATCTTTTTAGAGAGAAAAATGAACATTAAATAACTAAGAAACAAAAATAAATACTAAAAGACAAAACCTTGCATGGACATAATCTATTTTATTAATTAGAATATTTTCAAAGAAATTACAATGCTTGGAGAAATGAACTAGTACAAGGCATTTAGAATCACTATAAAGTTTTGAAATATTCTAGAGAGAGAATAACAAAGAAATAGAGAAATAGTACTAAACCTAGAGAGAGAAAGATGACAAACTAAAGAGATTTAGAGAGATAAAAGATAAGAAGAGAGAGAAAGTGAAGAGAAGACTAGAGAAATGAAAGAGGAGAGAGACAAGAACTTACCGGATATTTTTGCATCGGCCAAGGGATGTGAAGATGAAGTTGCAAGTGCGCCAGCGTTTGGAGGAAGTCATGGAAACAAGAGAAGCTCACCGGAGATGTACTGGAGGTGGTGAAAGCATGTTTGCAGGCCGACAACTTGGAGTTGTAGGTTTCTGGTTTCTGTGAGATTGATTGATACATCAGCTTGGAGAAACAGCATGTGGAGGTTGAGACTTTGAGAAGGGCAACATGGGCATCTTGACCGTTAGAAGAAGGGACTCCCAAAAGAGAACCGTGAGGAGCACTATGGATGGGAAGGCATGCTGTAGGAGGAGGAGATGATCATGGAGATCGTGCTCGCTGGTACTATAGCAAAACAAAGTTGCAGGATCGCATGAGTGTGCAAATGTTGGGATTGAGGATTTTCTCCCCTTTTTTTTTTTTTTTTTTTTCTTGTTGCTTTTCTGGTTTTTCAAAAGTGAGAGGAAGGCGGTGGAGAGAGAGGAGAATAAAAAAAAAAAGATGGAAGAGATGGATCTTGATGGAGATCACCGGAGTTGCAGGTCTGCAACTCCGGTTTGAATGGGTTGTTGGCTGCGTTAGATGGTGGGAGAGTTCACCACGTCTGCAAGAAGAGGCGTTGTATGGGAGGGGAGTTTGCCTGCACAGCTAGGGCAGTTAAGGTTTGTTGCATGTTGCAACAGCCTTTGGACGATGGGTGGAGGTGATAACAGGACCGATCGGAGTTGCAGGTCCGGCTACGCGGTGGCTGAGATCGTGGAGATCCGTTGGGCAGCAAGGAAGAGCACCAAACTCGCAACTCGATGTTGCAGGTGGGGTGGTGATGAGAAACACCGTGAGTGCTTGCAAGGAGAAGGCAAACACAGGCAGTGTAGTGCCGTTGGAGTTGAAGATCACCAGCAGGTGGTACTGGCGACTGTGGTGGGCGGTAATGGAAGGAGGGACGGTGAAACTGTTGCTGTTTGCACCACCAGGACGGTGTGGGCAGCTGCAAGATAGAATAGAAAAAGGAGAAGAAGAAAAAAGAGAAGAAGAAGAAGAAGAAGAAGGAGGAGGAGAACCAGATGGCCGGAGTTGCTGCCTGCAACTCCGGCGAGGATGGAGGAGGAAGAAGAAGAAGAAGAAGAAGAAGAAGAAGAAGACGAAGAAGAAGAAGAGGAGAAAGAACGTAGGGGGTTTTTTGGGGGAAGATTGAAAGAGATTGGAGGGGGATTAGGGTTCAAACGAACCCTTCTCCCTCCTCTTATAAAGCTCCCTATTTCCTTTAAGTAAAAGTCTACTTTTCCTTGGGGAATGTCCCCATTTAGTGGACCCCCCATTTTTTAAAATTTAATTAAAATTATTTGGAAATTCACGGGGTCCACTAACTGGTCGGACAGCGGGTCGATGATGATGGGCCCGGCTACTGGCCCACATGGATTGATGTGTCCATCGTCTCACAAGATGATGTGACAGACAGTTTGATGGCGATCGGATGGATGGTGACTTGTTTGGGACTCAGACTGGTAGATCGACGGATCTAGAGAGATCCAACGGTCCGTTTGAAGATCCAATGGTCCGATGGAAGATCCAACGGTCAGAAAGCTAAGGGAGATGAGATAGAGCCGATGGGTAGGCGTTCTGGGGTTAGGTCAATAGATTCGAGGACCGAGAGATGAAGAGAGAGAGAGAATAAGGAGAGATGAGAGAGAAAATATCAAAAAATGGAGATAAAAGTATTGGCAGAGGGTCTGGAACCCTGGTCTTCACTATGACCATCCTCACGCTTCTCCAGTAGAGTAGACTATCATTCTTTGCTGACTCATGTGGCTTTAAACGCTTTGGTCCGTCTCTTGGTCATTGGCTCTCTTACTCTCTCCGTTCTTTGGGCCGACTTTTTGGTCCTCTTATTCAGCTCATATTTGGCCAATATCTTCTAGTCATAGCATGTGGGCTCTTTAAGCTTTGATAATGGGCTTTCCTGATCGATGTGGGCTCGCAAGTCTCGAGAATTGTCCCACCAGGGTTTCCTACGAAAGAAGAAGCGCGTAATGAGACTCTATCAGAATGACTACATGTCTAGACTTCCGAAAATGTGTTTAATGCATGCAAATATACCATTTCGTCCAGAAAAGTGTGTTCTACACAACACAAGATACTCTTACGTAGAAAAGTAGATAAATAGAGTATTTTAACGTAGGAGAATGCAATAACGCTAAAAGGATAATTGCTTAAAATAAGCACTTTTGAGCAAATATCAATAAAGTAAGGGGGACAAGTAAAAAATCCAATTTTTTGAGGATTTTTTTTTTAAGATTGTGAGCTTAAAACCTGTCTTAATTTACTTTTGGCCCAACCGTACGTGGACCTACAAACCAAAAATTAATCTAATTGTTGGTTTTTAAGCATTGGATAAAAAATCTCAGAACACGGAACTCGCCTTCATAGGTTGTTAAGCATGCTTATGTCCTCATCAATGATGACGAGGGACCACAATATGAGCCACGTGGCACACTCTTAGAGGTCACTAACCATACGGATGTTGGACCCATCATTAGGTGGAGCTATATCCCATATATCAGCCTGATTAGTATTTCAAACCATTGGATCTTTTGATATTCCCTTTTAATTACCACGTTATGTCCTAGAGGGGGTGAATAAGATAATTTTTAATTTCTCCGCGGATTCTATATAGATTAAAAATTAATTATCGCACAAGGCGGAAAAGGATCAAAATATTGCACCATCCTCGGTGCTCATGACAAATAGTGAAAACGATAAGTTCATGATGCAAGTGTGAAGGAAGGGTATTACCAATTCTGCCAGATATCAACAGTGGAAAGTACCAGAGTAGTGCCAGAGTGATGGTACCTACATGGGCAGAAAATTATAGCAGTAATAGAGATAATGCATGTGACTCATGATACTCTAGGAATACCAGAATTGCCTTTCCGAAATTGTTAAGTTTTACGTCTTCAGCCAGACACAACGGAGGTGACAGGCACCCTCAACCAAGCTGGAGCATAGGAAATTGAGTGGATCATCAGTCGACATACACAGGATCGATGAGATCGATCTCAGAAGTCTGAATGAATGACACATCAAGTTCATGGAACTGCTTTAGACGCTAGCCATTTACTTGGAAAGAGGAGTGATCCTTGGGATCCTCAATAGTGATTGCCCCAAAGGGTGTGACTTCTGTGACCGTATAAGGACCGGTCTATCTAAATTTCAATTTCCCAGGGAAGAGATAAAGACGGGAATTATAAAGAAGGACCTTCTATCCTAAATGGAACTCTTTCCTGAGGATGCTCTTGTCATGTATCCACTTCATTTTTGCTTTGTAATTCTTAGACAAGTTGTAGACATCATTTCTGAGTTCTTCTAACTCATTCATTTGAAGTTTCTTCTCTTCCCCTGTGGTTTCTAGCTCGAAGTTAAGCTTCTTAATGGCCCACAGTGCACGATGTTCAATCTTTACCGGAAGATGATAGGGTTTCCCAAAGACCAAACGATAGGGAGACATATTGAGTTATGTCTTGTAGGCGGTTCTGTATGCCCATAAAGCATCAGTGAGATGAGTAGACCAGTCTTTACGTGTGGTATTGACTGTCTTCTCCAAGATCTGCTTGATCTGACGATTAGAAATCTCTACTTGACCACTAGTCTGCGGATGATAAGCTAGGGCAACCTTGTGGGTTACCCCATACTTTCTCATTAGTTTCTCGAATATCCTATTGCAGAAATGGGTGCTCCCATCACTAATGATTGCCTTAGGGGCACCGAACCGGGCGAAGATGAACTCCTTTAAGAATTTGACCACTACTTTGTGGTCATTAGTCTTGGTGGGAATGGCTTCTATCCATTTAGAGACATAGTCTACCGCAAAGAGAATGTACTCAAAACCATAGAAAATCGAAAAGGGGCCCATGAAGTCGATGCCATGTCAAATATTTCATCGACCTAGATGGGAGTGAGGGGCATCATGTTCCTCTGAGAGATGCGGCCTAGATGCTGGCAATTAGGACAGGATTTGCTGTAGATGTGGGCATCTTTAAATAGTGTGGGCCAGTAGAATCTGCATTGCAGCACTTTTTCTGTAGTTTTCTTAGTGCTAAAATGACCACCACAAGGTTGTGCATTCGCGGTGGCAAAGAATGTGCGGCCTAGGATGACCGGAATGCTGTTATCCTGACACGGCTCGGTGTCGAGAATGATAAAGTCCACAAGATAATAAAAGTCAGCGACTTTTACAAGGACATCTTCAATGATTCCTCTTGGAATCTTGATGGACCGATCAGCCAATTTCAGGGTTACATTGGTAGGCTTCATATCTTTCAGTCCTAACTGCTAATATACCGAGAACGGTATGAGGTTGACGCTAGTCCCTAAATCTAGTAAGGCAGTGCAGCTAAAGTTGTCTCCAATTTCGCATTGGACAGTTGGGCTACCCGGATCCTTGTGTTTGATCACACTATTGTGTTGAATGAATGTGGTAGCTTTTTCGGCCAAGAAAGCAGCTTTGGGTACATGCATACACCGCTTGACTGTGCACAAGTCCTTGAGGAATTTGGCATATGAAGGGATTTGCTTGATAGTAGAAAGGAATGCGATGTTGATCTGGACGTCTAAGATCTCCGAGAATTGCTGATCCCGCTTATCTTAGACAAGTCTGTCCGGGAAGGGAGGCTTTACTAGACAAATGGATTTATCTTTAGCCTTAGATTTCTGCACAGGGATATCTGATGTTGGTGCAGAGGTAGAAGAAACAGAGGTAGGATTGGTACTAGTTTCCTCTGTGCGAGTGATGGGTGCTGGAGATGGCACCGGCAGTGGTTGGACTCCCATGTCTATAATTTTTCCTGACCTTAGGGTGGTGACAGCTTGCACCTCCCCTTGACAGTTCTCATTCTGGCTCTGAGATTGGGAACCGATCTCATATACTGCCCCTTTGGCAGTTCCTTTAGGGTTGGCAATGGGTTGGCTAGGAAAGATCCCCTTAGCTTTCTCAGCTTCTAAGTTACCTAGATGTTGCTCTAGACGAAGCATGGATTGTTGTTGCTGTTGCTCTAGGCATTGCATAGATTGAGTAATTAGTTGAGCTAGAAGGTCCTCGATACCAGGTTTGGGGACCGACTGTTGGGGGGCAGCTAATGGGAGCTGAGGCACCAATTCTCGACTAGAGCTCATTGGGGCATTATAGTTGTAGGATGGAGAAGTAGTGGGGACAATCTGTTGGTTCTGAAAGGTCTATGGGACTCTTTGCTGACTTTGAAATGTGCTTGGTTGTCTAGAATACTGACCCTGTTGGAACTGTTGGTTCTGAGTAGATGGATACTGACTCAGCGGGTACTGATCCTGATTGAATTGCCTATTGGGTTGATTAAACCTAAGAGGATACGTGCTTTGAGGCTGACGCTGAGGTTGAGCTTGCGGTTGAGTAGACGGAGGCCTCAAAGAGAAGTTAGGGTGGTTTCTCGTGTCAAGATGATAAGATTGACTATACGAGTTCTGAATAGGTGGTTTGTATGTGCTGAAAGTACAAACTTCTTCCTGAAGAGGAGTGGACCATCCTTCATTCAAAGGACAATGCTCAGTAGTATGGTAGGGTTGCAAACAAAGGGTGTAGGATTCCATGGGGCTCTAATGTTCCACATGCATGACTGGGGTAGATTGTTGAGTAGGCTTTTGTATTGACACAGTTGAAAGTAGGATTTTTCCGCGTCGTTGGTTACGGAAACCCTAATTCCAACAAGATTTGTAATTTCGATCTGATTTCCTGCAAAATATGAGTTTTGTATAGGGATTAGTGTCGGATGTCGATCCGCACTCGGGATTAGTCAGATGAGCACAATAACGAACATGAAATGACGGAAAATATTACAGAAATTGATGGATGGAGAGATGAGGAATGTGAAGTGATTTTTAAAATAGGATTTTGAATTTTCTAGAGAGAGAAATTTCCACAAGAAGCATTAAGGCAAGAATTAACTAACACAATAATGCAACACTATAATAAATGAAACACAATTAAAATTCAAATCATATTTGTTTTATCAAACTAAGAACGTGCTTATAATGATCAAAGTAAAATTAATATTTCAACTAGAAAGCAAATAAGAAGAAATTAGAGAGAGAGAGAGAAAAAGGAGAAAAAGTAGAGAGAGAAACTAAGGGAGGAGAGAGAAAGTGAAGCTAAAAAGGTCTAGAGAGAGAAAATGTAGAGAGAAGAGAGAACTAGATAGAGAAAGGCTCACCATTTGTGTTTTTTTTTTTTGTCTCACCGGAGAGGGGATGGTTGGCTAGGGAAGAAATCCTAGGGCCAAAAGTAATGATCGTAGTGGTGGCTATTGATCGGAGATCTGGGCAATGGAGATGAGGATGTGCTGCGTTGCTTCCCAAGAGATCAAGATGGAGAAGAGACTGGTGCTTGATGTGAGTCGTTGATAAGGGAAAACAACCCGTGTTAGATGCACGTGCTGACCTGCAGGTGCACCTGCAAGCGAACAGAGATGGAGAACGGTGGGTTGTGGACTGGTTAATGTATCAGTCCGGCAAGATGCAAGGGAACGCCTAGCCGGCTATTGATTGTGGAAGGTACCCTGATCGCAGCAACTGTTCACAGCGAACCAATAGAGGGCGGTAGGTTGTGGATGTGGGCAGCAGCAAGCTCACCTAGATGACGACGAGCAGCAGCCCAAGGAGGTCACCGGCGGTGATGGCAGCAAGGTGAGTGATGTCTCCTTATTTTCTCTCATCTTCTCTCATTTTTTTTTCTTTTTTTTTTTTTTTTGTTTTACCGTGGAGAGAACCGGAGTTGCAAACCTGCAACTCCAGTTGATGGAGTAGGCGGTGGAGGATGAGCAGGTGAATGGCCGTTTGGCTCAAGAGAGGAGACGTGGGGGAGATCAGATGACTTGGCTTAATGGAGGAGACAGTGCTGGTGGAGGTTGCAGGCGGACCTGCAACTCAAGCGTGGTGGAGGCGGTACCGTGGTGCAGCAACGTTTCGGGGGTGTTGGAGATGAGATCGCCACCACCTGCAACAGAGAACACGTCCCCAAGAAGAGGACGTGCTAGAGAGGGATAGAAGGGAGAGAAGAGATGGGGAGAGAAGAGATCGTGGGAGAGTTGTCGGCCGGAGTTGCAGCCTGCAACTCCGGTGAAAACGTGAAGAAGATGACGAAGAGGGTGGAAGAAGAAGAGGAGAAAGAAGGAGCAAGAAGGAGCGAAAACGTTCGGGATGGTTTTGGGAAGATAGAGCAAGAGATAGAAGGGGGATTAGGGTTCAAACGAACCCTTCTCCTTCATCTTATAAAGTTCCCTATTTCCTTTAATGGAAATAAGGTATTTTTGAAATAAATTTTTTTTTTTTTTTTTTTTTAAGTAAAAGTCTACTTTTCTTTGGGGAATGTCCCCATTTAGTGGGCCCCCCATTTTTTTAAAATTTAATTAAAATTATTTGGAAATTCATGGGGTCCACTAACTAGTCGGATAGCGGGTCGATGATGATGGGCCCGGCTACTGGCCCACATGGATTGATGATGTCCATCGTCTCACAAGATGATGTGACAGACAGTTTGATGGCAATCGGATGGATGGTGACTTGATTGGGACCCAGATTGGTAGATCGACGGATCTAGAGAGATCCAACGGTCCGATGGAAGATCCAATGGTCAGAAAGCTAAGGGAGATGAGATAGAGCCGATGGGCAGGAGTTCTGGGGTTAGGTCAGTAGATTCGAGGACCGAGAGATGAAGAGAGAGAGAGAATAAGGAGAGATGAGAGAGAAAATATCAAAAAATGGAGATAAAAGTATTGGCAGAGGGTCTGGAACCCTGGTCTTCACTGTGACCATCTTCACGCTTCTCCAGTAGAGTAGACTATCATTCCTTGCTGACTCATGTGGCTTTAAACGCTTTGGTCCGTCTTTTGGTCATTGGCTCTCCTACTCTCTTCGTTCTTTGGGCCGACCTTTTGGTCCTCTTATTCAGCCCATATTTGGCCCATATCTTCTAGTCACAACATGTGGGCTCTTTAAGCTTTGATAATGGGCTTTCCTGATCGATGTGGGCTCGCAAGTCTCGAGAATTGTCCCATCGGGGTTTCCTGCGACAGAAGAAGCGCGTAATGAGACTCTATCAGAATGACTACATGTCTAGACTTCCGAAAATGTGTTTAATGCATGCAAATATACCATTTCGTCCAGAAAAGTGTGTTCTACGCAACACAAGAGACTCTTACGTAGAAAAGTAGATAAATAGAGTATTTTAACGTAGGAGAATGCAATAACACTAAAAGGATAATTGCTTAAAATAAGTACTTTTGAGCGAATATCAACAGCCAACGCCAAGACTGACTTGCTCAACTCTTGAATGACAGATCGAAGCTCCTTATCAGCTGTAGCATCATGTCCCTTTGTATGCATCGGTCGTCCAATGTTGAGTCAGTCGTCCAATGTTGAGAGTTTTCTCCTAACTCTCCCAAGAATTTGTATGCATCGGTCGGAGTTTGGTGCAGAAATTTTCCCTGGCACATAGACTCTACCATGGTCTGGGACTCATCAGTAAGTCCCTTGTAGAAGATGTGGACAAGATTGCCCTTGTCGATGCTATGGTGATGACACTTAGTCAGGTAGTCTTGGAATCTATCCCACGCTTCGAAAAATTTCTCATCGGACTTCTGTCGGAAGTCTTGAATGAGTTGCTTCATCTGGTTGGTCCGAGTCATGGGGTAGAATTTTCTTACTAACTCTTTCCAGCTGCTGATTGAATCAGTGGGTAAGGAGTAGAACCAATCTGAGGCTCGATCTTTGAGCGAGAATGGGAAAACTCACAGACGTACATTGTCATCATCAAGGTTCTGATTCTTGAAAAGTAGGATGACATGTTGGAATTCTCTAATATGGGAATATGGGTCTTCTCTTGGGAGACTGCGAAAGGTTGGCAGCATTTGGATTATTTGTGGCCTGATCTCAAACTGTACCGCCGTAGTAGGTAGAAGAACAATGCAAGTGGGTGGATTAGCAGAGATAGGGGCGAACATCTCGATAAGAGGTCGTTCGGCTGTCATTACTACAAAGGTAGTAGTACTGGGAGAGGCGGGTGGGGAAAGAGATGGGGAAGGATTTAGTGGAGGATCCACTGTAGGTACGTGATTCTCAGATCGAATCAAGCGTTTGTTCGGAAGAGTCCAAATGGGCATACGCTGAAGAAGCGAGCTCTAGACTTGGCAAAAAGTTGCCAAAGGGTAACACTAATCTAAATGATGCACACCAAGCACAGATAATCATATTCTAAGCCATGAGGATATATTTTAGGACTTATCTTGTTAGTTTTTGGGGCTAAGGTAGATTATGACAGTGGGCGGACCACTGGTTTATCTTTTAACTGTCGGACTAACTGTTTGCACTCAGAGGTTCTCACCAGGCTACACTCTTTAGAGCGAATCCTTTAGTACTAACTCTAATCAACAACAAGACAATCCGAAGTCTAGACAGACGTGCGGCACAATGGCTATCTTAAGTACATCCCAGACTAACCGGATTGGTCAAGTGTTTAAGAAGAGTGTTCCCTCGGGTTAAGTAAGGATTGGTGCGTGTTCCTAGTCCACACACAACTAACCGCCGAATAGTCCAATATGCCACGTCGAGCTCAGTGTACTTGAGTAGTAGGGACTTATGCGTGTGTTAGACAACAGGGACCCGCGCTCGTGGTCTTATTTCGATTGGATGTAAGCGGGTTCGCTTTGTGTGGATTTTTCCTCGAACACTGGGCTAATTGGCTCTACTTCTTGATTCTTTTTAATCAAATGGAGCCTTGGGATCAAATCAGTTTGAATGATGAGGTGGGTGATGAAATTCCACCAATTTAAATTTAGAGTTGGGTCTGCTCTCTTAGAGTTGATTGATTAACGGCCACGCCACACAAGTCGAGTAAGTTGCTAAAAAACAAATAGACATGCGGCAATCATGCACCCAACTACGCAGTATCGCACTCAAGGCGAGGATAGAGACTTACCTCCCGTGGGCCACGCCACGGGGTCGCTTCCGTGGAATAGGGAGGGGTATCCTAATGGGCTTGGGCCCAACTCCACCTCTTTGAGATTTCGCTCCCTACCCACACTAGATCGTGTTCCTGCACTCAATGGTTAGATTGGGTCTAGGGTTGTGGGATATTTATTGGAAGATTTGACCGGCTATTAGGGTTTCACGAAACACGCATTGGTTTTAGCCAGTAATAGAGTTGTTTCCAATTATGGTTCGAAGTTGAGAATAGAAATTTCTGAATTTGGATTCGGAACTTTCTCTTTTCAAACGTTCTCAGATAAGGAAACTTCCAAATAAAGTGAAGATTTAAAATCCCGTCTATTTTGGAAATTTCCCGAAGTGAGGAAATCTTTTCAAATTTGAAGATCTCCTATTTTAGAATTTTCCAAAATTAGAGAGTATCTATAAATAGACTCTCTCCAAAATTGGAATGTCCTACAAATAGAAACCCTAATTTTAAGACTCCTGTATTTCTGGGAACTATCCAAAAATAGAAAATCTTATAATCTATCTAAAAATAGCAAGAAATGAAAACCCTAAATTTTTTTGAATTTTTTATTTTTGATTTTTTTTTGGTATTTTTCACTTAATCTAGGGTTTCTAAAAAAAATCCTAGAACAAGATCTAGCAATTTATATGGAAAGCAGTAAAATTTCTAAATTATTACAAATTGCACTCGGCCTTCCGAGGCATTAAAAATAGTAATTTAAAAGACTGCTAAAAATAACTAAAAACCAAAAATAAAAAGTTTCCCGAAAAGGTCGGGCTATCCAAATTGAGCAGCTTTTCGATTAGGCAACTTTTCAATTTTGTCTTTACATCCTTTTTCGCACTCCCGTACACCCGAGGGGCAACAACGCCATTTGAAAGTAGGGTTTTTCTGCGTCGTTGGTTACGGAAACCCTAATTCCAACTCATTTGTAATAGATCCAATTTTTATCCTGCAAGATTAAATAATTCTTTGCACAGTGGAGAGTATGTCGGATGTTGATCCGCACTCGGGGTTAGTTTGCGCAAATTAGAACATGAAATGACGGACTTTCCTCAAAAATTGTTAAAAATAAAAGGATGGTGAAAATGGTGATGGGTTTAAAACATGATATTTTAGAGAGAGATTATCTCCTACAAGAAAATATAAAGAAAGCACATAGCATAACACAATCAACTTTATTTAATGATGAATCCACTTACAAACAACTGAAAAGAAGCAACTAAACTAGACTAAAAAATCACTAAAAAATCATTATTAGATTGATAGATAGAAGGATAAACAAGAGAGAGAAAGTAAGATCTAGAGAGAGAGAATAAATCTAGAAAGAGAGAGAAAGAACTAGAGAGAGAAATTAGAGTGAGAAGTTTTTAGAGAGAAAAGATAAGAAATAGAGAGAGAAAACGAAGAATAGAGGAAGGAGAAAGGAGAGAATGTCACCTCGATGACTTACCTTGAATGGATCGGCCGGAGATCAGCCATGTGTTGGCTAGATATTAAGCTCGGGTAGTGTCCATGAGGAGCATGGACCCATGGGTTAGAGCAAGTGATGCTCAAAGAGTTGCTACCATGAGGTTCCTTGCTAGTTCAGCTATCAAGGAAGGTGATGGATAGCACAGAAGTGGAGAGAGCATTCACTGTTTATGTACTGGTGGGCATTCAATTGATGCATGTGAGAAGATGATGAACCAGGAGGTAGGGGTGGTGATTGCAACCCGTAAAGGAGAAGATGATGGGCGGTGTGGTGTGCACAAACTGGTGGGTACCACACCGTGGATCCTTGCTGGAGTTGGAATTGAAGAAGATGGAGGAAAGAGTGAGCACGTGCAGGTGGAAGGAGAACGGGCTGAGAGAAGAGGAGGTGGTGGATGCATAGGCGGTGTGAAGGGCGAACCAGTCCGGTAATGGAGATTCTCTTTTTTTTTTTTTTGAAACAGGGTGAGTAATCATCATTTTTTAGCAAGGCATTCTTGCTAGTTGAAAGAGGACTCAAGATAAGGGATAGAAGAGAGGTAGACGTGGGGGAGAAAAGGTGCCAACGATCTAGCAACGGGGCAGAGAAGACTGAGGCGTTGTTGCAGGTGCATTGCCAGAGTTGTAGGCTGCAACTCTGGTCAAAGATGGGTGGAAAGTTTGCAGCACGGAGCAGCAAGGAGGAGCAAAAGAAGAAGTGAAGAAAGTGAAGAGAAATAAGAAGAAGAAAAGTAGGGGAAGAAGAAGAAGATGGAGGAGAAGGGGGAAGGAGATCCTCACAGAGTTCGCCGGCGTTAAAGGAGTTTTGCCGGCGATTCTGTTTTTTTTTTTTTTTTTAAATTCAAAACCGATAACGGCCTGAGTTGGTGGTGAGATGAGGGAGATAAAAAAAAGAAGAATAAGAAGGGAAGGATGGGGAGAGGAAGGAGTAGGGAGCAGCAGCAAAGTCTTGCTTGTATGCAGAGTCGGCCGAAGTTGTAGCCTGCAACTCCGGTCGGTGAAAAAGAAGAGGAAGACAAATGAAAGAAGAAGAAGAAGAAGAAGAAAGAGGAGGAGAAGGATCCGAACTAACCGGTGATGCAGGTTGGATTCACCGGAGATGGCAACTCGTTAGGGGGAGGCGTGGTGGCTGAGAAGAGAGAGCCCGAAAGATGAAGAAGGAGGTCCCCTTGGGGTTCAACGGCTGGCCTTTTTAGTTGTTTTCCAAAACATTAAGGAACCTCTTTTTTGGTAGGTTTCTAAAAAATGTGGAAGGAATCCCTAGGTTTCTAAAAAACGTGGAAGGAATCCCTTCCATATTTGAAGCCATTCCATTCATGCATTTGGCAAGAATGTGGGTCCCATTTCCAATCTAAAATGTATCCCCTAGAAAGAAAAACTTCCTATTTTAAATTATCCATCATTTTTCAAAACCCTCCAATTGACTTTTCTTCTCAAACCCAGTTGAAATCTAAACTGTCCAATTTTGTGGTCCTCTGATGGACACAACGCTCATGCACCTAATAATGCCCCTTCTCAAGAGTAACCATTCATCTTATATATTGCATGGCGATCTTATAGATACTGGGTAAGATGATGAGGATAGGTGATAGGATGGATTATCGATGGATAACCAGTCAGATTATTGGACAGTGGAGATCGATTAGATCATCAAACGGTGGAGATTGGCCAAGGTAGGCCATAGGATAGAGTGATCGCGGGAAGAGAGAAGATCAGATGATTGATCGATATTGAGAGTAGAGAGAGAGAATGATGATTTTAGAGAGACGAGAGAGAAAATATTACAAAATAAAGAGAAAATGCTAGCGGAGGGTTTTGAACCCTGGTATTTGACTTGGTCTTCTGCATGTTTCACCAACTGAGCAATTCTATGACTTGTGTTAGTTGGTCAAGCTCTAATGCCTTTATTCTCTTCTCTCGGGGTTCGATTCTTCCTCTCTCTCTTGGTCTTCTCTTAGGCTCTTTCGCCTCTCTAGCTTTTCCCGCTCTTGGTTTGCATCTTCTTATCCTCGGCCTACTAGCTCTTGAGCTTTGATTGTAGGTTCTAGAGGTTGATTGTGGGCTCGCATTCCATCAAAGTTGTCCAATAGTGCTCCTGCGATAAAAAAAATCGCGTAATGAGAATTTTTACAAAACTGCTTCACATGTAGGTCAAATAAATGCGTATGAATGCATGCGAATATACCATTTTGACCAGAAAAATGTGTTCTACGCAATGGAAGAAACTCCTACGTAAAAAAGTGAGTAAATATAATAATTTTACGTAGGAGAGTGACAACACTAAAAGGATAATTGTTTAAAATAAGCACTTTTGAGCAAATTTCATACTCTTAGATGGACCTACAAACCAAAAATTAATCTAATTGTTAATTTTTAAGCGTAGGATTTAAAATCTTGGAACATGGAACTCACCTTCATAGGTTGTTAACCACGGTAATATCCCTCATCAACGATGACGAGGGACCACAATATGAGCCACGTGGCACACTCTTAGAGGTCACTAACCGTACGGATGTTGGACCCATCGTTAAGCGGAGCTATATCCCATATATCAGCCTGATAAGTATTTCAAACCATTGGAACTTTTGATATTCCCTTTTAATTACCACGTTATGTCCTAGATGGGGTGAATAGGACAATTTTTAATTTCTCTGCGGATTCTATATAGATTAAAAATTAATAATCACACAATGCGGAAAAGGATCAAACAATCAAGATACCAATCATCCACAGAACATAGATATGGAAAATCTAAGATAAAATATGCAAACATTCACAATCACATGAGACTCAGATTTATAGTGGTCCGGTGACTCCGTACCTACGTACACTGTCCAATACTCAATACAAGTAATATTATATAATCTCAATCATGCATTACAACATATTCAATTGAAATAAATAATCAACTAACTAATATATCACTTAGTTTTAATCTAACGAGAATCACTTCTTGTTCGCCTAAAGAGTTAGCCTAGGCCAGTAGTCTATTTAGAGAAATACTTTTCTCATGGAGTTACAATCCTCAACTCAGTTAGATGAGTCCTCACACATCCACCAATCACAAATATTCAGTGATCATAAATTTTGAATTCTATTAAAAATGGATTTGATCATAGAGACACTTACATTTAGATAAATACGATCAAATGAAAAATCCTTTGGAGAAGAATTCGCCTAAGAGACACTTTGCCAAGAGTAATCCTCTTCTTGAAAGAAGATGCTTGCAGAAAAATAATAGCTAATAGTCTCATGCCTTCACAAGGAATACACAATCCTCTTCTTGAGAGAAGATACTTGTAGAAAAATAATAGCTAATAGTCTCTTCAAATACTTAGAGCCTTCACAAGGAATACACAGCTTTGTTCTGGTGAAGCTCTCACAAATTCCAAATCTCTAGACTCAAAGAATGATAATCAAAAGATGGGAGCTTAGAGATCTCTTGATTGGGTTAATTCTTATGAGGGGAGAAGGCTTTAATTTATAAGCCGGCCTCCACTCAATAGAAATGAACCAAAAATAGCTGTTTGAAGGGCCAAAGTTTGCCTAAACTCGCAGAAAAGATTCAGTCAAAATGAGATCCGGAAAGGGGGGGTTTACCAGGCTTCGATCGATCGGACCTTTTAGTCGCTCGCCTACTCAGATCAGAAACTGAAAGATCCGGTATAAAGAGGTTCGGTCGCCCGCACCTTTTGACCGGTCATAGTCAAAAGACTCCGGTCGGCCGCTCAAAATGGTCGGTTGGCCAACCCTCTTAGACCTTCTCCGAACAATACTCATTTAAGTATTTGTTCACCCAAACGATACCAAACTAGCAAATAATCATCTAGGGTAAATTTAAATCCGTTATCATACGGGTGGTTTAGATGTATGCAAATATCCGCAACACGAGATTCTTGATAGTTGAACGTTTGTAGAGTGAGAACGTGCTTTCGATCTTTTGTTTTAAATCTTCATGGTTTTAACTTTAACTCTGTCTTTAGTGCGGTTTGAATTCTTTGGTTGTTGTTCTTCATCTTGAAGTTTCTTTGAGTTTGATGAAGTCCACTTGATCTTCAATGCTCCAGTCTTCAACAAACTTGTAACTTAACAATATTATTTTACAGAAGAGCTAAAAGTTCTTGGGATTGACAATCAAGACTTTTCAATCTCCCCCTTTGTCAATGCTAGGACAAAAAAAAAAAAACTACCCAATTAATCAAAAACTCCCTCTAAATTCAAACATTACCCAATAATTGAATGATCAATAGGAAATCAAGGGAGTAGCACAGAATCTTTCGAATATTGTCAAAACTCATGTAACTTATTGCTACAATAATATCAACTTGACAAAATAATCTTAGACAAACTACTCATTAGTATATTAGTCCAATAATACCAAAAACATCTTCTCAGTATATTAGCCTAATAATCCCAAAAAAATAGCAAGAAATAAGATTTATGACAAGTTTGATCATTTGAACCAGTAGATAACAATAGCAACTGAAACAAGGTTTTTTCGGTCGTTGGACGAAAACCCTTGGCTCAACACATTTTTAATGATCCAGTTCACTTAAAAATCTGCAAAACTACAAACTTGTACAGTGCAATGTCGGGCGTTGAATCCGCACCCAGGTTAGAGAAGTAACATTAAAGAAAACAAGCAAGGAAATGGTGGAGAGATGAGAATGGTGGAAATTATTTTTAAAATATTTTTTTATAGGAGGGGAATTACCTACAACATTAATAAAAGAAAATAAATATGTAATAATAGAAAATAAAATGTCAAAGTAAACTTCATTTATTAAAAAATACTATAACTTATAATGCTTAAATTAAAAATGTTTAAATAAATAAAGCAAATAAAAACTTAACAAGAAAACTATAAAAGAAGAGATTAGATAGAGAAGGAGAAGAGGAGAGCAAATCATTGTTCTTGGACCTGTATTGAGAAGAAGATGATGGAGCATTTCGATGAAGAAGGGAGGGCAGAGACGTTGACTTTTTTTTTTATTTTACCTTTTTTTTCTTGTGTCAGGGGAGAAAGTAAGAAAGAGATGGAAATTAGAGGGGGGCCTCTTTTAAAAAATGTGCTCCCTATTTATAATAGGAACCGTGGGTTTCTATATGAGAAACCCACGGTTTCAAGTTTTTAGAAACTCCAATATTCTTATTTTTTAAAAACAAAACTTGCCCTTTTTGAAGAATCCCATGAATCCCCTTTAATGCCACCTCATCCAAGAAATTTTTCATAAGTTTTGAAAATAAAATAAAAACTTTTGATTCTCAAAACTTTCTAAAACTCGATTTGCCATTTTCTTTAAATAACATTTCCATTTTCATAAAAACAAATCAATCTTTAATATGGGCCATCCATCTCTGTAGGGGTCATGATCACATAGGTCAAGTCGTGACCATAGGATCTAGAAAAAGAAAAAGATGACCGTCGAATTTTGAGATGGGTGATGATAGGATGGATGATCTACTGGCGATCAGACGATAGACTAGCATGGCGATGCAATGGATCATCGGACGGTGGAGGTCGACCAAAGTAGGCCGTAGGATCGAGTGATCGCCGAAAGAGAGATTGTGAAAGGAGATGATCGAGTGGTTGAGATTTTAAGGTAAAGAGAATGAGGATACAGAGAAAGGAGAGAGAAAATATTAAAAAATTAAAAAGAAAATGCTAGCAGAGGGTCTTGAACCCTGGTCTTTGACTTGGTCTTCTACAAGCTTTTCCAACTAAACAAGCATTTGTCTTATGTTAGTTGATTAAACTTTAATCTTCTTAGTCTCTTCTCGGGGCGCTTGGCTCTCCTTCTCTCTTGATCTTCTCTCAGGCTTTTTCGACTCTCTGGCTCTCCCAGCATTTGGCATGTATCTTCTTATCCTCAGCATGTTGGCTCTTGAGCTTGGGTCCTAGACTCTGGCAGTCAGTTGTGGTATCGCAATTTATTAGAATCGTCCGATTTTATTTCCTATGATAGAAAAAGCACGTAATGAGACTTAATCAAAATAGCTTAATATCTAGACTTCCAAGAATGTGTTTAATTCATGCAAATAGCATATTTTGTCCAGAAAAATGTGTTATACACAATGGAATAGACTATTACGTAAAAGAATGGATAAATAGTACAATTTTACGTAGAAAAGTGTGATAACGCTAAAAGGATAATTGCTTAAAATAAGTACTTTTGAGCGAATATCAGCAACAATACCAATAAATATCACAAAAATCATATAATTGATTTCTCTCCCTTTTTGGCATACATTGACAAAGGGAATAACTCCAACCTGTGAAGATAATGAGTATTATAATAAGGCAATTTATCAAAAAATTACCCAGCACAAAAAATATAGCAAACAACCATACCATCCAAGTAAATAAAAATGGTCATCAGAATACCCAAATATCTCTAGGTCACAAGTACTGACCATCAAGGCTCACAAACTAACAAAGTATTAAATAAAACAGACCAATAGTATTAAATAATACATCTCGAAAGAAATATACTACTGATCTAAAGAGCGCACGTGCTTTACTTGTAATACCCCGAACATTCGTTCTAGGTTATTATGATAATTTTACAAAAAAAAATAAAAATTCAGACTTCTGTTATTATATTTATGTTTAGATATCATGTATAAACATGTATATCAATTTTGGTTGCATTCTGACAATTTTGAAAATTAGGATTTTATGGGACTCGCAAGAGTAAATTATCCTAAAAAATTCGTTTGACCTCCGATCGACAAATGGACAGTTCCAGCATGATCGTATACTTCTATAGATTCTAAATATCTAATAATATGACCAACTTTATTTTTTTTTATTTTTAGGCTAAATTTTAGGTGGGACCCACGTCTTATGGTTTCTAGACCTTATAAAGAGACCTTAAAACTGTAACAAAAATTTTTAGCAAAAAATATATTTTTGTAATTTTTGAATTTTCTCACTATTTGACACTTTTAAAATTTTTTTTTTTATAAATTTGAAATGAGTATGGGACCCGCAAAACAAGTTTCGAGTAAATCTAATGAAAGGTTTATCCTTTTCTGGGACTTCGACTAATTGTTGAAATTTTGTGTATTAAAATATTTTATTTGAATTTTTTTGTAAGTGACAAGTATCAACGTCTTATTAATTATGAAGTTTTAAATTATATGATATGAGTGATATGAATTAATAATTGATTGTTGTGTATTAATATATTATAAAGTAATTTAATATTCATATATATTAATCATATCAAACCATCACCTTTTGAGTGAATATGACATAATTATAATTAATAACTATTTTAATTATTAATATTAGTAATTACATTATTAATTGAGTTATAATTGTTGGGTGGGCTCGTAGGGCTAATTTAAAGTCTTTTTGGGTTTAACAATAGCCTTAATTGAAGCCTAATTGATACCTATAGGCCTTAAGCCCATTTCTAACACATTAGTAATTCAAAATATGAGTTTTGGAGGGTTGAAAAAGTCACCCCTTTGAGAGTTAACAATTTCACCCATTCCCTTTTGTGGCTCAACAACTTGAGAGAAACCCTTTCAATTCAAATTTCAAACTTTCCCTCCCTTATGTTATTTAAATAAGACAACCTAATAGAATTATCAATAGTCAATAGTTTTGAATCCCATTATTGTTTTCAAAAACCTCTCTTGTCTCTCCTCGATTCTTTCCCTTTTTATCTCTTTAAGCTTCCATTAAAACTCCATCACAAAACTTCATTAAAGAAGTGGGAGAGCTTCGATTAAACCTTTATCCGAACTCCGATTGAAGCTAAAGTAGAAGGAAGAATTGAAGGGGACACCGAGGAGAATAACGTACTCTGAGGAGAGTCTGATCCGACCACTTTCAAATTCAAAAAAAATTTCCATTTTTCAATTAAAAAGAACCCAAAAGGTGTGTGATAACTGTGAGTGGTTCTAACCATATCCTTCCATAATTATTTACCTATGTGATGTGTATATTTAAATTATCTATTTTCTATGATATTTGAGTGATATTGATCATATGTGATTATAGCTTTTAATGAAACATGATGATGAGATGATTGAAAGTAGGGTTTTTCCGCGTCGTTGGTTACGGAAACCCTAGAATCAACAAGATTTGTAATTTTTTTTCGATTATCCTGCAAGATTTAAACAGTTCTTTGCACAGCGGGAAGTGTCAGATGTCGATCCGCACTCGGGATTAGTTCACGCAAATCAAGGACATGAAATAACGGATTTGTTTTACAGAAATTGCTCTGAAATTCATGGAGATGAGAGATGGAGGGGTGAGAGTGGTGATGGATTTGAGATTAAAACTAGAAATTTTTTTTTTTGAGTGAACATTGTAAATCACTAGAAATCAAAAGTGAAGATAATCAAACGAGAATGAAAACAATGATATTCCAATCAACTTTCTTCATTAATAAGAATTTAAAGTTACAATGCTTGATTTAATAAAATCATAAAAACTAACTATTTAACTAGAATGTTGTTAAAGAAGTGAGATATAGAGAGAGAAGGATGAGAAATAGACCCAACCTAGAGAGAGAAAGAGGAAGAGAACTAGAGAAAGAAAGAAGATAGGGAAGAAAGAGAAACGAGCACCTCATTGTCCTTCTCTGATTTGGTCAAGTGAAGATCGGCCATGGGATTGGTAGTGCTCGGCCAAGCGGTGGCCGGAGTAGATGCTGGAGAGTGGCTGGTCCGTACCCCCTACCTTGTGATGAGTAGCAAGGTGAGGTGGGGTCGTGGATTAGTGATCCAATCTTTGAGGAGTTAACGGTGGTAGCACATGGGCAGCGGAGTTTCTGATCTGCCTGAGGGTTTGCACCAGCAGGTAGCAGCGATTAAGGCGCAACAGTGGAGGATGAACGCCCGGAGAAGAAGCTAACGGCCTGTAAGTGTTGCAGGCCGTGATATGGAGTGAAAGAGAAGAGGGCGAACGGCTTGTAGGTTCAAGAGAGACGCGGTTCAAGAGGAGAACGGTAGACCAGCAATGGTGGTCGTCGGACTGGTGTGAGATGGCCGGAGCAGTGGAGATGACGGTGGTGCTGTTGAGAGTAGCAAGGCAGAGGCGTCTTTTGAGGTCGCCGGAGTTGCAGGTTGCAACTCCAGCAACTTTTGAAAGGAGGCGCGATGAAAGCCTGGTGATGGTGCTCCAAACTGTGGAGCAGCAAGGGTGTGGGGAGTGGAAGGAGGTGCCAAGGAGCACCGTGAATGGCAGCGAGTGGAGAGGTGGAGAAAATTGCAAGTTGCCGGCCAAAAACGGCCAGCAACGTGAAGAGGAGATGGAGAGGTAGACGGTGTGGGCAGCGTGATGGGTGACTGGTGTAGGGCGTTGGTGATGAAGGAGGCACTGGCGAGGTGAGCACAGGGTGCTGGTGATGCTCACAACAGCACACAGGCGGTGGCAACCGGAGTTGCTGGCTGCAACTCCGGTAAGGCGTAAATAAGATGAAGAAGGTGAAGAAGAAAACGAAGAAGGAGAGGCGACCGAGCCGAATGGAAAGGGAGGAGAGGAGAAAAAAAAAAAGAGGCTAGGAGATGGAGCTAAGGGGGATAAGGACGGAGTTGCAGATGGCCGGAGTTCTGCAACTCCGGCGAGAAAAAATAACGAAGAAGATGAAGAAGAAGAGGGGAAAATCGTCAAAAATCGAGGGGAAGAAGGGGCAGGAGAGTTTGGGGAGAGAATGGAAGAGAAAGGAGGGGGATTAGGGTTCGAATGAACCCCTATCCTTCTCCTTTTATTTTCCGTCGTTGAGAGAACGACCCTAATCTCAATACATTTGTAATTTTGATCTGAGATTTCCTGCAAAATTAAGCAATGCTTTGCATGGTGGAAGTATGTCGGATGTCGATCCGCACTCGGGGTTTAGTTAGCGCAAACAAGAACATAAAATAACGGAAGAATGTAAAAACATCATGGTTCATAAATGCTTCTAAAAAAATTGAATGGTGGGATGAGAATGATGGAGAGGTCGGGATTTAAAACATGCTTTTGATTTTATTGATATCAAAGAACTATAATTCGCAAAAATCATATAATTCAAAAGAGAACACTAAAACCAAGAATAATTGCATTAATTTAAACTGTCATTACATCAAAACAAAACTTAAATCATTCAAACTAATCTAGAAAGAAGTAAAATTAGAGAGAGAAAATATATTCTAGGGAGAGAAACAAGTAGGGAAGAGAGAGAAGGTGAGCAAGAAAGAAAGCAACCTTGAGATTTTCCAAACAATTGGATCGGAATTGGCCATTGAATGGTGGAGCTTGTGAGAAGCTTGGTGGAAAGGAGGCTATGGCTTGCTGTCCAACGTGGTTGGCTTGCAAGTTATGAAGCCCTACCTGTTCTTCTTCACTGGAGAGCTACTCTTTTGAGGCAAGAATGGAGGTTGCTGACCATCAACCCAACGAAGATGGTGGTGCTGTCTAGCAGCTAGGAGAAGAAGAGGTGCTCTCAGCCAAGTTTTTCAAGCGGTGCTTGAAGGTGGAGGTGGATGCAAGAGGTGTGCGTGCAGGTGGTGGAGCACGTTGTGGATGAAGCTAACGGCCTGCTCTATTGCAGGCCGTGAAGATGGTGATGGAGGTAGTCGTGCTGCCCACAGGTGAGATGGTGTGGTGGTTAGCTGTGGAGGAAGGGAGGCGCTAGGGGACTGTGGTTGCTGGCGCTGGACGGTGCAAGGAGGAGGACGAAGCAGCAGGTTTCAGCTTTGAGGCTGCAACGGTGGAGGTTGCAGGCGGAGGTTGCAGGCGGACCTGCAACTCAAGAGTGGTGGAAACGGTACCGTTGGTGCAGCGTCAAGAGAAGGAGGACGCGGTCGTGCTGCACGCAGCAATAGGGAGCGCAGGCGAGAGGAGGGAGAAGGAGCAGAAGAAGAGAGCAGAAGAGGAAGAAGAAGGAGGACTGGACTGGTGGGGGGGCGCTGCCGGCCGGAGTTGCAGGCTGCAACTCCGGTACAAAACGGAAAAACGAAAATTAAAAAAAAAAAAAATGAGAAGAAGAAGAAGAAGAAGAAGAAGAAGAAGAAAGAGGAGGAGGAGGAAGAGGACCAGATGGCCGGAGTTGCTGCCTGCAACTCCGGCGAAGATGGAGGAGGAAGAAGAAGAAGAAGAAGAAGAAAAGAAAAAGAAACGGCCACCGGTGGAGGGAGAACGTGGGGGGATTGAAAGGGGGGAAGAGAGGAAAAGATAGGAGGGGGATTAGGGTTCGAATGAACCCCTATCCTTCTCCTTTTAAAGCTCCCTATTTCCTTTAATGGAAATAGGGTATTTTTTGAAAATAAAAAAAATAAGAAAAATATTTTTTTTTTTTTTTTTTTTAAAGTAAAAACCTACTTTTCTATGGGGAATCTCCCCAATTAGTGGACCCCCCATTTAATTAAAATTACTTTGAAATTCGCGGGGTCCACTAACTGGTCGGACAGCGGGTCGATGAAGATGGGCCCGGCTATTGGCCCTCATGGATTGATGATGTCCATCGTCTCACAAGATGATGTGACAGACAGTCTGATGGCGATCGAATGAATGGTGACTTGATTGGGACTCAGATTGGTAGATCGACGGATCTAGAGAGATTCAACGGTCCGATTGAAGATCCAACGGTCCGATGGAAGATCCAACGGTCAGAAAGCTAAGGGAGATGAGATAGAGCCGATGGGCAGGAGTTCTGGGGTTAGGTCAGTAGATTCGAGGACCGAGAGATGAAGAGAGAGAGAGAATAAGGAGAGATGAGAGAGAAAGTATCAGAAAATAGAGAGAAAAGCACTGGCGGAGGGTCTGGAACCCTGGTCTTCACTGTGACCATCCTCATGCTTCTCCAGTAGAGTCGACCATCATTCTTTGCTGACTCATGTGGCTTTAAACGCTTTGGTCCGTCTCTTGGTCATTGGCTCTCCTACTCTCTTCGTTCTTTGGGCCGGCTTTTTGGTCCTCTTATTCAGCCCATATTTGGCCCATATCTTCTAGTCATAGCATGTGGGCTCTTTAAGCTTTGATAATGGGCTTTCCTGATCGATGTGGGCTTGCAAGTCTCGAGAATTGTCCCATCGGGGTTTCCTGCGATAGAAGAAGCGCGTAATGAGACTCTATCAGAATGACTTCATGTCTAGACTTTCGAAAATGTGTTTAATGCATGCAAATATACCATTTCGTCCAGAAAAGTGTGTTCTACGCAACAAAAGAGACTCTTACGTAGAAAAGTAGATAAATAGAGTATTTTAACGTGGGAGAATGCAATAACGCTAACAGGATAATTGCTTAAAATAAGCATTTTTGAGCGAATATCAATGATAGTTATTGCATAATTATGTAATGATTTTATTATGAGCTTGCGATGAGCATGATTGGACGGATTTAGCTATGATGAGTTCCACAATGGACCGTACGGCCATACCCTATGGATTTATATATCATTTGGAGTATTATGATGGCCTATGGCCTCATTCTTGCATCGGGCATCTTGGGGGGAATTGTACATTGTGATGAAACTATATTATTTAGACTAGTGAGGTCACTTCTAGTGAGGGAAAGAGATGGAAACCCCATGTGGTTGAATATCTAAAAATTAAGAAGGGATCGAAGCCCTAGGGTGCAAGACCCCAAACTTTATATTTCCTGCAGAAGGGCCCTCGTGTGGTTAATCTTCCCATGGTAGGAAAGGAGTTGGAGACCCATGTGTGGTTTGAGTGAATGGGTGAATGCATCTATCATGCATGTTACCGACTCTTATTTCTATTTATTCATGATTTAGATTATTTAACATGTGATTAGCATGATAAATTATTATGGCATTATAAAATACATGTTGGACTATACGTGGTATACTTAGTCCTTTTAGACTCATGATGTTTGTAGACATATTTTAAATTTGACCGACAATGCCCTTGAAGACTTGGATGATTGGGTAGATCCAAATTTGGAGGATCTACATGATGATGTTTGTGATGATGAAGACATTTATGTTGAGGAGGGCTAGATAGCCCTAGACTCATTTTGGATACCTTTATATGCTTTTGGTTAGAATTAAAACAAGTTTGTTCTGGCTTGATTTTTAAGGGTGTCCTAATTATATTTTATAACATGTTTGAGTTGTGAACATAATTTGATTAAATTTATGATATGATTATTCATTATATTTTTGATAATTATGATCATATTTTAAATAATAAAATGAACGCCCTAGTATAATCCCATTTGGACCGGTTCACATATCGGGTTTTAATAGACTTACTACCAAAATATAACACGAAATAGTTACCCATTATTCTATCTTGTGGTGCATTTTTCGATGCCTAGATGTTAGAAATTAGTTTCTGACCAGTATAGACTTTTCGAAGCTCTCTGAGTTAGCTTTGTAGAACAGTTTCTAGAAGATAGTAATTTGATCAGAATAGAAAGGTATGACCGAAATACCAAACATATCTCGAATCTATGAAATTCAAAGTTCTGCTTTGCAATCTAATTTTGAATGTGTAAATGACCTATTTGGGTTCTAACCCAGAAGAATTTTTCAAACAGCTTCGAGTTAGCTTTCTGGACATATTTACAATTTCCATAGATTCGGTCTGTACTAAAAGTTATGGTCAAAACACTAATAGTATGTCAGAAAACCCTAAGTTTAGGTTATGTGTTGTGTAGCGATTTCGAATGGGTAGATGATTCTTTCTCAGATCTGTGTAGAATGACTAATCATAGATCTCTGCGAGACCTTTTCAAAAATGTATGGCCCATTCATAGATTTTTAATAACGAATGAGATATGGTCAAAATAGCACATTGTTGTCCTATTTTGCCTTATCTAAATTTGGAGACATGACCGAGTCAATTGGGTTGACTCACTGATATTCGCTCAAAAGTGCTTATTTTAAGCAATTATCCTTTTAGCGTTATTGCATTCTCCTACGTTAAAATGCTCTATTTATCTACTTTTCTACGTAAGAGTCTCTTTTGTTGCATAGAACACACTTTTCTGGACGAAATGGTATATTTGCATGCATTAAACACATTTTCGGAAGTCTAGACATGAAGTCATTCTGATAGAGTCTCATTACGCGCTTTTTCTGTCGCAGGAAACCCTGATGGGACAATTCTCAAGACTTGCGAGCCCACATCGATCAGGAAAGCCCATTATCAAAGCTTAAAGAGCCCACATGCTATGACTAGAAGATATGGGCCAAATATTGGCTGAATAAGAGGACCAAAAGGCCGGCCCAAAGAACGAAGAGAGTAGGAGAGCCAATGACCAAAAGATGAACCAAAGCGTTTAAAGCCACATGAGTCAGCAAGGAATGATAGTCTACTTTACTGGGGAAGCGTGAGGATGGTCACAGTGAAGACCAGGGTTCCAGACCCTCTGCCAATACTTTTATCTCCATTTTCTGATACTTTCTCTCTCATCTCTCCTTATTCTCTCTCTCTCTCTTCATCTCTCGGTCCTCGAATCTACTAACCTAACCCCAGAACTCCTGTCCATCAGCTCTATCTCATCTCCCTTAGCTTTCTGATCGTTGGATCTTCCATCGGACCGTTGGATCTTCAATCGGACCATTGGATCTCACTAAATCCGTCGATCTACCAATCTGGGTCCCAATCAAGTCACCATCCATCCGATCGCCATCAGACTGTCTGTCACATCATCTTGTGAGATGATGGACATCATCAATTCATGTGGGCCAATAGCCGGGCCCATCATCATCGACCAGCTGTCCGACCAGTTAGTGGACCCCGTGAATTTCAAAATAATTTTAATTAAATTTTAAAAAATGGGGGGTCCACTAAATGGGGACATTCCCCAAAGAAAAGTAGACTTTTACTTTAAAAAAAATATTTTTTTTTTTATTTCAAAAATTTTCTAATTTCCATTAATGGAAACTAAGGAGCTTTAAAAGGGAAAGGAGAAGGGTTCTTTGGAACCCTAATCCCCCTCCTATCTCTTGCTCTATCTCCCCAAAACCGTTCCCTACCCCTTCTCTTTCCTTCTCCTCCTTCTTCTTCTTCTTCTCCCCCACTCCTTCCTCTCCGGCGAGCCACCACCGGACTGGTACGCCGGCTCCACCATCTTCTTCTTCTTCTTCTGTGCTGCACCTTTGTGTAGCACCACTGCTGTTGCTCTACCCACAGCAACAGATCATCTGCCCCCTTGCTGGTACACCGGCGCACCACCTCTGCCATTAACGATTCCGCCACCACCATCATCATCTCCACCTCGCGCCGCCCACCTGCTGCCCTGTTGGACCATGTGCATCGCCTGCCTCCTCACCTCAGGCCTTCTGCCCCTGCAACCACCATCCAACGGTGCTGGTTAACGGTGCTGCAACCAGCACCGCCTCCTCCTTCTCCAACCGTTGAACTACCTCACGACTGCCCCTCCTTGCTCGCCGTTCCACCTCCTCTACCACCAGAACCCAACGGAGGTTCCCACATTGCTGCAACTTCGGTTGCCGCCCCCATCAACGGCCAGCAACCCCTCTCCACCTGCTGCTTCGTCCTCCTCCTTGCTCCACCTGCAACAGCGCCTCAGCCTTGCATCTCTACCACAGATCACAGTTGCACCATTCTTAACGACCTGCAGCTTTTAGTTGTCGGATCCTGTCCCCCACCTCCTTCTCTTCCACATCTCAAGGCCGTGGAGAACATCAAAATCGCCTTCATCAACGTCTCTACACCTTGTTGTTCACACTTGTCTACACCGCCCAGCCCAACCACCACTTGCAACTCCGGAAGGTGTTGAGGAGGACGCCTCACCATCATATAGAGCATCACCACCCTCATCTTTGTTGCCTTTGCAGCCTGCAACTTGCACCACAGACCTGCCACACCTCAGCAACTCCGGTGAACACCGACGTTGCTTCTTTACCAGCAACGACCCTGCAACATTGCCCAACCCATCTTCTAGTGCAACACCAGACCGTGGACGCCCTTCCTTGGCCTGCTGGGTAGCAACGCACATCATCACCACTACAAAATAGCAACTTCTTTGTTGTCCACACTTCCTCTTTGAGCAATCTCGCAGGTTGCCCCTCTATGGTTTCACGTCCATGTTCTCTCGGGGAAAACCAACACATCTTCTCTCTTAATGGATAACCTGGGCCGAACCACTCACCAGGCCGATCCACATCTTGGCAAAATCATTGCCATCTTCATGGTAAGTTGTCCCAAGGTAGATCTCTCTCTTTAGATTTCTCGCTCTTTAGTCTCTTTCTCTATCTAAATTTTCTCATTTCTCTCTCTAAAATCCTCATTCTCTCTCTACTTGGTCTCTTTCTCTATTCCTCTTTTATCTCTCTAAAAGTAGTTTCTCTTTCTAGTTTTTATTGCTTTCTAGTGTAATTTGCTTCAAGTTATTTACATAGATTTCCATTCAAAAGCAATGTAATTCTTATAATTTTCAATACAAGTTAAGTTCGATCAGTATTGCATTATTTCACTTTTTAGTAATGTGTTGATTTTCATGATTCTCTCTCTAAAAATTAAAAAAAAATCATATTTTAAAATCTTGTGATCATCATCCTCACCACTCCATCTTTCTTAGTGACAATTTCTGAGAAAATTTTGTCATTTCATGTTCACTGCTTGCACAAACTAACCCCGAGTGCGGATCGACATCTGACACAAATCCCTATACAAAGATCTAAAATTTTGCAGGATTTAAGAACTGGATCAATTACAAATCTTGTTGAGATTAGGGTTTTCGTAACCAACGACGCAGAAAAATCCTACTTTCAAATGGCACCGCTGTCGCTCGGGTGTTCGGGAGTGCGAAAAAGGACGTAAAGGCGGAATTGGAAAGTTGCCGAAGAGAAAAGCTGCTCAATTTGGACACTATTTTTAATGCCTTGGAAGGCCGAGTGCAAAGTTATAATAATTTAAAAATTTTACTGCTTTCCAAATAACTGCTAGATCTTGTTCTAGGGTTTTTTAGAAACCCTAGATTAAGTGGAAAATACCAAAAAAATAAATAAATCAAAATTCAAAAAAATAAGGTTTTATATTCTGTAGATTTTTAGAAATAACCAATCAAGGATTTGCGATTTTTGGAAAGATTCTAAAATCTTGAAACTCTGCTTAATTAGGGTTTCCCCTCTTAGAAGTTTCCTCTTTAGAAGAATTTCTATCTTTAGAAATCTTCCGAATTGGGAAAAGTCTGCAAAAGGAAATACCCCAAATCTAGCAGAATTTTAATTTTGAGAAATTTTCCAAAATTGTAAGGGATCTCGTAATCAAATCTTTCTTGGAAGATCTCCACAGTTCGGGAAACTTTCCAATCTAGGTATTTTCCAATCTGGGAATTCCTAAATTTTAACCCATCTCGAATTTGGAAACTAATTCAAACACTTGCCTAAATCCAGTGCTTATTCAGTGAACCCTAAAAAGGCAAGAATCTTCCACATAGAATCCCAAATACCTAGACCGTGCGATCTAACTATTTCTGCAGGAACACGATCCAGTGTGGGTAGGGAGCGAAAGCTCAAAGAGGTGGAGTCGGGCCCAAGCCCATTAGGATACCCCTCCCTAACCCACGGAGGTGACCCCGTGGCATGGCCCACGGGAGGTAAGTCTCTATCCTCGCCTTGAGTGCGATACAGAGTAATTTGGGTGAATCATTGCCGCATGTCTATTTGTTTTCTAGCAACAACTTATTCGATTTGCGTGGTGTGGCCGTTAATCAATCAACTCTAAGAGAGCAGACCCAGTTCCAAAATTGAAACTGGTGGGATTTCATCACCCAACTCATCATTCCAACTGATTTGATCCCGAGGCTCCATTTAATTAAAAAGAATCAAGAAGTAGAGCCAATTAGCCCGGTGTTCGAGGAAAATCCACGCAAAGCGAACCCGCTTAACATCCAATCGAAATAAGACCACGAGCGTGGGTCCCTGTTGTCTAACACACCCATAAGTCCCTGCTACTCAAGTACACTGAGCTCGACGTGGCATCTTGGACTATTCGGCGGTTAGTTACGTGTGGAATAGGAACACGCATCAACCCTAGCTTAACCCGAGGGAACACTCTTCTTATCCACTTGACCAATCCGGTTAGTCTGGGACGTACTTAAGTCAGCCATTGTGCAGCACGTCTGTCTAGGCTTCGAATTGCCTTGTTGTTAACTAGAGTTAGTACTAAAGGATTCGCTCTGAAGAGTTTAGCCTGGTGAGAACCTCTGAGTGCAAAACAGTTAGTCCGGCGGTTAAAAGATAAACTAGTGGTCCGCCCACTGTCATAATCTACTCTGGCCCCAAAACTAACAAAGATAATTCCTAAAATATATCCTGATTGCTTAGAATAGGATTATCTGTGCTTGGTGTGCATCATTTAGGATAGTGTTCCTCTCTGGCAACTTTTTGCCAAGTATAGAGCTTGCCTCATTCGCGTATGCCCGTTTGGAATCGTCTGAACAAACGCTTGGTTCGATCTGAGAATCGCATACCTACAGTGGATCCTCTACTGAATTCTTCCCCATCTCTTTCCCCACCCCCCTCCCCCAGTCCTACTACCTTTGTAGTCATGGCAGTCGAACGACCTCTTATCGAGACGTTCGCCTCTATCTCTGCTAATCCGCCCACTTGCATTATTCTCCCACCTACTACGGCGGTACAATTTGAGATCAGGCCGCAGACGATCCAAATGCTGCCAACCTTTCGTGGTCTCCCAAGAGAAGACCCATATTCCCATATTAGGGAATTCCAACATGTCATCCTACTTTTCAAGAATCAGAACCTCGATGATGACAATGTGCGTCTGCGAGTTTTTCCATTCTCGCTCAAAGACCGAGCCTCAGATTGGCTCTACTCCTTACCCGCTGATTCAATCAGCAGTTGGAAAGAGTTGGTGGGCAAATTCATATCTAAATTCTACCCCAGGACTCGGACCAACCAAATGAAGCAACTCATCCAGGACATTCGACAGAAGTCCGATGAGAAATTTTTCGAAGCGTGGGATAGATTCCAAGACTACCTGACTAAGTGTCCCCACCATAGCATCGACAAGGGCAATCTTGTCCACGTCTTCTATAAGGGACTTACTGATGAGTCTCGGACCATGGTAGAGTCAATGTGCTAGGAAAAATTCCTGCACCAAACTCCGACCGATTGAAAGTAGGGATTTCCCGTGTCATTGGTTACGAAAACCCTAGAATCAACAAGATTTGTAATTTATCCGAGATTTCCTGCAAAATTCAGAAATTCTAGCATAGGGATTCGTGTCGGATGTCGATCCGCACTCGGGATTAGGAAACGTGCAGTAAAGAACATAAAATGATTCTAATCATAATTTTTGATTTTTTTGGAGATCGAAAAGTAACTCTAATCACTTAAATAAATAACAACAAAATTAAACTAAAAATAAATGCATAAACAACACTTTACTTTATTCATAAACTGTATGAAAAGATCCTTACAGGAATTTAATTTAAACTAAACAAAAACTAGACTAAAAAGCATTAAAGATAGAACTAGAGAGAGAAATTGAGAGGGTTCTAGAGAGAGAGACAATAAGGTAGAGAAAGAGACAAGGAAACTAGAGAGAGAAAATGGTGAATGAGAGAGAAATAATGAGAGAGGGAGAAAAACATAAAAAGATCTAGAGAGAGAGAGCTAGAGAGAGAAGAATGAAGGTTTTACCTTTCACACTTACCGAGAGTTGTAGCAATGAGATCAGCCAAGTGAGAGGAGGACTCGGCCATTGACTCGATCATTGATGGAGTGGAGATTGTGGGTGGAGCCAATAAGATGGTAAAGCCTTTGAGGTTGAATTGATGGTGGTAATGATGGAGGGACGAAGGAGGGCTGCAACTTGTGTGGATCTGCTGGTTCAACGGTGGTTTCCGGCGTGTTGCAGGCCGGACTTGAGAGGAAACGGTCAGAACTGTCAAGGACTTACCGTAAAGAGGGCGTGGACATTTGCTGGTTCGTGAGGCGGTCACCGGTGTTAATGGAGGTGGAGTGGTGCTGCAGGGTGGTGTTTGCTTGCTGCACTTAGCAGCAAGATTCGGTGGTTGTGAAAGGAGGTGGAGCGCACAGGTACATCCTTTCTTTCCTCTTCTCCTCTTCTTTCTATTTTTCTTTTTCTTCCTTTTTTTTTCTGGTTCTTTCGTGTTTGCTGGGGAAGAGAAGGGGATGAAACGATGGTGGCTGTTGGAAGAACAGCCACCGTCTATCTCAAGGGAAGATGGGCGGTTCAGGAGGAGAAGGTGGAGAGATCGTGGAGAGTAGAGACGGTGGTTGCAGCGTTGGGACAGCTACTGTCAAGCAGGCAGGCATGAAGTGGGTGAAGCGTTGTAAGGAGGAAGGAGAAGACGGTGGTGGAGTGGTGTTGCAGCATGGAGAAGGTGGTCAAGGAGGGGCATTGCAGGTTGCAACTCGTGGATGGGGTGATGGAGCAGCAAGAGAGGAGAGATGGTGGCTTGAAGACGAGGACGTACAGAGGTCTGCAGCAGGCGGAGGTGCAGGTGGTGGCCGGAGTTGCAGGCTGCAACTCCGGTGGAAAATGGTGAAGAAGATGACGAAGAGGAAGAACGAAAAGAAGAAAAAGAAGGAGAAGAAGAAAGGGAAAACATGGGCAGAAGATTCTAGGAAGGAGAGGAGAAGAAAAGAGGGGGATTAGGGTTCGAACGAACCCTTCTCCTTCCTCTTATAAAGCTCCTTATTTCCTTTAATGGAAATAGGGTATTTTTGACATAAAAAAAAAAAAAATATATATATATATATATATATATATTTTAAGTAAAATGCTACTTTTCTTTGAGGAATGTCCCCATTTAGTGGACCCCCCATTTTTTAAAATTTAATTAAAATTATTTGGAAATTCACGGGGTCCACTAACTGGTCGGACAGCGGGTCGATGATGATGGGCCCAGCTACTGGCCCACATGGACTGATGATGTCCATCGTCTCACAAGATGATGTGATAGATAGTCTGATGGCGATCGGATGGATGGTGACTTGATTGGGACCCAGATTGGTAGATCAACGGATCTAGAGAGATCCAATGGTCCGATTGAAGATCCAACGGTCCGATGGAAGATCCAACGGTCAGAAAGCTAAGGGAGATGAGATAGAGCCGATGGGCACGAGTTCTGGGGTTAGGTCAGTAGATTCGAGGACCGAGAGATGAGGAGAGAGAGAGAATAAGGAGAGATGAGAGAGAAAATATCAAAAAATGGAGATAAAAGTATTGGCAGAGGGTCTGGAACCCTGGTCTTCACTGTGACCATCCTCACGCTTTTCCAGTAGAGTAGACTATCATTCCTTGTTGACTCATGTGGCTTTAAATGCTTTGGTCCGTCTTTTGGTCATTGGCTCTCCTACTCTCTTCGTTCTTTGGGCCGGCCTTTTGGTCCTCTTTATTCAGCCCATATTCGACCCATATCTTCTAGTCACAGCATGTGGGCTCTTTAAGCTTTGATAATGGGCTTTTCTGATCGATGTGGGCTCGCAAGTCTCGAGAATTGTCCCATCGGGGTTTCCTGCGACAGAAGAAGCGCGTAATGAGACTCTATCAGAATGACTACATGTCTAGACTTCCAAAAATGTGTTTAATGCATGCAAATATACCATTTCGTCCAGAAAAGTGTGTTCTACGCAACACAAGAGACTCTTACGTAGAAAAGTAGATAAATAGAGTATTTTAACGTAGGAGAATGCAATAACGCTAAAAGGATAATTGCTTAAAATAAGCACTTTTGAGCGAATATCACCGATGCATACAAATTCTTGGGAGAGTTAGGAGAAAACTCTCAACATTGGACGACTGACTCAGAGTTCAGTCGAACCACTTCGGTCCAAAGGACAACAAAGGGACATGATGCTATAGCTGATACTAAGCTTCGATCTGTCATTCGAGAGTTGAGCAAGTCAGTCTCGGCACTGGCTGTGTCAGTACAAAAGCCTACTCAACAATCTACCCCAGTCATGCATGTGGGACACGAGAGCCCTATGGAATCCTCCACCCTCTGTCTGCAACCATCCCATACTACTGAGCATTGTCCTTTGAATGAAGGATGGTCTAATCCTCTTCAGGAAGAAGTTTGTGCTTTCAGCACATACAAACCACCCACTCAGAACTCGTATAGTCAATCTTATCATTCGGACACGAGAAACCACCCTAACTTCTCTTGGAGGCCTCAGTCTACTCAACCACAAGCTCAACCTCCACGTCAACCTCAGGGCATGTATCCCCCTGGGTTCAATCAACTCACTAGGCAATTCAATCAGGGACAATACCAGCAGAGTCAGTACCCATCTACTCAGAACCAGCAGTTCCAACAGGGTCAATACTCTGGACAACCGAGCACATTTCAGAATCAGCAAAGAGTTCTCCAGAACTTTCAGAACCAACAGATTGTCCCAACTAATTCTCCCGCCTATAACTATAATGCCCTGATGAGCTCGAGTCGTGAATTGGTGCCTCAGCTCCCATTAGCTGCCCCCCAACAATTGGCCCCCAAACCTAGTATCGAGGACCTTCTAGCTCAACTCATTACTCAATCTATGCAACGCCTAGAGCAACAGCAACAGCAATCTATGCTTCGTCTAGAGCAACGCTTAGGCAACCTGGAAGCTGAGAAAGCTAAAGGCATCTTCCCTAGCCAACCCATCGCTAACCCAAAAGGAAATGCCAAAGGAGCAGTATATGAGATCGGTTCCCAATCTCAGAGCCAGAATGAGAATTGTCAAGGGGAGGTGCAAGCTGTAACCACCCTACGATCTGGAAAAACTGTGGACATGGGAGTCCAATTACCGCCGGAGCCATCTCAAGCACCCATCACTCGTACAGAGGAAACTAGTACCAATCCTACCTCTGCTTCTTCTACCTCTGCACCAACATCAGATATCCCTGTGCAGAAATCAAAGGCTAAAGACAAATCCATTTGTCGAGTAAAGCCTCCCTTCCCGGACAGACTTGTCCAAGATAAGCGGGATCAGCAATTCTCAGAGATCTTAGACGTCTTTCAAGACGTCCAGATCAATATCCCATTCCTTTCCGCTATCAAGCAAATCGCCTCCTATGCCAAATTCCTCAAGGACTTGTGCACAGTTAAGCGGCGTACGCATGTACCCAAAGCTGCCTTCTTGGCCGAAAAAACTACCGCGTTCATTCAACGCAACAGTGTGATCAAACACAAGGATCCAGGTAGCCCAACTGTCCAATGTGAAATTGGAGACAACTTTAGCTGCACTGCCTTGCTAGATTTAGGGGCTAGCGTTAACCTCATACCATTCTCGGTATATCAGCAGTTAGGACTGAAAGATATGAAGCCTACCAATGTCACCCTCAAATTAGCTGATCAATCCATCAAGATTCTAAGAGGAATCATTGAAGATGTCCTAGTAAAGGTCGCTGACTTTTATTATCCTGTGGACTTTATCATTCTCGACACCGAGCCGTGTCAAGATAACCGCATTCCGGTCATCTTAGGCCATCCATTCCTTGCCACTGCGAATGCACACATCGGGTGCCGGGACGGAAACATGTCCATTGCTTTCGAAAACCTCAAAGCTAAGGTCAATATCTTTCGTCTAATGCAACAAGATGCCGATCGTGATGTGGCCGATGAAATGTGTGCCGTTGAGAGTCTAATCCCGGACTCCACCGAAGATATTCTTAAGCAGTGTCTAGAACACTTTGGAGCTGACTTTGCAACAGAGTCAGCTATTTTTGATCTCAATGATCTTTTGGAGACTGCTCCACTGATAGAGATCCCCGCTCCACTCATCGAGTTTGAGCCTCTGATAACCATGGCCAGAGAACCTATCCTTCTTTTTCCTACTGAAGTCAAACCTCTTCAATTAGTGTCTTCTGTGACACCTACTTCAACTCCATCTGCTCCAACATTGGAGCTTAAGCCTCTTCCCCTAGATCTTTCCTATGCCTATCTTGGTCCTAAGGAAACCTACCCTGTCATTATTGCTTCCGCTTTGTCTGCGAGTGAAAGTAAGAAATTTCTAGAGTTGCTCAACAAGTACAAATCTGCGATCGGTTGGACTATAGATGATATTCGAGGCATAGACCCCTCGGTGTGCCAACATCACATCTACCTCGAGGATGAATCCAAAACCTCTCGAGAACACCAGAGGAGGTTGAACCCCGTCTTGAAGGATGTAGTCCGAGACGAGGTCCTTAAATTATTAGATGCGGGTATCATCTACCCCATCTCCGATAGCAAATGGGTGAGTCCTATTCATGTCGTCCCTAAAAAGGCAGGATTCACAGTTGTGGAAAATGAGAATAAGGAAATGGTCACCCAGCGCCTGAAGAAAGGGTGAGAGTCTGCATCGATTACCGACGACTCAACACCAACACTAGGAAGGACCATTTTCCTTTACCCTTCATAGACCAAATGTTGGAGAGACTAGCAGGTCACTCCTATTACTGCTTCCTTGATGGTTACTCAGGGTATAATCAAATACCCATCGCCCCTGAGGATCACGAGAAAACAACTTTTACCTGTCCCTTTGGCACTTTTGCCTACAAACGCATGCCCTTTGGCCTCTGCAATGCACCCGCGACCTTTCAAAGGTGTATGATGAGTATATTCTCTGACATGGTGGAAAAATTCCTCGAAATCTTTATGGACGACTTCTCAGTCTTTGGGTCATCCTTTGATGACTGTCTGAACCATCTAGGGCTTGTACTTCAACGCGGTCAGGACAAGCAACTTGTCCTCAATTGGGAGAAATGCCACTTCATGGTGACGTAGGGCATTGTTCTGGGACATGTCATTTCCCATCAGGGCATTCAGGTCGACAAACCTAAAATCGATATCATCTCGACCTTGCCTACTCCTAAGTCTGTGCGTGACATCCGGTCCTTTTTGGGACACAGAGGATTCTATAGGCGATTCATCAAAGACTTCTCTCAAATCGCTCGACCTCTGTCCCATCTTCTGGCTAAAGATAGTCCTTTCGACTTTAATGCTGACTGTGTCAAGGCATTTGAGCGTCTCAAATCTGAGCTCACTACTGCGTCCATTATCCGTTCCCCGGACTGGACTCTACCTTTCGAGGTAATGTGCGATGCTTCTGACTATGCCTTAGGAGCCGTTCTAGGGCAGAGAGTTGACAAAAGGTCACACGTGATCTACTACGCGAGCAAAACTCTTAACTCTGCCCAAATGAATTACTCCACTACTGAGAAAGAACTTCTGGCGGTAGTCTTCGCCCTTGATAAATTCCGTCAGTACCTCTTAGCCACTAAGATGGTCGTCTACACTGATCATACAGCCCTTCGTTATCTCATGTCGAAAAAGGAAACCAAGCTTCGATTAATTCAATGGATTCTCTTACTGCAGGAATTCGACCTCGAGATTAAGGATAAGAAAGGAACTGAGAATGTAGTGGCTGATCACTTGTCTAGACTGACTTTAGAATCATCCTTCGACACCTAGCCCGTCCTTGAAACCTTTCCAGACGAACAACTGTTCGCTATCTCCGTTCATCCATGGTATGCTGACATTGTCAACTACCTTGTCACTGAAGAAATGCCTTCACACTGGTCAAAACAGGACAAAAGCCAATTCCTAGCAAGAGTTAAGTACTACTCTTGGGATGACCCTTATTTGTATAAATACTATCCTGACCAGATCATTCGTCTCTGTGTCCCTGAGTCGGACCAACTCAATATCTTGTCCTCATGTCATGACCAACCTTGTGGTGGTCATTTCAGCACTAAGAAGACTGTAGAAAAAGTTCCGCAATGCGGATTCTACTGGCCCACATTATTTAAAGATGCCCACATCTACAGCAAAACCTGTCCTAATTGCCAGCATCTAGGCCGCATCTCCCAGAGGAACATGATGCCCCTAACTCCCATCCAGGTCGATGAAATATTTGACATTTGGGGCATCGACTTCATGGGCCCCTTTCCCATTTCCTATGGTTTTGAGTACATTCTCCTTGCGGTAGATTATGTATCCAAATGGATAGAAGCCATTCCCACCAAGACCAATGACCACAAAGTGGTGGTCAAATTCCTAAAGGAGTTCATCTTCGCCCGATTCGGTGCCCCTAAGGCCATCGTTAGTGATGGGGGCACCCATTTCTGCAATAGGATATTCGAGAAATTAATGAAAAAATATGGGATAACCCACAAGGTTGCCCTAGCTTATCATCCGCAGACTAGTGGTCAAGTAGAGGTTTCTAATCGTCAGATCAAGCAGATCTTGGAGAAGACAGTCAATACCACACGTAAAGACTGGTCTACTCGTCTCACTGATGCTTTATGGGCATACAGAACTGCCTACAAGACACCACTCAATATGTCTCTCTATCGTCTCGTCTTTGGGAAACCCTTTCATCTATCGGTAGAGATTGAACATCGTGCTCTGTGGGCCATTAAGAAGCTCAACTTCGATCTCGACTCTGCAGGGGAGGAGCGAAAACTTCAAATGAATGAGTTAGAAGAACTCAGAAATGATGCCTACAACTTGTCCAAGAATTATAAAGCAAAAATGAAGTGGATACATGACAAGAGCATCCTCAGGAAAGAGTTCCATCCAGGACAGAAGGTCCTTCTTTATAATTCCCATCTTCATCTCTTCCCTGGGAAATTGAAATCTAGGTGGACCGGTCCTTATACGGTCACAGCAGTCACACCCTTTGGGGCAATTACTATTAAGGATCCCAAGGATCACTCCTCTTTTCAGGTCAACAGGCAGCGTCTAAAATAGTTCCATGAACTTGACGTATTGTTCATTCAGACTTTTGAGATCGATCTCATCGATCCTGTCTATGTCGACTGATGATCCACTCAGTCTCCTATGCTCCAACTTGGTTGGGGGTGCCTGTCACCCCCGTTGTGTCTGGCTGAAGACGTAAAACTTAGCGCTTTCGGAAAGGCAATTCCGGTATTCCTAGTGTACATGAGTCTCATGCATTTGTTATTATTGTTATATCTTTGGACATGCAGGTACATTCATTCTTCCGATCATCAGGTATCACACTGTCGAGTTTCTACCGACTTGGTAACATCCTCCCTGAACCTTTGCATCATCATCACTGATTTTTCATCATTTTATGTCCCGGTCATGAGCACCGAGGACGATGCTGTATTTTGGTTGGGGGTGGGTATTTACCAAAACTCATGTCTTCATTTTGATAAAAAAAAATATTGTTTTTGGGGTGATTTCCGATGTTCTCCAAAAGTTTTCTAGAATTTCAAAAATGTGTCAAATACCCTGACTTTGATTAGCTGAAAACCTCGTTAAGTCAGTATTGAGGATGTCAATTTTAGTTGGCGTTGAGTCAAGTCAAGTGTGACTATAGCAGGTTTGAAAACTTAGAAAAACTCAGATTCGGCACAATTGTACACTATCAACATCAGAGTCATCCTAAATTTGGAAATTCTAGAGATCCTGTGAGAAGAATAGTGGAGACCTAACCCTATGAGCTTTCGAGCCTTTAATCATTTCAGAGGGTTATACAACAAATCTGAGTCACTAGATGACTCACTATTCTTCATGCCCGCAATATTCGTTGAGAGATCTCATTATCTTTTGCTTCGATCATAAAACTCGGAACGACATCAACATTGGATTACTACGACAGAACCTTCTCTGTATCCAATCAAGACAGTATACATGATAGTGCAAACCCTAGAAAATGATTTAGGCCATTTTTCTGAACCATTCAGCCTTTTTACTCACCTGAATTATACTTCACTAGAAACCCCTTGAGCCATTCTATAAAAGCCTTTTCTTTGTAAACCCATCAACCTAAAATCCAGTCCAGCTACGAAGCATGACTGTCTACCCTTATTTTGAGATGGACAAAAGAATAACTGATATGGGTGTACCGTAAAAAGAAAAGTAAAGAAGAAGAATCAAAAGGAAAAGAAAGTGGTTCAAGCTGAAAACAAATAATGGAAAGAAAGTATGAAAAAGAGCTGAAAAGAAATTGAGTAGTCTCAAAAATATCAAGAAAAAGAGAAAAATACGAAAAAAAGGAAAAAGAACCAGATAATGGTGTTACGCCGCAGGAAAAATGCAAGAAAATGGCAATATCCTCTCAAGATCTTTGAAATCCTGTATCCCTTTATTTTTCTACACCGGACCTAAGCCTCATTATAACCCAGGAAAGTCCTATTTGATTCTAGGATAGCACGATCATAAAATGTGGAGATCGGAGAAGGAGAAGCTATAGAGTTTGATCTGACGTTCCCGAGTGAAGTGGTATTCCAATCATGAGATCTTCTTCTGTTAAAGATGTCATTTCTTTAAATAATACATATGTAAGATCTTTGCTTTCATATATCAACACATCTCCTCACATATAAATTGAGAGAAAAGAAGAAAACCCTTCTTGTGTGATTCTATTCTGAGTGCTAAACATGTGAGATTTGAGGTCGAGGCATAAAAACTTAGAGGTGATCTGGAAATCTTTACTGTCGGATGATGAGAATGTTGAGCACACACACACGCAGAGTCTGACTATTCTGGGTCATGATTATCAGTCTGTAGTCTTGCCAAAACTTTCAAACTCTCCGCTAGCATGTAACTATTTTTGCATCCATTCAATGATTTGACGAACGGTGTTTTCCCGGAGCTAATGTGAAAGTGTGCAGCATGTGCAGAGCCCTTTTAAGCTCATTTATTTCGCACTAATTGCCAACGATTGGCAATATGCTGGTTGGGGGTTGTGATACTCGCTCAAAAGTGCTTATTTTAAGCAATTATCCTTTTAGCGTTATTGCATTCTCCTACGTTAAAATGCTCTATTTATCTACTTTTCTACGTAAGAGTCTTTTCTGTTGCATAGAACACACTTTTCTGGACAAAATGGTATATTTGCATGCATTAAACACATTTTCGGAAGTCTAGACATGAAGTCATTCTGATAGAGTCTCATTACGCGCTTCTTCTAACGCAGGAAACCCTGATGGGACAGTTCTCGAGACTTGCGAGCCCACATCGATCAGGAAAGCCCATTATCAAAGCTTAAAGAGCCCACATGCTATGATTAGAAGATATGGGCCAAATATTGGCTGAATAAGAGGACCAAAAGGCCGGCCCAAAGAACGAAGAGAGTAGGAGAGCCAATGACCAAAAGACGAACTAAAGCGTTTAAAGCCACATGAGTCAACAAGGAATGATAGTCTACTCTACTGGAAAAGCGTGAGGATGGTCACAGTGAAGACCAGGGTTCCAGACCCTCTGCCAATACTTTTATCTTCATTTTCTGATACTTTCTCTCTCATCTCTCCTTATTCTCTCTCTCTCTTCATCTCTCGGTCCTCGAATCTACTGACCTAACCCCAGAACTCCTGTCCATCGGCTCTATCTCATCTCCCTTAGCTTTCTGATCGTTGGATCTTCCATCGGACCGTTGGATCTCTCTAGATCCGTCGATCTACCAATCTGGGTCCCAATCAAGTCACCATCCATCCGATCGCCATCAGACTGTCTGTCACATCATCTTGTGAGACGATGGACATCATCAATCCATGTGGGCCAGTAGCCGGGCCCATCATCATCGACCCGCTGTCCGACCAGTTAGTGGACCCCGTGAATTTTAAAATAATTTTAATTAAATTTTAAAAAATGGGGGGTCCACTAAATGGGGACATTCCCCAAAGAAAAGTAGACTTTTACTTAAAAAAATATATATATATTTTTTTTTTATTTCAAAAATTCCCTAATTTCCATTAATGGAAACTAAGGAGCTTTAAAAGGGGAAGGAGAAGGGTTCTTTGGAACCCTAATCCCCCTCCAATCTCTTGCTCTATCTCCCCAAAACCGTTCCCTACCCCTTCTCTTTCCTTCTCCTCCTTCTTCTTCTTCTTTTCCTCCACTCCTTCCTCTCCGGCGAGCCACCACCGGACTGGTACGCCGGCTCCACCATCTTCTTCTTCTTCTTCTGTGCTGCACCTTTGTGTAGCACCACTGCTGTTGCTCTACCCACAGCAACAGATCATCTGCCCCCTTGCTGGTACACCGGCGCACCACCTCTGCCATTAACGATTCCGCCACCACCATCATCATCTCCACCTCGCGCCGCCCACTTGCTGCCCTGTTGGACCATGTGCATCGCCTGCCTCCTCACCTCAGGCCTTCTGCCCCTGCAACCACCATCAAACGGTGCTGGTTAACGGCGCTGCAACCAGCACCGCCTCCTCCTTCTCCAACCGTCGGACTACCTCACGACTGCCCCTCCTTGCTCGCCGTTCCACCTCCTCTACCACCAGAACCCAACGGAGGTTCCCACATTGCTGCAACTTTGGTTGCCGCCCCAATCAACGGCCAGCAACCCCTTCTCCACCTGCTGCTCCGTCCTCCTCCTTGCTCCACCTGCAACAGCGCCTCAGCCTTGCATCTCCACCACAGATCACAGTTGCACCATTCTTAACGACCTGCAGCTTTTAGTTGTCGGATCCTGTCCCCCACCTCCTTCTCTTCCACATCTCAAGGCCGTGGAGAACATCAAAACCGCCTTCATCAATGTCTCTACACCTTGTTGTTCACACTTGTCTACACCGCCCAGCCCAACCACCACTTGCAACTCCGGAAGGTGTTGAGGAGGACGCCTCACCATCATATAGAGCATCACCACCCTCCTCTTTGTTGCCTTTGCAGCCTGCAACTTGCACCACAGACCTGCCACACCTCAGCAACTCCGGTGAACACCGACGTTGCTTCTTTACCAGCAACGACCCTGCAACATTGCCCAACCCATCTTCTAGTGCAACACCAGACCGTGGACGCCCTTCCTTGGCCTGCTGGGTAGCAACGCACATCATCACCACTACAAAATAGCAACTTCTTTGTTGTCCACACTTCCTCTTTGAGCAATCTCGCAGGTTGCCCCTCTATGGTTTCACGTCCATGTTCTCTCGGGGAAAACCAACACATCTTCTCTCTTAATGGATAACCTAGGCCGAACCACTCACCAGGCCGATCCACATCTTGGCAAAATCATTGCCATCTTCATGGTAAGTTGTCCCAAGGTAGATCTCTCTCTTTAGATTTCTCGCTCTTTAGTCTCTTTCTCTCTCTAAATTTTCTCATTTCTCTCTCTAAAATCCTCATTCTCTCTCTACTTGGTCTCTTTCTCTATTCCTCTTTTATCTCTCTAAAAGTAGTTTCTCTCTCTAGTTTTTATTGCTTTCTAGTGTAATTTGCTTTAAGTTATTTACATAGATTTCCATTCAAAAGCAATGTAATTCCTATAATTTTCAATACAAGTTAAGTTCGATCAGTATTGCATTATTTCACTTTTTAGTAATGTGTTGATTTTCATGATTCTCTCTCTAAAAATTAAAAAAAATCATGTTTTAAAATCTCGTGATCATCATCCTCACCACTCCATCTTTCTTAGTGACAATTTCTGAGAAAATTTTATCATTTCATGTTCACTACTTGCACAAACTAACCCCGAGTGCGAATCGACATCCGACACGAATCCCTATACAAAGATCTAAAATTTTGCAGGATTTAAGAACTGGATCAATTACAAATCCTGTTGAGATTAGGGTTTCCGTAACCAACGATGCGGAAAAATCCTACTTTCACTCACACCTAGACCATATGGACTTCATAGGTTATCCTAGACTTGACTTAAGAGAATTAAATTTATTTAATTAATTCATAATGAACCTCACGTAGATTGTAAAACAACCTAGTTGATTAACGAACTTAACCTAACTCTGATAATTGAATAATCGCGTAGGATCATTCTAGGGTTACTTTCGCACCTAAATATTTTTATACTTAGTGGGTTTTCGAATGAACCTTAGTAGTCTAATTGACATAATTGGATCACTAGGGGACATTAATGGATCACCTCTGGGTTCGGGTATGGGTCGATCCATGGATATTCGGGTCGTATCCGGGTATCCAAAACTGGGGCGTGACACTACTCATAGTCTTCGTCCTCATCCCAAAAGAGAAATAATTTCGTAGAACCCTAAAAATCTCTTAAAGGATAATTTTGTTATTTCAATAGATTAAGATAATTTTGACTTTTTATGCCTATTTTGACTCTATTTAACCATTAAAAAATTTTATTTGACTTTCGGGTATTTTTTAGAAAAAATAATTTTTAGGACTTTTTGGTGACTTTCATATGGGCCCACATGGGCTTGGTATGGCCCATGATTTGAGAACTATTTTGAGGCTCATATATATGCATTATAACTTTTATGTTAATTTTATAATTATTTTATTAAGAATATTCACATAACTTATGACTTTAATTAATTAATTTCTTATGTTTTAAAATGCATAAGAATAGTACATGTATATTTAAGTGATTATGCGTATGTCATACACCCTACTCCTAGCATTTAAAAAGAGAATGACATGAGACTAGCTATAATTTAATTTTCAAAGAAACCCATTTGCTTATGTGGCTGCCACATGTACCAATAAACACTAGTTATAAATAAAATATCATATTTAATAACTATCTTTAATTTTTCAAAGTGATACTTAAGAGATTATTCTAGTTTTTTTCTATGTAGAAATTGTAAAAACTTTTTGGGAATAAATCACACTTTAAAAATCAACTCCTTTGTAATTAAAGTTTAGAAACTTATTTTTAGCCATTAAGAAACTTTACCCCTTAAGTAAACTCATTTGCTAACCTAAACCTAACTTTGTTAACTTAAGCATTTTGAAAGGCTATATAAAGCCCATAGGAGATATCATTTTCTTATCAAACCATTAGATGTTGGCTAAAACTCTCCCCCTGTTCTCTTATGTTGATTTTTCCTTTCTTTCTCAAGACTCTAGCATTTTCCCTATTTTGTGACAGAATTTGTGAAATACCATAAAGCAAGAAGGGGATTAGAAGATAAGAAGAAAGATAAGGAAAAAAGAAGAAAAGAATACATCGCAAAATTCTTATATATTTTTAAACACATAAGGTAGGTCGATCTTCATCTCGATGGTGCCATGGCTAATTTCAATCTACTATGATATATATGCATGTTTTACATTCAAATAGACTTTTGTATAATATTAAAAATTTGTTATTTGATTTAATACATTATTTATGGATTTTATAAAGCATTCTAGATATATTAAATGCTTGCATTATTTTGGAGTTTTTGGATTTATACAAAAAATCAAAACTTTTGGATTTATACAAAAAATCAAAACTTGTAGAGGTCATTTAGATTCCTTCTCAAGTTTGGATCAATTTGAATTTTTGAGTGTAATGAGATTACAACGTCAAGTATCACATACTTGAAATTCAGCCCGATTTAATCTCTAGATCTTGAGTTATGATTTTCACATTATTTGTCCCATTTAGGGATTCATTTTTTACAAATTTCTCATATACTTGTTTTATTACACATTGATCATTGTACACGCATTCGTATTGATTCCATATCATGTTATAAGACTTGGAATAATTGGAAAAGAAATGGTGAATGTGCATGGATTCACGGTTAAGGGTTTTGTGGCCTGTCGTGCCGAAATCCTTGGGTTGTGATCCCAAAAGAGCAAGAAGGGCCCGGAGCCCTGAGGTGCAAAGCCTCAACCCCCTTGGTACCATGTGGTGATATTTTGGCATACTTGTATTAAGTAGCCTCGTGGGTTTTACTAGTAAATGTATATTCATCAAATATTTTATTCTAAGAAATTTGGCCAAACTAGACTTATCGACAACTGTGAATTTTATGATATATATATATCCGGATTGATTTGTCATGTTTAGCCGCTCATTCCCATGGACACATGGATGTTGGAGTGTGCCTATTGAGCTTCCCAACTCACCCTGCTTGCTTATCATTTTTTAGATTTGCCCGATGGAGCGGGTGTTTTGCCAATTCGATGAAACGGAGGATTAATTCTTATTATGCTTTATTTCAATTAGACCTGATGATATTCGCTAAAAAGTGTGTATTTTCCACTGTTATCTTCTAAGCGTTTTCACACTCTCCTACGTTAAAATGCTTTATTTATCTACTTTTCTACGTAAGAGTCTCTTTTGTTGCATAAAACATACTTTTCTAGACGAAATGGTATATTTGCATGCATTAAACACATTTTCGGAAGTCTAGACATTGAGTTGTTCTGATAAAGTCTCATTACGCACTTCTTCTGTCGCAGGAAACCCCGATGGGACAATTAGCGAGACTTACGAGCCCACATCGATCAGGAAAGCCCATTATCAAAGCTTAAAAAGCCCACATGCTATGACTAGAAGATATGGGCCAAAAATGGGCTGAATAAGAGGACCAAAAAGCCAGCCCAAAGAAGGAAGAGAGTAGGAGAGCCAATAACCAAGAGACAGACCAAAGCGTTTAAAGCCACATGAGTCAGCAAGGAATGATAGTCTACTCTACTAGAAAAGCGTGAAGATGGTCACAGTGAAGACCAGGGTTCCAGACCCTCTACCAATACTTTTATCTCCCTTTTCTGATATTTTCTCTCTCATCTCTCCTTATTCTCTCTCTCTTCATCTCTCGGTCATCAAATCTACTGACCTAACCCCAGAACTCCTGTCCATTGGCTCTGTCTCATCTCCCTTAGCTTTCTGACCGTTGGATCTTTAATCGGACCATTGGATCTTCCGCCGGACCGTTTGATCTCTCTAGATCCGTTGATCTATCAATCTGGGTCCCAATCAAGTCACCATCCATCCGATCGCCATCAGATTGTCTGTCACATCATCTTGTGAGACGATGGACATCATCATTCCATGTGGGCCAGTAGCCAGGCCCATCATCATCGACCCGTTGTCCGACCATTTAGTGGACCCCGTGAATTTCAAAATAATTTCAATTAAATTTTAAAAAAATGGGGGATCCACTAAATGGGGAAATTCCCCAAAGAAAAGTAGGGTTTTACTTAAAAAAAAAAAATTTATTTTTCTTATTTTTTATTTTCAAAAAATCCCTATTTCCATTAAAGGAAATAGGGACCTTTAAAAGGGAAAGGAGAAGGGTTCGTTTGAACCCTAATCCCCATCATTTCTTCTCCTTTCCCTCCCCAAAACCTTCCCCCACGTTCTACCCTTCCTCCTCTCCTTCTTTTCTCCTCCTCTTCTTCTTCTTCTTCTTCTTCATCTTCTTTTTCCTTCTTCTCTTTTTCTTCGGCCAGAGTTCTGCAACTCCGGCCACGCGCCTCGCCCTTTTTCTTCTTCTTCTTCTTCTTCTTCTTCTTCTTCTTCTTCTTCTTCTTCTCTCCTCTATCTTCTTCTTCTTGTTTTTTTTTTTCTTCTTATTCCTCTTCACGTCCTCACCGGAGTTGCAGGCTGCAACTCCGGTCGCCATCGCATCAGCGCCTCTTGCAGCACCACATCAACACCACCAGCACCGCCTGCTGCCCCATCCCCTGCGCTGCCACCTCCCTTTACAACCACCGTACGCCCCCGTTGCCTCCTCTCACGATCTCCACGTTTCTCTCTTGGAGAAAACTCTCTAACCACCACCATTTCATCTTCACACCGCCCAGCACTCCCTCCACGACCTGCAACTTTGAGTTGCAGGTCTGAAACGGTGCCTGCCGGACTTCCTTGCTCATCACCGTTCGAAACGGCAACGCCTTGGCCACCCAAGATCATTTCGGCTCCCTTTTTCCTCACCATCACCGTCATTTATCTTCTCCGGGCAGACCTGCAACTCCGGCAGGTCTGCAACACCACTGCACAAGTCGTTCTCTTTCTTGCTGTCCAAGCCCTCAACCTTAAGCTCTTCATCTCCTTCACCGTTTCTTGAAGAGAAACCAGAAAAAGACAAAAAAAAAAAAAAAAAAAGAGGAGAAGAAGCCGTCTATCTTGCTGCTGCTAGCAGCCACCTTCACCACCGTTGGATCCACCACAAGGCATCTCCTTGCTGTTGGTTTGAGCACGCCCAGCACCGTCTCCATCAAAGACTGCCGCCCCTCTCATCTTGCTCCACATGCTGCCTCTTGGCAGCACCAACCAGCCACCACATCACGCCTGCAACACCTGCAGGCCGTCACCTTCATCTCCACCGAACTAGTCACCACCGTGTGATGCATCCTCTCTGGCCAGCAACCACTTGAAGCTTTTCATCACATGGCTCCCACCAAGGATCGAACCTCCATTCTCCCATGCTAGCCTGCATTACCCCCACTACATCACCGCCTCTCCACCACTGCCGTTAGCTCCTCCATCCGATAGCATCATCTCTTGCAACGGGTTGTTGACTTCACATGTGGAGCACCACGCTTCAAGAGGCCGTTTGCACCATTTTTCCTTCTCCTCCTCCCTTGGAGATCCCACGAGCAGATCATCTTCGTCATGCATCATTCCCAAGGTCTAATCCTTCCATCTCATGGCTGTAAGGTAAGACTTGGTATTTCTCTCTCTAGTTATCACTTCTTTCTCTAAAATTCTTCTCTCTCTAGAAAAGTGAGTTTTCTCTCTCTAGGGTTGACTCACTTTTATTCTCTTTCTCTCTCTAGCTTAATCCATAGTTCTTTTAGGACTTTAGTGTTTTATTTTCTTTTGAGCATTGTAATAACTTTTGAATTTTAAGTGATGAGTTACTTTTATTGATCGTGGTTTGATTTCGTTCATGAATACTTTTGTTAGCTTATAATAGTTTCTCTTTCTAAAAATATCAGAAGTTGTTTTAAAAAAAAAAAAAAAAGATCAATCACCATTCTCACCTCTCCATCAAAAATTTATCATTTTATGTTCAGAGTTGCACTAACCCGACTAATCCCGAGTGCGGATCGACATCCAACACGAATCCCTATACAAATCTCTCACATTTGCAGGATTAAAATGCGAATCAAATTATAAATGTGTTGATTCTAGGGTCGTTCTCTCAACGACGGAAAAACCCTAGTTTCAAATGGCACCGTTGCCGCTCGGGTGTACGGGAGTACGAAAAAGGACGTAAAGACGGAATTGGAAAGTTGCCAAATCGGAAAGCTGCTCAATTTGGACAACTCAACCTTTTCGAGAAACTTTTTATTTTTTTTGTTTTTAGTGATTTTTAGCGGTCTTTTAAATTATTACTTTTAATGCCTCGGAAGGCCAAGTGCAAAGTTGTAATAATTTAGAAATTTTACTGCTTTCCAAATAACTGCTAGATCTTGTTCTAGGGTTTTTTAGAAACCCTAGATTAAGTGGAAAATACCAAAAAAATAAAAAAATCAAAATTCAAACAAATTAGGGTTTTATATTTTGCAGATTTTTAGAAATCACCAATCCAGGATTTGCGATTTTTGGAAAGATTCAAAAATCTTGAAACTCTGCTTAATTAGGGTTTCCCCTCTTAGAAGTTTCCACTTTAGAGGAATTTCCATCTTTAGAAATCCTCCGAATTTGGAAAAGTCTGCAAAAGGAAACACCCCAAATCTAGCAGAATTTCAATTTTGAGAAATTTCCCAAAATTGTAAGGGATCTCGCAATCAAATCTTTCTTGGAAGATCTCCATAGTTCGGAAAACTTTCAAATCTAGATATTTTCCAATCTGGGAATTCCTAAATTTTAACCCATCTCGAATTTGGAAACTAATTCAAACACTTGCCTAAATCCAGTACTTGTTTAGTGAACCCTAAAAGGCAAGGATCTTCCACATAGAATCCCAAATACCTAGACCGTGTGATCTAACTTTTCTATAGGAACACGATCCAGTGTGGGTAGGGAGCGAAAGCTCAAAGAGGTGGAGTCGGGCCCAAGCCCATTAGGATACCCCTCCCTAACCCACGGAGGCGACCCCGTGGCGTGGCCCACGGGAGGTAAGTCCCTATCCTCGCCTTGAGTGCGATACGGTGTTATTGGGTGCATCATTGTCGCTTGTCTATTTGCTTTTGCATACATATTCTTCGACTTGTGTGGCGTGGCCGTTAATCAATCAACTTTAAGAGAGCAGACCCAGCTCCAAAATTGAAACTGGTGGGATTTCATCACCCACCTCATCATTCCAACTAATTTGATCCCAAGGCTCCATTTAATTAAAAAGAATCAAGAAGTAGAGCCAATTAGCCCGGTGTTCGAGGAAAAATCCACACAAAGCGAGCCCGCTTAACATCCAATCGAAATAAGACCACGAGCGCGGGTCCCTGTTGTCTGACACACCCATAAGTCCCTGCTACTCAAGTACACTGAGCTCGACGTGGCATCTTAGACTATTCAGCGGTTAGTTGCGTGTGGACTAGGAACACGCACCAACCCTAGCTTAACCCGAGGGAACACTCTTCTTATACACTTGACCAATCTGGTTAGTCTGGGACGTACTTAAGACAGCCATTGTGCCGCACGTCTATCTAGGCTTCGGATGGCCTTGTTGTTGACTAGAGTTAGTACTCAAGGATTCACTCTGAAGAGTGTAGCCTGGTGAGAACCTCTGAGTGCAAACAGTTAGTCCGGTGGCTAAAAGATAAACCAGTGGTCCGCCCACTGTCAAAATCTACTCTAGCCCCAAAACTAACAAGATAATGCCTAAAATATATCCTGATTGTTTAGAATAGGATTATTTGTGCTTGGTGTGCATCATTTAGGATTACTACTCCAGTGTCTCCTTTTGGCAATTTTTTGCCAAATCTTGGGCTTGCTTTTTCAAGTAGAAGCCCGGTTGGACCTGTCCTAACCTTCGACTGACTTGATCTGAGAGTTAGTCCACTGCACCCCTTTATCTCCTCTGATGGCAGATGAACGGCCTCTGTATGAGACCTACTACAATTTCTGTGAGAATCTATGTGATCACTCTCAACAAGGGTATGACAATTCTGCGTATCATCATGATACTCCAGTCTCACACACTTCTACAGGGTATGATAATCACCGAGATCTAGGGTACAATTCTGTACTCCAAGAGCTTGAAAATTTAGTCTCTACCCTTCGTGCCGTGGTCCAGCAACCTGTGCACAATTCCCAATCTATAGAATATTACCCTCCTATCCAGCAAGATGTCTGTACCTTTCCATCTCCAATGCAGACCTCCTATGACAATACTTATTATCCGGACAATAGGAGTCACCATAACTTTGGTTGGGAACAGTCTGCCCTCCCGTAATAACTGTCGCAGGATAATTATCGCAATCCTAGTACCCGTCATATCCACAGAATGACTATTCTGATTAATAGTGGGCCCCTCAGGATTTTTCCAGAGTCCGCAACTAGTCCCAGACTCCACTCTGCCTTACAACTTTCATACCCAGTTGGACTATAATCAAGAGTTGGCACCTCAGCTCCCCTTGGCTGAACCGCTTCCGTTGGCTACTAAACCATGTCTAGAGGACCTTCTCTCTTAGTACATTGCCCAGCAACAACAGTATTTCCAAGGTCTAGAGCACCAACAACAGCAATCTATGGAGAGCTTGGAGCAACGTCTAGTTCAATTAGAAAATGAGAGAGAGGCAGTCAACTGCACTGGCCCACCAATATCCTATCCTGAGGAGAGTGACATGGCCACTGTCTATAATGAGGAGTCGCACAATTGGACCACGTACCAGAATTGCCAGGATGAAATAGAAGTTGTTACCACCCCTAGATCAAGCCCGATTATTGAGGAACCAGTGTATCCTTATGCGGTGCCTTTAACAGCACCAAATCCTAAACCTACCTCAGAGCAACTTATTTCTCACTCTACCTCTGTTGACCCTGATGTCGATCTCCATGACACTGAGCTGTGTCTCGATCGTAGGATCTCAACTGTCCTAAATCTACCGTTCCTCCCCAGTTCCTTTAGATTGTGCAACAATAGTGATGAACCCGAGTCTCAATCTTTGGTGCCCTTAACAGCACCAACTTCTGGACCGAGCATAGAGGAACTTAGTTCCATCTCTATCTCTAATAATTCTTTCTCTACCCTGGATGCAGACATTCCTACTGATGAGCCATGTCTAGAACATGGGACTCCCGCTGTCCTGGACCTACTGATCCCCACCGAGGAGGAACATATTGAGTGCAGGGATTGGAACATCCCTCTCAAATTTGAAAACCTCGAGGGAGAGGTCAACAGTTTTCACCCGCCACCCTACGTCGATATTATCGATGACCCGTGTGCCGTAGAGAGTCTAATTCAGGACTCTCCCGAAGATAAATTATCCAAGTATCATGAACACTTTGAGTCTGACTTCATCTCGGAGTCTGACAATTCTAGTATTACTGATCTGCAAGAGTCTGCTCCATTCCGATACGTTCCTGCTAAACTCAATGAGTTTTCGGCTCTACTAACCATGGTCAAAGAATCCCCTACTCCTGTCCTCTCAGTTTTTACTGAGAAGCTTCAATCCCTCCCTACTCAACTACACACTTTTATAGGGCTACTCAGAGAACTTACTGTCATTCTCTCAGTCTACACTAAGAAAGACATGTTCTACACAGGTATACCTAGACAAGGGATAGGATAGTTGTTTCCGTTCCACCTTAGGTGTCAGGAAGACTGCAGATTCACTCAGTCTCCATGAGTTTTAACCTGGTTGGGGGTACTTGATATACCCCCGTCATGTCTGGCTGAAGACCTAAAACTTAACGCTTTCGGAAAGGCAATTCCGGTATTCCTAGAGTACATGAGTCTCATGCATTTGTTATTATTGTTATATCTTTGGAAATGCAGGTACATTCATTCTTCCGATCATCAGGTATCACACACTGTCGAGTTTCTACTGACTTGGTAACATCCTCCCTGAACCTTTGCATCATCATCACCGATTTTTCATCATTTTATGTCCCGATCATGAGCATCGAGGACGGTGCTGTATTTTGGTTGGGGGTGGGTATTTACCAAAACTCATGTCTTCATTTTGATAAAAAAAAAAATTATTATTTTTGGGGTGATTTCCGATGTTCTCCAAAAGTTTTCTAGAATTTCAAAAATGTGTCAAATACCTTGACTTTGATTAGCTGAAAACCTCCGTTAAGTCAGTATTGAGGATGTTAATTTTTGTTTAAAGTTAGCGTTGAGTCAAGTTAAGCGTGACTACAGCAGGTTTGAAAACTCAGAAAAACTCATATTCGGCACAATTGTACACTATCAATATCAGAGTCATCCTCAGTTTAGAAATTCTGGAGATCCTGTGAGAATAATTGTGGAGACCTAACCCAGTGAGCTTTCGAGCCTTTAATCAATTCTTTGGGTTATACAATAATTCTGAGTCACAAGATGACTCAATATTCTTCTTGCCCACAATATTCGTTGAGAGATCTCATTATCTTTTGCTTCGATCATAAAACTCGGAATGACATCAAAATTGGATTACTACAACAGAACCTTCTCTGTATCCAGTCAAGACAGTATGCATGGTAGTGCAAACCCTAGAAAATGGTTTAGGCCATTTTTCTGAATCGTTCAGCCTTTTTACTCACCTGAATTATACTTCACTAAAAACCCCTTGAGCCCTTCTATAAAAACATTTTCTTTGTAAACCCATCAACCTAAAACCCAGTCAAGCTATACTAGCTACCCTTATTTTGAGATGGACAAAAGAATAACTGATGTGGGTATACCGTGAAAAGAAAAGTAAAGAAGAAAATTCCAAAGAAAAAAAAAGTGGTTCAAGCTGAAAATAAAATATGGAAAGAAAGTATGAAAAAGAGCTGAAAAGAAATTGAGCAGTCTCAAAAATATCAAGAAAAAGAGAAAAATAAGAAAAAAAGGGAAAAAGAACCAGATGATGGTGCTACATCGCAGAAAAAATACAAGAAAATAGAGATATCCTCTCAAGATCTTTCAAATCCTGTATCCCTTTATTTTTTTACACCAGACCTAAGCCACATTATAACCCAGGAAAGTCCTATTTGATTCTAGGATAGCGCGATCATAAAATGTGGAGATTGGAGAAGGAGAAGCTATAGAGTTTGATCTGACGTTCCCGAGTGAAGTGGTATTCCAATCATGAGATCTTTTTCTGTTAAAGATGTCCTTCCTTTAAATAATATATATGTGAGATCTTTGCTTTCATATATCAACACATCTCCTCACATATAAATTGAGAGAAAAGAAGAAAACCCTTCTTGTGTGATTCTATTCTGAGTGCTAAACATGTGAGATTTGAGGTCGAGGCATAAAAACTTAGAGGTGATCTGAAAATCTTTACTGTCAGATGATGAGAACATTGAGCGCACACACACGCAGAGTCTGACTATTCTGGGTCATGATTATCAGTCTGTAGTCTTGCCAAAACTCTCCAACTCTTCGCTAGCATGTAATTATTTTTGCATCCATTCAATGATTTGATGAACGGTGTTTTCTCGGAGCTAATATGAAAAAGTGTGCAGCATGTGCAGAGCCCTTTTAAGCTCATTTATTTCGCACTTATTGCCAAGGATTGGCAATATGCTAGTTGGGGGTTGTGATATTCGCTTAAAAGTGCATATTTTCCACTGTTATCTTCTAAGCGTTTTCACACTCTCCTACGTTAAAATGCTCTATTTATCTACTTTTCTACGTAAGAGTCTCTTTTATTGTGTAGAACACATTTTTCTGGACGAAATGGTATATTTGCATGCATTAAACACATTTTCGGAAGTCTAGACATTGAGTCGTTCTGATAAAGTCTCATTACACGTTTCTTCTGTCGTAGGAAACCCCGATGGGATAATTCTCGAGACTTACGAACCCACATCGATCAGAAAAGCCCATTATCAACGCTTAAAGAGCCCACACGCTATGATTAGAAGATATGGGCCAAATATGGGCTGAATAAGAGAACCAAAAAGTCGGCCCAAAGAACGAAGAGAGTAGGAGAGCCAATGACCAAGAGATGGACCAAATCGTTTAAAGCCACATGAGTCAGCAAGGAATGATAGTCTACTCTACTAGAAAAGCGTGAGGATGGTCACAGTGAAGACCAGGGTTCCAGACCCTCTGCTAATACTTTTATCTCTATTTTCTGATATTTTCTTTCTCATCTCTCCTTATTCTCTCTCTCTTCATCTCTCGGTCCTTGATTCTACTGACCTAACCCCAGAACACCTGTCCATTGGCTCTTTCTCATCTCCCTTAGCTTTCTGACCGTTGGATCTTCAATCGGACCGTTGGATCTTCCACCGGACCGTTGGATCTCTCTAGATCTGTCGATCTACCAATCTGGGTCCCAATCAAGTCACCATCCATCCGATCGCCATCAGATTGTCTGTCACATCATCTTGTGAGACGATGGACATCATCATTCCATGTGGGCCAGTAGCCGGGTCCATCATCATCGACCCGCTGTCCGACCATTTAGTGGACCCCGTGAATTTCAAAATAATTTCAATTAAATTTTTAAAAAATGGGGGGTCCACTAAATGGGAAAATTCCCCAAAGAAAAGTAGGGTTTTACTTAAAAAAAAAATTTATTTTTCTTATTTTTTATTTTCAAAAAATCTCTATTTCCATTAAAGGAAATAGGGAGCTTTAAAAGGGGAAGGAGAAGGGTTCGTTTGAACCCTAATCCCCCTCCTTTCTTCTCCTTTCTCTCCCCAAAACCTTCCCCCACATTCTACCCTTCCTCCTCTCCTTCTTTCCTCATCTTCTTCTTCTTCTTCTTCTTCTTCTTCATCTTCTTCTTCTTTCTTCTCCTTTTCTCCGGCCGGAGTTCTGCAACTCCGGCCACGCGCCTCGCCCTTCTTCTTCTTCTTCTTCTTCTTCTCTCCTCTATCTTCTTCTTCTTGTTTTTTTTTTCTTCTTGTTCCTCTTCACGTCCTCACCGGAGTTGCAGGCTGCAACTCCGGTTGGCATCGCATCAGCGCCTCTTGCAGCACCACATTAACACCACCAGTACCGCCTGCTGCCCCATCCCCTGCGCTACTGTAATACCCTGAACTTTCGTTCTAGGATATTATAGTAAATTCACCTACTAATGAAAACTTGAAATTTTTTCAGACTCTTATTATTATTTTTATTGTTTAATATCATGTTTCATTCTGACAACTTTGAAAACCTGCTATTTTTTAAACTCACTCTTTAGGGCTAAATTTCTTACTAAAAATAATGAACCATAACTTGCAGGGGACTTTTTCTTTCCCCAGCTAACATTCCAGAACTTTTATAAAAAAATTATATTTGTGGGCCCGAGACACCAAAAATATACCTATTTTATCTTTACCAACTTACCTGTGAAATTTAGAACCTTTCTTGAGACATAAAAATCTTAGACGGAGATTTTGACAAAAATAGTATTTTCGTAATTTTTTAACTTTCATACAATTCTTATATTTTTTCAAAATTAATATTTAATTATATTTTATTTATTTAATAGGAGTGTGGGACTCGCGAATCACTTTCGGGTCATTCCGATGTCATTTGATATTTTTCCGATGCTTTGAACATTTTTTTTATGATTTTTATGTATTTAGACTACTTTTTGTGATTTACGTGTGTATCATGTGTCAATACCTTATTGTATGGACTTTCAAATTATATAATATAGTTTGATTGAATTAATTTATAATTATTTGTGTTATGATTGTTGGGTGGGGCCGTATGGCCGATCTAGAAGTCTTTTGGGCTTAATAATATTATTAAATGAAGCCTATTGATGTATATGGGCCTTGGGCCCATTCCTAACCCATTAATAGTGTAAAATATAAGTTTTTGAGGGTTGAAAAAGTCATCCCTTTGTTAATTACGAATTTCAACAAAATAGAAATCCTAATCCTTCCCTAAACCTATTTATGAAAATCCTAAAGCTTTGGAAGCTTTCACAAATCCAACTCCATCGAAGAATAGAGCAAGCTCCATTAAACCTTCATCCGGGCACCAATCGCACTCGAGCAAGAAGAGAGAATTGACGACGACTCCGATTAGAAGAACATACTCCGAGGAGAAGACGATCCGACGACTTTCAAATTTGAAGGAACTTTTGATTTTCATTAAAGTTCAAGAAATCTTGAAGTAAGTGCACTTGATCCATCCTATACTTATTTTTCTTCAAGATTTTGTTTCTCTTTCATTAGATAATGGTTGATACTCATTATAAATTAATTTTAACAATATTTATTTTATTCTTATTAGGTTGATCTTTATTTTGGGCCACCATGATGGGTTGGGCCATGGTCTATTTTGTACCTATAATGGATGATTATGTTCTTTATTATTTTTGTTGTATTTTAATAATCTAAATATTTTTATAATTATTTTTTCTAAATACTTCTTTGAATCTATTTTTCAAAACCGTTTAGTTTGTATTTTTTTGATTTGTATTGACTAAGTTATGATTTTTCTAAGTTGTTGGACTTTACAAAATAACCCAGAATTTAAGATTTTATACGGTCCACTTCACTTGGGATTTTAATTTATATTTTTAACTTAAATATTTTTCTAATTATTTTTCTTGGATACCTCTATAAATCTAGTTTCTAGAACCTTTGAGTTTGTATTTTTCTGATTTTTATTGATTAAGTTATGATTTTTCTAAGTTGTTGGACTTTACCAAAAAATCCAAAATTTTAGATTTTACACAGTCCACTTCACTTGAGATTTCGATCTATATTTTTAACCTAAATATTTTTCTAATTATTTTTTACAGATACCTCTATTAATCTAGTTTCTAGAACCTTTGAGTTTGTATTTTTATGATTTGTATTGATTAAGTTATGATTTTTCAAACGTGCTGGATTTTTCTATAAAACTCAGAATTTTAGATTTTATACGGTCCACTTCACTTGGGATTTCAATCTATATTTTTAATCTAAATATTTTTTTAATTATTTTTCATAGATACTTATATAAATTTAGTTTTCAAATTAATTGAGTTTGTATTTTTCTAATAATTATTTATTTAGTTATAACTTTTATAATGTGCGGGACTTTTCTGTATCCCAAATTCTGTCTGGCCTAATTAATTAAGAGTTTTGACCTATATTTTGAATCTGAATATTTTTCTATTTATTTTTCATAAAACCTCTGTGAATCTAGTTTTTAAATCCATTGAGTTTATATTTTTCTAATTCATATTTATTTAGTTATAATTTTTATAATGCAGTACATTTTTTTTGTAAAAAACCTATTATTGTTCGTGGTTCGGTCATGATTATTAACTATTAAGGTTTTAACCTTGTTGTTTGACTAAACCCTAGATGGTTTGACCTATACTTGTATGCATGGGGATCCCACCCATGTGTCTTGGATCTCTCATAGGGTTCGGCCAAGTGTCTTGGATCCCTCTTTAGGGTTCGACCTTGTGTCATGGATCCCTCATAGAGTTCGGCCATGGCGTGTTGAATTCTCTTGCGATTTTCACTTATATTATTCATCGATGTTGATTGTGATATTTGGTCATGTCTTATTGACTATTATACCTAGATGGTTCAACCTATACTTGTATGCATGGGGATCCCACCCATGTGTCTTGGATCCCTCATAGGGTTTGGCCAAGTGTCTTGGATCCCTCTTTAGGGTTCGACCTTGTGTCGTAGATCCCTCATAGGGTTCGGCTATGGTGTGTTGGATTGTCTTATGATTTCTACTTATATTATTCATCCGTGTTGATCGTGACCTTCGGTGATTGTTACATGTTATTCATGGTTAATCCTAATTCGTTCCCATATTATTACTCTTAATGATCATTGATTCATTTTATATTTTTATTTAAATGTTAAATACATGTGTGCTTATGTCATGTAACCCTAGTACATCTTGTTGTCATACCATGATCATCACATCATTTCATATAAGGGGTGCATAAGGGAACGGGGTTGAAGTATATTATATACGTTTATATTGGTTTTATCAATTAATCAGGGTTCGGTACCCTAGGGTGAAAGGCCCCAGACGTTATTATATCCTGCAGATGGGTCGATGAGACCGCTCCTAGTGCGGGAAGGAGATGGAGACCCTATGTGGTTATGGGTACTAGTTGCATTTGCATCCCATACTCACTTGCATTCATCATCATATTCATGTTATCCTTATTATACGATTGAGATGCATACCTTGATTAAAAAAAATTTGTATAGTATGATATCATACCATGCACACTGTTGTATTACGAGGCCTCGGCTCACGGTGCTACACCGATACCATTTTCAGATTTTGAGGAGCCAGGTACGTGAGATGATTTTGAGATGAAAGACTCTGGTGCATTCGAAGAGATCGGCGAGGATTTGGGAGTCGATCACACACTTTAGAAAGTTGTATTTGATTATTTTACAACATTATTTATTTATTTTCACGGGCATGTAAGCCTTTAATTAAGAGCATGTTCTCACTTCCATCTCTCCACATTTAGTTGATTGATTGAATTATTTGAATTATTTGTTTCCTACATCTAGACTCTTTTTTTTACTTAGTAGGTTTTCGAATGAACCTTAGTAGTCTAATTGACCTAATTGGACCACTAGGGGACATTCATAGATCACCTCTGGATTCGGGTACGGGTCGATCCACGGATTTTCGAGTCGTATCTGGGTATCCGAATTCGGGGCGTGACAGCTGCCACCTCCGTTTACAACCACCGTACGCCCCCGCTGCCTCCTCTCACGATCTCCACGTTTCTCTCTTGGAGAAAACTCTCTAACCACCACCGTTTCATCTTCACACCGCCCAGCACTCCCTTTACGACCTGCAACTTCAAGTTGCAGGTCTGAAACGGTGCCTGCCGGACTTCCTTGCTCATCACCGTCCAAAACGGCAACGCCTTGGCCACCCAAGATCATTTCGGCTCCCTTTTTCATCACCATCATCATCCTTTATCTTCTCCGGGCAGACCTGCAACTCCAGTAGGTCTGCAACACCACAGCACAAGTCGTTCTCTTTCTTGCTGTCCAAGCCCTCAACCTCAAGCTCTTCATCTCCTTCACCGTTTCTTGAAGAGAAACCAGAAAAAGACAAGAAAAAAGAAAAAAGAGGAGAAGAAGCCGTCTATCTTGCTGCTGCTAGCAGCCACCTTCACCACCGTTGGATCCACCATAAGGCATCTCCTTGCTGTTGGTTTGAACACGCCCAGCACCGTCTCCATCAAAGACTGCCGCCCCTCTCATCTTGCTCCACCTGCTGCCTCTTGGCAGCACCAACCAGCCACCACATCACGCCTGCAACACCTGCAGGCCGTCACCTTCATCTCCACCGAACCAGTCACTACCGTGTGATGCATCCTCTCCGGCCAGCAACCACTTGAAGCTTTTCATCACATGGCTCCCACCAAGGATCAAACCTCCATTCTCCCATGCTAGCCTGCATTACCCCCACTACATCACCGCCTCTCCACCACTGCCATTAGCTCCTCTATCCGATAGCATCATCTCTTGCCACGGGTTGTTGACTTCACATGTGGAGCACCACGCTTCAAGAGGCCGTTTGCACCATTTTTCCTTCTCCTCCTCCCTTGGAGATCCCACGAGCAGATCATCTTCGTCATGCATCATTCCCAAGGTCTAATCCTTCCATCTCATGGCTGTAAGGTAAGACTTGGTATTTCTCTCTCTAGTTATCACTTCTTTCTCTAAAATTCTTTTCTCTCTCTAGAAAAGTGAGTTTTCTCTCTCTAGGGTTGACTCACTTTTATTCTCTTTCTATCTCTAGCTTAATCCGTAGTTCTTTTAGGACTTTAGTGTTTTATTTTCTTTTGAGCATTATAATAACTTTTGAATTTTAAGTGATGAGTTACTTTTATTGATCGTGGTTTGATTTCGTTCATGAATACTTTTGTTAGCTTATGATAGTTTCTCTCTCTAAAAATATCAGAAGTTGTTTTAAAAAAAAAAAAAAAGATCAATCACCATTCTCAATTCTCCATCAAAAATTTATCATTTTATGTTCAGAGTTGCACTAACCCGACTAATCCCGAGTGCAAATCGACATCCGACACGAATCCCTATACAAATCTCTCACATTTGCAGGATTAAAATGCGGATCAAATTATAAATGTGTTGATTCTAGGGTCGTTCTCTCAACGACGGAAAAACCCTAGTTTCACCTGATGTATTAAGATTTGATTTAATTTAATAGTTAACAATGTAATAAATATTAGTACTTAGTTCATTTTATGTTTTGGATTATGATTCATGGGTTTGTTATGAGAATATAAAATTTTCAAATATTATAAGGAAATGCACTGAAACGTATAATTTTTATAAATCATGGACCACGGGTCGAACCGAGAAGTCACAAGTCGGGTCCGGTAGACCCAAGGTCGAGGCATGACATGGTCTTCTACAAGCTTTTCTAACTAAGCAAGTCTTTGTCTTATGTTAGTTGATTAACCTTTAATCTTCTTAGTCTCTTCTCGGGGCGCTTGGCTCTCCTTCTCTCTTGATCTTCTCTCAGGCTTTTTCGACTCTCTGACTCTCCCCGCATTTGGCATGTATCTTCTTATCCTCAGCCTATTGGCTCTTGAGCTTGGGTCCTAGACTCTGGCAGTCAGTTGTGGGTTGCAATATATTAGAATCGTCCGATTTGGTTTCCTGTGATAAAAAAACCACGTAATGAGACTTAATCAAAATGGCATAATATCTAAACTTCCAAGAATGTGTTTAATTCATGCAAATAGCCTATTTTGTCCAAAAAAGTGTGCTTTATGCAATGGAAGAGACTCTTACATAAAAAAAATAGATAAATAGTGCAGTTTTACGTAAGAAAGTATAATAACGCTAAAAAGATAATTGCTTAAATAAGTATTTTTGAGCGAATATAAGCAACAATACCAACAAATATCACAAAAATCATATAATTGATTTCTCCCCCTTTTTGGCATACATTGACAAAGGGAAGAACTCCAACCTTTGATGATAACGAGTATTATAATAAGGCAATTTATCAAAAAAATAACCCAACACAAAAATTATAGCAAACAACCATACCATCCAAGTAAATAAAAATGGTCATCAGAATACCCAAATATCTCTAGGTCACAAGTACTGACCATCAAGGCTCACAAACTAACAAAGTATCAAATAAAACAGACCAATAGTATCAAATAATACATCCCAAAAGAAATATACTACTGATCTAAAGAGCGCACGTGCTCTACTCATAGTCTTCGTCCGCATCTCCATCATCATCTTCATTTGCATCATCTTCTTCTTCTTCTTCATCTGCATTGTCGTCTTCATCTTCATCTTCGTCTTCGTCTTTGTCTTCAATCGTAGAAGGAACAATGGTCTCCTCAGGTTATGACTCTGGATAGTCAGGATGCTGAGACCGAAGAAAGGAAGTCACATGCTATTGTCGTCGAGAAAATTTGTCAATTAACGCACAAAAATTATCCAACTTGACGAAAAACCTGTAATGGATGCAGATATAGAACTCAATGCAGAAGTAGAAGCAAAAGAATCACCTACTAGCATTTTATTAAAAGTGGCTTGATTAATGGGTGAGATTTGATGCAGTGTTTCATCTGAGTCAAGAATAGGAACTTTGAAATGACTCAGAATTTTTGAAACTAAAATGCCAAATGGCAAAGACCGCTTGCGATTTTCAATCGCCAAATTTTCAACCATCAGATAAAAAATAACATAAGGACCACTGATACGAGTGCCTTGAGAGACACAATACAAGATGTACTGAATGTAGGGTCTAATCTCATTACGATGTCCTGCCTTTGAGATCAAATTATTAGAGAAAATCAGTTCTAACAAATGATACATATGAAGTAATTCCCGAGTAGCCAAATCAGAGTTCCACAGAACAACCTTCCCACAAATGGCTTTGGATATAGTCTTTTTGTTCTTTAGTGTTAGGGAATGGGAGAAAATTTCTCCATTAAGTACACGAGAAAGACCAATAATCTTTGAAATCAAAGAAAGAGTGATTTTGAACATAACTCTCCTGACCTCAGAATAAAGGAAGGGACCTTCTAGATCATGGTTATTTAGATTGGAATAAACATTTTGACTAGTTCAGGATACGCAACACCATAAATGGAAAGAAATTTAGACCAACCTACAGAGTTCGGAAGATTAGGGATTTAAGTCATAGTCACTTCCTTCTCAATTACCCCACGCTCCACAACAACGGCTCTTTTAACATAGTTCTTCAAGAACTAGCCCTAGCCATGGGATTAATGAAAAGACTAAGAGGATAGAGATCACTAGATGATGATTCACATCTTGCTGTTTTCCCTTGTGAAGCTATTTTAGAGAAAAACAAAGAAATTTCACCAAAAAATAGGTAATGGTGAGAGTAAAAATCTCTAAAAAAGATATTAGATTTTAGGAATAAAAGTTTTCTCAAAGAGGAATGGGGAGGCTTCAAGATAAATATCTAGGGTTCTAAATAAAGTTTTTAATGACCCAAAATTGATTTGAAACAATATATAACCGAGGGCGGCGGACCGGACATGGGTTGACCTTCCCGCAAAATCAATATAATGTTCGGGTGCGAGGTGCGGTCGACTGATCATAATGGTCAATCGACTGGACATGTTCAGTCAACTGGACTTTTGTTCTGTCGGCCCGACCCCGCAATCGCAAAAAATGAAAAACCCTAAAAATATATGTTCGGTCAACTCGATGTCGGAAACTTTATTTTCAAAAATCCAATTGTCTTGACGATTTATTCGGTCGGCCAGACATTTTTTTAGTTTGACCCGACTTCGTAAATTATAGACAGAAACCAAAAACAACAAAACAAATAATCACTCACCAAATTTTTACATAAAAAGTTAACTAATCATTATTTGAATGATTAGACTATTAGACTAATTAAAATACTGAAGATAGGATATTCAATATTAACTCAAATATTTCAATTAGTACCAACCAAAATTAATCAATTGGACAAACTCCAATAGATTTTCTCAGATATTCATATCTGAGCGAATCTAAAGATTTGGTCAAAATATCTGCAAGTTGAATTTCTATGTTCGCATATTCTAATAATAAAATTATCTATTCTTCAACCAATTCTTGAATAAAGTGATGTCTAATATTTATGTGCTTGGTTATAGAGTGTTGTACATGATTTTTAGAAATACAAATCGCATTCGTATTATCACAGAATAAGCCCTGATCAATTTCATAATCTAACAACATTTGCTTCATCCAAATTAATTGGGCATAGCAGCTGTCAGCAGCAATATATTCTGCTTCAGTAATAGACAAAGAAATAGCATTCTGTTTCTCGTTGTGCCAAGTTATGAAATAATTTCCAATATAGAAACACCCACCACTAGTGCTTTTACAATCATCAGTATTTCCTGTCCAATCGGCATTTGAATAACTGACAATTTTACTGTTAGTCTCAAGAAGATACCAGAGTCCGTATTCAATGGTACCATTGACATATTTAATACAATTCTTTTAACAACAGAGAGATGAGATTCTTTCAGGTCAGATTGATACTTAGCACAAGCTCCTACACTAAAGGCAATATCGGGTCTGCTAGCTGTGAGATAGAGAAGACTACCAATCATGCTCCTATACAGAGTTTGATCGATTAATTTTCCACTCAAATCCTTGGTAAGTTTAATGCTAGTACTCATAGGAGTGTGTGAAGATTTAGATGATTTTAGGCCAATTTTTTTAAGCAATTCTTTAGAATATTCTAATTATTTAACTAGAAGCCCTAGAAAGAAGTTCAATTCACCTTCCATGCTCATCTCAAATTTTGATTTTATAGCGAGAGCAAATTCTAAAACATGCATTTCAGTGGTTGAGACAAAGACAATATCATCAACATATATCTGGGATATTAGAACTCCATTATCTCTTTTCTTAATAAACAATGTTTTATCAACAGTTCCTCTTGTGAATTCATTTTCCAATAGAAATTGAGTTAATATTTCATAGCAAGCTCTTGGTGCTTGTTTTAACCCATATAAGGCTTTCTTAAGCCTATAAACATGATTACTTTTATGAGGGTTTTTAAATTTCTTAAATTGTTTTACATAGACTTCTTCCAGAATCCCATTTAGAAAAGCATTCTTAATACCCATTTGGTAGAGTTTAAATTTTAAGACACAGACTAATCCTAATAGATTCTAGTCTAGCCACTGAGGCAAAAGTCTGATCAAAATTAATCCCTTCAACTTGTGAATATCCTTGAACCACTAATTTGACTTTATTTCTAGTTATTACTCCATTCTCATCAAGTTTATTCTTATATATCCATTTAGTTTCTATCACATTTTTATTCAAGGGTCTAGGGGTTAGAAACCAAACATTATTTATCTTAAATTGATTTAACTCCTCTTGCATAGCATTTATCCAATGTTCATCTAAAAGAACTTCTTTAATGTTTCTTAGTTCAATTTTAGAGGTAAAGCATAAATGACTGGATATATTTTTCAACTGACTTCTCCTACGCACACCACTATCATTGTTTCCAATAATCTCAGAACTAGGATGATCTTTAATGTATTTCTATTATTTGGGTTTGTCTAGGGTGTGGACACTTGTTTCACCTTTTTCAATATTTGTAGATTCTTCCATCTCATCAGAATTATCAACCATTTCTAGAGATTCATCATTAATGACCACATTTACTAATTTTTCTATAGTTAAGGTTCTTTTGTTAAAGATCCTATAGGCTCTGCTTCTGGTGGAATATCCTAGAAAAATACCTTCATCACTTTTGGAATCAAACTTTCCAAGATTTTCTCTGTCTCTAAACATATAGCATGTACTCCCAAAGATCCTAAAATATTTTACGTTAGGTTTGACTCCATTCCAAATTTCATATGCTGTCTACAAGGTTCCTGTTCTCAAGTAAACATGATTGATCGTATAGCATGCAGTATTAACTGATTCAGCCTACAAATTTCTTATAAGATTTTTACTAGTAAGCATAACTCTACCAATTTCCTCAAGAGTCCTATTTTTTCTTTCAGCTACACCATTCTACTAAAGTGTTTTGGCTACAAAAAATTCATGTTTAATCCTATTTTCCTCACAATATTCATCAAACTTGTGATTATCAAATTTTCTACCATTTCTAATCCTAAGAATAGACAGGCCTTTCTCATTTTTTACCTTTTTACAGATTTTCATGAGTTCTTCAAAAGCTTCAGATTTTTCTCTAAGAAACGCTACTTAAGTAAATCTAGAGAAATCATCGACAATAGTTAAGAAATATCTTTTTTTACCAAGACTTTTTATTCTATTAGGTCCAATTAAGTCCATGTGTAATAATTCAAGAATTCTAGAGGTACCAATATTTTTTATCTTTTTGTGTGAGTTTCTAATTTGTTTTCCTTTTAGGTAAGACCCACAAATAGTTCGATAATTATTATTGAGCTTTGGGATTTCTCTTATTAATTTTGTGACTCAGAATAATTTTATAACCCTCAGAAATAATGAAAAGCTCAAAAGCTCACTGGGTTAGGTCTCCACACTTGTTCTTCTTGGATATCTGGATAATCTAAACTTCGAATAATTCTGATGTTGATATGTGAACATTTTTGCTGAATCTGAGTTTACAAAGATTTTTCAATCCACTGTAGTAATGTTTGCTTTCAAACTGAATGAAGAGCTAATAAGTGATTTTTCAAAATAGACATCATTTTCAATAAATAGACTTTTCGAAAAGTTTGTACTCATCATTGTAAAAGATTTGAAAAGCATTTCGAAAGTACTCAGAAAACTTTGTAAAACACAGGTTATCACCCAAAAAAATACATTTTTTTCTCATTTTTCTCAATCTTTTTTTTTTTTATGAAGACATGAGTTTTGATAAATCCCCACCCCCAACTGAAATACAGCACCGTCCTCGGTGCTCAGACCGGGACAAAAATGTAAGAAAACTCTGAATGTGAAGCATGTTAAAGAAAGAGTTATACCAGTATGGCTGAGATTTGGTGATACCTGATGGTAGTGAGAGGAATTGTACCTGTATAGCCATAATAATATATGAAATTAGGGTTTTTCCACGTCGTTGGTTACGGAAACCCTAAAGTTCAACAATATTTGTAATTATCCGAATCTTGTTCACTCAAATCCTGCAAAAATCACAGGGTTGTATAGTGGCTCGTGTCGGATATCGTCCGCACTCGGGGTTAGGGCAAATAGTTGAACAATAATAACGAAAATTGCTTAGAATAATGAGTGATGAAAATATGAGAATGGTGGAGTAATAATCAAACTTTAAAACATTCTTTTAGTGAGATTTTTATCAGCTAATTTACTAAAATAGAATGAAACACAATAAATAAATAAATTATCAAAATAATTTTTTATTAATTAATCAAAGTATTACAAAACTCAAATAAAAACAAATGCTAACACAGCAAGCAATTAAATGAGGGTGATAGAGAGAGAAACTGAAGAAAAGTAGAGAGAGGAAGTAAGGGTAGAGAGATAAAGAAGAAGACTAAAGACCTAGAGAGAGAAAGTAGGTTCTTTTAAAGAGAAAAAGTAGAGAAAAGAGAAGAATTAGAAATTCTAGAGAATTCTAGAGAGAGAAAAGGATCTTACCATATGAAGGCAGCAACCAAATAAGTGATGGAGTTGCAAGCTTGCAACTCCAACATCGTGAAGAAGGTGGTTGTAAAGGCAATTGCGAAGGTAAAGGAGAACCCACTAGTAACGTGGTCTGGCCGTAGTGGATGGCTGAAAAGGGAGGTGGTGCTCACTGCATTCAACCCGTGAATGGGAAGATGGAAGACGCTTCGAGGTAGCTGTTGGTATCCAGCAAAGAGTGAACTTGCCGACCGAATTATGAATGCACCACATGGTTGCAGGCGTGCAACAGTGGGTGGAACATTCTGGAGATGAGATGGTGCACTGCTGGTGCACGTTTCTGATCACAGGTTCTCTTTTATCTTTGACTTGCAGGTTACCTTGTCCGTGGGAGTAGCAACGTGGAAGGACGGATGGAGAGGATGAAGCCCAATGGCAGCAACAATGGAGGACGCTGGAAAGAAGGGGGTTTGCAGGTCCGTGCTCACGGACTTGCAAAAGAAGAGAAGGTGGAAAGATGGAAGATTAAATCGGTGGTGGGAAATGGACGGGATGCTTGATGGAGGAGCACACTACTGGAGTAGCACGTATACACGACCAAACCGTGGTTGTGAAGAACGCTAGTTTTCGAAGGAGAAAACCTACGTGGTGGTTGGAATTTGCTGGAGTTGAGGCCAGCAATGGAGAGGACGATGTTGTAGGTTTGTGTGCGACCAGCAAGGAGGGAAAGGTGATACAGCAGGTGGTGGTTTGGTACAAGGAGGGAACCAGCAAGTGTTATTAATGGAGTTGCAGGTCTGCAACTCCGGTAACAATGGTGATCTGGTCAAGACGAGAGTTGCAGGTCATTCAACTCAGGTGGAGTAAGAAGAAGAAGAAAAAGAAGAAGAGAAGGAAGGCCAAGAAGAGAAGGGCGGACTAGCAAGGGGTTGCTGGTTTTCCAGGTGGCTCTACCCATGGGGAAGACGCTGATGTGGATGTTGCTGGGTTGGCCAGCAACAGGTGAAGACCTCGAACCAGATCTGGTTCGTTTAGGGGTGAAAAATGGTGCTGCAGGTGACCAGCAACAGGGGCTAAGGAGATGGTGGCATGCGGTGGTGTTGGTGGCTGGAAGTTGCAGGTGGCAACTCCGGTCAATAGAGGATGTAGATAGAGGAGAGAAGAGGCGTGGCTGGCTGTCACATAGCAGCCTCTTCTATGTTGCTGTCCGGGCAGCACAGTTGTGGAAAAAGTATGATGGAGGGGATGCTGGTGCATCAATCGTGGGTTGCTAGTCTTCTCAAGAAGAAGAAGGTGAAGATGGAGAAACCAAGACTAGTTGTGGGGGGCAGCAAACCATGACAAGTTGCAAGTGTTGGGAGAAGCCCGAGAGGATGAGAAACCTGCACATGGTCTCCCTGTAAGTGGTGATGCTCGGGCGAGTTTCAGGCCATGTTGCAGTTCGTGAGAGGGTATGGTGGTGACATTGCTAAAACAGCAACAGGTGGTTTGCCGGAGCAGCACCGATGGAGGATGGGAGGTGAATACCGTGCTGCCTGTGAGAGGGGAAGAGATCCACGGTGGAGGTGCAGCAGGTTGCAGGCTTGGCGGACCGGAGTTGCAGGTTGCAACTCCGGTGTGAAAAGAAGGTGGGAGCCCATTGTGTATTGCTGTAGGTTCGTGGTTTGCTGGAGTTGCAGGTTTGCAACTCCAGAACCGTTGATAGAGAGGGCTGGACCTTACCTTCAAGGGAGTGGTGGTTCAGTAATGGAGGGAGCAGCAACATGGGTGCTGTCTACAATGGAGGAGGAGACATCTGCACCTTTGCTAGTTGAGTTGAATACCTACAACTCCGTTTTGTAGGTCTGAAAGTGACAAAGGTGGTGAGGGAGAACGATAACAACACCATCGTGGGGAGGAGCCCACGTCTCCTCTCTTTTGTGGCTAATAACTGGTTCTTGCTGGCCATGGGAGTAGTAGCAACGTGAAGTTGCAGGTGGTTCAGGCGGTTGAGCTAGTGAGGTGGATGGTGGTTCCTTGAAGGAAAGCCATCGGTTTTTAGGGAGATCAGCTTGGAGAAAAAGAGCATGCCGGTGGTTCTCATGGAGGAGAACATGACGGCAAAGGGAAGAAGAGTTGCAGGTTGCAACTCTTGCGGCGATAGGAGCTTAGTCCGGCAGGGAGAGTTGCAGGTATCATGAGACGCCTTGGGGAGCAAGTGTTGCTGGTTTTGCACAAGCATCGTGGTGGCAAATGGGAAGGAATACCAGACCGTGCGAAGGGGAAGAAGAAGGAGGAAGGCTATTTGTGCATGGATGGGGAGGCCAACAGATTTCACGGAGGAGAGGAAATGGCAGATGTGCCTTCCCGGCAGCTGGTGATGACGTGGGCTATGTGGTGGCTCCCATGACCATTTGTCACCTCGAGAAGAAGATCTTCGAGCTTGATAGATGGGAGTGGGAGTCATAGGTTAATGAGAGATGGGTAGGTTTGTTAGAGGTTTAAGTGGGTTAGTTGGGGAAAGATAGGTGATAGGTGATAGGTGAGAGAGTGACATGTGGATAGGATATAGTGAGAAGAGAAAAAACCCGTACGTGATTGGGAGAATTGGTCATGTGTGACCTTTTCTCCCTTGGGCATGGGTTTAATGTGGGCTTTAGAAAAGGCCTAATGGGCCTAGGTGGAAGAGAAGGTAAATCGGCCTAAAAGGCCATGTGCTCTTCTATTTTAAGTGAAGCATTGGCCCACTCTGATTCTTTTTGGTCACGAGCACTGAGCCATGACGTTATGTGAGTGGGCCGTTTGGCCATTAGCATTGTGGGCCACCATTAAAGGCCTTGGGGCCATATGATTAGATTAGTGAAGATAGAGGGATGATGATTGGGTCGAACTTGAGATTGGCGAACAGTTAGATCTAGAGATATCGAATGGTCCGAAGGATGATCTAACGGTGGAAAAGCTATGGGAGATGGGATAGAACTAGAGGAGAGGAGATCGAAGGTTAGGATGATCGATCTGAGGATTGGGGTGGTCGATCTGAGGATCGGACGGGGGATATGATGATCTAATGGTAGGATGATATGATCTAATGGTAGGATGCTAAGGTCTAGAGAGATGGAGATAAAATTAGGAGAGAGGAGAGAGAAAATAATACAAAATAAAGACAAAAGAGCTGGCAGAGGGTCTTCAACCCTGATCTTCAATGTAATCTTCAGTCGGCGTCACCAATCACGTAAGCCGTCATTTTATGTCCTTTGGTGCCGCTTTTAATCACTTTGGCCCGTCTCTTGGTCTTCAGCTTTGTCTCTCACTTAGTTCTTTATCTGGCTCTATGATCCTCTGACTTGACTCGTATTTGGCCTGTATCTTTTAGTCGTAGCCTGTTGGCTCTTTAAGCTTTGATAGTGGGCTTCTATGGTTGTTTGTGGGCCCGCAAGTCTCAAGAATCGCCCGATCGGGTTTTCTGCAATAACGAAAAGTGCGTAATGAGACTTAATTAAAACGGCTTCAAATCTAGACTTTCAGAAATGTGTTTAATGCATGCAAATATACCATTTCGTCTAGAAAAGTGTGTTCTACGCAATGAAAGAAATTGACGTAGAAAAGTGGATAAATAACGAAGTTTAACGTAGGAGAGTGTGATAACGCTAAAGGATAATGGCTTAAAATAAGCACTTTTAAGCGAATATCAATAACCACAGCCTTCATAGCTTTAGTTTTTCCTTTCTTAACATTGTTAGGACAGTCAGTAGAGATATGAACAAACCCCTTGCATTTATAATATTGTATTTCATCTTTGTTGTTCTCTTCCTTTTTGTATTTATCAAATTTTTCAAAAAGTTTCCTATTCTTTTGTGTGAAATTTTTCTTATCTTTATTTCTAAAAAACTTTTTGAATTTTTTAGCAAAAAGGACAATCTCATCATCAATGTTATTAAACTCATCAGAGTCAGTTTCTTCTCTTAATTGTTTCTTAGAGGTTTTTAGAGCTAATCATTTTTTCTTAGGTATATGAAGTTTAAGTTCAAATATTTGGATTGATCCTATTAATTCTTCTAGTCTTATTAGATCAACATTTTTACTTTCTTCAATAGCCGTTATTTTAAGATGAAACCTATTAGGCAAGGATCTTAAAATTTTTTTAATAATTTTTAGTTTAGGAATAGCTTCACCAAGACCCCACATGGAGTTAATTATTTCACTCGGTTTAGTGTAGTAGTCTGTGAAACTTTCATCTTTATTCATTCTTATAATTTCAAATTGCGTTGTGAGCATTTGAAGTTTTGACAATTTAGCAGAGTTTGTTCCTTCATGGGTCATCTCCAAAATGTCCCATGCTTATTTTGAGATTTCACAAGCAATAATTCTTTTAAATTTATTAGGAGATAAAGCACAATGTATTGCATTCAATGCTCGATTATTATATTGGTATGCTTCTTTATTACCCACACTCCATTCTCTTTTAGGTTTAATAGCAATGGTAGTTGATTCACCAACAGTAGTTGCTACAGTAGGGGATGTCCATCCTAATTCCACTGATTCCCAAATCCGTTCATCAAGAGATTTCAAGAAAATCCTCATTTTAGCCTTCTAATAGGCATAATTAGTACCATTGAATAGAGGATGTCTAGACACAGAGAATCCCTTTTGACTCATGGTTATTCCAAGGGAACTAAAGATCACACTTGGGTTGTTAAGCCCTTCACAAAGTGACCTATGTTCTGATACCAATTGAAATTCTCTTTTAATTACCACGTTATGTCCTAGAGGGGGGGGGTGAATAGGATAATTTTTAATTTATCTGCGGATTCTATATGGATTAAAAATTAATGATCACACAAAGCGGAAAAGGATCAAACAATCAAGATACAAATCATCCACAGAACATAGATATGAAAAAATCTGAGATAAAATTTGCAAACATACACAATCACATGAGACTCAGATTTATAGTAGTTCGGTGACCGCACCTACGTCCACTGTCCAATACTCAACACAAGTAATATTATATTATCTCAATCATACATTACAACATATCTAATTAAAATAAATAATCAACTAACTAAGATATAACTTAATTTTAATCTAACGAGAATCACTTCTTGCTCACCTAGAAAGTTAGCCTTGGCCAGTAGTCTATTTAGAGAAATTCTTTTCTCATGGATCTACAATCTTCAACTCAGTTAGATGAGTCCTCACTCATCCACCAATCATAAATATTCAGTGTTCGTAAACTTCGAATTCTATCAAAAAGGGATTTGATTATAGAGACACTTACCTATAGATGAATACGATCAAATGGAGAATCATTTTGTGAATAATTCACTTAAGCGACACTCTGCCAAGAGTAATCCTCTTCTTGAAAGAAGATGTTTGCAGAAAAATAATAGCTAATAGTCCCTTCAAACACTTAGAGCCTTGACAAAGAATACACAGCTTTACTTTGGTGAAGCTCTTAAAAATTTCAAATTTCTAGACTCAAATAATGATAATCAAAGGATGAGAGCTTAGAGATCTCTTGATTGGGTTAATTTTTATGAGGGAAGAAGGATCTAATTTATAAGCTAGCCTCCACTCAATAGAAACGAACCAAAAACAGCCGTTTGAAGGGGCCAAAGTGCGCCTAAACTCGCAGAAAAGATTGAGTCAAAACGAGATCCGGAAAGGGGGGGTCGACCGCATATTTTGGTCGGTTGATCGGACTTTTTAGTCGATTGCCAGCTCAGATCAGAAACTGAAAGATCTGGTACAGAGAGATTCGGTCGCCCACACCTTTTGACCGGTTGACCGGTCAGAGTCAAAAGACTCTAGTCGGCCGCTAAAAATGGTTGGTCGGCCGGCCCCTTTAGACCTTCTACGAACAATACTCATTTAAGTATTTGTTCACCCAAATGATACCAAACTAGCAAAGAATCATCTAGGGTAATTTTTGATCCAGTATCATACGAACGGTTTAGATGTATGTAAATATCCATAACACGAAATTCTTGATAGTTGAACGTTCGTAGAGTGAGAACGTGCTTTCAATTTTTTGCTTTAAATCTTCATGGTTTGAACTTTGACTCTGTCTTTAGTGCGGCTTGAATTCTTTGGTTGTTGCTCTTCATCTTTAAGTCTTCTTTGAGTTTGATGAAGTCCACTTGATCTTTAATGCTTCAGTCTTTAACAAACTTGTAACTTAACAATTTAATTTATATAGAAAAACTAAAAGTTCTTGGGATTGAAAATCAAGACTTTCATCTTTGTACCCTAAATAATGCTCAACTTCCTCCGGTAAAATCAACTCTAATCCAATGCTTAAAAATTAACAGTCAGATTAAGTTTTTGTTTGTAGGTCCACCTACGGTTGGGCTAAAAGTAAATGAAGAAAGGTTTTGAACTCACAATCCTAAAAAAAAAAAAACTTCCTCAAAAAAATAAATTTTTTGCTTGTCCCCCTTAAGTTATTGATGCAATTTGCATCACACCCAATGTTTTTGCATCTCACCCAAGGTCATTATAATCATTTAAAAAATATTGGGATGTCCATTCGGAGACCGTTAATGACGGTCAATGGTCAATGACGTTGACCATGGTCAAAGGGTGAGACACAAATATTTTAAAAACATTGGGTGAGATGCAAATTGCATCAATAAAGTAAGGGGGGTAAGGCAAAAAAGCCCATTTTTTATATGTCTGTGTGATTAGGGGGGCATAAATCACTAGTTGTCAATGCGGCATTTTAGGGATTGATCGGCTTTGCTCAATGACTGCTTGCCCTTGTGGTCCCTCCCTATCCACCGCCCCGTCTCGCCATGTGTTCCCATCTTCCTTTGTTATGCCAGCTGTCACATGTGAGCCGGCGGCGAACTCTAGTCTCTTTTCCTACATTTCTCCTGTAGTCCTATGGTCCCATCCTATATGGAAGCAAAATCTTAAAGCAAAGAACGTGACAGAGAGAGATCAGAATCGTAAGAAGCGCAAGCAATGAAGCAAACCAACCGAACCGACTTATATTTAAACCGCTTTTGTAGAGTGGTAGCCTGGTAGGTGTTGTTGTCGTGTCTCTCTGCCGTCTTCGAGTCGTTGGATTCCGGTTAAAAATTCGCCGGGATCCACAACTCTTAGGGGAAGCTGTTTGTTTCGTGTCGAGGCGTAGGTATCGGAATCGCCGCCCCTATAGAGTATAGATAGATATTATATATACGGAGGGACGCGGCTTCCGTCAATTATTACTCGTCAACAAAATTGAAAATCACCGCCGACTTTCCCGGCATCGCCGTCACCACTACCACTACCCCTCAATCACAATATTTTCCAGCGATCTACCGGCCACCGTAATTCTGTGATCCGGCATGATCTGATCGTCATTCCCTCGCTCCTCATGCATCCATTCTGCTGCGTGTCCACCGTTGCCGAGAGGAACCCTGCGACCTCGTCTTCTCCATTGACGGAATTTTTCGACATGCCAACCGTCAGATCCGATTCGGCGAATCGTGGCCGTGATTCATCGCCTCACTCATCCACCTTGGATTCAAACATCAATAACAATAATGGCTTTCGCGGCAACAATCATAACCACCACCAGCACAATCACAACTCCATCATCAACAACAGCAACAGCAACAGCAGCAGCGATCACGCTCGTCTGATTCAGCGAACGGCGCCATTGTCGATGGACTCATCATCACGGCTACCGTCGATGCACGATTCCCAACTCTTATTGGGCGACCACCGGGATGTGAAGATTAACGACATTGTTGGTAATGGCATCTCTGGTATCCTCTATAAGTGGGTGAATTACGGTAAAGGTTGGCGTCCACGGTGGTTCGTGCTCCAGGATGGCGTTCTATCCTACTACAAGATCCACGGCCCTGATAAGATCGAAGTCAATCAGGAAACCGAAAAAGGATCGAAAGTTATCGGGGAGGAATCCCTCCGTCGAGTCTCCCGACACAAGAACGGACAACCTCAACTCCGTCGCAAGCCCTTTGGTGAAGTTCACCTCAAGGTTTCTCTCTCTCACAATCCCTCGGAAAGACAGTTTCTTCTAATTTCAAATTTAGTTTGACCTCTGATTGATTGATTGATTCGTTTAGGTTTCTTCAATCCGAGAGAGCAAATCGGACGACAAGAGATTCTCGATCTTTACCGGGACAAAAAGACTACATTTAAGGGCAGAGACTCGGGAAGATCGAGTGGCATGGATGGAGGCATTGCAGGCAGTCAAGGACATGTTTCCACGGATGTCGAACAGTGAACTCATGGCCCCTGTTGATAATGTTGCCGTCTCCACAGATAAGTTGAGGCAGCGGTTGTTGGACGAGGGGGTGGATGAAGCAGTGATTCAGGACAGCGAGCAGATCATGAGGACTGAATTCTCGGCACTGCAGAACCAGCTGGTGCTCCTCAAACAGAAACAGTCGCTCCTCATCGACACTCTGCGGCAGCTAGAGGTATATATAATGATTTGTAAAAAACATCATGCCATTCGAATTTAGAATTCTTCTTCGGCTTCTTCTGTGCGGAATTTTGCACATCGTGATGCTTTCAAAATATCCAAACCTGTAGGCCGGACCGAGGGTTTGCGATTCCATTGGTTTTTTTCTTTTAAGATAGCACGGGATCAAATTTATAGATTTGTAATTCTATATGTGTCTTCCTTTATGTTATTCTTTTTGTATAAAATCTAGAAAGGGGAGTGATGTTGGAACTATTTCGTGTATTTTTTGTTATGAATATGACTAATTCTAAATTGGAAAGATCTTTTTTTCATGTTGGTGTAATTTTGCATATCGAATGTGCTCTTTGGATCATAGGGATGTGATTTTGTGCTCTGTTTTCCGGTGGATTGCATTTTAAATTTTGCACTAAACACATCCTCATTTCATTGTTTAGTTTGTCTTCCCTGTATTTATTCTTTTAGTAGCATTAGTGTTACAAACATGCCATATGACTTGCTTTGTTAATGCAAGTTAAATATCATCTATTTTTCTTTTTTCTTTTCCTTTTTTTAACCCATTCTACTTGCACCACCCAAACATTGGCTCCATAGGACAAAGGTTGGATAAATTTAAAAGATAAATTTGCTTTAATTTAGGAATTAATTTTTTGGGGGATGAACTATGTTACCCAGGGTACGGGTGTTGGATACAGATGTGTCCTAGTGTTGGACTTGCTCAACCCCCTATTTTTGTCTACTTGGACACGGACCACGGTTAATAGTTGAATATTTTTAATATTATAACAGTAATATTTTACTTTTCTTAATATTATTACATTCTTCTTCTTATTCTTCTTATACATGGGTGCTTGTAGGTCGGGCTGTCAATGGATCGGCTCATATCCGAAATCGGATCCGATAAAATTGGATTCAGATGTAGGTATTGGCATATCTGATCGGATTCGGATTTCAGATTTGTAATCTGATAAGCTATCGGATCGGATTCCAATTGACCTCAATCCGATCTGATATGTGTATATATATATATATATATATGTATGTGTGTGTGTGTGTGTGTGTGCATCTACATATACATAGACATATACATATATATACATATGTATATATATATGTATATGTATATTGGAAGGGATAAATCGGATTACCGTCCGATCTCTGATCCTCCCTCCACAAGCAATAATATTGCACGTTAAATAAATAATAAATATAATTAGATTAAAGCATAAATAAAATAAAACACAACACTTACGTGGTTCGTCACCGGTCTCTTGCCGGCGACTACGTCCACGGGGAAGCCTTCCAATGGTTCAACTTTACTTAGGTAAATTCCTTGTACATATTACATATCATTTTCTCTTACGTTAGCTTTTGTTGAATACATAAGATCCACTCCAGCATCCGAGGTCAGAGTCCGACTCCAAGATTAGCATTCGAGTCCGAGTCCGACTCCAGCATCTGAGGTCAGAGTTCGACTCCAAGATTAGCATCCGAGTCCGGGTCCGACTCCAACATCTGAGTCCGAGAAAGATCCGAGGTCAGAGTCCGACTCCAGGATCAAGTCTGAGTCCGAGAAGGGATCCGAGGTGGCCGAGAATGGATCCGAGATGGCCGAGAAGGGCGTCTAAGACCACCGACTAGTCTTCAACCAGAACCCCCATTTTCTCCCCACCTTCTACAACAAACTGTTCTTTAAATAGGTTATTCTCCGCCACTTGTCAATGTAAGAGGATCTGAGAGAATGATTTAGTGCTTTGCGGTGTATAGGTCATGATACATCAATATTACCATTTTTATGTCATATATATAGGGTCAGGATAGGGACAACAATTTCATACAACATTTTTGACAACAAAAATTGGCACAGGCCAACGTATAAATTAGAAGTCTTGGAATGGGGTGATTTTTGGCGAGGATGGTCTCTATAGTGAGGAGATCATCTTCACAAAAATTCAAATCAATCCGACATTTGTAGATCGGTTTACAAGTTGAAGAATTATGGACCGTCTATTTTTATCGTTAACTTGAAAACCACATTTGATGGGGTTAGAAATTTCAGAATGTTCTGATTTTTGGTATAATGGTTCTTTTCTGCATCATACTTCTTGACCATGGCAAAGGCATAAGTGATGCATTAGAAGATCGTGGGATCAATTCAGTTTGTTTATACAGTTTTATTTCTTTTTATGATGCATATTTCTACATATTTGATATATATGATGCTGCCTAATGCTCTGTCCCTTATTTTTCTTTTTCAGATCTAATTGAGTCATCTTGTTTTGTTCAGAATTTGCCTAATAGTTTTCTGAAAGTTTCTGTGAAAGTTTAAGCATCATAAACTGACGTCAAGAGCATTTCTTGGAGGCATTACAGTTGAGCATCAACAATAGAATGTGAAGTTGCAGCAGGTGCTGTGCTTAAATATTTAAGTTGCATTAGTGTCCATGGCTTAGGGAATTTTGTTATTTTTCTTGGATGAAATTAACAGTAGACTTTAAATACCATTGAACATCTATTCACTAAGGAAGATATCTTTGCAAAGCATGATGGAATTACTAGGCAAGTCTTCTCAAACCACCAAAGCATAGCTATCCCTATGGGAACTCATAATGGGCACAGTTCCAGTTTGTCCAAGTGATCAAGCTTGTTATCCTCCCAATTGAAATGGTACAGCTCGAGTCACTTACATAGTTACATTTAAGAGGGATCCTGAATTTCATAAAAAAACCAAATGGATTTTCAATGGAAGAAAGCTGTAGTTGAATCAGCAAATGATATTAAGGGATTTCATGGTTTGTCATTAGATACAACAAGAGCTGTTGTTGAATTGATTTATTTTTTAAAAACAAAGAGTAAGTAAGTTGAAATGTTTGGTTTTAGGAATTGAAACCCCAACCATTTACATTATCTATATACCAAAGTTTAAAAAGGCTAGTTCGGGAAGTGAGTCGTTTTGTCTCAAAATGGCGAGGAGTAGCCTCGAGGCGGTACCGAGGCGTAAGCCTCATTTAAGCCTTTTTTTTTTTTTTTTTAAAAGTGCTTAAAAAATTCTAAAAAAAATATAGTTAATTCTATAAAAATGAGAAACAACATATCATGTGAAAAAATAACTTAAATAAGCATCAAAGTAATTGAGGCTATAACTTTTACCTTACGGGCGACGTTATCGGGAATGTCAAAATGCTGATATCAAATCTTAAAAAATAACAAAAAGAAACCCTAAACTTCCATGCCCGATCTTTTCTACAACTACCACTACTCTCATGCTTCTTAGAAACCCCTCTCATCTTCTTCAATCATATTATTAAAAAAACAACAAAAATAAACCATTAAAGAAGGAAAAATGATTAAATTTTACATGTAGTTATGAGAAATAAGGCAAAAACCCAAAATATGGTCACATCAAGGGTTACGGTTTTGGGTTTTAACATGTACAAGTGAGGGTATAGCCTCATGTGCACCTCGAGGCTATAGCCTCGATGAATTGAGGCTTAAGCCTCAGAAATGACCACTGAGGCTATAGCCTCAAGGCTGTTTCTTAGAGCCTCGAGGCGAGGTGAGCCTCAAGGCGTAGCCTCAGAAAGCCTTTTTAAACCTCTAGAAAGACTTTATTAAAACAAGAGAGGATCTTGTTCACAAAGGAAGTGGGGATAGCGTTTTCATATATTTTTTTACACTCCTCTCCCATGGTCAAATAACCAACAATTACTTAATTCTTACTTGGGAATACATTGTTTGTTGGGGTTATTTGGTGGTTTAGTTACTAAAGCTATTACTTGTATACTTCACAATTGATTAGATGCCTACGTCACAGTTGATTACTTGTCTACCTTTCTTTTTATCGGTTATTATATGGATCTAGTCCGAGGTTCATGATTCACTTGTTTATTATTAGTTAATTCCTGAAGTTGTTCTATAATTGCGATACCATACTTTATAGTTTCTACCTTATGATGTACATGATACACTAGTTTGATTTAATGATTCACCTCAAAAGGAGAACTGTATAATTATTTGTCAGGATTTTGACTTTCTTATATTTTTCACGTGTGCTCTATTTATTTATTTTTCTTTTATTACTATTTTTCTCAAGTTTTTATATCAAATAATTATTTAATTAAAATTTTCAATACTTATGCCTCAAAACAGTTTCAGGGCTCACACAGTCACACCTCACCTTAAAGTGCTTGATTGTCTTGACTCTGTCTTATGCCATTTAAACTATTATTTCCAATAGTAAAAGTTGCTCATACAGTGGAAAGCCTGCTACCATTATGATTTGTTTAATTACCGTTCCAAAATTTTCTCGTTTCTGATCTATTATGCATAGGTTCTAACTAATCTGTTCTGTTGGTGAAGTCATCCCATACTAAAACCGTTTCTCTTCTTAATGAATCTCCTACTTGTGATAGTTACAAAGTCGGGATTTGGCAATAAAACGGCAAGGGGTCATTGGGAAAATTTGGATGAATTCTGTAAAAATGCGGAAAAATCGATAAAATTATAAAAAAATATATCATGGCATATTTCAAGTTAGAAATGTTGTTTTTAACAAAACACATTTATATGATGAAAATCACATCTATAATTCCATAATAAGTCAACTCATAAGCATGATTCATAATCAAAATTAAAAAATCGGCAAAATCGATATCAGAATGGGAAAAAATGGGTCTTAGCCGATTAATCAGCAAAATCGGCTATTGGTTCATGAATTTGAAATACCGTAGATTTTTGATGATTTTTTTTAAAAAATCGGAGATTTTTGTGACTATTTGGAGTCTTCTTTATTTCAGCTGTTGACCTGTTAGCTTTGTTAGCATATACCCTAAAGTCTTTTCCTGGAAGGCTTTGGTGGATGTATCACGTCCATGGGTATTACATTGACAGTTTGACTTAACGTGCTATGTATTCTTAACTTTTCTTTCTTTTTCGTAGTCTGCTAAAAAGTACTGTTATACTGTATTGTGTAGACAGAAAAAGTTGATTTGGAGAATACACTTGTTGATGAGAGCCAAAGACAGTCGAAGGAACATGGGGCTTCCTCTAAATCAAGGCAAGACAAATTTAGCGGTATGATGTCATGTAAAATGATTGTCAATTTATATTGCACACAAATGTTATTTTTTTCAGTTATGGTGCAAAATCCATGCAATTGTTTGAGATTAGAAGGAACCTGTAGAGCTAGGTTCGTTGAGCTTTATTCTTTTGTTTGCCTCTTGTAAGAAGTGAGTCTAGAAAATATCAACTATCTGAAAGGCTAACTAAATGGCTCACAAGCTTATAATTCTTTATTAATGGAGTTGTAAGGAAGGATTCAACTGGATTGCCACTCCCTTTATAATAAAATTTAAATTATGAATGTGGTGTGACTAGAAATTACCCTGTTAAGGTTGATCTTTGGGCCCTTCTCTATGCCGATCTCTGTGTGCTGGCCATCTACTATTTGATATCGTTCGATCAGTTTTACTTCTCAATACATTTTCCATTTGGCTTTTCCCTTGTATTGAATAGTGTGAAGCATCATATGTGTTGTTACTTAAATACAAGATGTAGTTGCTACTGTTGAAGGGTCCATAATTGTTCAACTTGGCAACCTGTGAAGTAAGGAAGTAAAATGTATGTATGATATAAGAGAAAAGAGATCTAAAGCAAGAAAACTTTGAATTAGAAGAAAAAAATAAAGATAAAGAATATTAATTCAATATATCAATGTTGTCGATGCATGCCTACACCAGGTTTTTTTAATTTTAGTAGGAAAGAAAATAACAGAGCTTGAAGAAAGACATCTACTGTTATCTCCTTGTACTTGGTCTGAAATGTTTGTGGTGCAGTATTAGAGATGAAAATTATCAGGACAATATAGATCATATTATTCATTAAAGGAGATGGATATCTTGTTGGTTTATGTAGAACAGTAGAAGACTAATCCTTACAAGAGATAATGCGGTGTTTGTCGAGCAGGTTATGATGTCAAAGACCTTGTGCCTTTAAGGTACTTGGTAGAAATTGAGATTGCCTTATTAAAGAAAGGGACTGATTCTGCTTTTGCATTTATGTTCCTCAACAATTGGAACATCCTTCAATATATTCATTTGGAATTAGGCAAATTGGACACTATACATATCAGGTGTGGATCAAACAACTAACTAAATTATAGTGGGGAATGCTGCCAATGACTGCCAGTGAGTATTCAAAATTATATTTTTGGCTAATGAGAATTATATCACTATTTTCATATAGTACCGGTGTGCATTTCAGAGCACTTCTGTCCTAGTCTATGTAACAAGGACACTGCACTTTTAGGGTTTTTGCCGTGTCGGACACCTCGACACCCGGACACGTGTGTCGACACTTTCCGACACACATCTGGACACTTATGGCCATGTCACCCCTTGTTTTAGTAATTTTTAATATAAAATTAATTTCTAAAAGCGGGTTATTGTGTTCCATCCTCCATACAATAATAAACTAATAAATATTTTCTACTTTATTTTCTATTTTTGTTATTTTATAATAATTTTAAGCATTTATATATTTTAATATATTTTAATAAAGACATGTATGGACGTGTCTCCGTATCGGTTTTTTTTAGCTTGCCGTGTTAGACACCTCGTATCCGTGTCGGACACTGACACCCGTGTTCGTGTCCTTGTTACATAGGTCCTAGTTCAATTAATACAAACTTTGTATGGTCTATGTAGCATGTCACTTAGACTGATAAAGAAATGAGAGAGTTAAGCATCTGTGTAGTTTCAATCTATGTTGCTTTTGGTATGAGAAACCAAGTCTTCATTAGGGTTTTGTAGAACGTACATGGTTAGAGAAATCATCCTTGATATATTAGAAAATATTTTGCTAGGATTGGGCTTTGAGCAAGGCCTCTTTGGCAGTTTGGATTGGGCATCAAAGAATTAGATGGAGTTTGTATTCATGGATCACCTGCTGTTATACTCGGATATCTTGGTGCCGCCATCTCAAATAGGCAGACTCTAATAAAATTTAATGATAAATGGGCATACGTGATGGGAAGCCTAAAAGTTGTCTTTCTCAATGATGAGGGTTGGAGCAATACATGGATCGGTTAGCCTGATGAACATGATAAATGGATATATAATAGCTGTTTTGTTTGGGGTTGAGTGGGTTTCAATAGGTTGCACTTAGGACCCCTTTGATTCAGGGGTACTTGCCAAATTTTGTGTGATGGCTGAAAAGGGAGCCATCCTCAATGGTTATTTCTGAATTTCAGGAAATAGAACAAATCCTTCCTTCACATGGTTCTGTTACATAAAATAACCTAGACCTTTTGGGATTTCCTAATGTGTGACACATGGCCATCTATCCAGACTGTCCAAATAGATGGGCCATACTTTGGATCAGCCAAGGATAAAAATGACATTGTATTGACACTCCTATCCATCACACTAGATTGGGAGGGTTAGGATCCTATGCAAATGAAGGCTCTCTGGTTTGGATGGTTATTGAAATTTAGCTTCTGGCTAATCCATCAGGTGGTGTAGCATTTCATGAAGGCTCTCTTATTTGGATTATTCAATGTGCATTTGAAGGTCTGGATCAATGATCTTGAATACAGCTTTTTTATGTAGTTGGTAGATTTTGGACTGTTGCATATTTATGAAGGCTCTCAATTGGATGGCTTGAAATCATCCAACAGTAAGAATTTTCTTTTGTGGTCAATTCGGGGGCTAGCCAACATTTGGGTGATCTGGATTGATGACCCCGTGCCCCACGCATGTGAGATTTCCCCGTAGCTCCATTGTAGAAGACTAGAGTTTGTGTACTAGCAAATAGACGGAATGGGAAAAGTATTCGTGTGATTCAGGCTTGTCATTCAAAATGTTAAAAAGTTCAGCAAAAAAAAAATAGTGACAATTTATATAGTTTTCTTTAAAAATTAAGATTTTTGAATTATTTGGGAAAAATTCATTATAGTTTGAAAATTATACGGGGATCATTTGGCTGGCCCAAAAATTCGTGAATTCTTTCGAACAATTGAATAGTTCGGCCATATAATATGTTTCTTCAGGAAAAAAAAGTAAAGAAAAGAAAATTAGCGTATATCGTGAACTTAGCAACTAGGGCCTGGACTACCAATCCAGGAAACCTTGTCGCCTTCACAAATTCATAGACAACTAAATATGGAGGCAGAAATTCTTGAGATTGTGCTGGTCTCATTTTCTTGGTATGATATACTTGATTTACAATGTTGTACTTTCTGAAACCTTGAGGGCCTTTCAATATATGTCTCATTTGGTGAATATATTTTTAATTTTCCCTTGATACAACATATTTTTGAAATCTCAGGTTCATTAGATTTTGTAGATACCAAAAGGTTGATCCTTACTAATGCATTTGTGTTCCAGTAACTCCATCTTCGTCATCTAACGATAAATAAAATAAAGAATTAAAGTTTACCATAAATAAAGTAAGTTATGAAAGCTTTGCCCGAAACTATTGTGCTTATTCTGAGTTTTTATTCTCATTCTTTCCTTTTCTTTCTAAATTTTTTGTCTGGTTCCTTTTTTTACCCTTTATCCTGTGAGACTGTTTCTATTATTTTTACATTCTTTCTGAATTGTCATTTATTCTTGCATACAATTGTAACATGTATACTGCAATTTCTCGACTTACTGTACAAAATGCTTTCACAAGTGCATATCAATAAAGTTAATGCATGCATATGACTGGACATTTCATTTAGACAATTACATTTTCTTTTTCTTGCAGGATTTACCTTGAACTGGTTATTACTATTTCTTTTTAAAATTTTCACCACTTCAGTGCAATTGCCTGTTAACTTCCCTTTGTTCTTAGTTGTGTCATAAGCTAATTCTTGTTTGATTAAATTTTGTAGATTAATAGATTGATTTGCTTCTTTACACTTCTTCGGTTAATGCATTGATCTGAAGGTGTTGAGTGAAATCTCATGTGTTTTTCATATGCACTACTTTCTTCTTGCTTGTCTAATGCTATATTTTACTACAAAACAAAATATGATGTCTTGAAGTAGAGAAGATGCAGGCAGAGCTGTTAGTTCACACTTGGTATTTTCTCCCGTCCTTCAGAGACATGTTTCAGCAATTCTTATTTTTTGGTTGGAATGACTTTCAGAAGGAAGCGCAAGTGAATCTGATGATGACAATGAAAGACATGATGCTGCAGAGGAAGAAACTGACGATGATGACAACACTTTCTTTGATACACGTGATTTTCTCTCATCAAGCTCTTTTAAAAGTAGCGGGTCTGAATTTCGGAGATCATCATTTGACTCTGATGATGAAGAGCTTTATGCAATTGATTCTGAGGATGGTGTTGACGCTTCCATTAAAGCTGTTGGAACTAACTACCCTTATGTTAGGCGGCGTAAGAAATTACCAGACCCAGTCGAAAAAGAGAAGGGAGTCAGTCTCTGGTCGATGATTAAAGATAACATTGGGAAAGATCTCACCAAAGTTTGTCTTCCTGTATACTTTAACGAGCCCCTTTCGTCTTTACAAAAATGTTTCGAAGATCTGGAATACTCTTTCCTTATTGACCAAGCATATGAATGGGGTAAACAGGTAAGTTTTTAATAATAACTTGATGACATATATTTTTGTTATAGAAAGTAGATGTATCGACTGCAATAAATTCAGCCATAGGATCTTCAAATTTACAATTTGGTTGAATTGTTTTTTATTTTTTGAATTTAAAACTGATGTCGTTATGTTTATAGGGTCTCCCAATTTACAACTTGCTCATATTATTTTTATCTAGAAAAAAATATTTTTAATTTGCATTTAAAATATATAACACCTATATGATATGAATGATGTATGAGAATTAATAGATTAGTAGAAAATAAGACATTTGAGTTAAACATAAAGTCTATAACCACTATATGAATTTTTAGTTGTTTGAGTACATGTATAATGCATTTTTTGTAATTAAAAATATTAATGTATTTTAAAAATTAAAATATTAAGAAAAAGAAGGAAACTGTTAAAGATTTGAGCAATATGGATTTCCATGTCTCAATAAAAAAAGTCGGATTCTGATCACTGGTTGATTTGCTCTAATGGTGTGGTCCCTCTAAACACTCAAGTTTAGTCGACTTGGGTATTATGCAGGTTTCCAACGAAAAGAGTTGGATTCATACCTTAACAAGGAATGAAATAACATTTATAGCCTAAAATGATCCATCTTCAACAATTACTTGACACTTGTTGACCTCCCCGGATTGTGGAGGTTGTAGTGGTTATGGGACAGGCGTTGGTTTCTCGGATGAGGGTATGTTCTGATCATGGTGTAATGGATTGTGGACGGTCTCTTACATTAGGTGGTCAGTATCTTACTATACTTGCCTATGTTCTGTACTTGGCATAAATGGGTCTTAATATTCCTTATATGTTGGATTGCAAATAAGGTTGAGTTGCAGCCGTTATTGGATAATCATAATTGTTTATGGTGCATATATGGTGTTGGAATCGGGACATATGGTTTATTCATCGACCGACCATGACATACTAACTTTGAGTTCATTTTATCTTTTATTGTGTAAGACTTACTATTTTAATATTTTTATCATGTGGGCTTCCTCATCTAGATAAAGCGGTATGAGTGAGAATTATATTATACTCGGTCTTGGGTTGACATATATATGACTTTTGGGTAGTTGGGATTTTTGATGTCTTGACTGTCCGAGATGCCGTCAAATTTAGTCAGGCGGGCAATTGTCAGATTTAGAGGGGCTGTTAACATACCACCATTTTGACTTCCATTTTGATATACGGAAAGTCTCTCCATTAGAATCGTGATACATGGAAATCTTCCAATTGGTTTTTGTTTCCATTTATATTTTTATATTCCCAATTTACTCTAGTGAGAAGTTGGGGGTTGGGCAAATTCTCTTAGAATATTCATTAGAGTTTTAGTTTGCTGCGTCGGTCTAGGAAGTTGGATGACATCCGCATCCAATTATTCTCCTCAATTATTTCTTCCATTTTATTTTGTAGGCAAGTCGTGGCACTTTGGTGATTTTTCAATATTAACTGAATTTGTAATGGGTATAGTTTAAGAAAAATGTAAATTTCCATTTTGGCAAGAATTAAAGGAAGTTGGGGAGTCTTCCGATGAGATAAGTATTTCTCTTGGGCAACCGAAGTTGGGTTTGACGCTTTTGTTGGTGCCCTTAGCCTGATAACATACTAGGGTTGATGGTGTGTCAGAGTCATGGTAGCTTCATTAGGATCCCCTGCCACTTCTCGAAAAGTATGGGTGCTTGACTCTCTAACAGGGGTTAGCTATCATATAGAGACGGCTTCAGGCTTTCCTTTCACTGTAGTTGCCAAATTTTGTTAATTAAGGTATGCATGTCCTCTGACACCTATAATTCGAATAGAGGCTCAATAGATATGTTGTCGAGAACTTGGCCATTATATGGTATTAAGTATGACCTTTTCTTATCTTGTACCATTGAACTCATGATTAAGATCGTGTTCTCTAATGTTTTAGTTCTCTTCTTTTTACATGAATAGCTGCGTTCAAAATTTTCCAATGCCTTTCGAAACCACATGAACAAGGTGCAAAGAACTGAGAAAAGCTTTGGAAGGTTGAAGAAAAGCTTGCAAAGGATGAGGCCGAGTTTAAAAGACTTTGGGGGATTTTGAGGTAGCTTAGTATGAGTTATTAACGATGAACTTCAAAGTTATTGTTGTCTAGGATCATCACATATAGGTACTCGAGAATATTTGGTAAGAGAGTGCATGAGGGTTTAGGGCTCCTATCACAGTTGTACAATTAAGGAAGTCGTCTAAGCTCAAAGTCGACCAAACGACCCATCTTGAAGCGATGAATGACAAGCAGATGGTTTAGATCAAGGCCTTGAAGGTCAAGTAGCAGGCTGAGTGTAAAGAGAGGATCCATGAGGAAATGCAGAAATAGGACCAATGGAGACAAAATCTTGGCGGTGGTTCTTCTTTTGCTCCTTTGACTATAAGGGCGTCTCCTCCTGTCAAAATTGAGATTACTGAGGCCCGTGGAGTTTTACTAAGGAGCCTATTGTAATGGCCTCAGATGATTAAAGGGACACATGGTGTGTATCTGATTAGCCTTTCACTATATATATGAAATTTACTATTTTTCCCTTGTTGCGTTTATAATTTTCATTATTAACTATTGAAGAGTAGTTTATTATAATTATGACTATTCAGGGAACTTTTAGAAGTTTAGGTTTTCTTACATATTTGGATACTATTCACGGATATGCGTATTGTACCGTTCGGGACCCAAAAAATTATTATTGTAACATACAGTCCCAGAGAACATTAGAAACAACTGGACTCAGTAGTGACCGTGTAAATAACTCCTTGGTTATAACGTCAGTTTCTTCTAACGTTATCTATCTTGGTAGCCAAGCAGATTTGGGTTGTAGTTCGAGAGATGTATTCTCATGAGTGGAATGTCTCCCGCATTTATGACTTGTTTGAGTCGATGTTTACTATTAAGCAGGGAGATAAATCGCTCAACAATATCAGCCTTTGACCACTGATCAGGAGCAGTAGAAACGACATCGGGAAGAATTTCAGGTTGCCTTGTTGTTGTCCAACTTGAATCCTAAGTACAGTTCGATTAGGGCCATATTTTAGCTAGTGAATCTCTTCCAACTGTAGCCAATGCTTTCTCTTGTCTTCAATGTGCTTCCTTGGGAATGTGACTTCTTTTCACAAGGAATCTTCCGCATTGGTTTCAAGTAGTGTTTCTGAGTCTCCCCGTGGTCGTGGTGGTAGTGGACGTATTGGTTTTAGAGGCCATGGTACTTGTGGTGGTGAGATGAAGTGTACGTATTTTGTGGCTACTCGACATACAGAGCAGTATTGTTGGGATAGGTGGGGGAAGCCCACTTGGGCCAATCAGGCATTCGATGAGTCTTCTCAGCCACCTACCGACCCACCTACTCAGGCATCCACTAGTGTTGTTCCTTCTGAGTATATTACTCAGCTTAGCCAACTCCTTTAAAATTTGAATTCGTTGACCGCTAGTTCTTCACAGCCTACAACCACTATGGCTAATACAGATAATTCTGCATGTTTGGCCGCCAAGTCTCTTTCCTCCTAGGTCATCAATACAGGGGTGAATGCCCATCTTTTCTAATTTTCAGTCCATTAGATTTCATATTGTTTTAGCTGATCGGTCTACTCGTAAAGTTGTAAGGAAATGTGATATTCACCCTATTACATATGTTTCTTTGTCCTCCACTTTGTTTGTTCCTGACTTTCTATTTAAGTTGGTTATCTGTTAGTCAATTCACTAAATCCTTACAGTGCTTAGTAGCTTTCCTTCATACTTTGTGTTTTTCAGGATCTCAAGACGGAGGTGATTGGTTTGGGGCATGAGGAGGATGGTTTGCATCTGCACCTGTGATGAGTGCAATCGTGTGGCCATTTTAGTGGCATTTTCGTTTGAGCCATCTTTCATTGTCTAATTTACGTCATGTCATACTCAAGTTGAGTCCAGTGTTTGCTTTAGAATGTGAAGCCTGCCAGTTAGGCAAGCATCACCGTAGTTTTTTTCCGCGTCGTATTGAGAGTCGTAAGTCTAGTCCTTCTGATGTAATCTGCACGGATCTTTAGGGTCCTTCAAGAATAAAAGTTTATCTAGTTTTATTTTGTTGTGTTCGTGGATGATTATTCTAGAATGGCATGGCTATTTTTGTTAAAAGATCGCTCCGAATTACCCTGTGTTTTTACCACGTCTTATAATGAGATATCTTTTTAGTTTGGCAACCTATTAAAATAATTCGTTTTGATAATGCTCTTGAATACATGCAAGCCTCTATCTAGACCTTTTGTTCTGATCGAGGCATGATCCATCAGACTTGTGCTCATACCTCCCAACAAAATGGTGTTTTGGAGTATAAGCACCGTCATCTATTGGATGTTGCCCGTACCCTTATGTTTCATATGTATGTCCTGAAGCTTTATTAGGGTGATGCTGTCCTCATTGCCTGCCACCTTATTAACCGTATGCCGTCATCAGTTCTAGATGGTTCTCCTTTCTCTTTGTTCCTATGTTAACCCTAATTCGTTCCCATGTTATCACTTTTGATGATCATGTTTCATTTTATATTCTTATTTAAATGTTAAATATATGTGTGCTTATGCCATGTAGCCCTAGTACTATCTTGTTGTCATACCATGATCATTACGTCATTTGATATAAGGAGTGCATAAGGGAACGGGGTTGAAGTATATTATATACGTTTATATTGGTTTTATCAATTAATTAGGGTTCAGTACCCTAGGGTGAAAGGCCCTAGACGTTATTATATCCTGCATATGGGTCAATGAGACCGCTCCCAGTGCTGGAAGGAGATGGAGACCCAATGTGGTTATGGGTACTAGTTGCATTTGCATCCTGTACTCACTTACATTCACCCTCATATTCATGTCATCCTTATTATACGATTGAGATGCATACCTTGATTTAAAAACTTGTATAGTCTGATATCATACCATGCACACTGTTGTATTACTGGGCCTCGGCTCACGGTGCTACTCCGATACCATTTTCAGATTTTGAGGAGTTGGATACGTGAGATGATTTTGAGGCGAAAGACTCCGGTGCACTCGAAGAGATCGACGAGAATTTGGGAGTCGATCCCACACTTTAAAAGACTTTATTTCAATTGTTCTAAAACATTGCATATTTATTTTCACGGGCATGTAGTCCTTTGATTGAGAGCATGTTCTCACCTCTTTCTCTCCATATTATTTGAGCGATTAAATTATTTGATTTTTTTGAATTATTTTAATTAATTATTTTCTACATCTAGACCTTTTTATTTACTTAGTGGGTTTTCGAATGAACGTTAGTAGTCTAATTGACCTAATTGGACCACTAGGGGACATTCATAGATCACCTCTGGGTTCGGGTACGGGTCGATCCACGGATTTTTGGGTCGTATCTGGGTATCCGGATTCGGGGCGTGACACAACCATCACTCGCAAGATGTTTTTGATCCGTTACTGACAATGCATTTTCATCGTCTTCTGAAGTCTCCTCAGCAACACTCGCAACATTAAAGGTTCTATTTTTCTTTTCTTCTTTTGCTTTGAGTTTAGGACAATTCTTAAAATGCCCGTTCTTCTCACAGAAATAACACTTCACCTCTTTCCCGGCTTTCGATCTGGAACTACTTTCTCCATATTCTTTATTTTCTGATCTTCTCCTAACCATCAGGCCTTCTGCCTGAGAGCTATTACTAGGGGTCTTCTTCCTATATTCTTCGGACAGAAGAGCCACTGTAACATCTACCAAATCAATGGTATCTTTCCCGTAGAGCAACGTTGTAACGAGATGCTCAAACGAATCAGGGAGAGAAGTCGGAAGAATCAGGGCTTTGTCTTCATCTTCCAACTTAACATCTACGTTTAATAAATCAAACAAAATATTATTAAACCCATTTAGATGTTCGTTCATAGTCGTACCTTCATGCTCAATGCATAGAGCTGCTTCTTAAGGTACAATCTACTGGTGAGAGACTTCGTCATGTAGAGGCTTTCAAGCTTTGACCAAAGCGTCGTCGCGGAGTTCTTGTGCATCACGCTGTACGTGATCTCTTTCTCCAAGCACAACTGAATCGTACTACACGCTTTTAGGTCAAAATCTTCCCAATCATCATCCGTCATGTCATTAGGCTTACCCTTCTGATCCTTTAATGCTCTGTGCAAGCCCTGCTGGATTAAGACTTCCTTAACTTGGACTTGTCATAATCCAAAATTGTTGTTCCCATCGAATTTCTTCACCTCGAACCTGGCGTTCGACACTTTTGTATGTTTTGGCGCCATCCCTATTGAATCCTTGAACTCTAATACCAGTTTGTTGCGGAAAAGCCCCAAGCGATCCTTCGAAGAGCGACGATGGCCTCCAGTAAACACACTACAAAAAGAAGAAATCAAACAAAACAGACAAAGGACACACACATTTATGTGGTTCGGTCAAAACCTACGTCTACGAGTGATGATGATCGGATCTTCACTATAAATCAACAAAGTACATAGATTGTTCTCTCAATCTTTCGTACAAACTCTCTCTTGGCACTCTCTAATGTTTCTCCCACACCTTTTAGAGTCTTTACAATGTCCCTCACACTCAATACAATGAGCAATGGGTCACTTAAATAACCCCCAAAGACGAACTAGGGTTTCCCAAAATGAGAGAACCCGAAATAGAAATCTCCAAAATTTCTCGGTTCGTTAGTTCAATCGATTGGAACAAAAACTCGAACGCCTCCAATCGATTGGACATACATTCCATTCGATTGGGGTGAGCATTTCTCACCAAAATACAACAGAATGGTGGTAACCTAGATATGTAATACTTTGTATTTTGAGGAGGGAAGTTCTCTTTTGATATTTGTGATGGATGTTTTGTATTTTATTGCCTATATTTTAATTGTGGTAAAATGAATATTAAATGACATTCTTGAGGCCATTCCGAGATGGTGATACTCACAAGGGAAGGTATCCCATGACTTATCAAGTGTTTCAAAAAAATTAAAGCAAAAAATTAACTGACTGATGTCTAGATTGCAGGGCCTTCATCTCCGCCCTCTTGTTCAAGATAAAAGGATATGGTCCTGGTCGAAAGGTGGAAATTTCTCGGTGAAATCGTTCTACGAGGCCATTCACAATTCAGATAACTATGTCTTCCCTGTGTCCTTGGTTTGGAAATCCAAAACCCCCTCGAAGGTAGCTTTTTTTGCATGGGAAGCTTTTCTAGATAAAATCTTGACTATCAACCATCTGAAGGCTAGAGGGTTCACTATGGTTGACTACTGCTGGATGTGCAAAAGGGGTGGGGAATCAGTGGATCATCCGTTCATTCATTGTGATATGGCTATGGCAGTTTGGAGATCGTTTCTTTCTGAATTTGGGATGCGTTGGGTTATTCCAGGCTCTACTAAGTCTCTTATGCTCAGTTGGATATCCAAATTTTTTTTCAGCCAGAGGTAATGTTCTATAGAGATTCCTTCCCCTCGCGATCCTCTGGGGTCTTTGGAAGGAAAGGAACCAGAGAGTTTTCGAGGGCAAGGAAGCTGATCTGGTCGCCATTATTCTCAACATCAAGGGGTTAATGTATCTCTGGTCTAAAGCGATTCCTGAATGCAGGGGCTTATTTTTTGAGGATTTTGTTTATCGGTGGGATATCATTTGTAATCGGGATCGTTCTTAGCTGTTTCTTTTCTTGTCTTTTGTTGGCTTGCCTTGGTGATTCGTAGGTCATCTCGACCTCCTTAGCTAAGGCTTGTTCTTTTCTGGCATTGGCCCAATAAAGTTTATACTTATCAAAAAAAATAAAAAATTAACTGGTGTATTTCCACTGCATTAAGTTATATGTTTTGATTTACAGTGCGCATATAGTATTCTACCTATATGTTGCGCTTTGAGATGCGTGAAAGATCATCATCGTATAACGGATTTGGGGGTGGACATCTTGGTACAAAGCTATATGTTACTAATCCTCAGAACTTTGTAACTTAATAGAACTGAGTAACGAGTTTTTCATTGAATCACTTATAAACTAATTAAAGATCATAATTGAATCTTTGATTGAAGAACTAATAAAGATAATAGAACTGCATAATGTACTTGTTTCCCTTAATATTATTCTTGTAGTTTTTGGTTCTCGCTTAACATATCCTTCTTTATTTAGGAAGGATGGTGAAGAAAGCAAAGACACATGTATCCATACCCTATAATCCATAATTGAGCCCCAACTGGTTGGTGTTCATACAACGCTGGGTAGTATTACCATAGCACTAGACCGACATGTTCGAGAGGTCAGGGTTGAACTTGTCCGTGAAAACCAAGATGGTACTCTACGTGAGTTTCAATGTTTGAAAGTGCCGATATTCAAAGGACTACTCGATCCTATGGCTACCGAGAGATGGCTGAAGGCGATCGAAAAGACCTTCAAGCTATGCGATGCCTGGAGGATAGGATGGTGGAGCTGGCAATCTTTGTACTAGAGGATGAGTCGAGTAGCTGGTGGGAATTTGTAGTTACCTCCCAGGGAGAGGATGAGGAGATTTCGTGACCACGTTTCCGGGAGGCGTTTTTGGAGAAGTACTTCCAGAGACATTGTGAGATCAGAATGAGATAGAGTTTTTGGGATCGGTGTAGGGGACATCAACTGTTGCTCAGTATACAGTAGAGTTCGACATGCTCTCTCGATATGCACCCCATATCATCTCCATTAAGGAGAGGAGGGCAAATATGTTTCAGGCAGGACTTCGATGTGTGATCAGGAGGTTAGTGGTATGTTTCAAGCAGGACTTCGATGTGCGATTAGGAGGTTAGTGGTGGGCCACATGCTGCGGATGTATTCATCTGTAGTAGACATGGCTTTGTCATTGGAGAGGGATAGAGTTCTTCAAAGATCGGGTTGATTTGAAGGGAAAGGGTAGAGCTGTGGCCGCAGTTACTCAGAGTGTACATGCATCTACAAAGAAACAGTAGTAGCCCATACACACCAACTCACTCGAACCAGTAAGCTCAACTAGCTCAAACAATCCAACCCACACGTAGTGCCACGTTTGCAAGGAGTATGGACACATTGCGAGGTCTTGCCCTTGAGGTTTTCGCCGAAGGCAATTGAGTGAGGCGCACAAGCCCTGTGTTCCAGGCAGAGTTTATGCCTTGACACAGCAGGATGTGAGAGCATCCAAGAATGTGGTAGAAGGTACTCTTCTAATCTCACATGTGTATGCTAAAGTGTTGATTGATTCGGGTTCTACCCATTCTTTGTATCTGTTACGTTTGCTAATGCTTTGGGCTTTGTATTCGATCCATTAGACTTTATGTTTACTGTATCTACACCTCTGGGAGGGATTTGTATTGTAGATCATGTGTAAGAACTGTCTAATCTGGATAGGGGATCATGATTTGACTGTCGACTTGATCCTATTAGAGATGACTGATTTTCACGTTATTCTCGGAATAGACTGGTTGTAGCATATCAGGCAACAGTGGATTGTTATGTGAAGAAGGCGACGTTCCAGATACTGGTACAATCTCCTTTTCAGTTTGTGGGTGTGAGAATATCATCCCATGCATCAGTTGTATCGACCCTACGTGTTTGTAAGAAGCATGAGGCCGATTGTGCGAGTTTCCTCGCCTTCATAGAGGGGAAGAGAGCGAGAGGGCTCAGATGGAGTAGATTCCTATGGTTAGCGAATTCAGGGATATCTTTCTACAGGAATTGCAAAGATTGCCTCCAAAGAGAGAAGTTGGGTTTCCATTGAGCTTATGCTGGGACTTCACATATTTCCATGACGCCCTATAGAATGGCACTGGCAGAGCTCAAGAAATTGAAGGTTCAGTTAGAGAACTTAGGAACCAAGGGCCTCATACGACCGAGTGTCTCCCCTTGGAGTGCTCCGGTCTTGTTCGTGAAAAAGGATGGTTCCTTGAGGATGTGCATTGACTACAGACAGATCAACAAGGTCACGGTGAAGAACAAGTACCCTTTGCATCAAATGCATGAAAATCAAGGAAATCATATTGCATCAAATGCATGTATTTATGATAATATTTTAGTATTTTACTTATTAAAAATTATATAAACATATATAAACGCAATAGGTAATAGTCTATATTATTTAGGCATGTGATTGACTTAATTTTTTTGCTTTTCAGTGTAGTTCTCATGTTAATAGTCTATTCCTGTATCAATACTCTCATTTAAGGAAATAAATTTCGGTTTCGAAGTTTATTTCGACCGGCCCAGAAATGGAAATATTTCGACCAGTTTGAAAATAATACATTTTTCATGGAAATGATGGAAATAATGCGAAAATGTTGGAAATATTGTGGAAATATTTGTGGAAAGTTTGGGAAATGATAAAACAAGAATAAAAAAACACATAAGTTGTCAAACCATATAATACAACCATATGTAGTGTGGAAATGAATGACCATAGCGGTTTGTAATATGTTGAGGCAGGTATCTGATAGTCAGTCAATGTATTATTTAATTAGATAACTATTATTTAATTACTAATTATAAAGTTACAAAACAAATTATTAACTAATCCTTGTTCACTTACATTAATGTCTTAATATTTCACCTCATACGGCTCCTAGTTCAACTATTTTGAAGTCATTGGATCCTTTTCCTCGTTCGAGAATCTTCGTCCGTCTTCCAGTCGAAAAACAACGTTGATGAAGACGTGTAGGTGCACTATTACACGGTGGGGATTATAATTTTCCATGAATTTCCCATTTGTCACTCAACGACTGAACTTTGCTTATTTCTTTTTTTGAGGATCGACGAATCAAATGATATTTCTGATTCTATTTTATCTTTAATCCAATCACCGTTCACGTTTTTTCTTTTTCTTATCAATCAATAGATCTCTTTACTTGTACGACAAAGGAGAACAGAATGCCAGACAAGTAGAAAAGCCAGAGAAAGCCTAAGCCAAAATGTTGAATAATAGGAGACGGGTATACCGCCCAGAAACTTGTAGTTGTCCCTCCGTAAGTATCTCCTCGCTTTGTTCCCGGCTTTTAATTTGCGATAGATCTTAGCCTCGTCTGCGGTCGACAACTTAAAGCCTTTTGCCCATATTGGCATTATATATAAATTTAGAAAACCTATTTACTATTAACTTGTAACATTAACTTAATTTTTTGAATATTAAATATTTTTTTGGAATTTTTTAACCCAACCAACTTATTGAATGCGCATCATATTATCAATTTATGTACAATCATGGATGTTTAGGGTAAAAACCAATGGAATTGGGTTTTTCCCCAAATTTCAAATTTTCACCCTAAGTGATCTTCAATCCGTTCACAAATCCAGTGTAAATGCATCATAGATTTGATGCATTTACACCTAATCTATTTATTTGTAGTAAGAAACGATAACAAGTAATTTTATATTTACGTACATTTCAAATTTGAAAAAAGCTCCAAAAGAGGATTTGATTCGTAATCACGATCAATCCGTAAATCAAGAAATTTACAATGGATTGGTCTTTTTTATTTATAAAAATATATGGAAAATGATTAAATTGATCAAATATGGGATTTTTGGTGGTTTCGAGCTCAAGTGGGATGTCTCCTCTCTTCGATCAAAAGGTTTCCATACATGTCGAAATATTTCGACTAAAATAATACATATTTACATTGTCAACTGGTTGAAATTTACTGTTCACATGAAGACATGAATCAAAATATTTCGTGAAATTTAACATTTTTTTCATGTATGTATTCTTTCCTGTTGGTAAACTAGATTTTGCGAAATTTATTTCCTTGCTCTCAGGGTCCTAAACATGATGGAGATAATGGGGGCTGAAGGTCTATGTGGTGGTGAAGTTCCTATGTTTGATATATATTCTATGTTGATGTAATGTATTTAAGTGACATGATTTGATGGTTATGATTTTCATGTGCAATTATAACTGTTTTTAGCTGATAGGCTCTTAGACACTTGCTTCAGCATATTACAGAACGATATGGTCATTCATTTCCACACTCAATATGATTATTTGTTTTAGTTTTATGGCCTACAAGTGTGTTATTCTTGTTTTATAATTTCTTGAAGTTCAACAAAATTTCCACAACATTTCCGTCATTTCATGAAATTTGTACTAATTCCACATTGGTCAAAATGTTTTGTGTGATGTAACTTTTCTTCAATCAGAGTATATCTGGTCGCCTTTCACTTCAAGGCCCGTGCTTCCTTGCTGGTGGTTGGTAAGGTGCCATCCGTATCCGATTAGTGGGTCCATTTAGCTTGGGATATTGTCCACCTTTATTAGAAGCGCCTTTATCGTTAGTGAGTTCATGGACTGCTGTAAGAATTCCATCGGGATGCTTCACGCAGCTGGGTCCTGTACCCGTACCATCAAAGTTGGTAATGTCGGTTGCCCGTTGTGGGATGTTGGAAGATGGTGAATTTTTGTATTACACTCAAGGTTTAAAATTTCATTTCGGAGGAATGTCTCAGTCAAGTGAAAAACCGAGACAAACTCTGAAACGAAACGAAACATTGAAAAAATGAAATTTCCGAAACATTACGAAACATTCCGAAACATTACGAAATATTATTCAAAATCATTAAATTATATTTTTTATTTATTTTTATTTTTTTGGATTGTATCGGATTGTCTCGGCGAAACAAACCGAAACATTCCGAAACGAAACAAAACATATAAAACATTCAATGTTTCGTTTCGGTTTCCTTACAAAACGAAACGAAACATACGAAACATTACGAAACATTCTGAAATTTTAAACCATGATTACACTAAGCCAATCTTTCTTCCTTTGTGAAGTACACCCCCTTCACCTGATTGATCACCAACTGTAAATTAATACTAGGCCACTAACTCTTGGAATTTTTAATGCAATGGTCATTTTTAGTCTAAAGACAAGACCCTTGTGCTATGGCTTCATTATTAGGGGCCAAGAGTTTGAGTTGAACGACATTTTTTAGTTGAGTAATGTCGAGTGTGGCCACCACTACTACTTCACTTTCTCCATCCAAGTTTTATGACCTGTCTACATATAACAACCATTCATTGCACCCACCTCTAATTCGTCTCGTGTTCTTCTTGACTCCTCGGACTCGGGGAAGTTGTCAAAAAGCTCCGAGGTCATTGGCTCAATGTCAAATATTGGGAAGTTAGTGATGAAGTCGGTTATGCTTGGGATATACTCGAAGTTGAACTTGGCCAATATCTTGGATGCTGGGGTGACTAGGTTACTTCCAAGGAAATAAATTTCACGAAATTATCGAAATATTTCTATTTCCATTTTCTAGGTTACCGACAGGAATGAATACTTATGTGGAAATAATGTTAAATTTCCCGAAATATTTCGCGTGAACAGTAAATTTCGATCAATTGACAGTGTAAATATGTATTATTTCGGTCGAAATGTTTCGACATGTATGGAAACATTGGAAACATTTTAATCGTACGTAGGAAACATCTCATTTGAGCTCAAAACTGCTATAAATCTCATATTTGATCCATTTAACCCCTTTCCATACATTTTGTTTGTACAAAAGATCAATCCATTGTAGATTTTTTGGTTCGTGGATTGATCGTGAGGATAAATTAAATCCCGTTTGGGAGTTTTTTCAAATTCGAAATATACATAAGGATAAAATTTCTTGCTACAAATAAATAGGTTAGGTGTAAATTCATTAAATTTATGAATCTATGATGCATTTACACTAGATTTGTGTATGGATTGAAGATCGTTTAGGGTGAAAATTTGGAATTTGGGAAAAATCCCAATTTCATTGATTTTTACCTTAGACATCCATGATTGTGCATAAATTGATTATATGTTGCATAACTTGGCCCGTTCTAGAAGTTGGTTGGGTTAAAAAAAATTTAATGTTATAAGTTAATAGTAAATAGGTTTTCTAAAATTACATATAATGTTAAGAAATTAGAGTCCGTCTAGAGCTACATCCATTTCTTACATCCACTTCTTACACCTGGTGGTGGGGCCCACATGGAGATCATGTTGGACAATCCAACCATACATTGAGTTGTTCTTGCCATGATGATCATCGTTACCAAAAATCAGTTCACTTCGACATTGCTAACCATATAAAAAATTGACCTAAAATAATGGTTTAATTGGATGGTCTGGATTTTTTAAATTAAACTCATAGTTTCATGAGGTTAAGAATGTCGAAATATCCTGATTTTTTGTGAGAATGGTAACCATAGTATGGAAAACTCATTGTGCGGTTGGATTGTCCAACATGATCTCCATGTGGGCCCCACCACTGGGTGTAAGAAGTGGATATAAGAAATGGGTGTAGCTCTAGACGGACTCAAGAAATTAATGTTAGTGAATAAGGATTTGTTAATATATTACTTTATGACTTGTTTATAATTAACAATTAAATAATAGTTATATAATTAAATTAAACCTCGACTAATTAAAGATACTTGCCGCGACATATTACAGACCATTATGGTCATTCATTTCCACACTACATATGGTTGTATATTATGGTTTGAAAGTTTATGAGTGTGTTTTTATGCTTGTTTCATCATTTCCCAAACTTTCCACAAACATTTCCACAATATTTTCATCATTTCCACGAAAAATGTATTATTTCCACACTGGTAGAAATATTTCCATATTTAGACTGGTCGAAATAAACTTCGAACCGAAATTTATTTCCTTTATCAGGTGCTTAGTAATCACTGGGACAATATATGCTTGGAAGCATGGTTAGAGTTTTATGGTGTATAAGACCAGGGCTAAGCGAATGTCTTGTAGCCAAGAGTATCTTGTCTCGACATTGGCCATGGGGGGGGGGGGGGGGGGGGTAATGCAGGGGCATTTTCACACCGGGCTTAAGTGGGGCAGCGTGCGTAAATGGGGCACACTTGGGGTGGGATGGCCCGTGTGAAATGGGACCCACAAAGGAGGGTTCGACCGAGGCCTGGATCATGGGCTATGAGATAAAGGAATTTAATCTCATGCTACCAACAGTCACAGCTTTTGGGGAGTATTGGTTAAATGTCCTGCATCAAAGTGGTATCAGAGCAGGAGGTCTCATGTTTGAGACTCCTCACCGGGGGTGATTAATGCATGGGCATTTTCACACCGGACTCGAGTGGGGCAGCTTGCGTAAATGGGGCACACTCGGGGTGGGATGGCCCATGTGAAATGGGACCCACGAAAGGGTTCGACTGAGGGCCTGGATCATGGGCAATGAGATAAAAGAATTTAATCTCACGCTACCAACAGTCGCGGCTTTTGGGGGGTATTGGTTAAATGTCCTGCATCAGGGGTGTTGCTTTCCATCGTCCTCTCTGAATAACACTCAATTGTGGTTTGGTTGGTACATATATTTTAACTAATTTCAACAGAATGCAGCTTCTTGAGATAAGACTTCAATTCTCGGAGACTACTTTGCACTCCTCAGTCCATAGAAGTCGGTCTTTGTTTTCGAGTGTTGGATAAAGGTCGCCATTTGTTCGAGGAGTATGGGATGAAGCAATTTAGAGAAACTATCCTTCCAACAAGGGCTTGTATTTGTTTCTTTGATTGAGGATATGACATTTCTAGAAGGGCTCAGATTTGCTAGGGCTTGGCCTCAATTTCTTGGTAAGCAACAAGGTATCCAAGGAACTTCCCCAAGGTCAGCACGAACACTGTTGACCAGGTTGAGACGCATTCTGAGGTTTGGAGTCTTTTGAATACTCGGGTCAAGTTAGCCTAATGTGTCAACCTCACTAAGCTCTTCATCATCAATGTAGATTTCCATTGTCTTCTCTGTCATATCTCCTAACATGCTGGTCATCGCCCTCTGGTAGGTTTCTCCCGTGTTTTCAACTGGAGTGGCATTACCTTGTGACCATAAAGTCCCTTGCTGGTGATGAAGGTGGTCTTCTCTTCATTGTTTGGGTAGACAGGGATTTAATTATATCCCAAATACTTGTCCATGAAGGAAAGTAACACATGACTGACCGTTCCGTCCATGAAGCAATTGATTTGGGGCAGAAGGAAGCTATCCTTGGGGATGGCCTTGGTGAAGTCGATCCAGACTCTCGCTCTTTGCCATTTAGATACAAACTGACAAGTAGAAACACGATACACATTAGGTTACTAACTGAAATTAGAGATCTGGTTGTTTATTAATTATGAATTGTAAAAGGAAAGATATAAAGCCAATTTTGTTGAAAATTTGGTGGTCTTTTTTTCTATTTAAGTATTTGGAGTTAGATAGTTCAGCCCCTTTACTATTATAGTACATCATTTGATGGCACCTCAGTGTCCTGTTTTTGCTTTTCTGTGGGAAATTCAAGTGAAAATACCATATGCTTTACACATTTAATTTGATATTTATTTGCCATTGTATTGAGTTAGCTGTTTGAGCGAGTACTTTCATCATAATAATACATTACATTTACCTTACTGTTCTTTATACACTGGTGCACTACAGTGCTTTTCTCTTTTAATTGTATAGGTTAAAGCAGTAGCATCTATAAATAAGTTCAATTTGTTCAGTATGCATTTCCTGCCAATCTCTACTTACGTGTTTAATATGATTTTGTAGGGTAATAACCTTATGAGGATTCTTAATGTAGCAGCATTCGCCGTGTCAGGATATGCTTCAACTGAAGGAAGAAATTGCAAACCCTTTAATCCTCTTTTGGGAGAGACATATGAGGCTGACTATCCAGACAAAGGACTCCGTTTTTTCTCAGAGAAGGTTACATATTCACAGATAAATCACTCTTAGAATTTATATCAATTTAGTTCACTCCCCGTCTATTTTGTATGTTTCAGAATGCCAGACATTCTTGTTTACTCTTAATATGCAAGTAACCTGCTTTGTGGAATTGACTGCCCAAGATTCGTGAAATAATAAAGTACTCTACATATTTATTGTCTTTTGCGGTGTATTTTTTTTCCTCTACAGCTATTTCATGTATTGGTAATTGCTTTTCAATCTTGGAACCCATGCTCTATGGAAAAGCATGTAGAAATGCTTAGCATTGATAGATTGAAAACCAGATCTGAACTACTTTATTACCATAAGGTTTAGAAAAGCAATATAGTTATGATCAAAAATAATTTTTTTGGGTAAACAATATTTTATTTATTTAAGATTATTTTACAAACATGATGAAGCCATCCTAATAACAGTGATAAATTGATTTCTTTGAAGTTTTAATACGATAACTTGTAATAACAAGCTTGTAAGATTTTATATTGTTTATAAATCTTAGTAAATTTTTCAACTTTTTTTTTTTGATAAGTATAAACTTTATTAAAGGCCAACGCCAAAACAAACAGAAGCCAAAGCTAAAGAGGTCGAGATGATCTACAAAAAGCCAAGACTACACAAGGAGCTAAAACAAAAACAAAGGGAAGCAACCACCTAACAACCGTCCCTAGAACAAAGACGGTCCCAATGAAAAACTAAGTCTTCAAAGAATAAGCCTTTCCATTCCAAAAACACTTTAGACCATAAAACATCATCCCTTTTTTGTTGAGGATGATCAAGGCTGAATCATCACTCTTGCCTTGAAAGACTTGATTCCTCTCCCTCTAAAGATCCCAAACAATCGCGAAAGGAAGCAACCTTCACAGAATGCGCCCTCTAGAAGAGAAAGCATGAGAATGCCAACTGAAAAAGAGAGCCATAAGAGAGCCCGATGTCACCAAACTCATCCCAAATTCAGAAAGGAATGAAGACCAAACCTCCTTAGCCACATCACAATGTAACAGAAGTTGGTTCACTGACTCCCTGCTATGCTTGCACATCCAGCAGTAGTCTACAATGATAAACCCTCTAGAAATCAGATGATCCACTATCAAAATCTTGTTCTGAGTAGCAAAAATCTAGTCACACAAGACATGGTGAACAAAATGAAGCTTAAACCTGTGAAGCATCCGCAATCATATCTTTGGTTCAATAAGGGAAATGAGATAATTATTTCTTCCACATGCCTTGTCAACTTCTTCATTGGAAAAACATTTGAAGAGTCAGTTTGGTGTGATGTGACCCCCATGGATGAGTGTCACATCCTTTTGTGCTGTCCTTGGCAAAATTATTGAAATATAACTCATCATGGTGCGATGAATACCTATTTGTTAGTCTCAAATAAAAAAATTCTTAAACTATTGAAAGTGAATCTTTGGTGCTGTTCTTTTGTGAATGAAAGGCTAATCTTCCCCTCTGTGTTAACATTTTTTTGCAACTTCCACAAAACCAACCTAGTGGTGCTCTACTACTCCCATAGTCCTTAATTTGTATCCAAAAATTCTATAAGTACTTACATGGTGGTGATTGATTACGATATCACTTTTTCTTAAGATTTCTTGTCATTTTAATGCTTTTTAAGTTTAAAATGGAAAATTCTTGCATACACCTTCGATAACAGTTATCAAAACATTATAGTATCATTACGCACCTACAAGGGAGACTTCTGTACAACTTTGGAGCTTATTTGCCATACTATCCATTTATATTATGATTACTATTCCCTCTTTGTAAATCAAGGTTTCCATCCCACATGCTCCTTTTTGATGAACCATTAGTTGAAAATGGACTCAACTAATTATGTAAATCTATGGCCTCTATTATACGTGTTAGTTTGAACTTTGAACAACTATTAATGAAATGCGACTATGTAATATTGAAGACTTTCATTGGTCTATAAACTTCTTGATACTTGTTAAATATATATTGCAAACATGAAACTTGACAACAATGACATTTTAGGGATATAGCGTTTGTTGTCATATCTCTACTAATAGATAGCCCTTTATATAGTCAGCTCATTCATACTCATGCTATAGTATGATATAGCAGTAATTCTGTTCAGACAACCACGATAAATGTTTTCTTGGATGTATTCATTTCATCTCCCTTTTCTTTAAGATGTGAAGAACCTGTATTTAAGATTTGTTTACTTTGAGACAGGTGAGTCATCATCCCATGATTGTTGCATGCCACTGCGAGGGCAGGGGATGGAAATTTTGGGGAGATAGTAATCTAAAAAGCAAATTCTGGGGTCGATCAATTCAGCTCGATCCTGTTGGTATTCTGACTCTTGAGTTTGATGATGGAGAGGTTTTTCAATGGAGCAAGGTATGAATAAAATGATTTAAAATCATTAAATATAATGCTTCTTGAGGTGCCAGCTGAATGGTCTCTTTCACCAGGTGACAACATCCATTTACAACCTTATACTGGGGAAGCTCTACTGCGATCACTATGGTACAATGCGGATACAGGGAAATCGTGAATACTCATGTAAGCTGAAATTCAAAGAGCAGTCAATCATAGACCGAAATCCTCATCAGGTACCCTATTTGTCTAATCTTGTTATGGATTTTTTCCAGACAGAAAACACAACTCAGACCTCTGTCTATTCGCCTCAGTAAGTCTTGATTCCTTGGTGCTTTTTATTGGAATCTGTTGTCATTATTGGAATAATACTGTACACTGGCATTTTATAGTTTATATAGGTTAGGGTCTTTCAAAGTCTTTTTCTCTCTTCAGCCTCAAAAATGGTTTCAATTAGGTTCAGTTGACACATCTAAGATAAGAAGGTGAAAAGCGTAATCCTCAGCTTTCTTTGAAGATTTTATTGCACTTGCTATTCAATTATTGATGGTAAACCAGGGGAGTCAAGGTGACATCATCATGTTTGACGTCATTTTGACAATAATTCATTTATGATATTATAGAACTGTATAAATTTGTACTTTATGTTATATAGCTAATAAAATTTAGGCTGGTCCGTTATATGTTATCTGCAGTGCATTGCATACTAAAATTTCTTTGATGTTCAATAGTCAAAAACAGCATCCTACTTTTCATATGGGGATTTTCATGTTAGACTTATCCAATATGAGTTGTGTTCAGTTGGTGTCGGATGACAACTTTGTACCTTGGCAGGTCAGATGTTTGCATTCACTTGTTACTTTGCTTTGGCATACTGAAACGTAAGCTTCATTAGAATCACAATTTACTGATGGCCTTATACTTTGTTTTACTTTAACGTAATAATTAAAGAATTATCTTATGGTTTTAGAGTTTTGATTCATTACTTGGTTACTTGTGGGTGATGGAGTTTGCTCATGAATTACATGGAGAAGAGGGATAATTCTGATAGTTCTTAAGAGGCATAACCCATTGTCACAACCCATGGGTTGTGACAATGGGTTATGCCGAATTCTTTTATGAAATTCCTAACTATTTGGAAGGTTAAAGCTTTTTCATCTAGAGGGCGTATTTTGTGGCGGATGCTACCTCTAACGATTGTGTTTGGAAGGAGCGAAATCAGAGAGTTTTTGAAGGAAAGAATTAAGAAGTGGCATGTATCGTGTTATCCATCAAGGGGAGTTTATTTTTGTGGTCCAAGGTATTTATAGAATGTAGAGGGCTTTTCTTCGAAGATTTCGTATTCCGTTGGGAGCTTTTATGTTCGAGAGATGTTTGATCTTTCTTGTAATTTCTTAGCTTGCTTTTGTTTGGATGTAGTTAAAGTTGGTCATCTCTACCTCTTTAAACTGCTCTTACTTTAATTGTCTTGGCTTTTAACGATAATTTATACTCATAAAAAAAAAACCCTCCTTTCAGTCTCGAGGTCGAAGACGACCTCCCTTCCCCTTCTCTTCAAATTGGGCCATCTCAAATACTTTATGGGCCAAAGTTGAAGTCAGCCTAGAGCCCACCTTGTGATACCCAATTACAAAAGTTTATAATCCAACCCTTAAGATCCATCGTCTCCTTTCCTCTTCATCCTGATAGTGGAAGCGCTGGGGAAAATGATATATAAAGGAGTATCAAATGGAGAGTTAACTGGCTTTAGAGCAGGGAAGGAAGGAATGGAAATCTCTCATCTTCAGTTTGCAGACGACACACTTGTGTTTACGTCGGGTTTGAGGAGACAATTATCGTTCTTGAAATGCCTCCTTTATTGCTTTGAAATCTGTTCTGGGCTTAAAATCAATTTTAACAAGAGCAAGATCATGGAAGTAGGGGAAGTTGAGAATTTTGAGGAATTGGCTAAAATCTTAGATTGTGCCACTACTACTCTACCTACTTCTTACCTAGGTCTCCCCCTTGGTGCTTCCTATAGAACAAAATCTATATGGGACCCAGTTATTGAGAGAATTAGCAAAAGATTATCTCTGTGGAAAGGAAAATACTTACCCAAAGGGGGGAAAATGGTCTTGATCAAGAGCACACTTTCAAACATTCTAGTGTACTTCTTGTTTCTATTCTCAGTCCCATCTAGTGTGGAGCGAAGAATTGAGAGGATGATGAGGGACTTCTTATGGAATGATTAGGACAATACTCATCACTACCACTTGGTGAAATGGGAGCATGTGTGCCTTCCAAAGAAGATAGGAGGGTTGGGCATTAGGAGAGTTAGAGTGATGAATTAGGCACTCCTGTGAAAGTGGATTTGGAGGTTTTGGAAGGAAAGGAGAGCTTTGTGGCGCCTAGCTATAGTTAGCAAGTATGGAGAGGAACCAGGAGGCTGGGTCTCAAAAGAGCCAAAGCTGACATATAGGTGTGGAGTTTGGAAAGGAATTCATGAGGGGAAGGAGAGAGTGTTAGAAGGATCTAGACTGGTTATGGGAGATGGGGCTAGGATTAGATTTTGGGAGGACTTATTGTGTGGTGAACATCGTCTCATGGAAGTCTTCCCTCGTCTATACTCCCTGTCCTGTCGAAAAGGACAATTTCATAGCTTCAGCTTGGAAAAGGAATGGTCAAGAGGACCCCTGGGATTTAGATTTCAGGAGGAATCTCCTTGAATGGGAAAAAAAACTGCTGGCATCCTTAAAGGATATATTGCAACATTGCATGGTTACCCCATCGGAGGAGGATTATCTTTCCTGGTCTCACTCCAAATCTAGATGTTTCACGGTGAGCTCCTTTTATGATGTTTTGACATGTCCCAATTCAGCCCAATCAGCCTTATGTTCAACCTCAAACATTTGGAAAGTAAAAATACCCTCAAAAATCAAAATTTTCGCATGGACATCCTCACTTGACAAAATACTCACTGCAGAAAACTTAATTGCTCGTAGTGGATTATGATAAATTTTTGTGTTGTGTAAATCCAATGGGGAAAACACGGATCATCTTCTTTTGCATTGTAACTTTGCTTCACAGATATGGTCATATTTCATGGTGCAGGCGGTCATATCCTGGGCGATGCCGAAATCGATTAGAGTTTTGTTATGCGGATGGCCTAAGATCAACCTATCAGCAAGCGGGGAGATCTTATGGAGGATGTTACCATTTGCGATCATACGGGGGATTTGGAGGGAGAGGAACAATAGGATATTTAGAGGAGAAGTAGGGTCTCTTCAAGACACCATCATTGGTATTAAGGCCCTCCTTCGTTGTTGGGGCAACATTGTACTGGATATGAGAGGCGTCTTCTTCTCGGATATGGTGTTCAGATTTGAGAACTTGGCAAGATAGTAGTTTTTTACTTTTATGCTCTTTGTATGCTTTCAATTTTCTTTGTACTTTGAGATCTTCTCAATCTCCTCTTTTTTAATCTACTTTCTTGACTCATTAAAAAAAAAAATCCAGCCCGTAAGATCTTTAGTTTAGTATCAGCCCAATAAGCCCCAAAACCCATATATTAGGCCCAAACCCACCATTAGAGCCCACATTACATCCCCTTAAGACCCAATAAACTTAGCCCATTAAGCCGCAAGCCCTTATGCTATCAACCCATGACAAACACAACCCATTTCAATGACCCGACCCGTTTACCCGACCCTCGACTCGATTTAAAAAAGAACAAGTACAATTTTTTTTTAAAGTATGTATATTTTATTAAAACGGGAGAGAACTCCCGAGGAAAAAACAGAAGCACAAGGGTACCAACTTACAAAAGAGGACAATCCTCGAGTAATTTGCCCCATCTATGTAGAAAAGTTTCAAAAAAGCACTCTAAAGAGAGGGGAAACAAAGGACCAGAGGAAGAGACAAGCTTTCACATGCAACACCATCTTAGGCATTCCCACCTCTTTTCCTTCGAAGATTCTGCAGTTTCTTTTTTTTCCAAACGGCCCACACGATCGCAAATGGGAGAAATTGCCATAAAAGACGACTTCTACCAGAGAAGGCATCCAGAGCCACCCCTAGGAACCATAGTCACAAAGTCGGGATTCGGCAATAAATCAGCAAGGGGTCAAGTCGGGAAAATTCGGTAGAAATCGGTAGAAATCGGCAAAAATAAAAAATATATCATGGCATTTTTCAAGTTAGAAATGTTATTTTTAACAAAACACATTATATGACAAAAACCACATCTATGATTCCATAGTAATAAGTCATAATTCATAAGCATGATATATCATTCATAATTCCAAAATCGAAATCAAAAGGGAAAAAAATGGATCTCAGCCAATTAATCGGCAAAATTCGGTAAAATCGCTAATTAATCGTTGAGTTTTTTTATTAATCGGAGATTTTACCGATTTTGTCAATTAATCGGCGATTGATTCGTGAATTCAAAAAATCGGAGTTTTTTGGAGAATTTTTAAAAAAATCGGAGATTTTTGTGACTAGGCTAGGAACAGACCGCTCACCTGCTGAGGGCATACGAAGGGAATACCGAAGAGGCTCCAAAAAGATTGCAATAGCTCATAAGAGAAACTGCAATGAAGGAGCAAGTGATCAACTGACTCAGCGTCCGATTTGCACATCACACATCTATTCGGCATTTGCATACCTCTACTGATCAAATGATCTAGAGTGAGAATTTTGTTCATCAAAGCGGTCCACACAAAGAACTTCACTCTAGATGGGATGGGAGGTTTCCAAATTGTGTCGGCTGGGAAACTCTTATGCCTGTCTGCAAAGCTTGTCTTGAACATCGAACTGACCGAGAAAGAACCATTGGATTCCCACTTCTAAACTCTTTTATTAGTATCCTCCATCAAGCTAGGATTGGAACCCACTTGATCCAGGAAATCTGTAAGGCTATTCAGCTCCCAGTCGTTGAAATTTCTTCTAAAACCGAAGTTCCAAGAGAATCAATCGTCACTGATGGTGATGCAATCTTGAATAAGAGCACCTTGGAGGTCTGAAATGGAATACAAATGGGGGAAGTCCTCTTTCAACGGAGCATCCCCACCCACTTATCTTCCCAAAACCGAACTCTATCTCCTTTTCCAACTCTTAAGAGTTAGAACAATGCCTTGATCGAACATATCACGGTTCTTTTCGATCCCTCTCCAAAAACTTACACCATAAGAGGATGTAACTGGATAGCTATTCCAACCATGTTCCAAAACACCATATTTGTAACCGATCATCTTCCTCCACTCACTGTCTACTTCTTCACCAAACCTCCATAACCATTTGGCTAGGAGAGCTGTATTCATATCTCAAAAGTTTCTGATGCCAAGTCCAACTTCCTTCTTGGCCTTACAAATCGATGCCCACTTGACCAAATGGAACTTGTGATCACCTTCTTTCCCCGCCCACAAAAAGTTCCGCATAATCTTATCTAACTTATGAGCCACAGAGATCGGCATAGAGAAGAGGGACATGAAGTGAATGGGAATGCTGGAGAGGGTACTCTTTAGAAGAGTGAGTCTGTCCCCTTTAGATAATAATCTCTTTTTCCACCCGGCAAGCCTGCAATCAAATCTCTCCACTAAAGGGTCCCAAACCGATTTATCTCTGTAACTAGCTCCCACAAGGAGACCAAGGTAACTGCAAGACAGATCTCCTATGACACACCCCAGGCAACTAGCCAGATAAGGCTTGTTTGGGATCTCGCCCACTCCAAAATTTTTGGAGCTTCACCCGAAGACTTGAAACAGCCTCGAAACACCGAAGAATGCAACGGAGATACCTTAACTGTCTATGAGAGGCTTCAGTAAAAATAAGCGTGTCATCATCAAACTGTAAATGCGTGATCATGGGACCCCCTGAGCCTACACTAAAACCTTCCACAAAATCCCCTTCTGCCGCTCTTTTCACCATCCTCCCTAGGGCTTCCACGATCACCACAAAGAGATAAGGAGACATCAGATCTCCTTGTCTAAGACCTCTCGAGCTTTGGAAAAAGCCAGCTGGAGATCCATTGATAAGAATAGAGAATGAAGCAGAAGAAATGCAAGCTCTAACCCAAGCTCTCCATCTACATCCAAAACCCATCTTGTCCAACATGTGATATAGGAAAGCCCAGTTGACGTTGTTGTATACTTTTTTCATATTGATTTTGCTAAGAATACCTCCTCTGCCTTCCCTAAGTCAATACACTTGTTAGCTATTAACACACTGTCCACCAATTGCCTTCCTTTCACAAAAGCCCCTTGAGCATACGAAATGACCGAGCCTAGAACCTCTTTCATTCTAGATGCAAGGATCTTGGCAATGATTTTCTTAATTGAAAAGTCTCGGTTGTCAAATCTCAGGAATACTTAGTTCTTCGGTAATATATATATCGCTGTGCCTCGAATTTCCTGAAGACTGAAGTGTCAAAGATAAAGTGGACTTCAACAAAACAAATCAAAGAAGGATTAAAGTTGAAGAAAAATCAACCTAAGTGTTCAAGATTAACTGAAGACAAAGTCAAGATTAACAAGCTCAACTGAAGACAAAGTCAAAAGCTCAAGTACGTTCTCACTCAACGAACGTTCAACTAGGAAGAAACTCGTGTTGCGGTTACTTACGTAAATCTGAGGGTAAAACTGCGCGTTGCCAGCGGATATTGATTTACCCTAGATAGTTCAGTGTTAGTTAGGAATCGTGTGTGCCGAGAAGAAGAATTCTAAAAACTTTGGAAATGTTCGGCTATGGACAAAGTGGTCCGGCCGACCGGCCTTTATGAGCGGGCGACCGAAGGTCCGGTCGACCGGCCAAAAGGGTCCGGTCAACCCTAACTCTCGGGTTTATAATTTTGGTATGAAAACCTGAGCGGGCGATCGACTAAAGGCTCGGTCGATCGAGGTCCGGTCAACCGGCCAATAGTGAGGTTGACCCCGCCCGTTTCGGATCTTGTTTAACAAAATCTCTTATGCGATTATAAGCGTATTTTGGCCCTTCAAACGGCTATATTCGGTACGGTTCTATTGATGGGAGACCTGCTTATAAATAAGAGCTCCCTCCCTTCATTAGAATTAACCCAATCAAGAGATCTCTATACTACATTCTTTGAGTCCAGAGATCTGGTATTTGAGAGAGCTTCACCTGTGCAAATCTTTATATCCTTTGTGAAGGCTCTAGATTGTTTGAGAGAGCTTCACATGAGCAAATCTGGTTCATCTATTGTGAAGGCTGCTCTAATTGTTCGAAGAGACTCGAAGGGTATTGTTTCCTACAATCATCTTCTTCTAAGAAGATGATCATTATTGGCAGAGTGTCTCTGTGGCGAATTCTTCTACGAGGATTCACCATTTTATCGAATTCATCAAAAGGTAAGTATCTCCTAGAAGAAAACTTTTAGAGTGAATTCAATATTATCAAACCTGAATTGTTTGTGATTGGTGGATGAGTGAGTATTCATCAAATTGAGTTGAGGAAGGTAGAATCTTTGAGAAATCCGTTTCTCTAAAATACTACGGGCCTAGTGTGACTCTCTAGGTGAATTGAGAAGTGATTCTCGTATAGATCAAGTTGAGGATTGTAAATCCATGAGAAGAGGGCTTCTCTAAATAGACTACTGGCCTAGGCTGACTCTCTAGATGAGCGAGAAGCGATTCTCGTTAGATTGAGACTAAGTGAATCTTAGTTGGTTGATTATTTATTTCGATTGGAAATGTTGTAATGCATGATTGAAATAAAATAATACTACTCGTGGTGAGTATTGGAGAGTGGACGTAGGTGCAGAGTCGTCGAACCACTATAAATCTAAGTCTCATGTGATTGTGAATGTTTGCATATTTGTTAATCAATTTTTCCTATATCTATGTTCTGTGGATGATTCATATTTTAATTGCTTGATCATTTTCCGCCTTGTGTGATCAATAATTATTTAATCCATAAAGAATTCGTAGAGGAATTAAAAATTGTCCTATTCACCCCCCTCTAGGACTTAACTTAGTAATTAAAAGGGAATTTCAATAAGCACTACCCACTAAGCTAAAAGGTCGAAAGTCTCTGAGAGATTCGACCCCTTCCTTCTTTGGAACCAAAGTGATGAAGGTATAGTTAGCCGCTCTATCAAGGTGAGTCTCCTTTTCAAATTCCTTAACCATAAGCAGGAAGTCTTCCCTTATAACGCCCCAGCACCGCTGGAAGAAAAGCATCGAGAAGCCATCTGGCCCCGACGTTCTATCTCCCACTAGACTGTGGATAGCTTTGACCAATTCTTCTTCGATCTATCTCTCCAACCAAGTCTGTTGCTGCAGATTAATCTTATCCACCTCCAGGCCTTCCACAGAGGGTCTGAATTAACAAGACTCGGAATATAGTTTGGAGCAATACTCCACAATCGATTCCCTAGTAGCACCATCCCCAACCATGATCTTCCCTTCATTCTGAACTCTAACTATGCTATTGCTTCTTCTGGCATTGGTCGACTGGTGAAAGAATTTTGCGTTGTTGTTGCCTTCCTTCAACCATCTGACCCTGGATTTTTGGTGCCAACTGATCTCCTCCATTCTAGCCCAATTGTTGAGATCCCTCTTAGCCACCACTCTCCTCTGCCATACCTCTTTAGATAAAGACCTCCCTTCCTCCAAAGCGTTATGGATGAGATGATTTGCTGAAGCTCCTCTATCTTCTTGTCCACCCTGCCGAACACATTTCTGTTCCAATCTGATACACAAGCCGCCATGGCCCTACAAGGATAACAACCAACTTGTTTATAATCATCTAGAATCCACTAGTTTCTGCACGCGTTATTCAAGTTTTAATAAGCTTTCAAAGTGAAGTGATTAATTGGATGTTTAGGATCATCCAATTACTGTGGTTATTAGGACATGGTTGACCTAGAGGTGCCCCATCACTTAAACTGTTTGGATCAAAGGGACAAGAAAGTGGCCAGACAGTTAGTTGCTGATGTCAGATGGATGTGTACTGTTTTTTTGCTACACATGCACCACAACATATTAGTCTTCTTTCCAAAAGAGGTGTAGACACACAAAAAAAAGAGGCTCTTAAAAGGGATATCCAAGCTGCTTTAGTTAGCTACCATCTCCATGTTTTTATTTTTAGAAATTAGTAAGTGTTTTAGGAATTTATGTTTTAGTGGGATTTGAATGTGGAATCTTTTATTAGGAAACTTTTGGTTTGAGAAGAAGTAATTAGAGGTACGCTAGTTCCAAGCGGGATTTGAATTAGTAAGTGGAATCTTTATTAGGTAACTTTTGTTTGGAGAAGAGTAATTAGAGGTAAACTAGTTCCAAAAAAACCTTCTTCGAACTAAAGTAGGGTATTAGAAGTGTATAAATATTGAGTACATTACTTATCAAATACAAATATTGAGTACATCCATAGATTATAGGTTTGGAAAAGAAATTAAAGTTTATAGCTTTCTTTGGTTGGGTGTGAAGCTCAATTTCCTTAATGTGGCTTAAGGTCCCATTTCAGCTTATTCCTAAGAAGGATGTGGGTTGATTTGGGTTTATTCTATTCATTTATTTTAATATTCACTCTTATTTTAGCTTCACGTCAGAGAGTTGTTGCACAACCCTGGTGTTAGTTTATATTTGGGTGAAACCTGAAGCCAGATTGGAGATTGGATTTGAAAATCATAGCCAAAGGCATGTGCCACAATCTTTGGTGTGGAGAACCTTGGGAAGTCTAGAATGCGAGTGCAGATGCAACTTGCTATGTTGATGAATATATGAAACATAAAAGGTTGAATGCTGGTCTAGACAGAGAGAAACAACAAGAGCTTGAATATATTATTTGGGGAGATTCAATTGGAAAAACAAGAAGAAGAAGATCCATGGAACATGTTGCATCATTATGTGGAGGCATATGAGCATCCTTGTGCTATTTTGAGTATGTAGTCCGAGAAACATGTTTACTGTAAGGGGTATTTTCTGAATAACATGTGGGCGACTGAGATAATGACACGTGTCCCTTTATTGGCCGAAATGTGAGTTAGTCGTATGGTTGAGCGACCGATACAATGACTCCAGCTAAGGATATCCGACTGGCATATACGGTCGAGAGACCGAGACATTGTACGGTGGCACGGGTCGACTGAATGAGAACGTTAACCGACTAAACCCGATGGAGGAATCGGATACCATGTCAGTAATGAATCAAGTGATAAGATGATGGCCTCGCGGATAGTTGGCAAGACGGCAAAGAGGTAGATAAGACTCCAGCAAGAACAGACTCAAACAACGAACAAAGAACAACCAACTTTTGTACTATCAAAACAGAGGACGATCTACGCCCAGATAATACATAAGACAAAAATCTTCGAGCTGATTGGTACGGCCTCCATCATGCTCATAGACACGTCATGGGTTACAATCCCTATAAATAGAGCTACAGTAGCAAAGAAGGTAAGCAATCTTGGAGCAAAAACTAGATTAAGGTTTTTGCATAAAATATTGATTTAAGCATTGGAGGCTCTACGGTGGTTTTGCCACCAACGGAGTTCATTTACAGGTAGACTCGGACAAGTCGGTTTATCAGTCGGATCACCGGGAAGTGTGATCGGCAAACTCGAAGCTGAAGAAGATGAATCACCCGGCAGAGGAGTCGACTTTTTCGGATCTTCAGTCGACAACATCGAACGGAAGGATACTTTAGGCTTAGCATTCGATCTTGAGTGTATCTTGAGGGGGTGTAGGATTTTTCCCTTACATCTTTTGGCACCATCTGTGGGAACGAAAGTTAACAGTTCGCGCACTCTATCATTAGCTATTGGCAGACGGAAACGGATTAGGCAAAACAATGCATACAAGATCAAATGAAACTGCCTTGAGGCAGGAAGGAGAGGAGGAGATAGTGAGCCTCGGAGTCCAGAAGATGTTGGACCGGGTTCTCATGGAAATGTAGAAGATGAGGGAAGAAGTTGAAAGTGTGAGGAAGGAAAAGTACCAGTTGAGGCAATAGATACTGGAGGATGCGGTCGATGGGGAAGAGCAGCCGAGAGACCTAGAGAATGAGTTTAGGGAATCGATGTCCAAGGGGGTGGATGAGCAAGCACGGAGCTCTAATCGGTAGGAAGGGGACCGCCGAGAGAGCATCACCTGGGGGCGAGATGCAGCCCGTGATCAGCAACCGCTCGCCCGAGACACTACGGAACAGGAAAGGGTCAATCTGGTCACGATAGAGAAAGTGACAGAGATGATCCAACAAGATAGGGACACTAGGCCGATAGTCGGCGAGAAGACGGCGGCCGAGGCCGCCAGAGATGCATTAAGGGTGTTGAGATCATCACCTTTCTCGGAAGAGGTCTTGAAATTTGAGATCCCAAAGAAATTTCAACAACCAAAGTTTGAGCTGTATGATGGGACGTCGGATCCCATAGACCATTTGTTCTACTATCGGCAGGCCATGGTGTTGTGGGCCGCTTCGTCGTTTGATGGTTTGCTATGGTGAATGTTCCCGACTAGCTTGAAGGGGAACGCACTAGTCTGGTTCTACACTCTTGGTGAGGGTGCAATCAGAAATTTCAGTCTTGGAGGATGTGTTCGCAACCAAATACATACATCAGAGGAAGATGATGCAGTGCGTCACGTCTCTCCTCAACATCAAGCAAACTAAGGGCAAATCACTCCGAGACTACATGATGCGCTTCAGGAAGGAGGCCGCTCAAGTCAACCATTTGGAGGAGCGGATCGCTGTCTTTGCTTTGCAAGTCGGTGTCCTGGTGGGTTCTCGGGTGCATGAAGCTCTAGTGGTTCGGAACCCATCTCGACTAGAGGATGCCTATCAGGCCCTGGAGGAGCATATTTTAGTGGAAGATGCTATCAAAGCTCGGACAAAACCTGTCAAAAGCAAAATTAACGAAGTCGGATCCTCAGCCGGAAAATGAGGTAAGAGGGACCGGTCTAGCACCAGAGACCGAGGAAGGGATAGATTCCAGAAGACAGAAGGGCCCAGAGAATACACGCCCTTAAATGAAAAGAGATCAGTAATCCTAGAGAAAATCTGGGGGAGGCTCACTTCAAGCCCCCTAAGAAAATTTATGTCGACCAGCCGGATAAGCTGTTTTATGCATACCACGGGGCGAGAGATCATCCTACAGATGAATGTTATGCCTTGATGGACTTGCTTCAGTATTTGGTGAATCAAGGGCACATCGAATGCTTCGTAGCCAAGGAAGAGGACCGAGAGGAAGAGGAAGAGGAGGCTAGACCGAAGGCTGGCCGAGAAGAGAGAAGACAGCCAAGGGGGGTAATCAATATGATCTAACAGTGGGACCGTCGACACTCGGAATGCTCATCGAGACAAGGTTAGGAGAACAATGAGCATCCGAGAAGTAATGGAGATCTCGGCAAAGCCAAGGCTGGTGAGCCCAGAAATGGCTATCGACCTTTCTCCAAGAACGGTGGTATGGTTCTCGAAAAGGGACTTAGAGAAGGTGGCAGACCCCCACGAGGACGCATCGGTGATTTCCCTGGATATAGGGAATTTCTCGGTCAAGAGAATCCTAGTGGATTGCGGCAGTTCTGTTGAGATTATGTTCAAGCCAGCCTTCGACAACATGGGCATCAGTCAGGCCGCCTTAGAACCCTCCAGAGTAGCGATCTACGGATTCAATGGGGCTGCCTCAAACCCCTTGGGAGAGATAGTGTTACCGGTGTCGGTAGGGCCGGTGACCTTGATGACAAGGTTTTTGATAGTCGACGCCCCATCGGCTTATTATAATGGGTAGGCGATGGGTACATAGCATGAAGGCTGTGCCGTCTACCTATTATCAGATGATTCGGTTTCTGACACCCCTTGGTTTTTATGAGATTAGGGGAGACCAGGAGGCAGCTCAGAGGTGTCATGCCGCTATGATTAAAGATAGCCGGAAAGCACACTCGGCTGAAGAACGGGATCTCAGTCCCTCGGACCAATAGCAATCACAACAACTAGTTCCTGAATCGGCACCGACAAAGAAAGGAAAAACTAGGGGGCGAAGGAGGGGGAAAGTTACCTATATCGGCTCAGAACTGATCCAAGAGGAGAAAATGATGCTGACATACTTTTTGAGAAAGAACGTGGATGTCTTCGCTTGGTCAATGAATGACATGCCGGGTATAGATCCGAACTTGGTGAACCACGGACTTAATGTTAAAGAAGGATCGATCCCGGTTAAACAAAGATTGCGAATAATTTCACCAAAAGTGGCGTCGGCAGTAGCAGTTGAGATCACCTGACTAGCTGAAGTCAGGATCAGTTGAGATCCCGAATGGATCGCCAACATAGTTGCCGTGCCTAAGAAGAATGGGAAAGTCAGGGTCTGCATTGACTTCACGGACTCGAATAAGTTCTGCCCCAAGGATAGTTATGTTATGCCCCGAGTGGACGAGTTAGTGGATCGGACAACCGGCTTTGAGCTGCTGTCTTTTATGGATGGATACTCGGGGTACAATCAGATACAAATGCACGACGATGACCAAGAAAAGAGGGCGTTCTACACAGACAGAGGGATCTTTTGCTTTCGGCGTATGCCCTTTGGCCTAAAGAATGCCGGAGCCACATAACAGATAGTAGTGGAGAAAATCTTTCGAGACAAGCTGGGAAAGACAATGGAAGTCTACATCAATGATATGCTGGTCAAGAGCTTTAGTCGGCAGTGCCACCTAGAAGACCTGGAGGAAACTTTCCGAATATTGAGAGAGTATCGGATGAAGTTAAACCTACAGAAGTGTACATTTGGGATGTCGTCAGGAAAGTTTCTCGGTCACATTACTAAGAGGGGAATTGAGGCAAATCCAGATCAGATCCGAGCATTGCAGGACATGCCGTCTTCGAGCAGCAAGAAGCAAGTGCAAAAACTTGCCAGGATGGTGGTGGCGTTGAATCAGTTTATTTCGAAATCTTCGGATAGATGTCGGCCCTTATTTCACCTTTTGAGGAAACAGAGTAAGTTTGAGTGGACGGAAGAGTGTGATAAGGCTTTCTAGAGTTTGAAGAAATACCTCGGAAAAGCCCCCATTCTGTCCAAGCTAGAGCCGGAACAACAATTGTTGTTGTATATCTGTCTCGGATTGTGCTCTGAGTTCGGTGTTGATCCGAGAAGAAGAAGGAAAGGAGAAGTCGGTTTATTTTTTGAGTAAGACCCTCCTAGACGCCGAGACTAGAGAAAGCCGGATTGGCACTCATGTTCTCGGCCTAGATATTGAGGCCTTACGTCCAGGTGCATCCCATAGCCGTGATTACTAACCTCCCCTTGAAGAATGTATTGAGAATGTTCGAGAAGTCGGGAAGGATGGAAAAATAGGCAGTGGCATTGGGACAGTATGAAATAACCTATCGGCCAAGGACAATAGAGAAAGGGCAGAAGGTGGCCGATTTCCTGGCCGACTTCCCCATTGAGGATCCCTTTTGGGTTGAAGAGCCATAGTCGGAACCATGTGAAGAAGGCGAGACAGGTGAGTTACCAGATCCGTGGAGTCGGGAGAATGGATGGAGGTTATTTGTAGACGGCTTCACAAACAGTATTGGCGCTGGTGTCGACGCTATCCTCATAACCCCGGAAAATACTCGAATCGAATTGGCGATCAAATTGGGATTCCCAGCTTCCAATAATGGAGCCGAGTACGAAGCACTTATTGTCGGACTTCAGATGGTAGTTGAGGTTGGCGTGGAGGATATCATGATTTTTAGCGATTCCCAATAGGTGGTCAATCAGGTTAATGCGTCCTTTGCGGCAAGAAACGAGAGAATGGCCAAGTACTTGAGAGTGATTAGCTAGGGTATGGGGAACTTTAGAAAAGCCCAACTCCACCACACTAACAGAGGAGAGAACCGACATGCCGACGCATTGGCATATGTGGCCGCTATGCTGGGGTAAACGGAGAAGAGGACCACTTCCATCGAATTTCAAGAAGTCCGAGTATTGATCTGGAGGATGTGGAGATGGAGATGTGCCACCAAGCAGAGGCCGTCGTGACCTGGATGACTTCGATTATGAAGTATATGGTTGACGGGACGAGGGATTCAGATAGGAAAACGGCTAGATGGATAGAACAGAAAGCTCGCCGATACAAAATACTTGGGGGTGAGTTATATCGGAAGTCGGCTAGGGGACCATTGCTGAAATGTGTAACCCAAGAGCAAGCTCAACTTATCATGGCCGAGATACACGAAGGCAAGTGCGGCAATCACTTCGAGGGAAATCATTAGCCCACAAGGCATGGGTCCAAGGATATTATCGGCCATACATGCAAGAAGAGGCGAAGAAATACGTCAGAAGATGCATCAAATGTCAGAAACACTCGCCGACTATTCGAGCACCAGCAGGAGAATTAAACTCGGTAGTCAGCCCATGGCCATTTGCACTATGGTGATTGGATGTTGTCAGCCCCCTCCCCATGGCTCATGGGAAAAATCAGTTTATGTTAGTGGCAACCGACTACTTTATAAAGTGGGTCGAGGCTGTGGCCCTGCAGCAGGTCCGAGAGCAAGAAGTGGAGAAATTCCTTATCCCAGTTCCGAGGAGGGAAGATTGAGCGATTTTGCAACAAGTTTAACATCAAGTAGTTGTTCTCGGCTCCCATTTATCCTCAAGGAAATGGACAAGCGGAGGCCTCAAACAAGATTGTTGGTGAAAAATTGAAGAAAAGATTGGAAAGTGTAAAAGGAAAATGGGCTGAGATATTAGATGGAGTTCTTTGGGCCTATCGGACGACTCCTAGAACGGGAAACAGAGATTCTCTGTTTGCGTTGGCATTTGGCATGGAGGCAGTCATCCCATCCGAGATGGTCCTCAGCACCTCTCGGCATATGGCTGTAGAAATTGGAGTCGGCTTCGAGGTTCAGAAGTTCGACATAGATATGGTAGAGGAAAGAAGGGAGTCGGCTAGGATAAAGTTGGAAAGTTACCATCAATCCTTAAAGAGATGGTACAAGCGAAAGGTGAGACCAAGAAGCTTCCAGCAAGGAGACTTGGTCTTAAGAAAGGTCTTCCCAAACACTCGAGAAAAGAATGCCAGGAAGCTAGCCATGAACTGGGAATGACTCTACAGAGTCAGAGAAGTCGGAGCCGGAGGGAGTTACTACTTAGAAAATGACAAATTCATTGTGAAGCCATGGAATGTACAGAATTTGAAGAAATTTTATCAATAAAGACGACTGAGTAACCGTCTAAAGAATGTATGTTGAACGATTGCGTCTAAACAATGTATGTTGAGGGACTGGCTTCGGCCGCCCAAATGAACGGGACTGGCTTCGGCCGTCTAAATGAACGAGACTGGCTTCGGCCATCCAAATGAACGGGAGTGACTTTGACCGTCTAAAACAAACGGGACTGGCCTCGGCCATCCAAAGATCAGAAGGCAAAATATGATGTGATGAAAACAAGCTATCCAATAATGGGTTAGTCAGCGATTCGGCCACACAAAGGTAAGTAAAATGTAGAGATACATGTTAGAACCTAGGAGTTAACATGATTTCAAGTTGAATTGCTGCAAAGCCAAAAATGTTTAACAATGAGCAATCGACCATGCTTAGATAGCCATACGACAAAACATAGGCAGATTTTATGATTAAAGCATAATATGTTACAGCAAGAATATAAACGGAAACAGGCAAGCATAGTATCATAACATTAAATGAGCTACAACATAGCTCAATATGAAAGTATAAAATGCCAATCGAAGGGCCAAAAAATTAAAAATAATGAAAGTATTTAATTCGGGCACAATGGCCCAGAGTTTGGACGGCCACATGGGCCATAAAGAAGAAACCTAAGCAATAGCTTAGTCCTGGGTGCTCGGCATTTCTGGAGCAGGGGTGTCGGTGGCAACCGTTGGATCAGCATCAGAAACAGCTGTAGAGTCGACGGCTTCTGCCAAGGTCGAGAGCCCGTCCTGGTTCGCCTTAGCCTGGGTAGTCGGCTCCTCAGAAATATGTTGCACATGCGGAGTCTATAGGGCCTGCTGATCCCGAGCAGTCGTCTCGACGGCCTTGAGATCAGCACGGGCCTCATCCCGCTCATGTTTGTACCGGACAGCGTAGGCCTCCCACTCGGCTGTGACCCTTTTGGCATCCGCCTCGAGCTCTGCCCGGATAGCAGCTTCCGCTTCCGCTTCTGCCTTCTCCACTTCGAACTTCTCCCGGAGTGCCGCCTCCAGCTCCTTTCCCTTCTTCTCGAGCTCCCGAGTGACTCTCGAGAGACGATGTTTCTTGGCATTGGCGTCGTTGAGATCCTTGCACTCCTGCTCGTTCTAAGCGGCGATCTCCTTTTCTGTGGCCTTGAGAGCCACCACCTCAGCTTCGAGGGTGGCTTTCTCGGCCTGCAACGTCTTTATCTCCTCACTAAGCCGAGTAAACATCGCCAGGAAGGCATTCAGAGACTGCAAAAGAAAAACGGGATCAATCGTATGCCATAACGATTAAGAATGAGGTGATAAAAGATTTAAGTTCGAAAGGTTACCATGGCCATTTCCCGATAATAATTGTCGACCACGAAGTCAAAGAGAAGCCTTCTTGAACATTTTATTGTCAGTAGGGGTCCGACTCATGTCGCCGATTATCCGAGCGACATGTCACAGACTTTAGTCCCACATCGGCTGTGTACTAGGAGGTCTTGGACTATAAGTGTGAGGGGTAGGCACCACCTAATAGGCTAGTCTTTTGGGTTTGGAAGCGCCCCCGTGACAAATGGTATCAGAGCCTACCTCGGGACATTAGAGGTGGGGACGACCGTGGGTCCCATGCGGGGTTGCGTGGGTCCCCCTGACGAAGGCGTCAGGGTCTAGGCGGGGGAGCCTGTCACGGACTTTAGTCCCACATCGGTTGTGTACTAGGAGGTCTTGGACTATAAGTGTAAGGGGTAGGCACCACCTAAATAGGTTAGTCTTTTCGGTTTGGAAGCGCCCTCGTGATGGACAACCCCATCCAAAACAGCACTTTGGTTGACCTTGATTAGCCCGCCTTCTCTGGATTTGTAGACGGGCTGCAAGTTAGGCACCGGCCGGGAGGAACGGGTGTCCACCCGGGAGGAATGAGTGTCCGCCCGGGAGTCGGATGGACGGATGACAACACCCGTCTCAGGGGCCCTTTGACAGTCCTTCGGCGGAGCAGGAGGACCAACGGACTTACCCTTGTCTCCTTTGGAGAGGTGGGCAGTCGGAGCAGCTAAAGAGTCGACAGGGGCAGACTCCGATCTAGAAGAGCCCTTAGAAACATCGACATCCTTGGGATGCTTTGAATGCTCATGGGAGAGCGCATCACCTTTGCGCTTCCGAGATCCGGAACCCTTCTCATATGGTGGGGAGGCGGAAGCAGTCGAGCCAGTGATATTCAACTTGGCCATCTGTTGGGCACGAAGAAGATCCTTGGAGGCTTGCTCCGAGAGAAGGGGTTCAGCAGCGGGATTGTCTCGGTAAAAGTAGCCGAGAGACTACACCAAGTAAGAAAACTCAGCGGGTAACGGGCGATATGGGGAGTCGGATGGAGATGATGAAGTATCGGAGTCTGAAGATACATCAATGAGATTCTGGGATGGATGTACCTCAGATATGTCCTCGGGGACTTGAGAATTCACAGGAGTACCGAAATTCCCTGGGGAAAAGTCGATTTGTGGAGAAGTCGGGGGAATAGAGGGAGCAGCTTCTTGAGACGGTCCTCCCCGTCCCTCTGCCTCCTAGGCTTGCTCCTCGAGCAACCACCTTCACTTCTCTGCCTTCGACAAAAGTCTGAAAGTGAGCTCGGAGTCGGGCACTCGCTCGAGTAACTCTTCGGGCGAGGGAGGCTCAGCTTAAAGGTGGTAACCTCTCTCGTCGAGGCCGACCAGACGTTGATATGAGTCGGACGGGAGTATCCGAAGGGCAATACAGAGAGGAAGAATGGCTTTGGGAAGTCCTTGGGAAGAGTTGCCGACGTGCACTGCAATAAAACAAATGAGTTAGATAAGTACTTTATACTCGAAAAGACAGAAGAGAGGTACTGTGAGTACCTCGTTTCCCAAAATTCCTATTGGCAAGTGGGGCCCATGGTCGCCAGGTCCTCTTTCCCATGCGCCCGACACAAAGAGAGGGAAACGAGTCCATCCTTTATCACTATCTTGGATGGCTTCTAAGATTGGAACCCTCCCTAGACGAGTGGCTAAGAAGTATAAGGGAGACCCGCAGGTCTCAGAGTTGGCTCTTTTGGTATTCGGAATCACCTTGATATAGTGCTGGCGTCGGACATCTTCTAGGGTTGATTTCTAGGCCCTAGTAGGTTTGGATACACTCAAAAGAACGGAGAGTACGCCAGAAGTTGTCAAAAATTTGACTAGGGGCTAATCTATAAAAATTTAAGAGTTCTCGGGCAAACGAGGTAAGAGGAAGGGGAAGACCAGCTTCGAGCTGGCCGACTGTAACACAAATTGTGTTAGGGCGCAACACCCAATGATGAGAATAACGATCACATGAAGGGACAAAGCGGAGAGTTATGTCCTGAGGAATGTTAAAGTTCTCCCTAATTGTAAATAAGTCGGGATAATTTTGAGACTCTAAGTCGGAGTCCCGAAGAGACAGGCTCTCGGAGTGCGAAGAACTAGCAGAGACAATTCAACATGACTGAAATTAAAGTTGTAAGTGGTGAAAAAGAAAGTACCTCAGAAAACGAAAGATCCGACTAAAAAGATAAGGAGCCGAGTTCACCGAATAATGTCGCTGAGAAAGCCGAGTAAGCCGAAAGCAAGAAGAAAACAAATTATCAGAGGGAAATTTACAACAAGTAAAAGTTAAAAATGAACATGAGAGAAGTATTTATACTGTGGGGGGTAATGATGGGTTCCGACCGCACGTGTGGATATCGAAGCGACGTCTGCAGCACCGCCTTAAAGAGCCAATGAGGAGATGACGCGTGGCATCAGGATTTAATGCTGCGTCAAATTGAGGAGACATCGTAGAGTACGAAGCGACAGCGGAGGAAGATGTTGACACATGGGCATATCTTCTCGGGATTCGTGTTGCTGGCACTAAGACAACTCAAATCCTGAGAGGGGGCGATTGCAAGGGGTATTTTCTGAATAACATGTGGGCGACTGAGATAATGACACGTGTCCCTTTATTGGCCGAAATGTGAGTCAGTCGTATGGTCGAGCGACCGATACAATGACTCCAGCTAAGGATATCCGAACGACATATACGATCGCGAGATCGAGACATTGTACGATGGCACGGGTAGAATATGACGCCGTTGTCGACTGAATGAGAACGTTAGTCTACTAACCCCGACGAAGGAATCGGATACTATGTCAGTAATGAATCGAGTGATAAGATGACGGCTTTGCGAATAGTCGGCAAGACGGCAAGGAGGTAGATAAGACTCCAGCAAGAACAGACTCAAACAACGAACAAAGAACAGCCAGCTGTTGTACTATCAAAACAAAGCACAATCTACGCTAGATAATACATAAGACAAAAATCTTCGTGCTGATTGGTACGGCCTTCATCGTGCTCATAGACACGTCATGGGTTACAATCCCTATAAATAGAGAGCTACAGTAGCAAAGAAGGTGATATAGGACATTTAACCAATACCCCTCAAAAGCCGTGACTGTTGGTAGTGTGAAATTAAATTCCTTTATCATAGCCCATGATCCAGGCCCTCGGTCGAACCCTCCTTCGTGGGTCCCATTTGACACTGGCCATCCCACCCCGAGTGTGCCCCATATACACAGGCTACCTCACTCGAGCCCGGTATGAAAATGCCCCTGCATTAATCACCCTCGGTGAGGAGTCTTGAACACGAGACCATACGTTCTGATACCACTTTGATGTAGGACATTTAACCAATACTCCCCAAAAGCCACGACTGTTGGTAGCGTGAGATTAAATTCCTTTATCTCATAGCCCATGATCCAGGCCCTTGGTCGAACCCTCCTTCGTGGGGTCCATTTCACATGGGCCATATACGTAGGCTGCCCCACTCGAGCCCGGTGTGAACATGCCCTTGCATTAATTTGATGCAGGACGAATGTGATGGCTTCCAACTAAAGGCCGACATTAACAGAAAATTAGTAAGAACAATAAAATAATAAATTTCCATGCTAATCACATGCAAATAATCAGATTAAGCAAATAAATTTATTAAAATCCAAGGCCTTAACACAATCCCACAATATTAGATCCGTTGCTTTAACGGCAAGGATCTAATGGAAGATGGAACTTCCAACAAGCTTAGGGAATCAGTTAAGGGATGAAATAAATCTGAAATTGTTTCATTTTCCAAGATGTTGTAAGTTATTTGAAGTTCAAAGAGGTTTTTGGTAAGTTTCGGGGCTTTCGGGAGAAAAAGGAAAACCATGGAAAATTAGGGTTTGAGAAGTTAGGGATTTCTATAGTTACTGCAGGGATCTGGGAGTGTTTGGGGGTTGTGGTGAGGGTTTTGGGAGGGTTTAGAGTGCCGTATTGATAATTGGTAGAGGAGGGTTACTATTCACGTCACTATTCACGTGGCACAACACTATTCACAGTGTTGTTTATAGGTAGGGTTTAGAGATGGAAGAGATATGGTTGGGTTTTCTAGGTCAAATTTGATCCAAAGAAATGGAAAATAAAGAAAACAATGATGGAGAAAGAGTCATAAGAGAGGAGAGAGAGAAGAAGTTACTTTCGGATTCGCACCGAGTAGCTTGGATTCTCACCAAGGAAGAAGAGAGCACTCCACAAGAGAATTCTCAATAGCAAAATTCAATATACTTCATTCCTTAAAAATTACAACTAAAAGAGTTTATATAATAACTCAAAATAACCTAATCTTAGCCATCCATCTAATCTAATGGCTATAAAAAAAACAACTAACTAAAATAACAATGAGCCTCCTAACTTTGGGCTAATTGTAAACACACCAAAAACTCTAAAAAAAACATCAAAGTAAGCCTAAATAACAAATAAAAACTCTTCAAAAACTCCATATGGAGCCCACAAGCATCTTTCTAATGTGGAGTCTTCCTGATGCACATGCATGTGGGGTCTTCAAAATCTTCTTCCTTGTCTTCCACTGGTAGAACCCACGTGATGCTTTGATGTCCACATCAGAAGGTAAGCAATCTTGGAGCAAAAACTAGATTAAGGCTTTTGCATAAGATACTGATTTAAGCATCGGAGGCCCCACGGTGGTTTTGCCACCAACGGAGTTCCTTTACAGGTAGACTCGGACAAGTCGGCTTATCAGTCGGATCACTCGGAAGCGTAATCGGCAAACTCGGAGCTGAAGACGAATCACCCGGCAGAGGAGTCCACTTTTTCGGATCTTAAGTCGACAACAGCGAACGGAAAGATATTTTAGGCTTAGCATCTGATCTTGTGCGTATCTCGAGGGGGTGTGGGATTTTTCCCTTACATTTACTAGGTTACAGAGCCAAAAGTTTGGGTACAAGCAAAGAATTTGCCGATAGAGGTGAGTTTTTAATACAATCGAGGTTAGTTTTGAGTGTTGGAGTTGACGATCAGCCTAATCGCTAGCCAAGAAAGTACAACAAAACTAATTTTTCTTTTGCACTCAATTGCAAGTATCTTCTATCCTATGTGCCTCTCCCAGTCCTTTCACTCCAAAATCTTGCTCCCATTCCTGTTTCCTAAAAGAATTCTATTTAAACTGATTTGCGACCAGCTCCCACACCTGATACTCTCTAGCTCTTGTTATCGCTCCCACTTCATGCAACTAAGATTTTGCAAAATTTGTTATGGTTGTAATTAAATACAATAAGAAGATGAGTCAGATGAATCCAACAGTCTCGATTCCATCTTTAACAAACATTATAATTTGGATTAGACTGTGAAGAGGATATGCGAGCTAATCATCGTCTTCCACGACCCTGCTTCATGCTATAACTGCCACATTATAGTAAGATTGAAGGTAGGTGGACAAGAAGACAAAGCTATGCTACTTGAACTCGATTGATGTGAAAGCATTCTACTTGATAGTCCGTAGCTACATCGGATCAGAATTAATTTTATTTTAATTAGGAATGTTATCTTTATTTATTTATTTGAGTTGTAATTAGTTTCAGATATTTTAGAATTTTTTTAGTTTGATTAGGATTAGGAATGTTAGAATTTTATAAATAGGGTTGTAATATTTGATTTTGGGATGATGAATGAAATTTTTTATTTTTATTTTGGAGTTATTTCAAATTTTTTGGGTGAGATGCCTAGGAATGAAGAGCGATTCTTCTTAAATGAGCGATTCCTTCAAAACTCGATGGAGTGATTCCATTGAGTCTTTGCCGAATAGGGTTCCCCTTGTCCTGCATCAAATTTAGTATCAGAGCCAAAAAAATTCTACCATCTCTTCTCTCTTATGCTCTATTTTCTTTTATCTTTCATTTTTATTTGGTCACGGGCTATGTTACCCGGATATGGGACCGACACGGCGTGGATACGACATTTACACTTAAAATGGAAGTATCTGACATGGATACGGCACCCATTTTGAAGTATCCGGGTATCATAGGTCACGGGTACTGTTTACGGTATTGTTCACGGTTACTGTTCATGGGTACCACAAGAAGAAGATGAAAAAAATATATGAGACAAGTTTCGTAATGAAGATGGTTCCCAAAAGAAAATGCTTCCATAGTAAGATGATCCCGTAGAAAAAAAGAGGAGGTACAAGCCCAAATATATTTGAAAGAGCGAAGAAATTCGATTTTTTAGAGTGATTTCCAAAAAAAGCTGCATGGTGAGAGTCCTTGAAAGGAGTGATTCCTCCGTCGAAGATCAAAACTACTCCAAGTATTTCAAGCATGATGATTGATGGAAGACCTGGCGATATTACTCCTGTGAATGGGGTTTGGTGCGAAGCCAAGGGAGTGATTCCCATCTATCTAAAGGTCCATATTAGTATTATTTCTCGCTACGTGCATATGAATTCGAGGTCGAATTCTTTTCAACGAGGAGGATTTGATGCGGGAGCATTCTACTTTGTAGTCCGCAGAGTTGTAGTCAATTTCAAATATTTTAGAAAGTCTTAGTTTGATTAGGATTAGGAAGGTTAGAATTTTATAAATAAGGTCGTAATATTTGATTTTGGGATGATGAATGAAAAGAGATTTTTTTTTGAATGATTCCAAATTTTCTATGTGAGGTCCTTGGGAGGGAGGAGCGATTCCTTCAAAACTCGATGGAGTGATTCCATCAAGTCGTCCAATCGCAGACGGGGTTCCCCTTGTCCTGCATCATTGAGGATGAGTTCTTTCAAACTCACGGGGATTGATCCAGGAACATAGATGCGTATTGTTTTCCGATTAGTCCTCTTGCCAAAAGAGGTAGGCTTTTAAACAAAAAAATGAAAAAGAAAATTTAAAGTGATATCGAAGCTTTTTTAGTTAGCCATTTCCATATTTTAATTCTTAGAAATTAGTAAGTTCTTAAAAAAATTCTGTTTTGTAGTATTTAAATTAGTAAGTGGAATCATAGTTGTTAAGAAACCTTTTATCTGGTAAGAAGTAATTAGAGGCAGTGTGTTTAAGAAAAGTATTAGTCGTCTTGTTTTACTTGAGAGTATATTTGTGTTGTAAGAAAAGTAATTTTGGAGAAGGGATTGAAGCTTGTAGCTTTCCTTGGTTGGGTGTAAAACTTCAATTTACCGTGGAAATTGAAGCTCAGTTTTAGGTGTGAATCTAAGGGCCCCCATCCAGCTTATTCCTGTGAAGCATGTGGGTTGATTTGGGTATATTCTATTTTTTTTCTTTCTTTCTTTTGTTCGTTTCTTTGTATTTGTTTATTATTATTATTATTTTATTTTTTGGTTTGATTTCATCCTTGTCGTCAGATAGTTGTTCAACAATGCTATTTCACATCAGTAGTGACTATGATTTGCCATTTAGATCACCAAACGTTATGATTTAGATGTTTTCTCTTCTCAACTCTTACGATGCTTGGATAATAAGCTTTGGACTTAAAATGCTTCCTTAAGACTTTCGGATGTTTCCACCTAGTGCTACTGGGAAGTTAAGGGTAATAATACAGATCAGCCGATGGGGTTTTATTGAGGAGATGTGGCCAATCCAAGAGATGGCCATCATGGACGGTTTAGATTTATTCAAACTTTTAATTTGTATGAGACAAAAGGCAATTGTTCATCCCATTTATATATGGTAGGTACGTTAGGACCAAAAACATGGACCCCTTACACAAGGTTAGTTTATCTTAAAACCTTGAAATTAAGAGGTGTAGAGTTTTAGGCGTGGTAAAGTAAAAGGGTAGTTTTATCCTTTTCTTTCTTTATAGATGGTAAATTGACGAAGTTAATTACTTTGTTCACTTAAAAGGGAGGGGTTTTACAAACGTCAAAAAAGATGAGGCAGTTTTTACAGAAGGCCCTTATCATCATCTTTGTTGTTGTTATTATTGTTATGTTATTCATAATTATTGTAGACAATAGTACTATTATTATTTTTTTTCTGTCTATTTCTCTTTCTCTGAACAACTACTGAATCTTTGGTTATGGACTATCCAATGATGAAGTAGTTATGTTGCAGGTACAAGGTATAGTTCAAGATAGGAATGGAAAAACGGTGGCAACGCTTTTTGGAAAATGGGATGAGAGCATGCACTATGTGAATGGAGATTGTTCTGGGAGGGGAAAAGGAACAGAATCATTGTCCAGTGCCTGCTTGCTCTGGAAGCGGAACAAGCCAGCCAAGTTCCCTACCCGATACAACTTAACACGCTTTGCGATTACACTAAATGAGCTCACCCCCGTATTGAAGGTGACAATGAGATGCGTTTTAGAGATCTTCCAACTCAATGTAACCTTTTTTATTGGTACAATTGATGCTAATTATTACATGCAGGAAAAGTTGCCACCTACAGATTCAAGGCTGAGACCTGATCAGAGGTGCCTAGAGAATGGGGAGTACGAAGTGGCAAATTCAGAGAAGTTGCGTCTAGAGCAGAGGCAGCGGCAGGTGAATTAGCATCCCGGAAAATTAATTCGACATATGGTTGTATGATTTGTTCATGTTACTGCTTGATCAGTCAGTAGTCAATATTTTGGATGTTCTTATACAGACATTTTTTTGTGGTCATCGTCTTTTCATTTAGGGTTGGGCTCCGTTGACAGCCCTAAAATGACAGGATTCTGTACAGGACACAAATATATGCCTTGTGGCACACTTTTAAGAGGACTCTGACCGTATGGATGTTTGCCCAACCCCTAGGTGGACGTACAAACCAAAATTCAGCCTGATTAGTAATTTCTAGATGTTGGATTGGACTTATGTCCGTGGGTTGATCTCAACTGTGGGAATTATAGCAGTATTTCAGCTACACAGATCCAACGCCTAGAAATCACTAATCAAAGTCCACCTAGGGATTGGAAAAACATCCATACGGTCAGAATCCTCTTAAGAGTGTGTCATGTGGCACATATTTATGTCCTGTACAGCATCCTGTCATTTTAGGGCTGTCAACGGGGCCCGACCCTTTCATTAATACAACACAGTAGAGATAATGGGTGACTGGGTTAATGTGAATGCAGTCTCGGAAGATGCAAGAGAGAGGTTGGAAGCCGCAGTGGTTTGCTAAGGATAAAGGAAGCGATACATACCGCTACATTGGCGGGTACTGGGAGACCAAGGAACGGGGAAAGTGGGACTCTTGTCCTGATATCTTCGGTCAAGTCCCCACCGATCAAATGTTCGACTAATAAATGTATGCTTTGACTCACCATCTCTTTCTCATTTTTTTTTCAGTACTGGATTTGCGACTGATGCTCGCCATTTTCGAGCAGTTGAGGTGCCACATGGCATGTAAACAAGGTATAGATGAAAGGCCGTTGGCATGTAAAAAAGGACAGTTTTTTTTCCATACTAAAATTTATCCCTTTTTTCTTTGGTTATATCCCGTTTTGTTGATAGGGAATATAATAAAACCTACATATCCCCCGACGAAAGAAGTCCAGGAGCCAATTGGCCCATAATATCGTCGTACAAAATAACACCAAGTTCAAGGTCATGATTATAAAAAACAGTTGCGCATGATTCAAGACTAAGACCCTTTCGAGCAAAAAGATTTGTGCGTTGATTTGATTCAGGAGAGGAATGCTGTAAGAAGCAAAGCCGATTCAGCTGAATCAACTCCCTGTACTCCAGTGGTCCCTGAAGACCTGTCAGATTAAAATTAGCTTAATTGGAAAATAAACTATCTGAAAGACGGTTTATTTATGGTTGGACGAGATCATTTCAAATTGATGATTCTTCTTTATGGGCCTCGTCAAAGGGGATTCGGATTGATGAGTCTGGTATACAATTTTTAGTGGTAGGCAAATGGTAATAATACACGTATTAAGCAAAAGCTGAGGATATGAATCCTGGCTGTATATTAGCAGCAGCAGCAGCATAGTCGGTCTAGAACGTCAAACAAGACCCATAAATTCAGACCAGGGTTTTTTTAAAGCCCATCATGGGCAGCTCTATTGCCTGAGCGAGGAGTCCTTGGCATCTGCTGTGGAGGCTGTAAGTCTGGTGGATCGTGCTGCCATGAATTTGCCATTATTCCAAAATACGTGTACCTGGTACTCCTGAACTACTCATAAAAGGAGCGTCGCAACCTTGTCCAACCTATATGGGGGATGGGATAGTGCTGTCAAAATACTACCTGATACTCCTGAACTACTCAACCATAAAAAAAAATAAAAAATAAAAAATAAAAAAAAATAAAAAAAAAAACAAAAAAAACAGCATCGCAATTAATCGTAGTCCAACCTATGCAGCGTGCTTTCCAGATCAGCTAGAACACCGTTGCAGCTCTAGCACCCCAATCCAACTCCTCAAGTTTGATAATTGAATTAATTTCTAACCAACTTGAAATTCAATCCGATATTGAAAAGTTAGGCCAACATAATTTGAAATGAAGGCAAGATTCATTCGATGGGGTTTCTATAATTCACTATCCACCTTATCTTTTGGGGAGACATTACAGTCCGTCTTTTAAAGTACAGAATTTTCGTCTTGACCTTTTTTTCCCACCTTCTCAACGTGTCAGTGATCCGGGATGTCCACGTCTTCCCCAAGACTTCATATATGCCGAATTTACCCCTCACAATCGCCCCCCTTGGAGTTGACACGTGTCACTCGCATGTGTTATCACCAAGAAGAACCACATGTCAAAAAAGATGTGTTGCTTCGGCTCTGCCTTTGCATTAAATGCTTGCCACATGTTGACTGCTGATTCGTTCCATACATACGTTGTGTCAGTGTCATTATTTCTTTGCCACTATAAATAATGCCTTTTCGTCTCATTTGTAACTTACAAATTTTTGGTATCCTCCGTCTGATTTTCGTTGGCCCTCTCGGATTTCTTTTCTCTGCTCTCTTTGTTCTCTCACTCGGCACCCTCGACTCTTGCTTTAGGTAATATTTTTTCAGCCTTTGCGGACTTCGGCTCTCTTGAATTTCCGTCTTTGCTTCTTTGATGTCATCTTCTTTCTTTAAAATCCCTATAGTTCAAAAAACAAACCATGCTGAAAGTGTCCTTTAAATCCCCGTTAAAACAAGTAGATCCTTTAACTTGGCCCCGATCTGATCTTGATGAGATTCAAGCTAAGTATAAAATACCGGAGTCCATTGAACTCGATCATGTGCCCAATTCACTTCTATATTCTCATCATTCTTTAACCAATCCTAATGTTACATTCTTGACTGTCGGGCATCTCCTCTCGGGTATCCCTCTCCCACTTACTCCTTTTGCCTGAGAGCTACTAAATTTTTATAAAGTTGCTCTGGGGCAAGTCATTGCCAATTTTTGGCGTATGGTGCATTCTTTTAAACATATCAGGGATATATGGGGCCCGTCACGCCTGGGTTCTGGATACCCAGATATGACCCGAAAGTCCGTGGATCGACCCGTATCTGAACCCGAAGGTGATGAATTAGACTACTAAGGTTCATTAAAAAATCTACTAAGTTTAAGTAAAAAAAAATGGTCAACAAAGATCAAGAAATCTATCTAGTCAAACTACAAAAGAAAGTCGAACGGTCAATTGGGTGTTTTAAAGTTAATCACATTACAAGTTGATGTATTAAAATCAGAAATAAGCATATTTATAACAGAAAACAAATAATTCATAAATCAAGCTTCAATTAAGTATGAGAAGAAATTGGTGAGAACATGTTCTCAATCTAAGACTCGCATGCCCGTGAAAATAAATAACTAATGTTATAAAACAATCAAATACAACTTTCTAAAGTGTGGGATCGACTCCCAAATCATCGACGATCTCCTTCAGTACGCTGGAGTCTTCCGTCTCAAATCATCCCACGTACCTGGTTCCTCAAAATCTAAAGATGGTGTCTGTGGTATGATGTCATATTATACAAGTTTTTAATCAAGGGATGCATTTCCATCATATAATAATGATGACATGAATATGATGGTAAATGCAAGGTGAATGCGGAATGCACATGCAACTAGTACCCATAACTATATAGGGTCTCCATCTCCTTCCTGCAATAAGAGCGGTCTCATCTACTCATCTGTAGAATATAGTAACGTCTGGGACCTTTCACCATAGGGTACCGAATCCTGATTAATTGATAAAACAAATATATGTAAGGAATATTTTCAGATTCAATTTGGCAAAGATTCCGTTTGACATAAAAATATTATTGTAACCGTTCCTACGAGAACTAGTGTAGTGTGAAGATATCGTGGTACACATACTTCGCCAACTATGTGAAGACTAAAAGACAAAGACAGCAAGAATCAGACGGTTGACGACAAGAGTCATTTGAGTAACTGCCGATTTGTTAGTTAACGATCGTGTATGCTCTATTAGGAAGGTAAGTGACTTAGTGGCCATAGGAGTTGATTAAAATGAACAAAATATAATGGTCAAACTTAGTCATTAGACAGACCCGAGTCTAAGTCAATTATTTTGACTAATGGGATAGTCCAATCGATTGGACATGTATCCCCAATCGATTGGACATAGCCAATCGATTGGAGGCACTGTGTAATCGATTGGTGACTACGAGGCAGAATCTGTAACGTCAGCTGCCATATCATTTTTCTGACTGTCATTCAGAGTTCTCTCTAACTCCAGCGAATGAATGATGTCAATGTTATAAGTATCTTCAACTGAGCCAAGCTGGTCTTGGAAATAACGGAGTATTTCCGCTTTGATATCTTTCGCTTCGGTGAGTTTGTGGTTGTTCAGATCATATAGACTGAGAATAGCATTCCTAGATCGTCGGGCTTTGAGGGAACTATGGAAAAAAGAAGAATTACTATCTCCAAGAGTCAGCCAGTTAACTCTGGACTTTTGTTTCAAGTAAGATTCTTCAAAGGATGAGATGATGGAGTATCTATAAGAATGGGCGCCTCTTGCATACTAATGGATTCATCACTCAGATGCATATGAATAAGCTTCTGGATCTCATCAAGTTTAGTTTTGGCAGCATTAACTTGATTCCTAAGATCGTTGAAGTTGCACCTGTTCCACTCTTTGAGTTTAGCTTTGAGAAGCTTGAGTTTTTGAGTTAATCTGAACATGGGATTCCCAAGAATAGGGACTTGCCAAACTTCTTCCACTAAGCTTAGAAATTGAGGATGATCTACCCAGAAGTTGAAAAACTTAAATGGTTTAATGCCATGAGAGTTTTTGTGACACCAACTCAAATGCATAGGACAATGATCGGAAATACCCGGGGGGAGGAATTCTGCTTCTGTATCATTGTAACTATTAATCCATTGTTGATTGACTAGCACCCGATCAAGCTTACAAAGAATCTGATTTCTGCCGTGACTCTTATTACTCCAAGTGTACTTCAGACCCATATGTTTATTTTGGTTTGAGCGTTATAGGCCGAGGTCTATAACTAGTTACTTTTTCACAAGCGGACCTTGTAATTTGACTCAATCTTTTCAATTAATATTGTTTAAACACGTTTGAAGTGTTAGAACAAGATTGGGGACAGTCAAAAATCGTTTACTCAGTTCGTGCGACAATGTCTCTAATTGGACTTTATTTGAGTATTACAAGCTTAGGTCTATAACTAGTTACTTTTTCGCAACCGAACCTCGTAATTGGACTCAATCTCTTCCATTACAATTGTTTGAACATGTTTGAAGTATTAGAACAAGACTGGGGAAAGTCGGAACTCGTTTGCTCTGTATGAGTGACAATGTCTCTAATTGGACTCAGTTTGAGTGTTGCAAGCCTAATTCTATAACTAGTTACTTTTTTGCAACCGGACCTCGTAATTTGACCCAATCTCTTCCATTACAATTGTTTCAACACGTTTGAAGAGTTAGAACAAGATTGAGGAGAGTCGGAACTCGTTTGCTTTGTTTGTGCGACAATGTCTCTAATTGGACTAAGTTTAGGTGTAACATGCCTAGGTCTATAACTAGTTACTTTTCTGCAACCGGACCTCATAATTTTACTTAAGCTCTTCCATTACAATTGTTTCAACACATTTGAAGTGTTAGAATAAGATTGGGCAAAGTCGGAACTCATTTGCTCTGTTCGTGCGACAATGTCTCTCATTGGTCTCAGTTTGAGTGTTACAAGCCTAGGTGTATAACTAGTTACTTTTTCACAACCGGACCTCATAATTTGACTCCATCACTTCTATTACCATTGTTTGAACATGTTTGAAGTGTTTAAACAAGATTGGGGAAAGTCGGAACACATTCACTCTGTTTGTGCAACAATGTCACTCATTGGATTCAGTTTGAGTGTTACAGGCCTAGGTCTATAACTAGTTTCTTTTTAGCAAACGGACCTCGGAATTTGACTCAATCTCTTCCATTACAATTGTTTCAACACGTTCGCAGTGTTAGAAGAAGATTTGGGAGAATCGGAACTCGTTTGCTCTTATCGTGCGACAAAGTCTCTAATTGAAATTAGTTTAGGTATTACAAGCTTAGGACTATAACTAGTTACTTTTTCACAACCAGACCTAGTAATTGGACTCAATCTCTTCCATTACAATTGTTTAAACATATTTCAAGTATTAGAACAAGACTAGGGAAAGTCGGAAGTTGTTTCTTCTGTTCTTGCGACAATGTCTCTCAGTGGACTTAGTTTGAGTGTTACAATCTCTGTATGAGTGACAATGTCTCTAATTGGACTCAGTTTGAGTGTTGCAAGCCTAATTCTATAACTAGTTATTTTTCGCAACCGGACCTCGTAATTTGACTCAATCTCTTCTATTACAATTGTTTCAACACGTTTGAAGTGTTAGAACAAGATTGAGGAGAGTCGGAACTCGTTTGCTTTGTTCGTGCGACAACGTCTCTAATTGGACTAAGTTTAGGTGTAACATGCCTAGGTCTATAACTAGTTACTTTTCTGCAACCGGACCTCATAATTTTACTCAATCTCTTCTATTACAATTGTTTCAACACATTTGAAGTGTTAGAACAAGATTGGGCAAAATCGGAACTCATTTGCTCTGTTCGTGCGACAATGTCTCTCATTGGACTCAGTTTGAGTGTTACAGGCCTAGGTCTATAACTAGTTACTTTTTCACAACTGGACCTCGTAATTTGGCTCCATCACTTCTATTACAATTGTTTGAACATGTTTGAAGTGTTAGAACAAGATTGGGGAGAGTCAGAACTCATTCGCTCTGTTCGTGCTACAATGTCACACCTTGGACTCAGTTTGAGTGTTACAGGCCTAAGTCTATAACAAGTTACTTTTTTGCAAACGGACCTCGTAATTGGACTCAATCTCTTCCATTACAATTGTTTGAACATGTTTGAAGAGTTAGAACGAGATTGGGGAGAGTCGGAACTCATTCGCTCTGTTCGTGCAACACTGTCACTCATTAGATTCGGTTTGAGCGTTATAGGCCGAGGTCTATAACTAGTTACTTTTTCACAACCGGACCTTGTAATTTGATTCAATCTCTTCAATTAATATTGTTTAAACACGTTTGAAGTGTTAGAACAAGATTGGGGACAGTCAAAAATCGTTTACTCAGTTCGTGTGACAATGTCTCTAATTGGACTTTATTTGAGTATTACAAGCTTAGGTCTATAACTAGTTACTTTTTCGCAATCGGACCTCGTAATTGGACTCAATCTCTTCCATTACAATTGTTTGAACATGTTTGAAGTATTAGAACAAGACTGGGGAAAGTCAGAACTTGTTTGCTCTGTATGAGTGACAATGTCTCTAATTGGACTCAGTTTGAGTGTTGCAAGCCTAATTCTATAACTAGTTATTTTTTCGCAACCGGACCTCGTAATTTGACCCAATCTCTTCCATTACAATTGTTTCAACACGTTTGAAGTGTTAGAACAAGATTGAGGAGAGTCGGAACTTGTTTGCTTTGTTCGTGCGACAATGTCTCTAATTGGACTAAGTTTAGGTGTAACATGCCTAGGTCTATAACTAGTTACTTTTCTACAACCGGACCTCATAATTTTACTTAAGCTCTTCCATTACAATTGTTTCAACACATTTGAAGTGTTAGAATAAGATTGGGCAAAGTCGAAACTCATTTGCTCTATTCTTGCGACAATGTCTCTCAGTGGACTTAGTTTGAGTGTTACAATCTCTGTATGAGTGACAATGTCTCTAATTGGACTCAGTTTGAATGTTGCAAGCCTAATTCTATAACTAGTTATTTTTCGTAACCGGACCTCGTAATTTGACTCAATCTCTTCTATTACAATTGTTTCAACACGTTTGAAGTGTTAGAACAAGATTGAGGAGAGTCGAAACTCGTTTGCTTTGTTCATGCTACAACGTCTCTAATTGGACTAAGTTTAGGTGTAACATGCCTAGGTCTATAACTAGTTACTTTTCTGCAACCGGACCTCATAATTTTACTCAATCTCTTCCATTACAATTGTTTCAACACATTTGAAGTGTTAGAACAAGATTGGGCAAAATCGGAACTCATTTGCTCTGTTCATGCGACAATGTCTCTCATTGGACTCAGTTTGAGTGTTACAGGCCTAGGTCTATAACTAGTTACTTTTTCACAACCGGACCTCGTAATTTGGCTCCATCACTTCTATTACAATTGTTTGAACATGTTTGAAGTGTTAGAACAAGATTGGGGAGAGTCAGAACTCATTCGCTATGTTCGTGCTACAATGTCACACCTTGGACTCAGTTTGAGTGTTACAGGCCTAGGTCTATAACAAGTTACTTTTTTGCAAACGGACCTCGTAATTTCACTCAATCTCTTCCATTACAATTGTTTGAACATGTTTGAAGAGTTAGAACGAGATTGGGGAGAGTCGGAACTCATTCGCTCTGTTCGTGCAACACTGTCACTCATTAGATTCGGTTTGAGCGTTATAGGCCGAGGTCTATAACTAGTTACTTTTTCACAAGTGGACCTTGTAATTTGACTCAATCTCTTCAATTAATATTGTTTAAACACGTTTGAAGTGTTAGAACAAGATTGGGGACAGTCAAAAATCGTTTACTCAGTTCGTGCGACAATGTCTCTAATTGGACTTTATTTGAGTATTACAAGCTTAGGTCTATAACTAGTTACTTTTTCGCAACCGGACCTCGTAATTGGACTCAATCTCTTCCATTACAATTGTTTGAACATGTTTGAAGTATTAGAACAAGACTGGGGAAAGTCGGAACTTGTTTGCTCTGTATGAGTGACAATGTCTCTAATTGGACTCAGTTTGAGTGTTGCAAGCCTAATTCTATAACTAGTTACTTTTTCGCAACCGGACCTCGTAATTTGACCCAATCTCTTCCATTACAATTGTTTCAACACGTTTGAAGTGTTAGAACAAGATTGAGGAGAGTCGGAACTTGTATGCTTTGTTCGTGCGACAATGTCTCTAATTGGACTAAGTTTAGGTGTAACATGCCTAGGTCTATAACTAGTTACTTTTCTGCAATCGGACCTCATAATTTTACTTAAGCTTTTCCATTACAATTGTTTCTACACATTTGAAGTGTTAGAATAAGATTGGGCAAAGTCGGAACTCATTTGCTCTGTTCTTGCGACAATGTCTCTCAGTGGACTTAGTTTGAGTGTTACAATCTCTGTATGAGTGACAATGTCTCTAATTGGACTCAGTTTGAGTGTTGCAAGCCTAATTCTATAACTAGTTATTTTTCGCAACCGGACCTCGTAATTTGACTCAATCTCTTCTATTACAATTGTTTCAACACGTTTGAAGTGTTAGAACAAGATTGAGGAGAGTCGGAACTCGTTTGCTTTGTTCGTGGGACAACGTCTCTAATTGGACTAAGTTTAGGTGTAACATGCCTAGGTCTATAACTAGTTACTTTTCAACCGGACCTCATAATTTTACTCAATCTCTTTCATTACACTGTTTCAACACATTTGAAGTGTTAGAACAAGATTGGGCAAAATCGGAACTCATTTGCTCTGTTCGTGCGACAATGTTTCTCATTGGACTCAGTTTGAGTGTTACAGGCCTAGGTCTATAACTAGTTACTTTTTCACAACCGGACCTTGTAATTTGACTCCATCACTTCTATTACAAATAAGAAGTGCTTGGAAAAACTGAATGACGCAAGCTACTTCAAAAAAGCTCTCTTCTCTCTCCTAGGGTTTGCCTTTGAACTTATTTTTCTTTGTTCTTGTGATTGTTGCTCTCCTTCTCACTTAATCTTCATTCTCTTCTCTGGAATTTCCTCCTCTTTCGTTGGGTTCCTTGGCCTCTTCAGACGGCCAAGGTCATGGAACGTTGAACGGAAACCCAGATCTTGAAAATATGGAGTACTTGAAGCAAATTCTGCTGTTCAATCTAACCCCTCTGGGTTAGTTACTGAGAATGCTGCTCAGTCGTTGGATAAGGATCTTCCTTTGAAGGCCAAATCGCCGCTTGCTGTTGCTGGCGCTTTAGATCAGAAACAAACCTGGTCGTCGTTGTTTCTTTCTAAATCAGATCAAGGTAAGAAAACAGAGCTCTCTTATTTTGAACCTCAACTGATTGAAGGGCAACATATTGTGGTCTGCCCTGAAGCTGTTATTGAGGAAGGTAAAGCTTGTTGGGAAGAATATCTCGTTTTTCATATTCTGGGGAAGAAGATCCCGTATTTCATAATTAAGACCTCCCTTGTGCGTATGTGGAAACCTAAGGGTGAAATGGAAGTTATCATGCAAGATAACGGGATCATTTATGTCAAATTTTCTGTGTTAGAAGATCGAGACCGTATTTTGGACACAGGTCCTTGGTTCATCTCCGGTCGATTGTTGACTGTTCGACAATGGCATCCTAATGTTGAATCGGATTTTGATCAAAATCAGACCCTACCTATTTGGATTAAATTGCTAGAACTTCCTAAAGTTCTCTGGACTCCAACCGGTATCAGCTATGTCACCAGTGCTATTGGGAAACCAATATGCATGGATGCAGCAACAGCAAATAAAAGCCGCTTATCATATGCTCGTGTTTGTGTCGAAATTACCTATGATAGCTCTCTACCTAATTCTATATCGGTGGATCTGGGAGCGGGGGTTAGAAAGGAGATCTCAGTTGAATAACAATGGAAGCCTCCACGCTGTTCTAAATGCCAAATAATGGGTCACCTAGATTCGGGCTGTACCAATATGAAGAAAAAGGTGAGGAAAGCTTGGATTCCTATTGTTAAGGACACAACTACAGATTTATGTGTTGTACAGGATGGGGCAAAAGATATGGGCAATATCAGTGAGCCATTGCTTCAAACCTCTGACGACAATGAGGGCTGGACGAGAGTTTCACCTAACAAGAATCCCAAAGCTAATATTGACCCAGTCAGCAGCACACCAGGTGTTTGTGGTAATGCTAAGGCAACTGTTAGAGAAAGCCAAAGTTCAGGAGCTCAAATCCCTAGTGAAAAGGGCAATCGATTCAGTATTTTGGAAGTTATACCCGAAGCCGCACATCTGGGGGACCTCAATAACGCTAAATCAGATTTTAGCAAGAGTGAATTGAAGCTCCTACGAAGGAAAGGAAATACTATGGATTCAGTGGCGCAAATAAGAGATGGTATAAAGGAACTAACCAGTGGTATTATGGTGGAGTTTACCCATGGTGACTCTAGTGAAGGTAATCCTACTCCCCTGTTTTTTACATGAATAAAGTGGTAGTTTGGAACACCAGGGGTCTTATGATCCCATGAAACAGAGGGAAGTGAAAACAGTCATTCAAGCCCATCACCTTTCTCTTATTGGATTGCTTGAAACTAAGATTAGAAGTTTCAACACTCAGAAAGCTCAAACTTGGATGTGTCCTGGTTGGAACCTAGTTGATAATACTAGTAATGCTTTGCATGGTCGTATATGGCTATTATGGAATCCAGTTGAAGTGCAGCTCACTGTTCAGCACAAGAATTCTCAAGCTATTCATTGTACAGTGTCTGATATCAAAGGAGGCAAGTCCTTTTTTCTGTCCATTGTTTATGCTCACAATAGCAAAGAGGAGAGGAGGGGACTTTGGCAGGACCTCATTGCTATATCTCATACCACATCAATGCCTTGGGTGGCTCTAGGCGACTTTAACACAATCCGATTCGCTGAAGAAAAGGTCGGAGGCTCACCAGCAAATCTCAGCTCCATGCACGAGTTTAATGAGTGCATTTTGGACGCAGGTCTGATGGACTTGAAATCTAAGGGCTTCAAATTCACTTGGGATAACAAGAATACTGGTCGGGCTAAGATACTTTGCAAACTGGACAAAGTATTAGTCAATCACCAATGGATTATAGCGTTCAATGACACTGAGGTTGAATTCCATCCTCCCGGGATCTCGGACCATAGCCCTATGGTTCTAAGTTGGTACAACTTACAAAATAAAGGCAAGCGGCCATTCCGTTTCTTCAACTTTTGGGCAAACCATCCTAGTTTTCTTGGGATAGTTGAGGAAGTTTGGCATGAGAAAATTCTGGGGAATCCTATGTACAGATTTACACAAAAGCTCAAATTGCTCAAAGGACGGCTTAAAATTTGGAATCAAGACACGTTCAACAATCTTCATAGCCGTGTCAAAGATGCTAAGGAGAAGCTTGATGAAGCTCAACGTTTGGTTCATTCCAACCCGTTGGACTCCCAGCATAGTCAGAGTGAAGAAAACATGTTGAAGACCTATGCCAGGCTATCTCGCCAGGAGGAATCTCTTCTAAAACAGAAATCTCGGGTGGCATGGCTTAAGTTGGGGGACAGCAATAGCTCATTCTTTTATAATTCTATAAAGTCCCAGAGATCTAGGAACTCTATCCTAAGCATTTATGATGGCCATAATCAGAAACTCACCGATGAAGGCCTTATTAAGGCTGAAATTATAAGGCATTTCCATGAACAGTTGGGGACTGAAAAAAGACAGTACAATGGTGACATTCTCAAGGCTATGAAGTTTGAACGCACCTTGAATGAAGTCCAAAAAATAGATATGGTGAGGGAAGTGACCCAAGAGGAGATCAGGAAAGTTTTATTTAGCATGGCTGAATTTCACTAAGGCTGTCTTGAACTTTTTCAAGCATCATAAACTTCTTTCAGGGGTTAACTCTACATTCATTGTCCTTATTCCTAAGGTGAGTAATCCAACTACTCTTAGTGATTTTCGACCTATATCCTGCTGCAATATTATCTATAAGTGTATATCCAAGATCATTGCCAACAGGTTGAAAGATTGCCTCCCTTTTTTGGTTGAACCTACTCAATCAGCCTTCATCAAAGGTCGCAACATCAGTGATAATATCATGATCTGTCATGAATTATTTCGCAATTATCACCGTGATAAAGGGTCTCCGAAATGTACAGTGAAAATAGATCTCCGCAAAGCCTATGATAACCTGATATTGGAATTCATCCTTGATATGCTCCATATGTTGAATTTTCATCCTATCTTGATAGATTGGATACGGATTTGCTTAACTTTGGTGCGATATTCCATCCTTATCAATGGGAGTCCAGAAGGTTATTTTGAAGGTCGGAAGGGTATTAGACAGGGGGATCCGCTTTCTCCGTACTTGTTTGTCTTCTCTATGGAAATGTTCAGCCATCTCTTGAAGCTTAAAGTTCTTGATGGCTCTTTCAAGATTCATCCGAAATGCTTTTCTCCCATGATCTCTCATATGTGCTTTGCGGATGACCTTATGGTCTTTTTTGGAGGAGATGTCCAATCTGCTTGCACTCTAAATGATACACTGGGCTTATTCCGAGAAGCGTCAGGACTCGATGCCAATCGTGCCAAAAGTACTCTATTTTGTGCAGGGGTGGAGGATGCTACTAAAGAAGAAATCTTGGACATCCTTGACTTTAAAGAAGGAATCAGTCCTATCCGGTACCTAGGATTGCCTCTTTTATCTACTAGGCTCAAAGCTATTGATTGTCAACCTCTCCTTGATCGTATGGCACAACGAATTCAATCTTGGAAAGGAAAGTTCCTCTCTTATGCTGGACGAATGGAACTTGTTCGCTCTGTCCTCAGCAGCATCCAAGTGTTTTGGAGTCTTTGTTTTGTTCTACCTAAGCTCATTATCCAAAAGATCAACAGCCTTTGTGCTCGTTTCCTTTGGGGAGGTCCTGATTTACAAAGGAAATACCATATGATTGCTTGGGATACGATTTGTAAGCCTAAGAATGAAGGGGGTTTAGGCTTCAAAAATCTAGAACTCTGAAACAAGGCAGCTATTATGCGACATACTTTTGCAATAGCAATGAACAAGGATAATATCTGGGTTACTTGGGCTAGGAACAACCTTGTTAAGAAGCGTATGTTCTGGACGATGGCTATACCTTGTGATTGTTCATGGGTTTGGCGGAAAGTGTTGGCTAGCAGAAAAATGACGAGCAAGCTGATCCAACATTTGATTGCTAACAGAGAAGGAACTAAGCTTTGGCATGATCCGTGGCACCCGAAAGGCATTCTAAAAGATGTTTTTATCAGGAATGCTCGCTTCGATACTAGAATGAGGCTGGCTGATAATGTTTCTACCCTTATTTCTAATGGAGAATGGGTTATCCCTCAAGGACAGACGGTGGAGCTGGGTCAGACTTGGGAAATTCTCAAAACTCTTGAACTAGATAATCTTTCTAATAGCGATGAGGTTGTTTGGAGCCCTTCTAACTCGGGGGACTTCAGTCTATCTTCAGCCTATGATGCTACTAGAAGGAGGAGCGTCAAAGTGGACTGGAGCGGCCTTGTTTGGAGCAAACATGCTATTCCTCGACATAGCTTTATAGCTTGGCTGGCTGTTCAAGGCGGTTTACTTACAAGGGATAAGCCTCAAATTACGAATTTTATTCCTGATCGTACATGCATTCTTTGTAGGATCGAAGATGAAAGTTTACCTCATCTTTTCTTTGATTGCTGCTTCTCCAAATTTATTTGGACTCAGGTGCTTTATGTATCACGGTTTGATAGGACTGTGGGGGATTCTTATCTGGAAATCCAATGGATTTTACATAACCTTATGGGTGATTCCCTTAAAGATCAGGTGATGCGAGTGGCTTTCAATGCGACGATTTACTTCATATGGCGAGAGAGAAATGCCCGTATATTTCTTAATTCCTTTAGCCCAAAGGAGTTGATTTTAAGCCAAATTATTGATATTACTAAGCTCAAATTCTTATCCAACAGCAACAAAACAGAGGATACTCCTAGCACTAGAGAGTTCTTTGCTTCATGGAAGATTGATATGGATTTTTATCATCCCATTCCCATCAAGTGCAGTTGGATAGCGCCCAAAGCCGGTTATCTCCTCCTAAATACCGATGGCTCTCTCAAAGATGACTCAGCCGGTTATGGTGGGATCATTAGAAATTCTATTGGTGAGACGTTCTTTGCTTTTGCCTCGGGGTCTATCAAAATTTCAATTATTGTTCATGAAATTCAGGCTATAGCATTGGGACTACAAATAGCTATATCAAAAGGAGTGCGCAAGATCATCATTGCAACTGACTCGCAAGGAGCCGTGGCTATCATTAGAGGTTCTTGTGCTATACCGTGGCAAACCAAGAAGCTAGTCCGTCAGATTCAGCAGAATTGGGTGCAGTTTGATGCTATCGAGATTGGGCATGTTTTCCGTGAAACTAATAGGGCTGCTGATCTATTAGCCTCCCTTATTAGTTCTTGTGATCCTATCATTTTGTACCCACCTTCTTTTAGTAGGTACCTTTGTAGTATCCTCTCCGAGGATGCCTCTAGGCAAGTGTATTTCAGGATGTAATTTTCTAATCTTTAAGGTCAGGTAGGGGTCCGCCTAACCCCAAGCTTAACGATAAAAAAAAAAAAAAAAAAAAAACTTCTATTACAATTGTTTGAACATGTTTGAAGTGTTAGAACAAGATTGGGGAGAGTCAGAACTCATTCGCTCTGTTCGTGCTACAATGTCACTCCTTGGACTCAGTTTGAGTGTTACAGGCCTAGGTCTATAAAAAGTTACTTTTTTGCAAACGGACCTCGTAATTTCACTCAATCTCTTCCATTACAATTGTTTGAATATGTTTGAAGTGTTAGAACGAGATTGGGGAGAGTCGGAACTCATTCGCTCTGTTCGTGCAACACTGTCACTCATTAGATTCGGTTTGAGCGTTATAGGCCTAGGTCTATAACTAGTTAGTTTTTCACAAGCGAACCTTGTAATTTGACTCAATCTCTTCAATTAATATTGTTTAAACACGTTTTAAGTGTTAGAACAAGATTGGGGACAGCCAAAAATCGTTTACTCAGTTCGTGCGACAATGTCTCTAATTGGACTAAGTTTAGGTGTAACATGCCTAGGTCTATAACTAATTACTTTTCTGCAACTGGACCTCGTAATTTTACTTAAGCTCTTCCATTACAATTGTTTCAACACATTTGAAGTGTTAGAACAAGATTGGGCGAAGTCGGAACTCATTTGCTCTATTCGTGCGACAATGTCTCTCATTGGACTCAGTTTGAGTGTTACAGGCCTAGGTCTATAACTAGTTACTTTTTCACAATCGGACCTCGTAATTTGACTCCATCACTTCTATTACAATTGTTTGAACATGTTTGAAGTGTTAGAACAAGATTGGGGAGAGTCGGAACACATTCACTCTGTTTGTGCAACAATGTCACTCATTGGACTCAGTTTGAGTGTTACAGGCCTAGGTCTATAACTAGTTTCTTTTTAGAAAACGGACCTCGGAATTTGACTCAATCTCTTCCATTACAATTGTTTCATCATGTTCGCAGTGTTAGAAGAAGATTTGGCAGAATCGGAACTCGTTTGCTCTTATCGTGCGACAAAGTCTCTAATTGGACTTAGTTTTGTTACAAGCTTAGGACTATAACTAGTTACTTTTTCACAACCAGACCTAGTAATTGGACTCAATCTCTTCCATTACAATTGCTTAAACATATTTGAAGTATTAGAACAAGACTAGGGAAAGTCGGAAGTCGTTTCCTCTGTTTTTGCGACAATGTCTCTCAGTGGACTTAGTTTGAGTGTTACAAGCCTAGGTCAATAACTAGTTACTATTTCACAACCGGACCTCATAATTTGACTCAATCTCTTCCATTACAATTGTTTCAACATGTTTACAGTGTTAGAACAAGATATGGGAGAATCGGAACTCGTTTGCTCTGCTTGTACGACAATGACTCTAATTGGACTTAGTTTAGGTGTTACAAGCTTAGGTCTATAACTAGTTACCTTTTCACAACCGGACCTCATAATTGGAATCAATCTATTGCATTGAAATTGTTTCAAAATGTTTGAAGTGTTAGAACAAGATTGAGGAGAGTCGGAACTCGTTTGCTTTGTTCGTACGACAATGTCTCTAATTCGACTTAGTTTAGGTGTTACAAGCATAGTTCTATAACTAGTTACCTTTTCGCAATCAGACCTCATAATTTGACTCAATCTCTTCCATTACAATTGTTTGAACATGTTTGAAGAGTTAGAACAAGATTGGTGAGAGTCGGAGCTCATTCGCTCTGTTTGTGCAACAATGTCACTCATTTGACTCAGTTTGAGTGTTACAGGCCTAAGTCTATAACTAGTTACTTTTTACAAACAGACCTCGTAATTTGACTCAATCTCTTCCATTACAATTGTTTGAACATGTTTGAAGTGTTAGAACAAGATTGGGGAGAGTCGGAACTCATTCGCTCTGTTCGTGCAACAATGTCACTCATTAGATTCAGTTTGAGCATTATAGGCCTAGGTCTATAACTAGTTACTTTTTCACAAGCGGACCTTGTAATTTGACTCAATATCTTCATTTAATATTGTTTAAATACGTTTGAAGTATTAGAACAAGATTGGGGACAGTAAAAAATTGCTTACTCAGTTCGTGCAACAATGTCTCTAATTGGACTCTATTTGAGTGTTACAAACTTAGGTCTATAACTAGTTACTTTTTCGCAACAGGACCTCGTAATTGGACTCAATCTCTTCCATTACAATTGTTTGAACATGTTTGAAGTATTAGAACAAGACTGGGGAAAGTCGAAACTCGTTTGCTCTGTATGAGTGACAATGTCTCTAATTGGACTTAGTTTGAGTGTTGCAAGCCAAATTCTATAACTCGTTACTTTTTCGCAACCGGACCTCGTAATTTGACTCAATCTCTTCCATTACAATTGTTTCAACACGTTTCAAGTATTAGAACAAGATTGAGGAGAGTCGGAACTCGTTTGTTTTGTTCGTGCGACAATGTCTCTAATTGAACTAAGTTTAGGTGTAACATGCTTCGGTCTATAACTAGTTACTTTTCTGCAACCGGACCTCGTAATTTTACTTAAGCTCATCCATTATAATTGTTTCAACACATTTGAAGTGTTAGAATAAGATTGGGCAAAATCGGAACTCATTTGCTCTGTTCGTGCGACCATGTCTCTCATTGGACTCAGTTTGAGTGTTACAGGCCTAGGTCTATAACTAGTTACTTTTTCACAATCGGACCTCGTAATTTGACTCTATCACTTCTATTACAATTGTTTGAACATGTTTGAAGTGTTAGAACAAGATTGGGGAGAGTCAGAACTCATTCGCTCTGTTCGTGCTACAATGTCACTCCTTGGACTCAGTTTGTGTGTTACAGGCCTAGGTCTATAACAAGTTACTTTTTTGCAAACGGACCTCGTAATTTCACTTAATCTCTTCCATTACAATTGTTTGAACATGTTTAAAGTGTTAGAACGAGATTGGGGAGAGTCGGAACTCATTCGCTCTGTTCGTGCAACACTGTCACTCATTAGATTCGGTTTGAGCGTTATAGGCCTAGGTCTATAACTAGTTACTTTTTCACAAGCGGACTTTGTAATTCGACTCAATCTCTTCAATTAATATTTTTTAAACACGTTTAAAGTGTTAGAACAAGATTGGGGACAGTAAAAAATCGTTTACTCAGTTCGTGCGACAATGTCTCTAATTGGACTTTATTTGAGTGTTACAAGCTTAGGTCTATAACTAGTTACTTTTTCTCAACCAGACCTCGTAATTGGACTCAATCACTTCCATTACAATTGTTTCAACACGTTTCAAGTGTTAGAACAAGATTGAGGAGAGTCGGAACTCGTTTGCTTTGTTCGTGCGACAATGTTATAATTGGACTAAGTTTAGGTGTAACATGCTTAGGTCTATAACTAGTTACTTTTCACAAGCGGACCTTGTAATTCGCCTCAATCTCTTTAATTAATATTGTTTAAACACGTTTGAAGTGTTAGAACAAGATTGGGGACAGTAAAAAATCGTTTACTCAGTTCGTGCGACAATGTCTCTAATTGGACTTTATTTGAGTGTTACAAGCTTACGTCTATAACTAGTTACTTTTTCTCAACCGGACCTCGTAATTGGACTCAATCTCTTCCGTTACAATTGTTTGAAGATGTTTGAAGTATTAGAACAAGACTGGGGAAACTCGGAACTCGTTTTGCTCTGTATGAGTGACAATGTCTCTAATTGGACTCAGTTTGAGGGTTGCAAGCCTAATTCTATAACTAGTTACTTTTTCACAACCGGACCTCGTAATTTGACTCAATCTCTTCCAATACAATTGTTTCAACACGTTTCAAGTGTTAGAACAAGATTGAGGAGAGTCGGAACTCGTTTGCTTTGTTCGTGCGACAATGTCTCTAATTGGACTAAGTTTAGGTGTAATATGCTTAGGTCTATAACTAGTTACTTTTCTGCAACCGGACCTCGTAATTTTACTTAAGCTCATCCATTACAATTGTTTCAACACATTTGAAGTGTTTGAACAAGATTGGGCAAAATCGGAACTCATTTACTCTGTTCGTGCGACAATGCCTCTCATTGGACTCAGTTTGAGTGTTACAGGCCTACGTCTGTAACTAGTTACTTTTTCACAACCGGACCTTGTAATTTGGCTCCATCACTTCTATTACAATTGTTTGAACATGTTTGAAGTGTTAGAACAAGATTGGGGAGAGTCAGAACTCATTCGCTCTGTTCGTGCTATAATGTCAATCCTTGGACTTAGTTTGAGTGTTACAGGCCTAGGTCTATAACAAGTTACTTTTTTGCGAATGGACCTCGTAATTTCACTCAATCTCTTCCATTACAATTGTTTGAATTTGAATGAAGTGTTAGAACGAGATTGGGGAGAGTCGGAACACATTCGCTCTGTTCGTGCAACACTGTCACTCATTAAATTCGGTTTGAGCATTATAGGCCTAGGTCTTTAACTAGTTACTTTTTCACAAGCGAACCTTGTAATTTGACTCAATCTCTTCAATTGATATTGTTTAAGCACGTTTGAAGTGTTAGAATAAGATTGGTAACAGTCAAAAATCGTTTACTCAGTTCGTGCAACAATGTCTCTAATTGGACTAAGTTTAGGTTTAACATGCCTAGGTCTATAACTAGTTACTTTTCTGCAACTGGACCTCGTAATTTTACTTATGCTCTTCCATTACAATTGTTTCAACACATTTGAAGTGTTAAAACAAGATTGGGCAAAGTCGGAACTCATTTGCTCTGTTCGTGCGACAATGTCTCTCATTGGACTCAGTTTGAGTGTTACAGGCCTAGGTCTATAACTAGTTACTTTTTCACAACCGGACCTCGTAATTTGGCTCCATCACTTCTATTACAATTGTTTGAACATGTTTGAAGTGTTAGAACAAGATTGGGGAGAGTCAGAACTCATTCGCTCTGTTCGTGCTACAATGTCACTCCTTGGACGCAGTTTGAGTGTTATAGGCTTAGGTTTATAAAAAGTTACTTTTTTGCAAACGGACCTCGTAATTTAACTCAATCTCTTCCATTACAATTGTTTGAATATGTTTAAAGTGTTAGAATGAGATTGGGGAGAGTCGGAACTCATTCGCTCTGTTCGTGCAACACTGTCACTCATTAGATTCGGTTTGAGCGTTATAGGCCTAGGTCTATAACTAGTTACTTTTTCACAAGCGAACCTTGTAATTTGACTAAATCTCTTCAATTAATATTGTTTAAACACGTTTGAAGTGTTAGAACAAGATTGGGGACGGTCAAAAATCGTTTACTCAGTTCGTGCGACAATGTCTCTAATTGGACTAAGTTTAAGTGTAACATGCCTAGGTCTATAACTAGTTACTTTTCTGCAACTGGACCTCGTAATTTTACTTTAGCTTTTCCATTACAATTGTTTCAACACATTTGAAGTGTTCAAACAAGATTGGGCAAAGTCGGAACTCATTTGCTCTGTTCGTGCGACAATGTCTCTCATTGGACTCAGTTTGAGTGTTACAGGCCTAGGTCTATAACTAGTTACTTTTTCACAACCGGACCTCGTAATTTGACTCCATCGCTTCTATTATAATTGTTTGAACATGTTTGAAGTGTTAGAACAAGATTGGGGAGAGTCGGAACACATTCACTCTGGTTGTGCAACAATGTCACTCATTGGACTCAGTTTTAGTGTTACAGGCCTAGGTCTATAACTAGTTTCTTTTTAGCAAACGGACCTCAGAATTTGACTCAATCTCTTCCAATACAATTGTTTCAACACGTTCGCAGTGTTAGAAGAAGATTTGGGAGATTCGGAACTCGTTTGCTCTTATCGTGCGACAAAGTCTCTAATTGGACTTAGTTTAGGTGTTACAAGGTTAGGACTATAACTAGTTACTTTTTCACAACCAGACCTAGTAATTGGACTCAATCTCTTCCATTACAATTGTTTAAACATATTTGAAGTATTAGAACAAGACTAGGGAAAGTCGGAAGTCGTTTCCTCTGTTCTTGCGACAATGTCTCTCCGTGGACTTAGTTTGAGTGTTACAAACTCTGTACTAGTGAAAATGTCTCTAATTGGACTCAGTTTGAGTGTTGCAAGCCTAATTCTATAACTAGTTATTTTTCTCAACCGGACCTCGTAATTTGACACAATCTCTTCTATTACAATTGTTTCAACACGTTTGAAGTGTTAGAACAAGATTGAGGAGAGTCGGAACTCGTTTGCTTTGTTCGTGCGACAACGTCTCTAATTGGACTAAGTTTAGGTGTAACAAGCCTAGGTCTATAACTAGTTACTTTTCTGCAACAGGACCTCAAAATTATACTCAATCTCTTCCATTACAATTGTTTCAACACATTTGAAGTGTTAGAACAAGATTGGGCAAAATCGGAACTCATTTAGTTTGTTCGTGCGACAATGTCTCTCATTGGACTCAGTTTGAGTATTACAGGCCTAGGTGTTTAACTAGTTACTTTTTCGCAATCGGACCTCATAATTTGACTCAATCTCTTCCATTACAATTGTTTTAACATGTTTGAAGTGTTAGAACAAGATTGGTGAGAGTCGGAACTCATTCGCTCTATTTGTGCAACAATGTCACTCATTTGACTCAGTTTGAGTGTTACAGGCGTAGGTCTATAACTAGTTACTTTTTGCAAACAGACCTCGTAATTTGACTCAATCTCTTCCATTACAATTGTTTGAACATGTTTGAAGTATTAGAACAAGATTGGTGAGAGTCGGAACTCATTCGCTCTGTTCGTGCAACACTGTCACTCATTAGATTCAGTTTGAGCGTTATAGGCCTAGGTCTATAGCTAGTTACTTTTTCACAAGCGGACCTTATAATTTGACTAAATATCTTCAGTTAATATTGTTTAAACACGTTTGAAGTGTTAGAACAAGATTGGGGACAGTAAAAAATCGTTTACTCAGTTTGTGCGACAATGTCTCTAATTGGACTTTATTTGAGTGTTACAAGGTTAGGTCTATAACTAGTTACTTTTTCTCAACCGGACCTCGTAATTGGACTCAATCTCTTCCGTTACAATTGTCTGAACATGTTTGAAGTATTAGAACAGACTGGGGAAAGTCGGAACTCGTTTGCTCTGTATGAGTGACAATGTCTCTAATTGGACTCAGTTTGAGTGTTGCAAGCCTAATTCTATAACTAGTTTCTTTTTCGCAACCGGACCTCGTTATTTGACTCAATCTCTTCCATTACAATTGTTTCAACACGTTTCAAGTGTTAGAACAAGATTGAGGAGAGTCGGAACTCGTTTGCTTTGTTCGTGCGACAATGTCTCTAATTGGACTAAGTTTAGGTGTAACAAGCCTAGGTCTATAACTAGTTACTTTTCTGCAACAGGACCTCAAAATTATACTCAATCTCTTCCATTACAATTGTTTCAACACATTTGAAGTGTTAGAACAAGATTTGGCAAAATCAGAACTCATTTGGTTTGTTCGTGCGACAATGTCTCTCATTGGACTCAGTTTGAGTATTACAGGCCTAGGTGTTTAACTAGTTACTTTTTCGCAATCGGACCTCATAATTTGACTCAATCTCTTCCATTACAATTGTTTTAACATGTTTGAAGTGTTAGAACAAGATTGGTGAGAGTCGGAACTCATTCGCTCTATTTGTGCAACAATGTCACTCATTTGACTCAGTTTGAGTGTTACAGGCGTAGGTCTATAACTAGTTACTTTTTGCAAACAGACCTCGTAATTTGACTCAATCTCTTCCATTACAATTGTTTGAACATGTTTGAAGTGTTAGAACGAGATTGGGGAGACTCGGAACTCATCTGCTCTGTTCGTGCAACACTGTCACTCATTAGATTCGGTTTGAGCGTTATAGACCTAGGTCTATAACTAGTTACTTTTTCACAAGCGAACCTTGTAATTTGACTCAATCTCTTCAATTAATATTTTTTAAACACGTTTAAAGTGTTAGAACAAGATTGGGGACAGTAAAAAATCGTTTACTCAGTTCGTGCAACAATGTCTCTAATTGGACTTTATTTGAGTGTTACAAGCTTAGGTCTATAACTAGTTACTTTTTCTCAACCAGACCTCGTAATTGGACTCAATCTCTTCCATTACAATTGTTTCAACACGTTTCAAGTGTTAGAATAAGATTTAGGAGAGTCGGAACTCGTTTGCTTTGTTCGTGCGACAATGTTATAATTGGACTATGTTTAGGTGTAACATGCTTAGGTCTATAACTAGTTACTTTTTACAAGCGGACCTTGTAATTTGACTCAATCTCTTTAATTAATATTGTTTAAACACGTTTGAAGTGTTAGAACAAGATTGGGGACAGTAAAAAATCGTTTACTCAGTTCGTGCGACAATGTCTCTAATTGGACTTTATTTGAGTATTACAAGCTTACGTCTATAACTAGTTACTTTTTCTCAACCGGACCTCGTAATTGGACTCAATCTCTTCCGTTACAATTGTTTGAAGATGTTTGAAGTATTAGAACAAGACTGGGGAAACTCGGAACTCGTTTTGCTCTGTATGAGTGACAATGTCTCTAATTGGACTCAGTTTGAGTGTTGCAAGCCTAATTCTATAACTAGTTACTTTTTCACAACCGGACCTCGTAATTTGACTCAATCTCTTCCAATACAATTGTTTCAACACGTTTCAAGTGTTAGAACAAGATTGAGGAGAGTCGGAACTCGTTTGCTTTGTTCGTGCGACAATGTCTCTAATTTGACTAAGTTTAGGTGTAACATGCTTAGGTCTATAACTAGTTACTTTTCTGCAACCGGACCTCGTAATTTTACTTAAGCTCATCTATTACAATTGTTTCAACACATTTGAAGTGTTTGAACAAGATTGGGCAAAATCGGAACTCATTTACTCTGTTCGTGCGACAATGTCTCTCATTGGACTCAGTTTGAGTGTTACAGGCCTATGTCTGTAACTAGTTACTTTTTCACAACCGGACCTTGTAATTTGGCTCCATCACTTCTATTACAATTGTTTGAACATGTTTGAAGTGTTAGAACAAGATTGGGGAGAGTCAGAACTCATTCGCTCTGTTCGTGCTACAATGTCAATCCTTGGACTTAGTTTGAGTGTTACAGGCCTAGGTCTATAACAAGTTACTTTTTTGCAAACGGACCTCGTAATTTCACTCAATCTCTTCCATTACAATTGTTTGAATTTGAATGAAGTGTTAGAACGAGATTGGGGAGAGTCGGAACTCATTCGCTCTGTTCGTGCAACACTGTCACTCATTAAATTCGGTTTGAGCATTATAGGCCTAGGTCTATAACTAGTTACTTTTTCACAAGCGAACCTTGTAATTTGACTCAATCTCTTCAATTAATATTGTTTAAACACGTTTGAAGTGTTAGAACAAGATTGGTGACAGTCAAAAATCGTTTACTCAGTTCGTGCGACAATGTCTCTAATTGGACTAAGTTTAGGTTTAACGTGCCTAGGTCTATAACTAGTTACTTTTCTGCAACTGGACCTCGTAATTTTACTTAAGATCTTCCATTACAATTGTTTCAACACATTTGAAGTGTTAGAACAAGATTGGGCAAAGTCGGAACTCATTTGCTCTGTTCGTGCGACAATGTCTCTCATTGGACTCAGTTTGAGTGTTAGAGGCCTAGGTTTATAACTAGTTACTTTTTCACAACCGGACCTCGTAATTTGGCTCCATCACTTCTATTACAATTGTTTGAACATGTTTGAAGTGTTAGAACAAGATTGAGAAGAGTCAGAACTCATTCGCTCTGTTCGTGCTACAATGTCACTCATTGGACTCAGTTTTAGTGTTACAGGACTAGGTCTATAACTAGTTTCTTTTTAGCAAACGGACCTTGGAATTTGACTCAATCTCTTCCATTACAATTGTTTCAACACGTTCGCAGTGTTAGAAGAAGATTTGGGAGAATCGGAACTCGTTTGCTCTTGTCGTGCGACAAAGTCTCTAATTGGACTTAGTTTAGGTGTTACAAGGTTAGGACTATAACTAGTTACTTTTTCACAACCAGACCTAGTAATTGGACTCAATCTCTTCCATTACAATTGTTTAAACATATTTGAAGTTTTAGAACTAGACTAGGGAAAGTCGGAAGTCATTTCCTCTCTTCTTGCGACAATGTCTCTCAGTAGACTTAGTTTGAGTGTTACAATCTTTGTATTAGTGACAATGACTCTAATTGGACTCAGTTTGAGTGTTGCCAGCCTAATTCTATAACTAGTTATTTTTCGCAACCGGACCTCGTAATTTGACTCAATCTCTTCTATTACAATTGTTTTAACACGTTTGAAGTGTTAGAACAAGATTGAGGAGAGTCGGAACTTGTTTGCTTTGTTCGTGCGACAACGTGTCTAATTGGACTAAGTTTAGGTGTAACATGCCTAGGTCTATAACTAGTAACTTTTCTGCAACCGGACCTCAAAATTATACTCAATCTCTTCCATTACAATTGTTTCAACACATTTGAAGTGTTAGAACAAGATTGGGCAAAGTCGGAACTCATTTGCTCTGTTCGTGCGACAATGTCTCTCATTGGACTCAGTTTGAGTGTTAGAGGCCTAGGTCTATAACTAGTTACTTTTTCACAACCGGACCTCGTAATTTGGCTCCATCCCTTTTATTACAATTGTTTGAACATGTTTGAAGTGTTAGAACAAGATTGGGGAGAGTCGGAACACATTCACTCTGGTTGTGCAACAATGTCACTCATTGGACTCAGTTTTAGTGTTACAGGCCTAGGTCTATAACTAGTTTCTTTTTAGCAAACGGACCTCGGAATTTAACTCAATCTCTTCCATTATAATTGTTTCAACACGTTCGCAGTGTTAGAAGAAGATTTGGGAGAATCGGAACTCGTTTGCTCTTATCGTGCGACAAAGTCTCTAATTGGACTTAGTTTAGGTGTTACAAGGTTAGGACTATAACTAGTTACTTCTTCACAACCAGACCTAGTAATTGGACTCAATCTCTTTCATTACAATTGTTTAAACATATTTGAAGTATTAGAACAAGACTAGGGAAAGTCGGAAGTCGTTTCCTCTGTTCTAGCGACAATGTCTCTCAGTGGACTTAGTTTGAGTGTTACAAACTCTGTACTAGTGAAAATGTCTCTAATTGGACTCAGTTTGAGTGTTGCAAGCCTAATTCTATAACTAGATATTTTTCTCAACCGGACCTCGTAATTTGACACAATCTCTTCTATTACAATTGTTTCAACACGTTTGAAGTGTTAGAATAAGATTGAGGAGAGTCGGAACTCGTTTGCTTTGTTCGTGCGACAACGTCTCTAATTGGACTAAGTTTAGGTGTAACAAGCCTAGGTCTATAACTAGTTACTTTTCTGCAACAGGACCTCAAAATTATACTCAATCTCTTCCATTACAAATGTTTCAACACATTTGAAGTGTTAGAACAAGATTGGGCAAAATTTGAACTCATTTGGTTTGTTCGTGCGACAATGTCTCTCATTGGACTCAGTTTGAGTATTACAGGCCTAGGTGTTTAACTAGTTACTTTTTCGCAATCGGACCTCATAATTTGACTCAATCTCTTCCATTACAATTGTTTTAACATGTTTGAAGTGTTAGAACAAGATTGGTGAGAGTCGGAACTCATTCGCTCTATTTGTGCAACAATGTCACTCATTTGACTCAGTTTGAGTGCTACAGGCGTAGGTCTATAACTAGTTACTTTTTGCAAACAGACTTCGTAATTTGACTCAATCTCTTCCATTACAATTGTTTGAACATGTTTGAAGTATTAGAACAAGATTGGGGAGAGTCAGAACTCATTCGCTCTGTTCGTGCAACACTGTCACTCATTAGATTCAGTTTGAGCGTTATAGGCCTAGGTCTATAGCTAGTTACTTTTTCACAAGCGGACCTTGTAATTTGACTAAATATCTTCAGTTAATATTGTTTAAACACGTTTGAAGTGTTAGAACAAGATTGGGGACAGTAAAAAATCGTTTACTCAGTTTGTGCGACAATGTCTCTAATTGGACTTTATTTGAGTGTTACAAGCTTAGGTCTATAACTAGTTACTTTTTCTCAATCGGACCTCGTAATTGGACTCAATCTCTTCCGTTACAATTGTTTGAACATGTTTGAAGTATTAGAACAAGACTGGGGAAAGTCGGAACTCGTTTGCTCTGTATGAGTGACAATGTCTCTAATTGGACTCAGTTTGAGTGTTGCAAGCCTAATTCTATAACTAGTTACTTTTTCGCAACCGGACCTCGTTATTTGACTCAATCTCTTCCACTACAATTGTTTCAACACGTTTCAAGTGTTAGAACAAGATTGAGGAGAGTCGGAACTCGTTTGCTTTGTTCGTGCGACATTGTCTCTAATTGGACTAAGTTTAGGTGTAACAAGCCTAGGTCTATAACTAGTTACTTTTCTGCAACAGGACCTCAAAATTATACTCAATCTCTTCCATTACAATTGTTTCAACACATTTGAAGTGTTAGAACAAGATTGGGCAAAATCGGAACTCATTTGGTTTGTTCGTGCGACAATGTCTCTCATTGGACTCAGTTTGAGTATTACAGGCCTAGGTGTTTAACTAGTTGCTTTTTCGCAATCGGACCTCATAATTTGACTTAATTTCTTCCATTACAATTGTTTTAACATGTTTGAAGTGTTAGAACAAGATTGGTGAGAGTCGGAACTCATTCGCTCTATTTGTGCAACAATGTCACTCATTTGACTCAGTTTGAGTGTTACAGGCGTAGGTCTATAACTAGTTACTTTTTGCAAACAGACCTCGTAATTTGACTCAATCTCTTCCATTACAATTGTTTGCACATGTTTGAAGTGTTAGAATGAGATTGGGGAGACTCGGAACTCATTCGCTCTCTTCGTGCAACACTGTCACTCATTAGATTCGGTTTGAGCGTTATAGGCCTAGGTCTATAACTAGTTACTTTTTCACAAGCGAACCTTGTAATTTGACTCAATCTCTTCAATTAATATTTTTTAAACACGTTTGAAGTGTTAGAACAAGATTGGGGACAGTAAAAAATCGTTTACTCAGTTCGTGCGACAATGTCTCTAATTGGACTTTATTTGAGTGTTACAAGCTTAGGTCTATAACTAGTTACTTTTTCTCAACCAGACCTCGTAATTGGACTCAATCTCTTCTATCACAATTGTTTCAACACGTTTCAAGTGTTAGAACAAGATTGAGGAGAGTCGGAACTCGTTTGCTTTGTTCGTGCGACAATGTTATAATTGGACTAAGTTTAGGCGTAACATGCTTAGGTCTATAACTAGTTACTTTTCACAAGCGGACCTTGTAATTTGACTCAATCTCTTTAATTAATATTGTTTAAACACGTTTGAAGTGTTAGAACAAGATTGGGGACAGTCAAAAATCGTTTACTCAGTTCGTGCGACACTGTCTCTAATTGGACTTTATTTGAGTGTTACAAGCTTACGTCTATAACTAGTTACTTTTTCTCAACCGGACCTCGTAATTGGACTCAATCTCTTCCGTTACAATTGTTTGAACATGTTTGAAGGATTAGAACAAGACTGGGGAAACTCGGAACTTGTTTTGCTCTGTATGAGTGACAATGTCTTTAATTGGACTCAGTTTGAGTGTTGCAAGCCTAATTCTATAACTAGTTACTTTTTCACAACCGGACCTCGTAATTTGACTCAATCTCTTCCAATACAATTGTTTCAACACGTTTCAAGTGTTAGAACAAGATTGAGGAGAGTCGGAACTCGTTTGCTTTGTTTGTGCGACAATGTCTCTAATTGGACTAAGTTTAGGGGTAACATGCTTAGGTCTATAACTAGTTACTTTTCTGCAACCGGACCTCGTAATTTTACTTAAGCTCATCCATTACAATTGTTTCAACACATTTGAAGTGTTTGAACAAGATTGGGCAAAATCGAAACTCATTTACTCTGTTCGTGCGACAATGTCTCTCATTGGACTCAGTTTGAGTGTTACAGGCCTACGTCTGTAACTAGTTACTTTTTCACAACCGGACCTTGTAATTTGGCTCCATCACTTCTATTACAATTGTTTGAACATGTGTGAAGTGTTAGAACAAGATTGGGGAGAGTCAGAACTCATTCGCTCTGTTCGTGCTACAATGTCAATCCTTGGACTTAGTTTGAGTGTTACAGGCCTAGGTCTATAACAAGTTACTTTTTTGCAAACGGACCTCGTAATTTCACTCAATCTCTTCCATTACAATTGTTTGAATTTGAATGAAGTGTTAGAACGAGATTGGGGAGAGTCGGAACTCATTCGCTCTGTTCGTGCAACACTGTCACTCATTAAATTCGGTTTGAGCATTATAGGCCTAGGTCTATAACTAGTTACTTTTTCACAAGCGAACCTTGTAATTTGACTCAATCTCTTCAATTAATATTGTTTAAACACATTTGAAGTGTTAGAACAAGATTGGTGACAGTCAAAAATCGTTTACTCAGTTCGTGCGACAATGTTTCTAATTGGACTAAGTTTAGGTTTAACATGCCTAGGTCTATAACTAGTTACTTTTCTGCAACTGGACCTCGTAATTTTACTTAAGCTCTTCCATTACAATTGTTTCAACACATTTGAAGTGTTAGAACAAGATTGGGCAAAGTCGGAACTCATTTGCTCTGTTCGTGCGACAATGTCTCTCATTGGACTCAGTTTGAGTGTTAGAGGCCTAGGTTTATAACTAGTTACTTTTTCACAACCGGACCTCGTAATTTGGCTCCATCACTTCTATTACAATTGTTTGAACATGTTTGAAGTGTTAGAACAAGATTGAGAAGAGTCAGAACTCATTCGCTCTGTTCGTGCTACAATGTCACTCATTGGACTCAGTTTTAGTGTTACAGGACTAGGTCTATAACTAGTTTCTTTTTAGCAAACGGACCTCGGAATTTGACTCAATCTCTTCCATTACAATTGTTTCAACACGTTCGCAGTGTTAGAAGAAGATTTGGGAGAATCGGAACTCGTTTGCTCTTGTCGTGCGACAAAGTCTCTAATTGGACTTAGTTTAGGTGTTACAAGGTTAGGACTATAACTAGTTACTTTTTCACAACCAGACCTAGTAATTGGACTCAATCTCTTCCATTACAATTGTTTAAACATATTTGAAGTATTAGAACTAGACTAGGGAAAGTCGGAAGTCGTTTCCTCTGTTCTTGCGACAATGTCTCTCAGTAGACTTAGTTTGAGTGTTACGATCTTTGTATTAGTGACAATGACTCTAATTGGACTCAGTTTGAGTGTTGCCAGCCTAATTCTATAACTAGTTATTTTTCGCAATCGGACCTCGTAATTTGACTCAATCTCTTCTATTACAATTGTTTCAACACGTTTGAAGTGTTAGAACAAGATTGAGGAGAGTCGGAACTTGTTTGCTTTGTTCGTGCGACAACGTGTCTAATTGGACTAAGTTTAGGTGTAACATGCCTAGGTCTATAACTAGTAACTTTTCTGCAACCGGACCTCAAAATTATACTCAATCTCTTCCATTACAATTGTTTCAACACATTTGAAGTGTTAGAACAAGATTGGGCAAAATCGGAACTCATTTGGTCTGTTCGTGCGACAATGTCTCTCATTAGATTCAGTTTGAGTGTTACAGGCCTAGGTCTATATCTAGTTACTTTTTCACAACCGGACCTCGTAATTTGACTCAATCACTTCTATTACAATTGTTTGAACATGTTTGAATTGTTAGAACAAGATTGGTGAGAGTCAGAACTCATTCGCTCTGTTCGTGCTACAATGTCACTCCTTGGACTCAGTTTGAGTGTTACAGGCCTAGGTCTATAACAAGTTAAGTTTTTGCAAACGGACCTCGTAATTTCACTGAATCTCTTCCATTACAATTGTTTGAACATGTTTAAAGTGTTAGAACGAGATTGGGGAGAGTCGGAACTCATTGGCTCTGTTCGTGCAACACTGTCACTCATTAGATTCGGTTTAAGCGTTATAGGCCTAGGTATATAACTAGTTACTTTTTCACAAGCGGACCTTGTAATTTTATTCAATCTCTTAAATTAATATTGTTTAAACATGTTTGAAGTCTTAGAAAAAGATTGGGGACAGATAAAAATCGTTTACTCAGTTCGTGCGACAATGTCTCTAATTGGACTCTATTTGAGTGTTACAAGCTTAGGTCTATAACTAGTTACTTTTTCGCAACCGGACCTCGTAATTGGACTAAATCTCTTCCATTACAATTGTTTGAACATGTTTGAAGTATTAGAACAAGATTGGGGAAAGTCGGAACTCGTTTGCTCTGTATGAGTGAGAATGTCTCTAATTGGACTCAGTTTGAGTGTTACAAGCCTAATTCCATAACTAGTTACTTTTTCGCAACCGGACCTCGTAATTTGACTCAATCTTTTCCATTACAATTGTTTCAACACGTTTCAAGTGTTAGAACAAGATTGAGGAGAGTCGGAACTCGTTTGCTTTGTTCGTGCGACAATGTCTCTAATTGGACTAAGTTTAGGTGTAACATGCCTAGGTCTATAACTAGTTACTTTTCTGCAACCGGACTTCGTAATTTTACTTAAGCTCATCCATTACAATTGTTTAAACACATTTGAATTTTAGAATAAGATTGAGCAAAATCGGAACTCATTTTCTCTGTTCGTGCGACCATGTCTCTCATTGGACTCAGTTTGAGTGTTACAGGCCTAGGTCTATAACTAGTTACGTTTTTACAACCGGACCTCGTAATTTGACTCCATCACTTCTATTACAATTGTTTGAACATGTTTGAAGTGTTAGAACAAGATTGGGGAGTGAAAGTAGGGTTTTTTCGCGTCGTTGGTTACGGAAACCCTAGAATCAACAATTTTTGTAATTATCCGAATCTTGTTCACTCAAATCCTGCAAAAATCACAGGGTTGTACAGTGGCTCGTGTCGGGTATCGTCCGCACTCGGGGTTAGTGTGCGTAATTCAAAGACATGAAATGACGGATTTTTATCAAGAAAACATGGAGAGGTGAGAATGGTGATGGATTTAAAACATGCTTAGTGATTTTTAGAGAGAGAAATTACCACAAACAATCAAGAACACAAAAGTAAAGTGACAAATGGAAAATAACAATAGTTTTTATTCATAAATTCCAAACAAGAATTACAATTCAATCAAAGAAACACATACTAACAATGAAATGTCTAGAGAGAAAACCAAAATTTTAGAGATAGAAAGGGCTAACTAGAGAGAGAATGTGGGGACACTAGAGAGAGAAATAGCCTTACCGTGGAGAACTTGCTGGAGAATTACTATTGATGGGGTCGCATGGGCATTCTTTGCCAAGTGTGGGAGTGGTTTCCTTGAGATGATGGTGGATCTATGAAGAGCGTGTTGGAGATGACGATCTCCATCAGTGCAGCTCACAGTTGGTGGTGATGACTAGTGAAGATGGGGATGGCGAGTTCCTTAATGGTGGTGGCGGTAATGGAGAAGAACCATGGGGGTTCTCACGGTCTTGAGGCCCGTGAAGGTGAGGTAGGATAGGGGCAGCAAGAAGAGGGGGATCTTCCCTCTTTCTTCTTCTCCTTTTCTCTGTCGTTCTTTTCTTTATTTTTTTTTCTTTTTTGACTTTGGAACGGGGAAGAAGAGGAGGAGGGTGACGGTGGCTGGCTGTTGAAGGGGGCAGCGTGGATCGATGGAGGCTAGAAGCTTGGGGATGGCGGTAATGGTGATTACGGCTTGGAGATTGGGGAGTTTCTGGGTGGTGGCTGGGTTAAGGAATGGATGGTGAAGGTGGCCGCCGGTTTTAATGGTGCTGGCCGGAGTTGCAACCTGCAACTCCGGTGAGTTCTCTTTTTTTTTTTTTTTTTGGTTTTTCTTCTTCAAAACGTGGGTTTTAGAGGGGAGAAAATGAGAAAACGGGAGCAGTGGGCCCACCGTTAGATGAGAGAACGGGATTCTGTGCAAGGTGGAGGGCGTTAATGGTTCGTGTGGAGGTTGAGGAGGACGCTGTGGGTGCATCTGCAGGTGGTACCGCCTGAGAGATCTACCATCACCTGCAACTCCGGTGATGGTTATGTTGCTGTTCGGGATGCACAAGTAGTGCACTCGCAGCGGCTGGAGGGAGGCGTGAAGGTGGTAACTAGCAGCTAGGGGGCTGGCAGTGTGCTGGATGGTGCCTTCTAAAGATGGAGGAACAGTTGGCTGTGCGTGGAGATGATGGAGGGGAGGTGAGCTCGTGGAGGAGAAAGAAACGAAACAAGATGGGGAAAACGTGGAGAGGAAATGGAATGGATGGTTTTGGGTTCTCCCTTGCTAAAACGTTCAAGAGGGGGGTGGTAATGACGGAGTTGCAGATGGCCGGAGTTCTGCAACTCCGGCGAGAAAGATAACGAAAAAGATGAAGAAGAAGGTGAAGAAGAAGAGGGGAAAGTCGCCAAAAATCGAGGGAAAGAAGGAGAAAGAAGGAGCAGGAGAGTTTGGGGAGAGGATGGAAGAGAAAGGAGGGGGATTAGGGTTCGAACGAACCCTTCTCCCTCCTCTTATAAAGCTCCCTATTTCCATTAATGGAAATAGGGTATTTTTTGAAAATAAAAAATATATATATTTTTTTTTTTTAAAGTAAAAACCTACTTTTCTATGGGGAATCTCCCCAATTAGTGGACCCCCTATTTAATTAAAATTATTTTTGAAATTCGCGGGGTCCACTAACTGGTCGGACAGCGGGTCGATGATGATGGGCCCGGCTACTGGCCCACATGGACTGATGATGTCCATCGTCTCACAAGATGATGTGACAGGCATTCTGAAGGCGATCGGATGGATGGTGACTTGATTGGGACCCAGATTGGTAGATCGACGGATCTAGAGAGATCCAACGGTCCGATTGAAGATCCAACGGTCCGATTGAAGATCCAACGGTCAGAAAGTTAAGGGAGATGAGATAGAGCCGATGGACAGGAGTTCTGGGGTTAGGTCAGTAGATTCGAGGACCGAGAGATGAAGAGACAGAGAGAATAAGAAGAGATGAGAGAAAAAGTATCAAAAAAAATGGAAAAAAGCACTGGCGGAGGGTCTGGAACCCTGGTCTTCACTGTGACCATCCTCACGCTTCTCCAGTAGAGTCGACTATCATTCTTTGCTGACTCATGTGGCTTTAAACGCTTTGGTCCGTCTCTTGGTCATTGGCTCTCCTGCTCTCTTCGTTATTTGGGCCGGCTTTTTGGTCCTCTGATTCAGCCCATATTTGGCCCATATCTTCTAGTCATAGCATGTGGGCTCTTTAAGCTTTGATAATGGGTTCTCATGATCGATTTGGGCCCACAAGTCTCGAGAATCATCCCATCGGGGTTTCCTGCGACAGAAGAAGCGCGTAATGAGACTTTATCAGAACGGCTTAATATCTAGACTTCCGAAAATGTGTTTAATGCATGCAAATATACCATTTCGTCCAGAAAAGTGTGTTCTACGCAATAGAAGAGACTCTTACGTAGAAAAGTAGATAAATAGAGTATTTTAACGTGGGAGAATGCAATAACGCTAACAGGATAATTGCTTAAAATAAGCACTTTTGAGCGAATATCAGGGAGAGTCAGAACTCATTCGCTCTATTCGTGCTACAATGTCACTCCTTGGACTCAGTTTGAGTTTTACAGGCCTAGGTCTATAACAAGTTACTTTTTTGCAAACGGACCTCGTAATTTCACTCAATCTCTTCCATTACAATTGTTTGAACATGTTTAAAGTGTTAGAACGAGATTGGGGAGAGTCGGAACTCATTCTCTCTATTCGTGCAACACTGTTACTCATTAGATTCGGTTTGAGCGTTATAGGCCTAGGTCTATAACTAGTTACTTTTTCACAACCGGACCTTGTAATTTGACTCAATCTCTTCAATTAATATTGTGTCAACACGTTTGAAGTGTTAGAACAAGATTGAGGAGAGTCGGAACACGTTTCATTTGTTCATGCGACAACGTCTCTAATTGGACTAAGTTTAGGTGTAACATGCCTAGGTCTATAACTAGTTACTTTTCCGCAACCGGACCTCATAATTTTACTCAATCTCTTCCATTACAATTGTTTCAACACATTTGAAGTGTTAGAACAAGATTGGGCAAAATCGGAACTCATTTGCTCTGTTCGTGCGACAATGTCTTTCATTGGACTCAGTTTGAGTGTTGCAGGCCTAGGTCTATAACTAGTTACTTTTTCACAACCGGACCTCGTAATTTGGCTCCATCACTTCTATTAGAATTGTTTGAACAAGTTTGAAGTGTTAGAACAAGATTAGGGAGAGTCAGAACTCATTCGCTCTGTTCGTGCTACAATGTCACACCTTGGACTCAGTTTGAGTGTTACAGGCCTAGGTTTATAAGAAGTTACTTTTTTGCAAACGGACGTCGTAATTTAACTCAATCTCTTCCATTACAATTGTTTGAACATGTTTAAAGTGTTAGAATGAGGTTGGGGAGAGTCGGAACTCATTCGCTCTGTTCGTGCAACACTGTCACTCATTAGATTCGGTTTGAGCGTTATAGGCCGAGGTCTATAACTAGTTACTTTTTCACAAGCGGACCTAGTAATTTGACTCAATCTCATCAATTAATATTGTTTAAACACGTTTGAAGAAGTGTTAGAACAAGATTGGGAACAGTCAAAAATCGTTTACTCAGTTCGTGCGACAATGTCTCTAATTGGACTTTATTTGAGTGTTACAAGCTTAGGTCTATAACTAGTTACTTTTTCGCAACCGGATCTCGAAATTGGACTCAATCTCTTCCATTACAATTGTTTGAACATGTTTGAAGTATTAGAACAAGACTGGAGAAAGTCGGAACTCGTGTGCTCTGTATGAGTGACAATGTCTCTAATTGGACTCAGTTTGAGTGTTGCAAGCCTAATTCTATAACTAGTTACTTTTTCGCAACCGGACCTCGTAATTTGACCCAATCTCTTCCATTACAATTGTTTCGACACGTTTGAAGTGTTTGAACAAAATTGAGGAGAGTCGGAACTTGTTTGCTTTGTTCGTGCGACAATGTCTCTAATTGGACTAAGTTTAGGTGTAACACGCCTAGGTCTATAACTAGTTACTTTTCTGCAACCGGACCTCGTAATTTTACTTAAGCTCTTCCATTACAATTGTTTCAACACATTTGAAGTGTTAGAATAAGATTGGGCAAAGTCGGAACTCATTTGCTCTGTTCGTGCGACAATGTCTCTAATTTGACTCAGTTTGAGTATTACAGGCCTAGGTGTATAACTAGTTACTTTTTCACAACCGGACCTCGTAATTTGACTCCATCACTTCTATTACAATTGTTTGAACATGTTTGAAGTGTTAGAACAAGATTGGGGAAAGTCGGAACACATTCACTCTGTTTGTGCAACAATATCACTCATTGGATTCAGTTGAGTGTTACAGGCCTAGGTCTATAACTAGTTTCTTTTTAGCAAACGGACCTCGGAATTTGACTCAATCTCTTCCATTACAATTGTTTTAACACGTTCGCAGTGTTAGAAGAATATTTGGGAGAATCAGAACTCGTTTGATCTGTTTGTGCGACAAAGTCTCTAATTGGACTTAGTTTAGGTCTTACAAGCTTAGGACTATAACTAGTTACTTTTTCACAACCAGACCAAGTAATTGGACTCAATCTCTTCCATTACAATTGTTTGAACATATTTGAAGTATTAGAACAAGACTGGGGAAAGTCGGAAGTCGTTTGCTCTGTTGTTGCGACAATGTCTCTCAGTGGACTTAGTTTGAGTGTTACAAGCCTAGATCAATAACTAGTTACTTTTTCACAACCGGACCTCGTAATTTGACTCAATCTCTTCCATTACAATTGTTTCAACACGTTTGCAGTGTTAGAACAAGATTTTGGAGAATCGGAACTCGTTTGCTCTGCTTGTACGACAATGTCTCTAATTAGACTTAGTTTAGGTGTTACAAGCTTAGGTCTATAACTAGTTACCTTTTCACAACTGGACCTCGTAATTGGACTCAATCTCTTCAATTTAAATTGTTTCAAAATGTTTGAAGTGTTAAAACAAGATTGGCAAGAGTCGGAACTCGTTTGCTCTGTTCGTGCGACAATGTCTCTAATTCGACTTAGTTTAGGTGTTACAAGCTTAGTTCTATAACTAGTTACTTTTTCGCAATTGGACCTCATAATTTGACTCAATCTCTTCCATTACAATTGTTTGAACATGTTTGAAGTGTTAGAACAAGATTGGGGAGAGTCGGAACTCATTCGCTCTGTTCGTGCAACAATGTCACTCATTAGATTCAGTTTGAGCATTATAGGCCTAGGTCTATAACTAGTTACGTTTTTGCAAACGGACCTCGTAATTTCACTGAATCTCTTCCATTACAATTGTTTGAACATGTTTAAAGTGTTAGAACGAGATTGGGGAGAGTCGGAACTCATTGGCTCTGTTCGTGCAACACTGTCACTCATTAGATTCGGTTTAAGCGTTATAGGCCTAGGTATATAACTAGTTACTTTTTCACAAGCGGACCTTGTAATTTGACTCAATATCTTCATTTAATATTGTTTAAACACGTTTGAAGTGTTAGAACAAGATTGGGGACAGTAAAAAATTATTTACTCAGTTCGTGCGACAATGTCTCTAATTGGACTCTATTTGAGTGTTACAAGCTTAGGTGTATAACTAGTTACTTTTTCGCAACAGGACCTCGTAATTGGACTCAATCTCTTCCATTACAATTGTTTGAACATGTTTGAAGTATTAGAACAAGACTGGGGAAACTCGGAACTCGTTTGCTCTGTATGAGTGACAATGTCTCTAATTGGACTCAGTTTGAGTGTTGAAAGCCTAATTCTATAACTAGTTACTTTTTCGCAACCGGACCTCGTAATTTGACTCCATCTCTTCCATTACAATTGTTTCAACACGTTTCAAGTATTAGAACAAGATTGAGGAGAGTCGGAACTCGTTTGCTTTGTTCGTGCGAGAATGTCTCTAATTGGACTAAGTTTAGGTGTAACATGCTTAGGTCTATAACTAGTTACTTTTCTGCAACCGGACTTCGTAATTTTACTTAAGCTCATCCATTATAATTGTTTCAACACATTTGAAGTGTTAGAATAAGATTGGGCAAAATCGGAACTCATTTGCTTTGTTCGTGCGACCATGTCTCTCATTGGACTCAGTTTGAGTGTTACAGGCCTAGGTCTATAACTAGTTATTTTTTCACAACCGGACCTCGTAATTTGACTCTACCACTTCTATTACAATTGTTTGAACATGTTTGAAGTGTTAGAACAAGATTGGGGAGAGTCAGAACTCATTCGCTCTGTTCGTGCTACAATGTCACTCATTGGACTCAGTTTGAATGTTACAGGCCTAGGTCTATAACAAGTTTCTTTTTAGCAAACGGACCTCGGAATTTGACTCAATCTCTTCCATTATAATTGTTTCAACACATTCGCAGTGTTAGAAGAAGATTTGGGAGAATCGGAAGTCGTTTGCTCTTATCGTGCGACAAAGTCTCTAATTGGACTTAGTTTAGGTGTTACAAGCTTAGGACTATAACTAGTTACTTTTTCACAACCAGACCTAGTAATTGGACTAAATCTCTTCCATTACAATTGTTTAAAAATATTTGAAGTATTAGAACAAGACTAGAGAAAGTCGGAAGTCGTTTCCTCTGTTCTTGCGACAATGTCTCTCAGTGGACTTAGTTTGAGTGTTACAAGCCTAGGTCAATAACTAATTACTTTTTCATAACCGGACCTCGTAATTTGACTCAATCTCTTCCATTACAATTGTTTTAACACGTTTACAGTGTTAGAACAAGATTTGGGAGAATCAGAACTCGTTTGCTCTGCTTGTACGACAATGTCTCTAATTGGACTTAGTTTAGGTGTTACAAGCTTAGGTCTATAACTAGTTACCTTTTCACAACCGGACCTCGTAATTGGACTCAATCTATTCCATTGAAATTGTTTCAAAATGTTTGACGTGTTAAAACAAGATAGGCAAGAGTCGGAACTCGTTTGCTCTGTTCGTGCGACAATGTCTCTAATTCGACTTAGTTTAGGTGTTACAAGCTTAGTTCTATAACTAGTTACTTTTTCGCAATCGGACCTCATAATTTGACTCAATCTCTTCCATTACAATTGTTTGAACATGTTTGAAGAGTTAGAACAAGATTGGTGAGAGTCGGAGCTCATTCGCTCTATTTGTGCAACAATGTCACTCATTTGACTCAGTTTGAGTATTACAGGCTTAGGTCTATAACAAGTTACTTTTTTTCAAACGGACTTCGTAATTTAACTCAATCTCTTCCATTACAATTGTTTGAACATGTTTAAAGTGTTAGAACGAGATTGGGGAGAGCCGGAACTAATTCGCTCTGTTCGTGCAACACTCTCACTAATTAGATTCGGTTTGAGCTTTATAGGCCTAGGTCTATAACCAGTTACTTTTTCACAAGCGGGCCTTGTAATTTGACTCAATCTCTTCAATTAATATTGTTTAAACACGTTTGAAGTGTTAGAACAAGATTGGGGATAGTCAAAAATCGTTTACTCAGTTCGTGCGACAATGTCTCTAATTCGACTCTATTTGAGTGTTACAAGCTTAGGTCTATAACTAGTTACTTTTTCGCAACCGGACCTCGTAATTGGACTCAATCTCTTCCATTACAATTGTTTGAACATGTTTGAAGTATTAGAACAAGACTGGGGAAAGTCGGAACTCGTTTGCTCTGTATGAGTGACAATGTCTCTAATTGGACTCAGTTTGAGTGTTGCAAGCCTAATTCTATAACTACTTACTTTTTCGCAACTGGACCTCGTAATTTGACTCAATCTCTTCCATTACAATTGTTTCAACACGTTTCAAGTGTTAGAAGAAGATTGAGGAGAGTCGGAACTCGTTTACTTTGTTCGTGCGACAATGTCTCTAATTCGACTTAGTTTTGGTATTACAAGCTTAGTTCAATAACTAATTACTTTTTCGCAATCGGACCTCATAATTTAACTCAATCTCTTCTATTACAATTGTTTGAACATGTTTGAAGAGTTAGAACAAGATTGGTAAGAGTCGGAGCTCATTCGCTCTGTTTGTGCAACAATGTCACTCATTTGACTCAGTTTGAGTGTTACAGGCCTAGGTCTATAACAAGTTATTTTTTTGTAAACGGACCTCGTAATTGGACTCAATCTCTTCCATTACAATTGTTTCAACACGTTTCAATTGTTAGAACAAGATTGAGGAGAGTCGGAACTCGTTTGCTTTGTTCGTGCGACAATGTCTATAATTGGACTAAGTTTAGGTGTAACATGCTTAGGTCTAAAACTAGTTACTTTTCAAAAGCGAACCTTTTAATTTGACTCAATCTCATTAATTAATATTGTTTAAACACGTTTGAAGTGTTAGAACAAGATTGGGGACAGTAAAAAATAGTTTACTCAGTTCATGCGACAATGTCTCTAATTGGACTTTATTTGAGTGTTACAAGCTTAAGTCTATAACTAGTTACTTTTTCTCAACCGGACCTCGTAATTGGACTCAATCACTTCCGTTACAATTGTTTGAACATGTTTGAAGTATTAGAACAAGACTGGGGAAACTCGGAACTCGTTTGCTCTGTATGAGTGACAATGTCTCTAATTGGACTCAGTTTGAGTGTTGCAAGCCTAATTCTAAAACTAGTTACTTTTTCGCAACCGGACCTCGTAATTTGACTCAATCTCTTCCATTACAATTGTTTCAACACGTTTCAAGTGTTAGAACAGGATAGAGGAGAGTCGGAACTCGTTTGCTTTGTTCGTGCGACAATGTCTCTAATTGGACTAAGTTTAGGTGTAACATGCTTAGGTCTATAACTAGTTACTTTTCTGCAACCGGACCTCGTAATTTTACTTAAGCTCATCCATTATAATTGTTTCAACACATTTGAAGTGTTTGAACAAGATTGGGCAAAATCGGAACACATTTGCTCTGTTCGTGCGACAATGTCTCTCATTTGACTCAGTTTGAGTGTTACAGGCCTACGTCTATAACTAGTCACTTTTTCACAACCGGACCTTGTAATTTGGCTCCATCACTTCTATTACAATTGTTTGAACATGTTTGAAGTGTTAGAACAAGATTGGTGAGAGTCAGAACTCATTCGCTCTGTTCGTGCTACAATGTCACTTGAAAGTAGGATTTTTCCGCGTCGTTGGTTACGGAAACCCTAACTTCAACACATTTGTAATTATCCGAGACTTTTAACCTGTAAAATGGGCAATTTTGTACAGTGGCTTGTGTCGGATGTCGATCCGCACTCGGGATTAGTCGGATTAGCGCGAATAAGAACATAAAATGACAGATAATATACAAGAGAAAAAGGAGAATGATGGAAGAGATGAGAAGGGCGAGTCGATTTAAAACACATCCAAATAAGATCCAGAGAAGACTAAAATTATCGAAATCAAATTGCATTAATCAAACTGTTGCTTACATGGAATAAATGACAGAAATAAATAAAGCGGTAAATCTATTCTAGAAAGCATGTAAGAAAGCATGTAAAAAGAGATTTTAGAGAGAGAGGAAGAAGGTAGAGAGAGAATTTTCACACCTCGGTCGTTTACCGGCAGACAAGGTAGAGGTGAGAGAAAAACTCACCCTCTTGCATTCACCGAACGGAGTCAGTGGTGCAAAAAGGCGATCAGCCTGGGGAAGTAGTGAGAGGATCTAAAAATAGACTTAGAGAGAAATCTCACTCTAGAGAGAGAACATGGGATTAGGGATGTCACGTCCCTTCCATGTCGTCTAGAGAGAGAAAGTAAGAGAACTAGGTAGAGAGAGAAAGTCACTAACTCTAGAGAGAGAAAGTGAAATGTACAGAGAGACTAGGATTTCTAGAGAGAGGAGAAATCCTAGAGAGAGAAAGTAAGAGAAGAGAGAGAAAGTACCTCATAGTACTTACCATTGGGTTAGATCGGCCACTTAGAAGAGATTGGCCAGAGTTTTGGCTAAGTGGTGGTTCCGATATGCATGGTGTATGAGATGGAGCATGAGAGATGCAACTGGTGAAGGCAGGTTTGACCACGGCTAAGGAGTGCCAAGGGAAGGTATGTGCTGCAGAGCACTTGCAGGTTGCTGATTTCGATGGTGGAGGAAATTTTGGTCTGCAAGACAGCAAGGAGATGGCTCCGTGACAAGGGTGGTTGCACCTGCAAGTGGCCAAGAGGGTGGTGTTGCACACACGCATGAGCAGGTAGTGAAAGGCGTGATTGCAGGTGGTATTGGGTATTGCAACCGGTGGAGATCGCCTTCTCCAACCTGTCACGTTGCTGGTTTTAATGGCAGCAACCGGGTGGAGAGGAGCATGGCCAGAATAAAGAAGAAGTGGCTGTAGATGAAACCTTGGAGAGGTGCTGGAGGTGGTTGTAAATGGTAGAAGGTTCAGACTGAACCTGCTGGTGTGGGAGAAGGTTTCGCATGGTGATGTTGTAGGTCTGAACCAGCAAGTTGTTCTGATGGAGGAGAAGCTTTGACTGGTGTTGCATAGTGGAAGGAACTGCTGGCTAATCTGCATCTTGGAGGTCGTGAGTTGCAAGGAGAGGAGCAATACCTGTAGTGGAGAAGAAGTGGTAGAAGAGGACGGTGGAGTTTACAGTTCCGACGATCAAATTCGCCGGAGTTGCAGGTTTTGACCGGCGTTAATGGTGGCGAAGTTGTGATGATGTGGAAGAGATGACTGAAGCGTGGAGAAGAGGAGGGAAGAGATGGTCGTCCAATCCAGAACCGTGGAAGGGAGAGAAGTGGATAGAGATGGGAGATGGGGGAGGATGGAGTTCCAACTGTGCTGTACGAACAGCAGCAGTGCAGGCGGACATGCAGGCTAGGAGGTGACGCTGGAATGCATGGCAACAGCGGGCGGAGATCGCAAGAGGCGGACGGTGAAGAAGGAATGGAGGCAGCCGTTGAGACGGTGATTGGTAGAGCTCTGGCCATGGAAGGAGGCGGATTTGCAGGATCGTGTTGGTTGTGCTCACCCGTTCTCTAATGGTGGTGGCTTTTGGGAGATCCCTGCTGCCGTTGATGGTGTTGCAGGCTTGCTACCTTGTTGAATCGGCAAGAATGGAGCAGGTGCATGCCCGTGGAGATGTGGGAGCAGCAGGTTAGGACGTCCCCCACTCCTTCTTTCTTTGTTTTGGCCCTCGTTTTATGGAGAGGAGTTACTGGTTCTTGGTCATTTCGACGGCCTTGGGGGAGGAGAAGATGGTTGCTGGTCGCCAATGAAGGTAATGGTGTGGTGACTGCTTGACTTCAAGAATGTGGTGCAAGAGTTTGCGAGTAGAGAGGAGCGTCCTTGCTTGAGGAGAAGAGATCAAGAGCTTGGGACCGTCCAAGCTTTTAGCCCCCCCCTTGGAGAAGAGAATCTCCCCTCCATAAATGGAAACCGTGGGCCTCTCTTTTAAGAGAGGGAAAGATATCCCTGGCCAAGATTTTAGCCATTTTCGTTTAAAAGAAAGAGAGGTTTAATCCTCCTTTTGCCAAAAATGGGAAGTTGCCTCTTTGTGAAAATATGTCCACCCCTTGCATGGATTCCTCCAATCTTCCTTTTTCAAAAGAATCTTTCAAAATATCAAGTTTCGAATTTAGAATCTTTGTGAGATAAGGGTCAATTTTAGAAACTGTGGGGTCCGCCTTAAATCAAGCAAGGATGTGGGGTCCACCAAGTGGCAGGCCGTGGGTCACAGATGACCAGGCCCATATGATTTGAACATGGGATGATGAGGGCCATTAGATTTCTAAGATGGTGCCATCAATGATAGGAGGAATAATCGAATGCTTTGCTGACGATCGGATGGTAGAAGTGGACGGTGATGATCGGACATATCATCATCTGATGGAGATTAGCCAAGGTAGGCTGTAGGATTGATAGATTGCGAAGGGATAGAGGATAAGATGGTTGACATTGAGAATAGAGAGGGAGAGAGAATGAGGGTTTAGAGAGAGGAGAGAGAAAATTACACAAAATGGAGATAAAATGTTAGCAGAGGGTCTGGAACCCTGGTCTCTGACTTGGTCTTCTACATGCTTTACCAACTGAGCAGGCACTCATCTTGTTTTAATTGATAAGCTTTAATCTCCTTAGTATCTTCTCGGGGTGCTTGGCTCTCCTTCTCTCTTGATTTTCTCTCAGGCTTTTTCGACTTTCTGGATCATCCCACTCTTGGCCTATATCTTCTTATCCTCAGTCCACTGGTTCTTTATGCTTTGATCAAAGGCTTTGGCCGTCAATTGTGGGCTTCAATGATTGATCCTGGGTCCGCAAGTCTCGAAAATTGCCCGATCGGGTTTCCTACAATAACGAGAAGCACGTAATGAGACTTAATCAAAACGGCTTCATATCTAGACTTTCAGAAAATGTGTTTAATGCATGCAAATATACCATTTCGTCCAGAAAAGTGTGTTCTACGCAACACAAGAGACTCTTACGTAGAAAAGTAGGTAAATAGAGTATTTTACGTAGGAGAATGCAATAACGCTAAAAGGATAATTGCTTAAAATAAGCACTTTTGAGCGAATATCACAACCCCCAACCAGCATATTGCCAATCCTTGGCAATTAGTGCGAAATAAATGAGCTTAAAAGGGCTCTGCACATGCTGCACACTTTTTCATATTAGCTCCGGGAAAACACCGTTCGTCAAATTATTGAATGGATGCAAAAACAGTTACATGCTAGCGAAGAGTTTGAAAGTTTTGGCAAGACTACAGACTGATAATCATGACCCAGAATAGTCAGACTCTGCGTGTGTGTGTGCTCAACATTCTCATCATCCGACAGTAAAGATTTCCAGATCACCTCTAAGTTTTTCTGCCTCGACCTCAAATCTCACATGTTTAGCACTCAGAATAGAATCACACAAGAAGGGTTTTCTTCTTTTCTCTCAATTTATATGTGAGGAGATGTATTTAAGAGAGGCAAAAGATCTCACATACGTTTTATTTGAAGGAAGGACATCTTTAACAGAAGAAGATCTCATGATTGGAATACCACTTCACTCGGGAACGTCAGATCAAACTCTATAGCTTCCCTTTCTCCAATCTCCACATTTTATGATCGTGCTATCCTAGAATCAAATAGGACTTTCCTGGGTTATAATGAGGCTTAGGTCCGGTGTAGAAAAATAAAGGGATACAGGATTTCAAAGATCTTGAGAGGAAATTGCCATTTTCTTGCATTTTTCCTGCGGCGTAACACCATTATCTGGTTCTTTTTCCTTTTTTTTTGTATTTTTCTCTTTTTCTTGATATTTCTGAGACTGCTCAATTTCTTTTCAGCACTTTTTCATACTTTCTTTCCATATTTTGTTTTCAGCTTGAACCACTTTCTTTTTCTTTTGATTCTTCTTCTTTACTTTTCTTTTCATGGTACACCCATATCAGTTATTCTTTTGTCCATCTCAAAATAAGGGTAGCCAGTCATGTTTCGTAGCTGGACTGGATTTTAGGTTGATGGGTTTACAAAGAAAAGGCTTTTATAGAATGGCTCAAGGGGTTTCTAGTGAAGTATAATTCAGGTGAGTAAAAAGGCTGAATGGTTCAGAAAAATGGCCTAAATCATTTTCTAAGGTTTGCACTATCATGTATACTGTCTTGATTGGATACAGAGAAGGTTCTGTTGTAATAATCCAATTTTGATGTCGTTCCGAGTTTTATGATCGAAGCAAAAGATAATGAGATCTCTCAACGAATATTGCGGGCATGAAGAATAGTGAGTCATCCATTGACTCAGGATTATTGTATAACTCTCTGAAATGATTAAAGGCTCGAAAGCTCACTGGGTTAGGTCTCCACAATTCTTCTCACAGGATCTCTAGAGTTTCAAAACTTAGGATGACTCTGATGTTGATAGTGTACAATTGTGCCGAATCTGAGTTTTTCTAAGTTTTCAAACCTGCTGTAGTCACGCTTGAATTGACTCAACGCTAACTTTAAACAAAAATTGACATCCTCAATACTGACTTAACGGAGGTTTTCAGCTAATCAAAGTCAGGGTATTTGACACATTTTTGAAATTCTAGAAAACTTTTGGAGAACATCGGAAATCACCCCAAAAACAAGTATTTTTTTTTTTTTTTTTTTTTTTTTTATCAAAATGAAGACATGAGTTTTGGTAAATACCCACCCCCAACCAAAATACAGCACCGTCCTCGGTGCTCATGACCGGGACATAAAATGATGAAAAATCGGTGACGATGATGCAAAAGTTCAGGGAGGATGTTACCAAGTCGGCAGAAACTCGACAGTGTGTGGTACCTGATGATCGGGAGAATGAATGTACCTGCATTTTCAGAGATATAACAGTAATAATAAATGCATGAGACTCATGTACTCTAGGAATACCGGAATTGCCTTTCCGAAAGCGCTAAGTTTTACGTCTTCAGCCAGACACAATGGGGGTGATAAGCACCCCCAACCAATTTGAAGCATAGGGAGACTGAGTGAGTCATCAGTCATCCAGCTCATCAGTTGGAGCAGGAACGCTTCCAATCGAGCTAACCCAACCCAGCAGTAGTACAGGTAGGTTCTTTCTCAGTTAAGACTGAGAGGGTTCTCTGGCCGTTGTTAGCAGAGCCGCAAACTCATAAAGAGGAGCGGGTATGGGAGAACAGAAGTGGGTCTCTCATCAGTAAGAGACCTAGCAAGGGATTCTCTGACCATGGTTAGCAGAGCCGAAGACACAATGTGTATCGGGGATGGATTTATTGGAGCAGACTCCAGTGGGGTTGACAGTAAGCACCCCTATCCAGTATAAAATGCAGTGAGACTGAAATGATCATCAGTCGTAAGAGATTGGATCGATGAGATCCGTCTGCCTGGTCTCTCATCAGTAAGAGACCAATGGCAAAGGAAGAGTGTTGAAGATTGAAGGACTCTCAGATCGAGTCAAACAATGGGGCAGTTGAACCCATATAAATAAGCTTCAGACTAGGTTACAAAGAGACACTGGGTTTGAGATCCTTCATGATGCACATAGAGCAAGCAAGATAATCCTATGCCTAAAACAAATCAGGATAAGTTTGAGGATTTATCTTGTTAGTTTCTGGGGTATGGTAGATTATGACAGTGGGCGGACCACTGGTTTATTTTGTTAACCGCCGGACTAACTTTGTCGCTCTTAGGTTCTCACCAGGCTACACTCTTCAAAGCGAATCCTTTAGTACTGACTCTAGTCAACAACAAGGCAATCCGAAGCCTAGACAGACGTGCGGCACAATGGCTGTCTTAAGTACGTCCCAGACTAACCGGATTGGTCAAGTGTTTAAGAAGAGTGTTCCCTCAGGTTAAGCTAGGGTTGGTGCGTGTTCCTAGTCCACACGTAACTAACCGCCGAATAGTCCAAGATGCCACATAGAGCTCAGTGTACTTGAGTAGCAGGGACTTATGGGTGTGTTAGACAACAGGGACCCGCGCTCGTGGTCTTATTTCGATTGGATGTTAAGCGGGTTCGCTTTGTGTGGATTTTTCCTCGAACACCGGGCTAATTGGCTCTACTCTTGATTCTTTTTAATTAAATGGAGCCTTGGGATCAAATCAGATGGAATGATGAGGTGGGTGATGAAATCCCACCAGTTGTAAAAGAGCTGGGTCTGCTCGATTAATGTTCAATTATTAACGGCCACGCCACGCAAGTCGAATAATATGTATGCGAAAGCAAATAGACACGCGGCAATGAGTCACCCAATGGCGCAGTATCGCACTCAAGGCGAGGATAGAGACTTACCTCCCGTGGGCCACGCCACGGGGTCGCCTCTTTGGGGTAGGGAGGGGTATCCTTCATGAGCATGGGCCCGACTCCTCCTAAGTGAGCTTTCGCTCCCTACCCGCAGTTAGATTCGCAATCCTGCATACGAATTAGTATATGATATGGGTCCAGGGTGTGGGAATATTTTTTTGGAATGTCCCTGCCTAGGGTGGGTAAGCAATCAATCAATCAATTAGGCAGGGTAAATTGGAAAGTTACTATTCATGAGAGTTGACTAAACAACTATCAACCCCCTAATAGACCTTTCCAATTTAAGAGTTTCTCCAAGTTAGGAAAATTCCCTAAAAGTAGAAGTTTCCTAAATCTGAAAACTTACTAAACTTAGGGTTTCTTCCTGTGTTGGAAACCTTCCAAAAAGGGGGCCTTCCATAGTTAGAAATCCTCTAAAAATAAGAATTGCTAATTATGGAATTTCGTCCGATTTGGAAACTATCCAAATAAGCTTAATTCCAATTTGAAATTTCCCAGGAATGGAAACCGTGCAAAAATGGAAATTTCCCGATTCGGAAAGTATCCAAAAATGCAATCTTCCCATATGCGAATATCCTAAAATGTGCAGAAATAGAAACTACCATTTTTCAATTTTTTTTTTGATTTTTTTGGTATTTTTTTCACTTAATCTAGGGTTTCTAAAAAACCCTAGAACAAGATCTAGCAGTTTATATGGAAAGTAGTAAAATTCCTAAATTATTACAACTTTGCACTCGGCCTTCCGAGGCATTAAAAATAGTAATTTAAAAGACTGCTAAAAATCACTAAAAACAAAAAAATAGAAAGTTTTCCGAAAAGGTCGGGCTGTGCAAATTGAGCAGCTTTCCGCTTCGGCAACTTTCCAATTCCGTTTTTACGTCCTTTTTCGCACTCCCGAACACCCGAGCGGCAACGGCGCCATTTGAAAGTAGGATTTTTCCGCGTCGTTGGTTACGGAAACCCTAACTTCAACACATTTGTAATTATCCGAGACTTTTAACCTGTAAAATGGGCAATTTTGTACAGTGGCTTGTGTCGGATGTCGATCCGCACTCGGGATTAGTCGGATTAGCGCGAATAAGAACATAAAATGACAGATAATATACAAGAGAAAAAGGAGAATGATGGAAGAGATGAGAAGGGCGAGTCGATTTAAAACACATCCAAATAAGATCCAGAGAAGACTAAAATTATCGAAATCAAATTGCATTAATCAAACTGTTGCTTACATGGAATAAATGACAGAAATAAATAAAGCGGTAAATCTATTCTAGAAAGCATGTAAGAAAGCATGTAAAAAGAGATTTTAGAGAGAGAGGAAGAAGGTAGAGAGAGAATTTTCACACCTCGGTCGTTTACCGGCCGACAAGGTAGAGGTGAGAGAAAAACTCACCCTCTTGCATTCACCGAACGGAGTCAGTGGTGCAAAAAGGCGATCAGCCTGGGGAAGTAGTGAGAGGATCTAAAAATAGACTTAGAGAGAAATCTCACTCTAGAGAGAGAACATGGGATTAGGGATGTCACGTCCCTTCCATGTCGTCTAGAGAGAGAAAGTAAGAGAACTAGGTAGAGAGAGAAAGTCACTAACTCTAGAGAGAGAAAGTGAAATGTACAGAGAGACTAGGATTTCTAGAGAGAGGAGAAATCCTAGAGAGAGAAAGTAAGAGAAGAGAGAGAAAGTACCTCATAGTACTTACCATTGGGTTAGATCGGCCACTTAGAAGAGATTGGCCAGAGTTTTGGCTAAGTGGTGGTTCCGATATGCATGGTGTATGAGATGGAGCATGAGAGATGCAACTGGTGAAGGCAGGTTTGACCACGGCTAAGGAGTGCCAAGGGAAGGTATGTGCTGCAGAGCACTTGCAGGTTGCTGATTTCGATGGTGGAGGAAATTTTGGTCTGCAAGACAGCAAGGAGATGGCTCCGTGACAAGGGTGGTTGCACCTGCAAGTGGCCAAGAGGGTGGTGTTGCACACACGCATGAGCAGGTAGTGAAAGGCGTGATTGCAGGTGGTATTGGGTATTGCAACCGGTGGAGATCGCCTTCTCCAACCTGTCACGTTGCTGGTTTTAATGGCAGCAACCGGGTGGAGAGGAGCATGGCCAGAATAAAGAAGAAGTGGCTGTAGATGAAACCTTGGAGAGGTGCTGGAGGTGGTTGTAAATGGTAGAAGGTTCAGACTGAACCTGCTGGTGTGGGAGAAGGTTTCGCATGGTGATGTTGTAGGTTTGAACCAGCAAGTTGTTCTGATGGAGGAGAAGCTTTGACTGGTGTTGCATAGTGGAAGGAACTGCTGGCTAATCTGCATCTTGGAGGTCGTGAGTTGCAAGGAGAGGAGCAATACCTGTAGTGGAGAAGAAGTGGTAGAAGAGGACGGTGGAGTTTACAGTTCCGACGATCAAATTCGCCGGAGTTGCAGGTTTTGACCGGCGTTAATGGTGGCGAAGTTGTGATGATGTGGAAGAGATGACTGAAGCGTGGAGAAGAGGAGGGAAGAGATGGTCGTCCAATCCAGAACCGTGGAAGGGAGAGAAGTGGATAGAGATGGGAGATGGGGGAGGATGGAGTTCCAACTGTGCTGTACGAACAGCAGCAGTGCAGGCGGACATGCAGGCTAGGAGGTGACGCTGGAATGCATGGCAACAGCGGGCGGAGATCGCAAGAGGCGGACGGTGAAGAAGGAATGGAGGCAGCCGTTGAGACGGTGATTGGTAGAGCTCTGGCCATGGAAGGAGGCGGATTTGCAGGATCGTGTTGGTTGTGCTCACCCGTTCTCTAATGGTGGTGGCTTTTGGGAGATCCCTGCTGCCGTTGATGGTGTTGCAGGCTTGCTACCTTGTTGAATCGGCAAGAATGGAGCAGGTGCATGCCCGTGGAGATGTGGGAGCAGCAGGTTAGGACGTCCCCCACTCCTTCTTTCTTTGTTTTGGCCCTCGTTTTATGGAGAGGAGTTACTGGTTCTTGGTCATTTCGACGGCCTTGGGGGAGGAGAAGATGGTTGCTGGTCGCCAATGAAGGTAATGGTGTGGTGACTGCTTGACTTCAAGAATGTGGTGCAAGAGTTTGCGAGTAGAGAGGAGCGTCCTTGCTTGAGGAGAAGAGATCAAGAGCTTGGGACCGTCCAAGCTTTTAGCCCCCCCCTTGGAGAAGAGAATCTCCCCTCCATAAATGGAAACCGTGGGCCTCTCTTTTAAGAGAGGGAAAGATATCCCTGGCCAAGATTTTAGCCATTTTCGTTTAAAAGAAAGAGAGGTTTAATCCTCCTTTTGCCAAAAATGGGAAGTTGCCTCTTTGTGAAAATATGTCCACCCCTTGCATGGATTCCTCCAATCTTCCTTTTTCAAAAGAATCTTTCAAAATATCAAGTTTCGAATTTAGAATCTTTGTGAGATAAGGGTCAATTTTAGAAACTGTGGGGTCCGCCTTAAATCAAGCAAGGATGTGGGGTCCACCAAGTGGCAGGCCGTGGGTCACAGATGACCAGGCCCATATGATTTGAACATGGGATGATGAGGGCCATTAGATTTCTAAGATGGTGCCATCAATGATAGGAGGAATAATCGAATGCTTTGCTGACGATCGGATGGTAGAAGTGGACGGTGATGATCGGACATATCATCATCTGATGGAGATTAGCCAAGGTAGGCTGTAGGATTGATAGATTGCGAAGGGATAGAGGATAAGATGGTTGACATTGAGAATAGAGAGGGAGAGAGAATGAGGGTTTAGAGAGAGGAGAGAGAAAATTACACAAAATGGAGATAAAATGTTAGCAGAGGGTCTGGAACCCTGGTCTCTGACTTGGTCTTCTACATGCTTTACCAACTGAGCAGGCACTCATCTTGTTTTAATTGATAAGCTTTAATCTCCTTAGTATCTTCTCGGGGTGCTTGGCTCTCCTTCTCTCTTGATTTTCTCTCAGGCTTTTTCGACTTTCTGGATCATCCCACTCTTGGCCTATATCTTCTTATCCTCAGTCCACTGGTTCTTTATGCTTTGATCAAAGGCTTTGGCCGTCAATTGTGGGCTTCAATGATTGATCCTGGGTCCGCAAGTCTCGAAAATCGCCCGATCGGGTTTCCTACAATAACGAGAAGCACGTAATGAGACTTAATCAAAACGGCTTCATATCTAGACTTTCAGAAAATGTGTTTAATGCATGCAAATATACCATTTCGTCCAGAAAAGTGTGTTCTACGCAACACAAGAGACTCTTACGTAGAAAAGTAGGTAAATAGAGTATTTTACGTAGGAGAATGCAATAACGCTAAAAGGATAATTGCTTAAAATAAGCACTTTTGAGCGAATATCATCACTCCTTGGACTCAGTTTGAGTGTTGCAGGCCTAGGTCTATAACAAGTTAAGTTTTTGCAAACGGACCTCGTAATTTCACTGAATCTCTTCCATTACAATTGTTTGAACATGTTTAAAGTGTTAGAACGAGATTGGGGAGAGTCGGAACTCATTGGCTCTGTTCGTGCAACACTGTCACTCATTAGATTCGGTTTAAGCGTTATAGGCCTAGGTATATAACTAGTTACTTTTTCACAAGCGGACCTTGTAATTTTATTCAATCTCTTAAATTAATATTGTTTAAACATGTTTGAAGTCTTAGAAAAAGATTGGGGACAGATAAAAATCGTTTACTCAGTTCGTGCGACAATGTCTCTAATTGGACTCTATTTGAGTGTTACAAGCTTAGGTCTATAACTAGTTACTTTTTCGCAACCGGACCTCGTAATTGGACTAAATCTCTTCCATTACAATTGTTTGAACATGTTTGAAGTATTAGAACAAGATTGGGGGAAAGTCGGAACTCGTTTGCTCTGTATGAGTGAGAATGTCTCTAATTGGACTCAGTTTGAGTGTTACAAGCCTAATTCCATAACTAGTTACTTTTTCGCAACCGGACCTCGTAATTTGACTCAATCTCTTCTATTAAAATTGTTTCAACACGTTTCAAGTGTTTGAACCAAATTGAGGAGAGTCGGAACTCGTTTGCTTTGTTCGTGCGACAATGTCTCTAATTCGACTTAGTTTTGGTATTACAAGCTTAGTTCAATAACTAATTACTTTTTCGCAATCGGACCTCATAATTTAACTCAATCTCTTCTATTACAATTGTTTGAATATGTTTGAAGAGTTAGAATAAGATTGGTGAGAGTCGGAGCTCATTCGCTCTGTTTGTGCAACAATGTTACTCATTTGACTCAGTTTGAGTGTTACAGGCCTAGGTCTATAACAAGTTATTTTTTTGCAAACGGACCTCGTAATTTCACTCAACCTCTTCCATTACAATTCTTTGAACATGTTTTAAGTGTTAGAACAAGATTTGGGAGAGTCGGAACTCCTTCGCTCTGTTCGTGCAACACTGTCTCTCATTAGATTCGGTTTGAGCATTATAGGCCTAGGTCTATAACTAGTTACTTTTTCACAAGTGGACCTTGTAATTTGACTCAATCTCTTCAATTAATAATGTTTAAACACGTTTGAAGTGTTAGAACAAGATTGAGGACAGTCAAAAATCTTTTACTCAGTTCGTGCGACAATGTCTCTAATTGGACTCTATTTGAGTGTTACAAGCTTAGGTCTATAACTAGTTACTTTTTCGCAACCGGACCTCGTAATTTCACTCAATCTCTTCCATTATAATTGTTTGAACATGTTTGAAGTATTAGAACAAGACTGGGGAAACTCGGAACTCGTTTGCTCTGTATGAGTGACAATGTCAATAATTGGACTCAGTTTGAGTTTTGCAAGCCTAATATTATAACTAGTTACTTTTTCGCAACCGGACCTCGTAATTTTACTCAATCTCTTCTATTAAAATTGTTTCAACACATTTCAAGTGTTTGAACAAAATTGAGGAGAGTCGGAACTCGTTTGCTTTGTTCGTGCGACAATGTCTCTAATTGGACTAATTTAGGTGTAACATGCTTAGGTCTCTAACTAGTTACTTTTCTGCAATCGGACCTCGTATTTTTACTTAAGCTCATCCATTACAATTGTTTCAACACATTTGAAGTGTTAGAACAAGATTGGGCAAAATCGGAACTCATTTGCTCTCTTCGTTCGACAATGTCTCTCATTGGACTCAGTTTGAGTGTTACAGGCCTAGGTCTATATTTAGTTACTTTTTCACAACATGACGTTGTAATTTGACTCCATCACTTCTATTACAATTGTTCGAACATGTTTGAAGTGTTAGAACAAGATTGGGGAGAGTCAGAACTCATTCGCTCTGTTCGTGCAACACTGTCACTCATTAGATTCGGTTTGAGCGTTATAGGCCTAGGTCTATAACTAGTTACTTTTTCACAAGCGGACTTTGTAATTCAACTCAATCTCTTCAATTAATATTTTTTAAACACGTTTGAAGTGTTAGAACAAGATTGGGGACAGTAAAAAATCGTTTACTCAGTTCGTGCGACAATGTCTCTAATTGGACTTTATTTGAGTGTTACAAGCTTAGGTCTATAACTAGTTACTTTTTCTAAACCAGACCTCGTAATTGGACTCAATCTCTTCCATTACAATTGTTTCAACACGTTTCAAGTGTTAGAACAAGATTGAAGAGAGTCGGAACTCGTTTGCTTTGTTCGTGCGACAATGTCTATAATTGGACTAAGTTTAGGTGTAACATGCTTAGGTCTAAAACTAGTTACTTTTCACAAGCGGACCTTGTAATTTGACTCAATCTCTTTAATTAATATTGTTTAAACACGTTTGAAGTGTTAGAACAAGATTGGGGACAGTAAAAAATTGTTTACTCAGTTCGTGCGACAATGTCTCTAATTGGACTTTATTTGAGTGTTACAAGTTTAGGTCTATAACTAGTTACTTTTTCTCAACCGGACCTCGTAATTGGACTCAATCACTTCCGTTACAATTGTTTGAACATGTTTGAAGTATTAGAGCAAGACTTGGGAAACTCGGAACTCGTTTGCTCTGTATGAGTGACAATGTCTCTAATTGGACTCAGTTTGAGTGTTGCAAGCCTAATTCTATAACTAGTTACTTTTTCGCAACCGGACCTCGTAATTTGACTCAATCTCTTCGATTACAATTGTTTCAACACGTTTCAAGTGTTAGAACAGGATAGAGGAGAGTCGGAACTCGTTTGCTTTGTTCGTGCGACAATATCTCTAATTGGACTAAGTTTAGGTGTAACATGCTTAGGTCTATAACTAGTTACTTTTCTGCAACCGGAACTCGTAATTTTACTTAAGCTCATCCATTACAATTGTTTCAACACATTTGAAGTGTTTGAACAAGATTGGGCAAATCTGAACTCATTTGCTCTGTTCGTGTGACAATGTCTCTCATTGGACTCAGTTTGAGTGTTACAGGCCTACGTCTATAACTAGTTACTTTTTCACAACCGGACCTTTTAATTTGGCTCCATCACTTCTATTACAATTGTTTGAATATGAATGAAGTGTTAGAACGAGATTGGGGAGAGTCGGAACTCATTCTCTCTGTTCGTGCAACACTGTCACTCATTAAATTCGGTTTGAGCATTATAGGCCTAGGTGTATAACTAGTTACTTTTTCACAAGCGAACCTTGTAATTTGACTCAATCTCTTCAATTAATATTGTTTAAACATGTTTGAAGTGTTAGAACAAGATTGGGGACAGTCAAAAATCGTTTACTCAGTTCGTGCGACAATGTCTTTAATTGGACTAAGCTTAGGTGTAACATGCCTAGGTCTATAACTAGTTACTTTTCTGCAACTGGACCTCGTAATTTTGCTTAAGCTCTTCCATTACAATTGTTTCAACACATTTGAAGTGTTAGAACAAGATTGGGCAAAGTCGGAACTCATTTGCTCTGTTCGTGCGACAATGTCTCTCATTGGACTCAGTTTGAGTGTTACAGGCCTAGGTCTATAACTAGTTACTTTTTCACAATCGGACCTCGTAATTTGGCTCCATCACTTCTATTACAATTGTTTGAACATGTTTGAAGTGTTAGAACAAGATTGGAGAGAGTCAGAACTCATTCGCTCTGTTCGTGCTACAATGTCACTCCTTGGACTCAGTTTGAGTGTTACAGGCCCAGGTCTATAACAAGTTACTTTTTTGCAAACGGACCTCGTAATTTCACTCAATCTCTTCCATTACAATTGTTTCAATACGTTTGCAGTGTTAGAACAAGATTTTGGAGAATCGGAACTCGTTTGCTCTGCTTGTACGACAATGTCTCTAATTGGACTTAGTTTAGGTGTTACAAGCTTAGGTCTATAACTAGTTACCTTTTCACAACTGGACCTCGTAATTGGACTCAATCTCTACCATTGAAATTGTTTCAAAATGTTTGAAGTGTTAAAATAAGATTGGCAAGAGTCGGAACTCGTTTGCTCTATTCGTGCGACAATGTCTCTAATTCGACTTAGTTTAGGTGTTACAAGCTTAGTTCTATAACTAGTTACTTTTTCGCAATCGGACCTCATAATTTGACTCAATCTCTTCCATTACAATTGTTTGAACATGTTTGAAGTGTTAGAACAAGATTGGGGAGAGTCGGAACTCATTCGCTCTGTTCGTGCAACAATGTCATTCATTAGATTCAGTTTGAGCATTATAGGCCTAGGTCTATAACTAGTTACTTTTTCACAAGCGGACCTTGTAATTTGACTCAATATCTTCATTTAATATTGTTTAAACACGTTTGAAGTGTTAAAACAAGATTGGGGACAGTAAAAATTGTTTACTCAGTTCGTGCGACAATGTCTCTAATTGGACTCTATTTGAGTGTTACAAGCTTAGGTCTATAACTAGTTACTTTTTCGCAACAGGACCTCGTAATTGGACTCAATCTCTTCCATTACAATTGTTTGAACATGTTTGAAGTATTAGAACAAGACAGGGGAAAGTCGGAACTCGTTTGCTCTGTATGAGTGACAATGTCTCTACTTGGACTCAGTTTGAGTGTTGCAAGCCTAATTCTATAACTAGTTACTTTTTCGCAACCGGACCTCGTAATTTGACTCAATCTCTTCCATTACAATTGTTTCAACACGTTTCAAGTTTTAGATCAAGATTGAGGAGAGTCGGAACTCGTTTGCTTTGTTCGTGCGACAATGTCTCTAATTGGACTAAGTTTAGGTGTAACATGCTTAGGTCTATAACTAGTTACTTTTCTGCAACCGGACCTCGTAATTTTACTTAAGCTCATCCATTATAATTGTTTCAGCACATTTGAAGTGTTAGAATAAGATTGGGAAAAATCGGAACTCATTTGCTCTGTTCGTGCGACAATGTCTCTCATTGGACTCAGTTTGAGTGTTACAGGCTTAGGTCTATAACTAGTTACTTTTTCACAACCGGACCTCGTAATTTGACTCTATCACTTCTATTACAATTGTTTGAACATGTTTGAAGTGTTAGAACAAGATTGGGGAGAGTCAGAACTCATTCGCTCTGTTCGTGCTACAATGTCACTCCTTCTACTCAGTTTGTGTGTTACAGGCCTAGGTCTATAACAAGTTACTTTTTTGCAAACGGACCTCGTAATTTCACTTAATCTCTTCCATTACAATTGTTTGAACATGTTTAAAGTGTTATAACGAGATTGGGTAGAGTCGGAACTCATTCGCTCTTTTCGTGCAACACTGTTACTCATTAGATTCGGTTTGAGCGTTATAGGCCTAGGTCAATAACTAGTTACTTTTTCACAACTGGACCTCGTAATTTGACTCAATCTCTTCCATTACAATTGTTTCAACACGTTTATAGTTTTAGAACAAGATTTGGGAGAATCAGAACTCGTTTGCTCTGCTTGTACGACAATGTCTCTAATTGGACTTAGTTTAGGTGTTACAAGCTTAGGTCTATAACTAGTTACCTTTTCACAACCGGACCTCGTAATTGGACTCAATCTATTACATTGAAATTGTTTCAAAATGTTTGATGTGTTAAAACAAGATTGGCAAGAGTCGGAACTCGTTTGCTCTTTTCGTGCGACAATGTCTCTAATTCGACTTAGTTTAGGTGTTACAAGCGTAGTTCTATAACTAGTTAGTTTTTCGCAATCGGACCTCATAATTTGACTCAATCTCTTCCATTATAATTGTTTGAACATGTTTGAAGAGTTAGAACAAGATTGATTAGAGTCGGAGCTCATTCGCTCTATTTGTGCAACAATGTCACTCATTTGACTCAGTTTGAGTATTACAGGCCTAGGTCTATAACAAGTTACTTTTTTGTAAACGGACCTCGTAATTTAACTCAATCTCTTCCATTACAATTGTTTGAACATGTTTAAAGTGCTAGAACGAGATTGGGGAGAGCCGGAACACATTCGCTCTGTTCGTGCAACACTGTCACTAATTAGATTCGGTTTGAGCTTTATAGGCCTAGGTCTATAACTAGTTACTTTTTCACAAGCGGGCCTTGTAATTTGACTCAATCTCTTTAATTAATATTGTTTAAACACGTTTGAAGTGTTAGAACAAGATTGGGGATAGTAAAAAATCGTTTACTCAGTTCGTGCGACAATGTCTCTAATTCGACTCTATTTGAGTGTTACAAGCTTAGGTCTATAACTAGTTACTTTTTCGCAACTGGACCTCGTAATTGGACTAAATCTCTTCCATTACAATTGTTTGAACATGTTTGAAGTATTAGAACAAGACTGGGGAAAGTCGGAACTCGTTTGCTCTGTATGAGTGACAATGTCTCTAATTGGACTCAGTTTGAGTGTTGCAAGCCTAATTCTATAACTACTTACTTTTTCGCAACCGGACCTCGTAATTTGACTCAATCTCCTCCATTACAATTGTTTCAACACGTTTCAAGTGTTAGAAGAAGATTGAGGAGAGTCGGAACTCGTTTACTTTGTTCGAGCGACAATGTCTCTAATTTGACTTAGTTTTGGTATTACAAGCTTAGTTCAATAACTAGTTACTTTTTCGCAATCGGACCTCATAATTTAACTCAATCTCTTCTATTACAATTGTTTGAACATGTTTGAAGAGTTAGAACAAGATTGGTGAGAGTCGGAGCCCATTCGCTCTGTTTGTGCAACAATGTCACTCATTTGACTCAATTTGAGTGTTACAGGCCTAGGTCTGTAACAAGTTATTTTTTTGCAAACGGACCTCTTAATTTCACTCAATCTCTTCCATTACAATTGTTTGAACATGTTTAAAGTGTTAGAACAAGATTGGGGAGAGTCGGAACTCATTCGCTCTGTTCGTGCAACACTGTCACACATTAGATTCGGTTTGAGCGTTATAGGCCTAGGTCTATAACTAGTTACTTTTTCACAAGTGGACCTTGTAATTTGACTCAATCTCTTCAATTAATATTGTTTAAACATGTTTGAAGTGTTAGAACAAGATTGAGGACAGTAAAAAATCGTTTACTCAGTTCGTGCGACAATGTCTCTAATTGGACTCTATTTGAGTGTTACAAGCTTAGGTCTATAACTAGCTACTTTTTCGAAACCGGACCTCGTAATTGGACTCAATCTCTTCCATTACAATTGTTTGAACATGTTTGAAGTATTAGAACAAGACTGGGGAAACTCGGAACTCGTTTGCTCTGTATGAGTGACAATGTCAATAATTGGACTCAGTTTGAGTGTTGCAAGCCTAATATTATAACTAGTTACTTTTTCGCAACCGGACCTCGTAATTTGACTCAATCTCTTCTATTAAAATTGTTTCAACCCGTTTCAAGTGTTTGAACAAGATTGAGGAGAGTCGGAACTCGTTTGCTTTGTTCGTGCGACAATGTCTCTAATTGGACTAATTTAGGTGTAACATGCTTAGGTCTCTAACTAGTTACTTTTCTGCAATCGGACCTCGTAATTTTACTTAAGCTCATCCATTACAATTGTTTCAACACATTTGAAGTGTTAGAACAAGATTGGGCAAAATCGGAACTCATTTGCTCTGTTCGTTTGACAATGTCTCTCATTGGACTCAGTTTGAGTGTTACAGGCCTAGGTTTATATCTAGTTACTTTTTCAAAACCTGACCTCGTAATTTGACTCCATCACTTCTATTACAATTGTTTGAACATGTTTGAAGTGTTAGAACAAGATTGGGGAGAGTCAGAACTCATTCGCTCTGTTCGTGCTACAATGTCACTCCTTGGACTCAGTTTGAGTGTTACAGGCCTAGGTCTATAACAAGTTACTTTTTTGCAAACGGACCTCGTAATTTCACTCAATCTCTTCCATTACAATTGTTTGAACATGTTTAAACTGTTAGAACGAGATTGGGGAGAGTCAGAACTCATTCGCTCTGTTCGTGCAACACTGTCACTCATTAGATTCGGTTTGAGCGTTATAGGCCAAGATCTATAACTAGTTACTTTTTCACAAGCGGACATTGTAATTCAACTCAATCTCTTCAATTAATATTTTTTAGACACGTTTGAAGTGTTAGAACAAGATTGGGGACAGTAAAAAATCGTTTACTCAGTTCGTGCGACAATGTCTCTAATTGGACTTTATTTGAGTGTTACAAGCTTAGGTCTATAACTAGTTACTTTTTCTCAACCAGACCTCGTAATTGGACTCAATCTCTTCCATTACAATTGTTTCAACACGTTTCAAGTGTTAGAACAAGATTGAAGAGAGTCGGAACTCGTTTGCTTTGTTCGTGCGACAATGTCTATAATTGGACTAAGTTTAGGTGTAACATGCTTAGGTCTAAAACTAGTTACTTTTCACAAGCGGACCTTGTAATTTGACTCAATCTCTTTAATTAATATTGTTTAAACACGTTTGAAGTGTTAGAACAAGATTGGGGACAGTAAAAAATTGTTTACTCAGTTCGTGCGACAATGTCTCTAATTGGACTTTATTTGAGTGTTACAAGCTTAGGTCTATAACTAGTTACTTTTTCTCAACCGGACCTCGTAATTGGACTCAATCTCTTCCATTACAATTGTTTCAACACGTTTCAAGTGTTAGAACAAGATTGAAGAGAGTCGGAACTCGTTTGCTTTGTTCGTGCGACAATGTCTATAATTGGACTAAGTTTAGGTGTAACATGCTTAGGTCTAAAACTAGTTACTTTTCACAAGCGGACCTTGTAATTTGACTCAATCTCTTTAATTAATATTGTTTAAACACGTTTGAAGTGTTAGAACAAGATTGGGGACACTAAAAAATTGTTTACTCAGTTCGTGCGACAATGTCTCTAATTGGACTTTATTTGAGTGTTACAAGCTTAGGTCTATAACTAGTTACTTTTTCGAAACCGGACCTCGTAATTGGACTCAATCACTTCCGTTACAATTGTTTGAACATGTTTGAAGTATTAGAACAAGACTGGGGAAACTCGGAACTCGTTTGCTCTGTATGAGTGACAATGTCTCTAGTTGGACTCAGTTTGAGTGTTGCAAGCCTAATTCTATAACTAGTTACTTTTTCGCAACCGGACCTCATAATTTGACTCAATCTCTTCGATTACAATTGTTTCAACACGTTTCAAGTGTTAGAACAGGATAGAGGAGAGTCAGAACTCGTTAGCTTTGTTCGTGCGACAATATCTCTAATTGGACTATTTTAGGTGTAACATGCTTAGGTCTATAACTAGTAACTTTTCTGCAACCGGACCTCGTAATTTTACTTAAGCTCATCCATTACAATTGTTTCAACACATTTGAAGTGTTAGAACAAGATTGGGCAAAATCGGAACTCATTTGCTCTGTTCGTTTGACAATGTCTCTCATTGGACTCAGTTTGAGTGTTACAGGCCTAGGTTTATATCTAGTAACTTTTTCAAAACCTAACCTCGTAATTTGACTCCATCACTTCTATTACAATTGTTTGAACATGTTTGAAGTGTTAGAACAAGATTGGGGAGAGTCAGAACTCATTCGCTCTGTTCGTGCTACAATGTCACTCCTTGGACTCAGTTTGAGTGTTACAGGCCTAGGTCTATAACAAGTTACTTTTTTGCAAACGGACCTCGTAATTTCACTCAATCTCTTCCATTACAATTGTTTGAACATGTTTAAAGTGTTAGAACGAGATTGGGGAGAGTTAGAACTCATTCGCTCTTTTCGTGCAACATTGTCACTCATCAGATTCGGTTTGAGCGTTATAGGCCAAGATCTATAACTAGTTACTTTTTCACAAGCGGACATTGTAATTCAACTCAATCTCTTCAATTAATATTTTTTAGACACGTTTGAAGTGTTAGAACAAGATTGGGGACAGTAAAAAATCGTTTACTCAGTTCGTGCGGCAATGTCTCTAATTGGACTTTATTTGAGTGTTACAAGCTTAGGTCTATAACTAGTTACCTTTGCTCAACCAGACCTCGTAATTGGACTGAATCTCTTCCATTACAATTGTTTCAACACGTTTCAAGTGTTAGAAAAAGATTGAGGAGAGGCGGAACTCGTTTGCTTTGTTCGTGCGACAATGTCTATAATTGGACTAAGTTTAGGTGTAACATGCTTAGGTCTATAACTAGTTACTTTTCACAAGCGGACCTTGTAATTTGACTCAATCTCTTTAATTAATATTGTTTAAACACGTTTGAAGTGTTAGAACAAGATTGGGGACAGTAAAAAATCGTTTACTCAGTTCGTGCGACAATGTCTCTAATTGGACTTTATTTGAGTGTTACAAGCTTAGGTCTATAACTAGTTACTTTTTCTCAACCGGACCTCGTAATTGGACTCAATCTCTTCCGTTATAATTGTTTGAACAAGTTTGAAGTATTAGAACAAGACTGGGGAAACTCGGAACTCGTTTGCTCTGTATGAGTGACAATGTGTCTAATTGGACTCAGTTTGAGTGTTGCAAGCCTAATTCTATAACTAGATACTTTTTCGCAATCGGACCTCATAATTTGACTCAATCTCTTCCATTACAATTGTTTCAACACGTTTCAAGTGTTAGAACAAGATAGAGGAGAGTCGGAACTCGTTTGCTTTGTTCGTGCGACAATGTCTCTAATTGGACTAAGTTTAGGTGTAACATGCTTAGGTCTATAACTAGTTACTTTTCTGCAACCGGACCTCGTAATTTTACTTAAGTTCATCCATTACAATTGTTTCAACACATTTGAAGTATTTGAACAAGATTGGGCAAAATCGGAACTCATTTGCTCTGTTCGTGCGACAATGTCTCTCATTGGACTCAGTTTGAGTGTTACAGGCCTACGTCTATAACTAGTTACTTTTTCACAACCGGACCTTGTAATTTGGCTCCATCACTTCTATTACAATTGTTTGAACATGTTTGAAGTGTTAGAACAAGATTGGGGAGAGTCAGAACTCATTCGCTCTGTTCGTGCTACAATGTCACTCCTTGGACTTAGTTTGAGTGTTACAGGCCTAGGTCTATAAGAAGTTACATTTTTGCAAACGGACCTCGTAATTTCACTCAATCTCTTCCATTACAATTGTTTGAATATGACTGAAGTGTTAGAACGAGATTGGGGAGAGTCAGAACTCATTCGCTCTGTTCGTGCAACACTGTCACTCATTAAATTCGGTTTGAGCATTATAGGCCTAGGTCTATAACTAGTTACTTTTTCACAGGTGAACCTTGTAATTTGACTCAATCTCTTCAATTAATATTGTTTAAACACGTTTGAAGTATTAGAACAAGATTGGGGACAGTAAAAAATCGTTTACTCAGTTCGTGCGACAATGTCTCTAATTGGACTAAGCTTAGGTGTAACATGCCTAGGTCTATAACTAGTTACTTTTCTGCAACTGGACCTCATAATTTTACTTAAGCTCTTCCATTACAATTGTTTCAACACATTTGAAGTGTTAGAACAAGATTGGGCAAAGTCGGAACTCATTTGCTCTGTTCGTGCGGCAATGTCTCTCATTGGACTCAGTTTGAGTGTTACAGGCCTAGGTCTATAACTAGTTACTTTTTCACAACCGGACCTCGTAATTTGGCTCCATCACTTCTATTGCAATTGTTTGAACATGTTTGAAGTGTTAGAAAAAGATTGGGGAGAGTCGGAACTCATTCGCTCTATTTGTGCAACAATGTCACTCATTTGACTCAGTTTGAGTATTACAGGCCTAGGTCTATAACAAGTTACTTTTTTGTAAACGGACCTTGTAATTTAACTCAATCTCTTCCATTATAATTGTTTGAACATGTTTAAAGTGCTAGAACGAGATTGGGTGAGCCGGAACACATTCGCTCTGTTCGTGCAACACTGTCACTAATTAGATTCGGTTTGAGCTTTATAGGCCTAGGTCTATAACTAGTTACTTTTTCACAAGCGGGCCTTGTAATTTGACTCAATCTCTTTAATTAATATTGTTTAAACACGTTTGAAGTGTTAGAACAAGATTGGGGATAGTAAAAAATCGTTTACTCAGTTCGTGCGACAATGTCTCTAATTCGACTCTATTTGAGTGTTAAAAGCTTAGGTCTATAACTAGTTACTTTTTCGCAACTGGACCTCGTAATTGGACTCAATCTCTTCAATTACAATTGTTTGAACATGTTTGAAGTATTAGAACAAGACTGGGGAAAGTCGGAACTCGTTTGCTCTGTATGAGTGACAATGTCTCTAATTGGACTCAGTTTGAGTATTGCAAGCCTAATTCTATAACTACTTACTTTTTCGCAACCGGACCTCGTAATTTGACTCAATCTCCTCCATTACAATTGTTTCAACACGTTTCAAGTGTTAGAAGAAGATTGAGGACAGTCGGAACTCGTTTACTTTGTTCGTGCGACAATGTCTCTAATTCGACTTAGTTTTGGTATTACAAGCTTAGTTCAATAACTAGTTACTTTTTCGCAATCGGACCTCATAATTTAACTCAATCTCTTCTATTACAATTGTTTGAACATGTTTGAAGAGTTAGAACAAGATTGGTGAGAGTCGGAGCCCATTCGCTCTGTTTGTGCAACAATGTCACTCATTTGACTCAGTTTGAGTGTTACAGGCCTAGGTCTATAACAAGTTATTTTTTTGCAAACGGACCTCGTAATTTCACTCAATCTCTTCCATTACAATTGTTTGAACATGTTTAAAGTGTTAGAACAAGATTGGGGAGAGTCGGAACTCATTCGCTCTGTTCGTGCAACACTGTCACACATTAGATTCGGTTTGAGCGTTATAGGCCTAGGTCTATAACTAGTTACTTTTTCACAAGTGGACCTTGTAATTTGACTCAATCTCTTCAATTAATATTGTTTAAACACGTTTGACGTGTTAGAACAAGATTGAGGACAGTCAAAAATCGTTTACTCAGTTCGTGCGACAATGTCTCTAATTGGACTCTATTTGAGTGTTACAAGCTTAGGTCTATAACTAGTTACTTTTTCGAAACCGGACCTCGTAATTGGACTCAATCTCTTACATTACAATTGTTTGAACATGTTTGAAGTATTAGAACAAGACTGGGGAAACTCGGAACTCGTTTGCTCTGTATGAGTGACAATGTCAATAATTGGACTCAGTTTGAGTGTTGCAAGCCTAATATTATAACTAGTTACTTTTTCGCAACCGGACCTCGTAATTTGACTCAATCTCTTCTATTAAAATTGTTTCAACACGTTCCAAGTGTTTGAACAAGATTGAGGAGAGTCGGAACTCGTTTGCTTTGTTCGTGCGACAATGTCTCTAATTGGACTAATTTAGGTGTAACATGCTTAGGTCTCTAACTAGTTACTTTTCTGCAATCGGACCTCGTAATTTTACTTAAGCTCATCCATTACAATTGTTTCAACACATTTGAAGTGTTAGAACAAGATTGGGCAAAATCGGAACTCATTTGCTCTGTTCGTTTGACAATGTCTCTCATTGGACTCAGTTTGAGTGTTACAGGCCTAGGTTTATATCTAGTTACTTTTTCAAAACCTGACCTCGTAATTTGACTCCATCACTTCTATTACAATTGTTTGAACATGTTTGAAGTGTTAGAACAAGATTGGGGAGAGTCAGAACTCATTCGCTCTGTTCGTGCTACAATGTCACTCCTTGGACTCAGTTTGAGTGTTACAGGCCTAGGTCTATAACAAGTTACTTTTTTGCAAACGGACCTCGTAATTTCACTCAATCTCTTCCATTACAATTGTTTGAACATGTTTAAAGTGTTAGAACGAGATTGGGGAGAGTCAGAACTCATTCGCTCTGTTCGTGCAACACTGTCACTCATTAGATTCGGTTTGAGCGTTATAGGCCAAGATCTATAACTAGTTACTTTTTCACAAGCGGACTTTGTAATTCAACTCAATCTCTTCAATTAATATTTTTTAGACACGTTTGAAGTGTTAGAACAAGATTGGGGACAGTAAAAAATCGTTTACTCAGTTCGTGCGGCAATGTCTCTAATTGGACTTTATTTGAGTGTTACAAGCTTAGGTCTATAACTAGTTACCTTTGCTCAACCAGACCTCGTAATTGGACTGAATCTCTTCCATTACAATTGTTTCAACACGTTTCAAGTGTTAGAAAAAGATTGAGGAGAGGCGGAACTCGTTTGCTTTGTTCGTGCGACAATGTCTATAATTGGACTAAGTTTAGGTGTAACATGCTTAGGTCTATAACTAGTTACTTTTCACAAGCGGACCTTGTAATTTGACTCAATCTCTTTAATTAATATTGTTTAAACACGTTTGAAGTGTTAGAACAAGATTGGGGACAGTAAAAAATCGTTTACTCAGTTCGTGCGACAATGTCTCTAATTGGACTTTATTTGAGTGTTACAAGCTTAGGTCTATAACTAGTTACTTTTTCTCAACCGGACCTCGTAATTGGACTCAATCTCTTCCGTTATAATTGTTTGAACAAGTTTGAAGTATTAGAACAAGACTGGGGAAACTCGGAACTCGTTTGCTCTGTATGAGTGACAATGTGTCTAATTGGACTCAGTTTGAGTGTTGCAAGCCTAATTCTATAACTAGATACTTTTTCGCAATCGGACCTCATAATTTGACTCAATCTCTTCCATTACAATTGTTTCAACACGTTTCAAGTGTTAGAACAAGATAGAGGAGAGTCGGAACTCGTTTGCTTTGTTCGTGCGACAATGTCTCTAATTGGACTAAGTTTAGGTGTAACATGCTTAGGTCTATAACTAGTTACTTTTCTGCAACCGGACCTCGTAATTTTACTTAAGTTCATCCATTACAATTGTTTCAACACATTTGAAGTATTTGAACTAGATTGGCCAAAATCGGAACTCATTTGCTCTGTTCGTGCGACAATGTCTCTCATTGGACTCAGTTTGAGTGTTACAGGCCTACGTCTATAACTAGTTACTTTTTCACAACCGGACCTTGTAATTTGGCTCCATCACTTCTATTACAATTGTTTGAACATGTTTGAAGTGTTAGAACAAGATTGGGGAGAGTCAGAACTCATTCGCTCTGTTCGTGCTACAATGTCACTCCTTGGACTTAGTTTGAGTGTTACAGGCCTAGGTCTATAAGAAGTTACATTTTTGCAAACGGACCTCGTAATTTCACACAATCTCTTCCATTACAATTGTTTGAATATGAATTAAGTGTTAGAACGAGATTGGGGAGAGTCAGAACTCATTCGCTCTGTTCGTGCAACACTGTCACTCATTAAATTCGGTTTGAGCATTATAGGCCTAGGTCTATAACTAGTTACTTTTTCACAGGCGAACCTTGTAATTTGACTCAATCTCTTCAATTAATATTGTTTAAACACGTTTGAAGTATTAGAACAAGATTGGGGACAGTCAAAAATCGTTTACTCAGTTCGTGCGACAATGTCTCTAATTGGACTAAGCTTAGGTGTAACATGCCTAGGTCTATAACTAGTTACTTTTCTGCAACTGGACCTCATAATTTTACTTAAGCTCTTCCATTACAATTGTTTCAACACATTTGAAGTGTTAGAACAAGATTGGGCAAAGTCGGAACTCATTTGCTCTGTTCGTGCGGCAATGTCTCTCATTGGACTCAGTTTGAGTGTTACAGGCCTAGGTCTATAACTAGTTACTTTTTCACAACCGGACCTCGTAATTTGGCTCCATCACTTCTATTGCAATTGTTTGAACATGTTTGAAGTGTTAGAACAAGATTGGGGAGAGTCAGAACTCATTCGCTCTGTTCGTGCTACAATGTCACTCCTTGGACTCAGTTTGAGTGTTACAGGCCTAGGTCTATAACAAGTTACTTTTTTGCAAACGGACCTCGTAATTTCACTCAATCTCTTCCATTAGAATTGTTTGAATATGTTTGAAGTGTTAGAACGAGATTGGGGAGAGTCGGAACTCATTCGCTCTGTTCGTGCAACACTGTCACTCATTAGATTCTGTTTGAGCGTCATAGGCCTAGGTATATAACTAGTTACTTTTTCACAAGCGAACCTTGTAATTTGACTCAATCTCTTCAATTAATATTGTTTAAACACGTTTGAAGTGTTAGAACAAGATTGGGGACAGTCAAAAATCGTTTACTCAGTTCGTGCGTCAATGTCTCTAATTGGACTTTATTTGAGTGTTACAAGCTTAGGTCTATAACTAGTTACTTTTTCGCAACCGGACCTCGTAATTGGACTCAATCTCTTCCATTATAATTGTTTGAACATGTTTGAAGTATTAGAACAAGACTGGGGAAAGTCAGAACTCGTTTGCTCTGTATGAGTGACAATGTCTCTAATTGGACTCAGTTTGAGTGTTGCAAGCCTAATTCTATAACTAGTTACTTTTTCGCAACCGGACCTCGTAATTTAACCCAATCTCTTCCATTACAATTGTTTCAACACGTTTGAAGTGTTAGAACAAGATTGAGGAGAGTCGGAACTTGTTTGCTTTGTTCGTGCGACAATGTCTCTAATTGGACTAAGTTTAGGTGTAACACGCCTAGGTCTATAACTAGTTACTTTTCTGCAACCAGACCTTGTAATTTTACTTAAGCTCTTCCATTACAATTGTTTCAACACATTTGAAGTGTTAGAATAAGATTGGGCAAAGTCGGAACTCATTTGCTCTGTTCGTGCGACAATGTCTCTCATTTGACTCAGTTTGAGTGTTACAGGCATAGGTGTATAACTAGTTACTTTTTCACAACCGGACCTCGTAATTTGACTCATCACTTCTATTACCATTGTTTGAACATGTTTGAAGTGTTAGAACAAGTTTGGGGAAAGTCGGAACACATTCACTCTGTTTGTGCAACAATATCACTCATTGGATTCAGTTGAGTGTTATAGGCCTAGGTCTATAACTAGTTTCTTTTTAGCAAACGGACCTCGGAATTTGACGCAATCTCTTCTATTACAATTGTTTCAACACGTTCGCAGTGTTAGAAGAAGATTTGGGAGAATCGGAACTCGTTTGCTCTGCTCGTGCGACAAAGTCTCTAATTGGACTTAGTTTAGGTCTTACAAGCTTAGGACTATAACTAGTTACTTTTTCACAACCAGACCTAGTAATTGGTTTCAATCTCTTCAATTACAATTGTTTGAACATATTTGAAGTATTAGAACAAGACTGGGGAAAGTCGGAAGTCGTTTCCTCTGTTGTTGTGACAATGTCTCTCAGTGTACTTAGTTTGAGTGTTACATGCCTAGGTCAATAATTAGTTACTTTTTCACAACCGGACCTCGTAATTTGACTCAATCTCTTCCATTACAATTGTTTCAACACGTTTGCAGTGTTAGAACAAGATTTTGGAGAATCGGAACTCGTTTGCTTTGCTTGTACAACAATGTCTCTAATTGGACTTAGTTTAGGTGTTACAAGCTTAGGTCTATAACTAGTTACCTTTTCACAACTGGACCTCGTAATTGGACTCAATCTCTTCCATTGAAATTGTTTCAAAATGTTTGTGAAGTGTTAAAACAAGATTGGCAAGAGTCGGAACTCATTTGCTCTGTTCGTGCGACAATGTCTCTAATTCGACTTAGTTTAGGTGTTACAAGCTTAGTTCTATAACTAGTTACTTTTTCGCAATCGGACCTCATAATTTGACTCAATCTTTTCCATTACAATTGTTTGAACATGTTTGAAGTGTTAGAACAAGATTGGTGAGAGACGGAACTCATTCCCCCTATTTGTGCAACAATGTCACTCATTAGATTCAGTTTGAGCGTTATAGGCCTAGGTCTATAACTAGTTACTTTTTCACAAGCGGACCTTGTAATTTGACTCAATATCTTCAATTAATATTGTTTAAACACGTTTGAAGTGTTAGAACAAGATTGGGGACAGTAAAAAATCGTTTACTCAGTTCGTGCGACAATGTCTCTAATTGGACTTTATTTGAGTGTTACAAGCTTACTTTTTCTCAACCGGACCTCGTAATTGGACTCAATCTCTTCCATTACAATTGTTTGAACATGTTTGAAGTATTAGAACAAGACTAGGGAAAGTCGGAACTCGTTTGCTCTGTATGAGTGACAATGTCTATAATTGGACTCAGTTTGAGTGTTAGAATAAGATTGGGCAAAATCGGAACTCATTTGGTCGGTTCGTCCGACCATGTCTCTCATTGGACTCAGTTTGAGTGTTACAGGCCTAGGTCTATAACTAGTTACTTTATTCAAACAAATCTCGTAATTTGACTCAATCTCTTCCATTACAATTGTTTGAACATGTTTGAAGTATTAGAACAAGATTGGGGAGAGTCGGAACTCATTCGCTCTGTTCGTGCAACAATGTCACTCATTAGATTCAGTTTGAGCGTTATAGGCCTAGGTCTATAACTAGTTACTTTTTCACAAGCGGACCATGTAATTTGACTCAATATCTTCAATTAATATTGTTTAAACACGTTTGAAGTGTTAGAACAAGATTGGGGACAGTAAAAAATCGTTTACTCAGTTCGTGCGACAATGTCTCTAATTCAACTTTATTTGAGTGTTACAAGCTTACTTTTTCTCAACCGGACCTCGTAATTGGACTCAATCTCTTCCATTACAATTGTTTGAACATGTTTAAAGTATTAGAACAAGACTGGGGAAACTCGGAACTTGTTTGCTCTGTATGAGTGACAATATCTCTAATTGGACTCAGATTGAGTGTTGCAAGCCTAATTCTATAAGTAGTTACTTTTTTACAACCGGACCTCGTAATTTGACTCAATCTCTTCCATTACAATTGTTTCAACACGTTTCATGTTTTAGAACAAGATTGAGGAGAGTCGGAACTCGTTTGCTTTGTTCGTGCGACAATGTCTCTAATTGGACTAAGTTTAGGTGTAACATGCTTAGGTCTATAACTAGTTACTTTTCTGCAACCGGACCTCGTAATTTTACTTAAGCTCATCCATTACAATTGTTTCAACACATTTGAAGTGTTTGAACAAGATTGGGCAAAATCGGAACTCATTTGCTCTGTTCGTGCGACAATGTCTTTCATTGGAATCAGTTTGAGTGTTACAGGCCTAGGTCTATAACTAGTTACTTTTTCACAACCGGACCTCGTAATTTGACTCCATCACTTCTATTACAATTGTTTGAACATGTTTGAAGTGTTAGAACAAGATTGGGGAGAGTCAGAACTCATTCGCTTTGTTCGTGCTACAATGTCACTCCTTGGACTCAGTTTGAGTGTTACAGGCCTAGGTCTATAACAAGTTACTTTTTTGCAAACGGACCTCGTAATTTCACTCAATCTCTTTCATTACAATTGTTTCAATATGTTTGAAGTGTTAGAACGAGATTGGGGAGAGTCGGAACTCATTCACTCTATTCGTGCAACACTGTCAGTCATTAGATTCGGTTTGATCGTTATAGGCCTAGGTCTATAACTAGTTACTTTTTCACAAGCGAACCTTGTAATTTGGCTCAATCTCTTCAATTAATATTGTTTAATCACGTTTGAAGTGTTAGATCAAGATTGGGGACAGTCAAAAATCGTTTACTCAGTTCGTGCGACAATGTCTCTAATTAGACTCTATTTGAGTGTTACAAGCTTAGGTCTATAACTAGTTACTTTTTCACAAGCGAACCTTGTAATTTGACTCAATCTCTTCAATTAATATTGTTTAAACACGTTTGAAGTGTTAGAACAAGATTAGGGACAGTCAAAAATTGTTTACTCAGTTCGTGCGACAATGTCTTTAATTGGACTAAGTTTAGGTGTAACATGCCTAGGTCTATAACTAGTTACTTTTCTGCAACTGGACCTCGTAATTTTACTTAAGCTCTTCCATTACAATTGTTTCAACACATTTGAAGTCTTAGAACAAGATTGGGCAAAGTCGGAACTCATTTGCTCTGTTCGTGCGACAATGTCTCTCATTGGACTCAGTTTGAGTGTTACAGGCCTAGGTCTATAACTAGTTACTTTTTCACTACCGGACCTCGTAATTTGACTCCATTACTTCTATTACAATTGTTTGAACATATTTGAAGTGTTAGAACATGATTGGGGAGAGTCGGAACACATTCATTCTGTTTGTGCAACAATGTTACTCATTGGACTCAGTTTGAGTGTTACAGGCCTAGGTCTATAACTAGTTTTTTTTAGCAAACGGACCTCGGAATTTGACTCATTCTCTTCCATTACAATTGTTTGAACATGTTTGAAGTGTTAGAACGAGATTGGGGAGAGTCGGAACTCATTCGCTCTGTTCGTGAAACACTGTCACTCATTAGATTCGGTTTGAGCGTTATAGGCCTAGGTTTATAACTAGTTACTTTTCACAAGCGGACCTTGTAATTTGACTCAATCTCTTCAATTAATATTGTTTAAACACGTTTGAAGTGTTAGAACAAGATTGGGGACAGTAAAAAATCGTTTACTCAATTCGTGCGACAATGTGTCTATTTGGACTTTATTTGAGTGTTAGAAGCTTAGGTCTATAACTAGTTACTTTTTCTCAACCGGACCTTAATTGGACTCAATCTCTTCCATTACAATTGTTTGAACATGTTTGAAGTATTAGAACAAGACTGGGGAAAGTCGGAACTCGTTTGCTCTGTATGAGTGACAATGTCTCTAATTGGACTCAGTTTGAGTGTTGCAAGCCTAATTCTATAACTAGTTACTTTTTCGCAACCGGACCTCGTAATTTGACTCAATCTCTTCCGTTACAATTGTTTCAACACGTTTCAAGTGTTAGAACAAGATTGAGGAGAGTCGGAACTCGTTTGCTTTGTTCGTACGACAATGTTTCTAATTGGACTAAGTTTAGGTGTTACATGCTTAGGTCTATAACTAGTTGCTTTTCTGCAACCGGACCTCGTAATTTTACTTAAGCTCATCCATTACAATTGTTTCAACACATTTAAAGTGTTAGAACAAGATTGGGCAAAATCGGAACCCATTTGCTCTGTTCGTGCGACAATGTCTCTCATTGGACTCAGTTTGAGTGTTACAGGCCTAGGTCTATAACTAGTTACTTTTTCTCAACCGGACCTCGTAATTTGGCTCCATCACTTCTATTACAATTTTTTGAACATGTTTGAAATGTTAGAACAAGATTGGGGAGAGTCAGAACTCATTCGCTCTGTTCGTGCTACAATGTCACTCCTTGGACTCAGTTTGAGTGTTTTTTTTTTTTTTTTTTTTGGGATTTAGGCTTGGGGTTACGCGGACCCCTACCTGACCTTTAACATCATAATCTGAAATACACTCGCCCTGAAGCATCCTCATCAAGGATGGTTACAAGGTCTTGGTGAAAAGCCGAAGGAAGGAGAAAATTACAACTCACAGTACTAATACTGGAGGCCAGATAATCAGCAGCCCTATTTACCTCTCTAAACACATGAGAGATGTCAAAAAATTCAAACTTAGTCCTATTCCCTAGAATAGACCAAACTAAATTGCGGGCTTGCCAAGGGACAGCCATAGAACCCTTGATAATGCCAACGGCTTGGGTTGAATCTGTTGCCACTATTAGAGATTTGATTTCTCTTGAGATGGCGAGAATGATGCCTTCATTTATCGCTTGAAGTTCATGATAAATGATGGACAGTTTGGGGCATCCTCCAGCAAAAGCAATAGGGGCCATACCAAAAGTATCCCGGAGTAGTCTGCCATACCCGGCAAAGTGTTCACGGTAAGATCCATCGGTATTAAGAAGCCATGTGCTATGGCTGGGAGCAATCCATTTACAGTGCTTGGGCATATGATGATAGAAGGTAGTGGGAATCTTCCATGATTCAAAGAATTCTCTAGTATGCATAGTATCTTCCACTTTAACTTCACAAGTAGCAAACCTGTTCCTTGTAATCTCTAGAACTTGGTGAAGAATAGCTTCTTTAGGCTGGAATGTGTTCTGGAAAATCCTCATGTTTCGTTCCTTCAAAGTAAAATAGATCGTTGCGTTGAAAGCTAACTGCATTACCCGAGCTTTCCAATCCACTCCATTCAAGTTATGGAGGATCCATTGAATTGCTTCATCCGAAGGAGCCACTAGCCGGTTGAAGCGGGATGTATTTAAAACCCCTGTCCAGATAAATTTGGAGAATGTGCAATCAAAGAACAGGTGTTTAATGCTTTCATCCTCCTGCCCACAAACGATGCATTTACTGTTGTTGCTAATGTAACGCAGATGGGGTTTGTCCTTCGTGAGAAGAGCGCCATTGATGGCCATCCACGAGATAAAGCAATGTCGGGGAATGGAGGTGGAGCTCCAAATAATATTCTTCCAATCAACTGTATTACTTGAAGGTCGAAGGGCCTCATATGCAGATCCAAGAGTGAAATCTCCCACCTGAGATGGAGTCCATATGACATCGTCTTTTAGCATCAGAGGTTCGATGTCAATTTCCGCAAGGTTGCTCCATATATTGTCCAATTCTTCTGTTTGGGCTTGAGGCCTAATCCATTGATCATTCAGTATAAGATTAGCTACTTTATCTTGTTGATGGATCCTGGTGTCAAAACGTTGATTCCTCAGGAGAACCTCTTGTAAGATGCCTAAAGGATGCCACGGATCGTGCCACAGTGCTGTATCACGCCCATCACAAATAAGGTGCTTGATCATCTTACTAGCCAAAGGCCTGGACATTAACACTTTTCGCCAAACCCACGAGCAGCTTTGGGGAATCGTCATAGTCCAAAAGTTCCGGTCTTTGATAAGATGTGCTTTTGTCCAAGCAACCCACAGGGAATCCTTGTTTGCCGCTACTGCATACGTATGTCTGAGAATGGCTGCCTTATTCCAGATTTCAAGATTTTTAAGCCCCAGTCCGCCTTCATCCTTAGGGCGACATATTTTTTCCCAAGCCACTGCATGATATTTCCTTTGGAGGTCTGGACCTCCCCAAAGAAACTTGGCACAGATACTGTTCATATCCTTAATGATTCTTTTAGGTAGGAGGAAGCTAAAACTCCAATAGCTTTGGATATTATTGAGAACAGATTTGATAAGCTCTAAGCGGCCAGCGTAGGATAAAAATTTACCCTTCCACGAGTGGATTCGTGCTGACATGCATTCAAGAAGAGGTTGGCAGTCCCTAGCCGACAGCCTGGAGGAGACCAAGGGAAGCCCCAGATATCTGATCGGAATATGGCCTTCGCTGAATCCCAAGATATCGATAATTTCCTCCTTGGTGGAGCTTTCTATCCCAGAACAGAATATAGTGCTCTTTGTTCTATTAGCTTCAAGGCCAGATATTGCTGAAAAAAGGTTGAGCGTGTCGTTTATAGTAGCAGCCGATTGGAATCGCCTCCAAAAAATACCATGAGGTCATCTGCAAAACTCAAATGGGTTAATAATGGGGACTTACATTTAGGATGTACCTTGAATAACCCATCTGCCTCTGTTTGCTTGATAAGAAGGTTAAAGACTCCCATTGCCAAGACAAATATATAAGGGGATATAGGGTCTCCTTGTCTAATCCCTTTCCGGCCTTCAAAATACCCTTCAGGTGTGCCATTCACTATAATCGAGTATTTGACTGTAGTCATACATACCCGAATCCAATCAATAATTGTCGGATGAAAATTAAGTTTATGCAGGAGCTCAATAACAAAATCCCAGCGCAGATTATCATAGGCCTTCCTGAGGTCTATCTTCACGGTGCATCTAGGCGAGAGATTCAAGTGATAATTCCGAAATAGCTCATGACAGAGCATGATATTGTCCCCTATACGGCGATCTTTGACAAAGGCAGATTGCGAAGGTTCAACAAGAGTGGGCAAGAAAGGCTTCATCCTGTTTGCTACCACCTTCGAAATACATTTCAAGATAACATTGCAACAAGAGATTGGTCTGAAATCATTCAAAGAAGTAGGGTTGGTCACCTTGGGGATAAGTGTGATAAAAGTGGAGTTAACACCAGTTTGAGTGTTACAGGCCTAGGTCTATAACAAGTTACTTTTTTGCAAACGGACCTCGTAATTTCACTCAATCTCTTCCATTACAATTGTTTGAATATGTTTGAAGTGTTAGAACAAGATTGGGGAGAGTCGGAACTCATTCGCTCTGTTCGTGCAAAACTGTCACTCATTAGATTCGGTTTTAGCGTTATAGGCCTAGGTTTATAACTAGTGACTTTTTCACAAGCGAACCTTGTAATTTGACTCAATCTCTTCAATTAATATTGTTTAAACACGTTTGAAGTGTTAGAACAAGATTGGGGACAGTCAAAAATCGTTTACTCAGTTCGTGCGACAATGTCTCTAATTGGACTACGTTTAGGTGTAACATGCCAAGGTCTATAACTAGTTACTTTTCTGCAACTGGACCTCGTAATTTTACTTAAGCTCTTCCATTACAATTGTTTCAACACATTTGAAGTGTTAGAATCAGATTGGGCAAAGTCGGAACTCATTTGCTTTGTTCGTGCGACAATGTCTCTCATTGGACTCAGTTTGAGTGTTACAGGCCTAGGTCTATAACTAGTTACTTTTTCACAACCGGACCTCATAATTTGACTCCATCACTTCTATTACAATTGTTTGAACATGTTTTAAGTGTTAGAACAAGATTGGGGAGAGTCGGAACACATTCACTCTGTTTGTGCAACAATGTCATTCATTGGACTCAGTTTGAGTGTTACAGGCCTAGGTCTATAACTAGTTTCTTTTTAGCAAACGGACCTCGGAATTTGACTCAATCAATTCCATTACAATTGTTTGAACATGTTTGAAGTGTTAGAACGAGATTGGGGAGAGTCGGAACTCATTTGCTCTGTTCGTGCAACACTGTCACTCATTAGATTCGGTTTGAGCGTTATAGGCCTAGGTCTATAACTAGTTACTTTTCACAAGCGGACCTTGTAATTTGACTCAATCTCTTCAATTAATATTGTTTAAACACGTTTGAAGTGTTAGAACAAGATTGGGGACAGTAAAAAATCGTTTACTCAGTTCGTGTGACAATGTCTCTATTTGGACTTTATTTGAGTGTTACAAGCTTAGGTTTATAACAGTTACTTTTTCTCAACCGGACCTCGTAATTGGACTCAATCTCTTCCATTACAATTGTTTGAACATGTTTGAAGTATTAGAACAAGACTGGGGAAAGTCGGAACTCGTTTGCTCTGTATGAGTGACAATGTCTCTAATTGGACTCAGTTTGAGTGTTGCAAGCCTAATTCTACAACTAGTTACTTTTTCGCAATCCGAACTCGTAATTTGACTCAATCTCTTCCATTACAATTGTTTCAACACGTTTGAAGTGTTAGAACAAGATTGAGGAGAGTCGGAACTCGTTTGCTTTGTTCGTGCGACAATGTCTCTAATTGGACTAAGTTTAGGTGTTACATGCTTAGTTCTATAACTAGTTGCTTTTCTACAACCGGACCTCATAATTTTACTTATGCTCATCCATTACAATTGTTTCAACACATTTGAAGTGTTAGAACAAGATTGGGCAAAATCGGAACTCATTTGCTCTGTTCGTGCGACAATGTCTCTCATTGGACTCAGTTTGAGTGTTACAGGCCTAGGTCTATAACTAGTTCCTTTTTTACAACCGAACCTCGTAATTTGGCTCCATCACTTCTATTACAATTGTTAGAACATGTTTGAAATGTTAGAAAAAGATTGGGGAGAGTCAGAACTCATTCGCTCTGTTCGTGCTACAATGTCACTCCTTGGACTCAGTTTGAGTGTTACAGGCCTAGGTCTATAACTAGTTTTTTTTAGCAAACGGACCTCGTAATTTGACTCAATCTCTTCCATTACAATTGTTTGAACTTGTTTGAAGTGTTAGAACGAGATTGGGGAGAGTCGGCACTCATTCGCTCTGTTCGTGCAACACTGTCACTCATTAGATTCAGTTTGTGCGTTATAGGCCTAAGTATATAACTAGTTACATTTCACAAGCGGACTTTGTAATTTGAATCAATCTCTTCAATTAATATTGTTTAAACACGTTTGAAGTGTTAGAACAAGATTGGGGACAGTAAAAAATCGTTTACTCAGTTCGTGCGACAATGTCTCTATTTAGACTTTATTTGAGTGTTACAAGCTTAGGTCTATAACTAGTTACTTTTTCTAAACCGGACCTCGTAATTAGACTCAATCTCTTCTATTACAATTGTTTGAACATGTTTGAAGTATTAGAAAAAGACTGGGGAAAGTCGGAACTCGTTTGCTCTGTATGAGTAACAATGTCTCTAATTGGACTCAGTTTGAGTGTTGCAAGCCTAATTCTACAACTAGTTACTTTTTCGCAACCGGAACTCGTAATTTGACTCACTCTCTTCCATTACAATTGTTTCAACACGTTTGAAGTGTTAGAACAAGATTGAGGAGAGTCGGAACTCGTTTGCTTTGTTCGTGCGACAATGTCTCTAATTGGACTAAGTTTAGGTGTTACATGCTTAGGTCTATAACTAGTTGCTTTTCTACAACCGGACCTCGTAATTTTACTTAAGCTCATCCATTACAATTGTTTCAACACATTTGAAGTGTTAGACCAAGATTGGGCAAAATCGGAAATCATTTGCTCTGTTCGTGCGACGATGTCTCTCATTGGACTCAGTTTGAGTGTTACTGGCCTAGGTCTATAACTAGTTACTTTTTCACAACCGGACCTCGTAATTTGGCTCCATCACTTCTATTACAATTGTTTAAACATGTTTGAAATGTTTGAACAAGATTGGGGAGAGTCAGAACTCATTCGCTCTGTTCGTGCTACAATGTCACTCCTTGGACTCAGTTTGAGTGTTACAGGCCTAGGTCTATAACAAGTTACTTTTTTGCAAACGGACCTCGTAATTTCACTCAGTCTCTTCCATTACAATTGTTTGAATATGTTTGAAGTGTTAGAATGAGATTGGGGAGAGTCGGAACTCATTCGCTCTGTTCGTGCAACACTGTCACTCATTAGATTCGATTTGAGCGTTATAGGCCTAGGTTTATAACTATTTACTTTTTCACAAGCGAACCTTGTAATTTGACTCAATCTCTTCAATTAATATTGTTTAAACACGTTTGAAGTGTTAGAACAAGATTGGTGACAACCAAAAATCGTTAACTTAGTTCGTGCGACAATGTCTCTAATTGGACTAAGTTTAGGTGTAACATGCCTAGGTCTATTACTAGTTACTTTTCTGCAACTAGACCTCGTAATTTTACTTAAGCTCTTCCATTACAATTGTTTCAACACATTTGTAGTGTTAGAACAAGATTGGGATAAGTCGGAACTCATTTGCTCTGTTCGTGCGACAATGTCTCTCATTGGACTCAGTTTGAGTGTTACAGGCCTAGGTCTATAACTAGTTACTTTTTCACAACCGAACCTCGTAATTTGACTCCATCACTTCTATTACAATTGTTTGAACATGTTTGAAATGTTTGAACAAGATTGGGGAGAGTCGGAACACATTACTCTGTTTGTGCAACAATGTTACTCATTGGACTCAGTTTGAGTGTTACAGGCCTAGGTCTATAACGAGTTTCTTTTTAGCAAACGGACCTCGGAATTTGACTCAATCTCTTCCATTACAATTGTTTGAACATGTTTGAAGTGTTAGAACGAGATTGGGGAGAGTCGGAACTCATTCGCTCTGTTCGTGCAACACTGTCACTCATTAGATTCGGTTTGAGCGTTATAGGCCTAGGACTATAACTAGTTGCTTTTCACAAGCGGACCTTGTAATTTGACTCAATCTCTTCAATTAATATTGTTTAAACACGTTTGAAGTTTTAGAACAAGATTGAGGACAGTAAAAAATCGTTTACTCAGTTCGTGCGACAATGTCTCTATTTGGACTTTATTTGAGTGTTACAAACTTAGGTCTATAACTAGTTACTTTTTCTCAACCGTACCTCGTAATTGGACTCAATCTCTTCCATTACAATTGTTTGAACATGTTTGAAGTATTAGAACAAGACTGGGGAAAGTCGGAACTCGTTTGCTCTGTATGAGTGACAATGTCTCTAATTGGACTCAGTTTGAGTGTTGCAAGCCTAATTCTATAACTAGTTACTTTTTCGCAACCGGACCTCGTAATTTGACTCAATCTCTTCCGTTACAATTGTTTCAACACGTTTCAAGTGTTAGAACAAGATTGAGGAGAGTCGGAACTCGTTTGCTTTGTTCGTACGACAATGTTTCTAATTGGACTAAGTTTAGGTGTTACATGCTTAGGTCTATAACTAGTTGCTTTTCTGCAACCGGACCTCGTAATTTTACTTAAGCTCATCCATTACAATTGTTTCAACACATTTAAAGTGTTAGAACAAGATTGGGCAAAATCGGAACCCATTTGCTCTGTTCGTGCGACAATGTCTCTCATTGGACTCAGTTTGAGTGTTACAGGCCTAGGTCTATAACTAGTTACTTTTTCTCAACCGGACCTCGTAATTTGGCTCCATCACTTCTATTACAATTTTTTGAACATGTTTGAAATGTTAGAACAAGATTGGGGAGAGTCAGAACTCATTCGCTCTGTTCGTGCTACAATGTCACTCCTTGGACTCAGTTTGAGTGTTTTTTTTTTTTTTTTTTTTTGGGATTTAGGCTTGGGGTTACGCGGACCCCTACCTGACCTTTAACATCATAATCTGAAATACACTCGCCCTGAAGCATCCTCATCAAGGATGGTTACAAGGTCTTGGTGAAAAGCCGAAGGAAGGAGAAAATTACAACTCACAGTACTAATACTGGAGGCCAGATAATCAGCAGCCCTATTTACCTCTCTAAACACATGAGAGATGTCAAAAAATTCAAACTTAGTCCTATTCCCTAGAATAGACCAAACTAAATTGCGGGCTTGCCAAGGGACAGCCATAGAACCCTTGATAATGCCAATGGCTTGGGTTGAATCTGTTGCCACTATTAGAGATTTGATTTCTCTTGAGATGGCGAGAATGATGCCTTCATTTATCGCTTGAAGTTCATGATAAATGATGGACAGTTTGGGGCATCCTCCAGCAAAAGCAATAGGGGCCATACCAAAAGTATCCCGGAGTAGTCTGCCATACCCGGCAAAGTGTTCACGGTAAGATCCATCGGTATTAAGAAGCCATGTGCTATGGCTGGGAGCAATCCATTTACAGTGCTTGGGCATATGATGATAGAAGGTAGTGGGAATCTTCCATGATTCAAAGAATTCTCTAGTATGCATAGTATCTTCCACTTTAACTTCACAAGTAGCAAACCTGTTCCTTGTAATCTCTAGAACTTGGTGAAGAATAGCTTCTTTAGGCTGGAATGTGTTCTGGAAAATCCTCATGTTTCGTTCCTTCAAAGTAAAATAGATCGTTGCGTTGAAAGCTAACTGCATTACCCGAGCTTTCCAATCCACTCCATTCAAGTTATGGAGGATCCATTGAATTGCTTCATCCGAAGGAGCCACTAGCCGGTTGAAGCGGGATGTATTTAAAACCCCTGTCCAGATAAATTTGGAGAATGTGCAATCAAAGAACAGGTGTTTAATGCTTTCATCCTCCTGCCCACAAACGATGCATTTACTGTTGTTGCTAATGTAACGCAGATGGGGTTTGTCCTTCGTGAGAAGAGCGCCATTGATGGCCATCCACGAGATAAAGCAATGTCGGGGAATGGAGGTGGAGCTCCAAATAATATTCTTCCAATCAACTGTATTACTTGAAGGTCGAAGGGCCTCATATGCAGATCCAAGAGTGAAATCTCCCACCTGAGATGGAGTCCATATGACATCGTCTTTTAGCATCAGAGGTTCGATGTCAATTTCCGCAAGGTTGCTCCATATATTGTCCAATTCTTCTGTTTGGGCTTGAGGCCTAATCCATTGATCATTCAGTATAAGATTAGCTACTTTATCTTGTTGATGGATCCTGGTGTCAAAACGTTGATTCCTCAGGAGAACCTCTTGTAAGATGCCTAAAGGATGCCACGGATCGTGCCACAGTGCTGTATCACGCCCATCACAAATAAGGTGCTTGATCATCTTACTAGCCAAAGGCCTGGACATTAACACTTTTCGCCAAACCCACGAGCAGCTTTGGGGAATCGTCATAGTCCAAAAGTTCCGGTCTTTGATAAGATGTGCTTTTGTCCAAGCAACCCACAGGGAATCCTTGTTTGCCGCTACTGCATACGTATGTCTGAGAATGGCTGCCTTATTCCAGATTTCAAGATTTTTAAGCCCCAGTCCGCCTTCATCCTTAGGGCGACATATTTTTTCCCAAGCCACTGCATGATATTTCCTTTGGAGGTCTGGACCTCCCCAAAGAAACTTGGCATAGATACTGTTCATATCCTTAATGATTCTTTTAGGTAGGAGGAAGCTAAAACTCCAATAGCTTTGGATATTATTGAGAACAGATTTGATAAGCTCTAAGCGGCCAGCGTAGGATAAAAATTTACCCTTCCACGAGTGGATTCGTGCTGACATGCATTCAAGAAGAGGTTGGCAGTCCCTAGCCGACAGCCTGGAGGAGACCAAGGGAAGCCCCAGATATCTGATCGGAATATGGCCTTCGCTGAATCCCAAGATATCGATAATTTCCTCCTTGGTGGAGCTTTCTATCCCAGAACAGAATATAGTGCTCTTTGTTCTATTAGCTTCAAGGCCAGATATTGCTGAAAAAAGGTTGAGCGTGTCGTTTATAGTAGCAGCCGATTGGAATCGCCTCCAAAAAATACCATGAGGTCATCTGCAAAACTCAAATGGGTTAATAATGGGGACTTACATTTAGGATGTACCTTGAATAACCCATCTGCCTCTGTTTGCTTGATAAGAAGGTTAAAGACTCCCATTGCCAAGACAAATATATAAGGGGATATAGGGTCTCCTTGTCTAATCCCTTTCCGGCCTTCAAAATACCCTTCAGGTGTGCCATTCACTATAATCGAGTATTTGACTGTAGTCATACATACCCGAATCCAATCAATAATTGTCGGATGAAAATTAAGTTTATGCAGGAGCTCAATAACAAAATCCCAGCGCAGATTATCATAGGCCTTCCTGAGGTCTATCTTCACGGTGCATCTAGGCGAGAGATTCAAGTGATAATTCCGAAATAGCTCATGACAGAGCATGATATTGTCCCCTATACGGCGATCTTTGACAAAGGCAGATTGCGAAGGTTCAACAAGAGTGGGCAAGAAAGGCTTCATCCTGTTTGCTACCACCTTCGAAATACATTTCAAGATAACATTGCAACAAGAGATTGGTCTGAAATCATTCAAAGAAGTAGGGTTGGTCACCTTGGGGATAAGTGTGATAAAAGTGGAGTTAACACCAGTTTGAGTGTTACAGGCCTAGGTCTATAACAAGTTACTTTTTTGCAAACGGACCTCGTAATTTCACTCAATCTCTTCCATTACAATTGTTTGAATATGTTTGAAGTGTTAGAACAAGATTGGGGAGAGTCGGAACTCATTCGCTCTGTTCGTGCAAAACTGTCACTCATTAGATTCGGTTTTAGCGTTATAGGCCTAGGTTTATAACTAGTGACTTTTTCACAAGCGAACCTTGTAATTTGACTCAATCTCTTCAATTAATATTGTTTAAACACGTTTGAAGTGTTAGAACAAGATTGGGGACAGTCAAAAATCGTTTACTCAGTTCGTGCGACAATGTCTCTAATTGGACTACGTTTAGGTGTAACATGCCAAGGTCTATAACTAGTTACTTTTCTGCAACTGGACCTCGTAATTTTACTTAAGCTCTTCCATTACAATTGTTTCAACACATTTGAAGTGTTAGAATCAGATTGGGCAAAGTCGGAACTCATTTGCTTTGTTCGTGCGACAATGTCTCTCATTGGACTCAGTTTGAGTGTTACAGGCCTAGGTCTATAACTAGTTACTTTTTCACAACCGGACCTCATAATTTGACTCCATCACTTCTATTACAATTGTTTGAACATGTTTTAAGTGTTAGAACAAGATTGGGGAGAGTCGGAACACATTCACTCTGTTTGTGCAACAATGTCATTCATTGGACTCAGTTTGAGTGTTACAGGCCTAGGTCTATAACTAGTTTCTTTTTAGCAAACGGACCTCGGAATTTGACTCAATCAATTCCATTACAATTGTTTGAACATGTTTGAAGTGTTAGAACGAGATTGGGGAGAGTCGGAACTCATTTGCTCTGTTCGTGCAACACTGTCACTCATTAGATTCGGTTTGAGCGTTATAGGCCTAGGTCTATAACTAGTTACTTTTCACAAGCGGACCTTGTAATTTGACTCAATCTCTTCAATTAATATTGTTTAAACACGTTTGAAGTGTTAGAACAAGATTGGGGACAGTAAAAAATCGTTTACTCAGTTCGTGTGACAATGTCTCTATTTGGACTTTATTTGAGTGTTACAAGCTTAGGTTTATAACAGTTACTTTTTCTCAACCGGACCTCGTAATTGGACTCAATCTCTTCCATTACAATTGTTTGAACATGTTTGAAGTATTAGAACAAGACTGGGGAAAGTCGGAACTCGTTTGCTCTGTATGAGTGACAATGTCTCTAATTGGACTCAGTTTGAGTGTTGCAAGCCTAATTCTACAACTAGTTACTTTTTCGCAATCCGAACTCGTAATTTGACTCAATCTCTTCCATTACAATTGTTTCAACACGTTTGAAGTGTTAGAACAAGATTGAGGAGAGTCGGAACTCGTTTGCTTTGTTCGTGCGACAATGTCTCTAATTGGACTAAGTTTAGGTGTTACATGCTTAGTTCTATAACTAGTTGCTTTTCTACAACCGGACCTCATAATTTTACTTATGCTCATCCATTACAATTGTTTCAACACATTTGAAGTGTTAGAACAAGATTGGGCAAAATCGGAACTCATTTGCTCTGTTCGTGCGACAATGTCTCTCATTGGACTCAGTTTGAGTGTTACAGGCCTAGGTCTATAACTAGTTCCTTTTTTACAACCGAACCTCGTAATTTGGCTCCATCACTTCTATTACAATTGTTAGAACATGTTTGAAATGTTAGAAAAAGATTGGGGAGAGTCAGAACTCATTCGCTCTGTTCGTGCTACAATGTCACTCCTTGGACTCAGTTTGAGTGTTACAGGCCTAGGTCTATAACTAGTTTTTTTTAGCAAACGGACCTCGTAATTTGACTCAATCTCTTCCATTACAATTGTTTGAACTTGTTTGAAGTGTTAGAACGAGATTGGGGAGAGTCGGCACTCATTCGCTCTGTTCGTGCAACACTGTCACTCATTAGATTCAGTTTGTGCGTTATAGGCCTAAGTATATAACTAGTTACATTTCACAAGCGGACTTTGTAATTTGAATCAATCTCTTCAATTAATATTGTTTAAACACGTTTGAAGTGTTAGAACAAGATTGGGGACAGTAAAAAATCGTTTACTCAGTTCGTGCGACAATGTCTCTATTTAGACTTTATTTGAGTGTTACAAGCTTAGGTCTATAACTAGTTACTTTTTCTAAACCGGACCTCGTAATTAGACTCAATCTCTTCTATTACAATTGTTTGAACATGTTTGAAGTATTAGAAAAAGACTGGGGAAAGTCGGAACTCGTTTGCTCTGTATGAGTAACAATGTCTCTAATTGGACTCAGTTTGAGTGTTGCAAGCCTAATTCTACAACTAGTTACTTTTTCGCAACCGGAACTCGTAATTTGACTCACTCTCTTCCATTACAATTGTTTCAACACGTTTGAAGTGTTAGAACAAGATTGAGGAGAGTCGGAACTCGTTTGCTTTGTTCGTGCGACAATGTCTCTAATTGGACTAAGTTTAGGTGTTACATGCTTAGGTCTATAACTAGTTGCTTTTCTACAACCGGACCTCGTAATTTTACTTAAGCTCATCCATTACAATTGTTTCAACACATTTGAAGTGTTAGACCAAGATTGGGCAAAATCGGAAATCATTTGCTCTGTTCGTGCGACGATGTCTCTCATTGGACTCAGTTTGAGTGTTACTGGCCTAGGTCTATAACTAGTTACTTTTTCACAACCGGACCTCGTAATTTGGCTCCATCACTTCTATTACAATTGTTTAAACATGTTTGAAATGTTTGAACAAGATTGGGGAGAGTCAGAACTCATTCGCTCTGTTCGTGCTACAATGTCACTCCTTGGACTCAGTTTGAGTGTTACAGGCCTAGGTCTATAACAAGTTACTTTTTTGCAAACGGACCTCGTAATTTCACTCAGTCTCTTCCATTACAATTGTTTGAATATGTTTGAAGTGTTAGAATGAGATTGGGGAGAGTCGGAACTCATTCGCTCTGTTCGTGCAACACTGTCACTCATTAGATTCGATTTGAGCGTTATAGGCCTAGGTTTATAACTATTTACTTTTTCACAAGCGAACCTTGTAATTTGACTCAATCTCTTCAATTAATATTGTTTAAACACGTTTGAAGTGTTAGAACAAGATTGGTGACAGCCAAAAATCGTTAACTTAGTTCGTGCGACAATGTCTCTAATTGGACTAAGTTTAGGTGTAACATGCCTAGGTCTATTACTAGTTACTTTTCTGCAACTAGACCTCGTAATTTTACTTAAGCTCTTCCATTACAATTGTTTCAACACATTTGTAGTGTTAGAACAAGATTGGGATAAGTCGGAACTCATTTGCTCTGTTCGTGCGACAATGTCTCTCATTGGACTCAGTTTGAGTGTTACAGGCCTAGGTCTATAACTAGTTACTTTTTCACAACCGAACCTCGTAATTTGACTCCATCACTTCTATTACAATTGTTTGAACATGTTTGAAATGTTTGAACAAGATTGGGGAGAGTCGGAACACATTACTCTGTTTGTGCAACAATGTTACTCATTGGACTCAGTTTGAGTGTTACAGGCCTAGGTCTATAACGAGTTTCTTTTTAGCAAACGGACCTCGGAATTTGACTCAATCTCTTCCATTACAATTGTTTGAACATGTTTGAAGTGTTAGAACGAGATTGGGGAGAGTCGGAACTCATTCGCTCTGTTCGTGCAACACTGTCACTCATTAGATTCGGTTTGAGCGTTATAGGCCTAGGACTATAACTAGTTGCTTTTCACAAGCGGACCTTGTAATTTGACTCAATCTCTTCAATTAATATTGTTTAAACACGTTTGAAGTTTTAGAACAAGATTGAGGACAGTAAAAAATCGTTTACTCAGTTCGTGCGACAATGTCTCTATTTGGACTTTATTTGAGTGTTACAAACTTAGGTCTATAACTAGTTACTTTTTCTCAACCGTACCTCGTAATTGGACTCAATCTCTTCCATTACAATTGTTTGAACATGTTTGAAGTATTAGAACAAGACTGGGGAAAGTCGGAACTCGTTTGCTCTGTATGAGTGACAATGTCTCTAATTGGACTCAGTTTGAGTGTTGCAAGCCTAATTCTAGAACTAGTTACTTTTTCGCAACCGGACCTCGTAATTTGACTCAATCTCTTCCGTTACAATTGTTTCAACACGTTTCAAGTGTTAGAACAAGATTGAGGAGAGTCGGAACTCGTTTGCTTTGTTCGTACGACAATGTTTCTAATTGGACTAAGTTTAGGTGTTACATGCTTAGGTCTATAACTAGTTGCTTTTCTGCAACCGGAACTCATTTGAAGTGTTAGAACAAGATTGGGCAAAATCGGAACTCATTTGCTCTGTTCGTGCGATGATGTCTCTCATTGGACTCAGTTTGAGTGTTGCAGGCCTAGGTCTATAACTAGTTACTTTTTCACAACCGGACCTCGTAATTTGGCTCCATCACTTCTATTACAATTGTTTGAACATGTTTGAAATGTTAGAAGAAGATTGGGGAGAGTCAGAACTCATTTGCTCTTTTCGTGCTACAATGTCACTCCTTGGACTCAGTTTGAGTGTTACAGGCCTAGGTCTATAACAAGTTACTTTTTTGCAAACGGACCTCATAATTTCACTCAATTTCTTCCATTATAATTGTTTGAATATGTTTGAAGTGTTAGAATGAGATTGGAGAGAGTCGGAACTCATTCGCTCTCTTCGTGCGACACTGTCACTCATTAGATTCGGTTTGAGCGTTATAGGCCTAGGTCCATAACTAGTTACTTTTTCACAAGCGAACCCTGTAATTTGACTCAATCTTTTCAATTAATATTGTTTAAACACGTTTGAAGTGTTAGAACAAGATTGGGGACAGTCAAAAATCGTTTACTCAGTTCGTGCGACAATGTCTATAATTGGACTCTATTTGAGTGTTACAAGCTTACGTTTATAACTAGTTACTTTTTCGCAACCGGACCTCGTAATTACACTCAATCTCTTTTATTACAATTGTTTGAACATGTTTGACGTATTAGAAGAAGACTGGGGAAAGTCGGAACTCGTTTGCTCTGTATGACTTACAATGTCTCTAATTGGACTCAGTTTAGGTGTTGCAAGCCTAATTCTATAACTAGTTACTTTTTCTCAAACGGACCTCGTAATTTGACTCAATCTCTTCTATTACAATTGTTTCAACACGTTTGAAGTGTTAGAACAAGATTGAGGAGAGTCGGACCTCGTTTGCTTTGTTCGTGCGACAATGTTTCTAATTGGACTAAGTTTAGGTGTAACATGCCTAGGTCCATAACTAGTTACATTTCTGCATCTGGACCTCGTAATTTTATTTAAGCTCTTCCCTTACATTTGTTTCAACACATTTGAAGCGTTAGATCAATATTGGGCAAAGTTGGAACTCATTTGCTCTTTTCTTTCGACAATGTCTCTCATTGGACTCAGTTTGAGTTTTACAGGCCTAGGTCTATAACAAGTTACTTTTTTGCAAACGGACCTTGTAATTTCACTCAATCTCTTCCATTACAATTGTGTGAACATGTTTAAAGTGTTAGAACGAGATTGGGGAGAGTCGGAACTCATTCGCTCTGTTCCTGCAACACTGTCACTCATTAGATTCGGTTTGAGCGTTATTGGCCTAGGTCTAGAACTAGTTACTTTTTCACAAGCGAACCTTATAATTTGACTCAATCTCTTCAATTAATATTGTTTAAACACGTTTGAAGTGTTAGAACAAGATTGGAGACAGCCAAAAATCGTTTACTCAGTTCGTGCGACAATGTCTCTAATTGGACTAAGTTTAGGTGTAACATGCCTAAGTCTATAACTAGTTACTTTTCTGCAACTGGACCTCGTAATTTTACTTAAGCTCTTCCATTATAATTGTTTCAACACATTTGTAGTGTTAGAACAAGATTGGGCAAAGCTCTGTTCGTGCGACAATGTCTCTCATTGGACTCAGTTTGAGTGTTACAGGCCTAGGTCTATAACTAGTTACTTTTTCACAACCGGACCTCGTAATTTGACTCCATCACTTCTATTACAATTGTTTGAACATGTTTGAAATGTTTGAACAAGATTGGGGAGAGTCGGAACGCATTACTCTGTTTGTGCAACAATGTCACTCATTGGACTCAGTTTGAGTGTTACAGGCCTAGATCTATCACTAGTTTCTTTTTAGCAAACGGACCTCGGAATTTGACTCAATCTCTTCCATTACAATTGTGTGAACATGTTTGAAGTGTTAGAATGAGATTGGGGAGAGTCGGAACTCATTCGCTCTGTTCGTGCAACACTGTCACTCATTAGATTCGGTTTGAGCGTTATAGGCTTATAACTAGTTACTTTTCACAAGCGGATCTTGTAATTTGACTCAATCTCTTCAATTAATATTGTTTAAACACGTTTCAAGTGTTAGAACATGATTGGGGACAGTAAAAAATCGTTTACTCAGTTCGTGTGACAATGTCTCTATTTGGAATTTATTTGAGTGTTACAAGCTTAGGTCTATAACTAGTTACTTTTTCTCAACCGGACCTCGTAATTGGACTCAATCTCTTCCATTACAATTGTTTGAACATGTTTGAAGTATTAGAACAAGACTGGAGAAAGTCGGAACTCGTTTGCTCTGTATGAGTGACAATGTCTCTAATTGGACTCAGTTTGAGTGTTGCAAGCCTAATTCTACAACTAGTTACTTTTTCGCAACCGGACCTCGTAATTTGACTCAATCTCTTCCATTACAATTGTTTCAACACGTTTGAAGTGTTAAAACAAGATTGAGGAGAGTCGGAACTCGTTTGCTTTGTTCGTGCAACAATGTTTCTAATTGGACTAAGTTTAGGTTTAACATGCCTAGGTCCATAACTAGTTACATTTCTACAACTAGACCTCATAATTTTATTTAAGCTCTTCCATTACATTTGTTTCAACACATTTGAAGCGTTAGATCAAGATTGGGCAAAGTTGGAACTAATTTGCTCTGTTCGTTTGACAATGTCTCTAATTGGACTCAGTTTGAGTGTTACAGGCCTAGGTCTATAACAAGTTACTTTTTTGCAAACGGACCTACTAATTTCACTCAATCTCTTCCATTACAATTGTGTGAACATGTTTAAAGTGTTAGAACAAGATTGGGGAGAGTCGGAACTCATTCGCTCTGTTCGTGCAACACTGTCACTCATTAGATTCGGTTTGAGCGTTATTGGCCTAGGTCTATAACTAATTACTTTTTCACAAGCTGACCTTGTAATTTGCCTCAATCTCTTCAATTAATATTGTTTAAACACGTTTGAAGTGTTAGAACAAGATTGGGGACAGTAAAAAATCGTTTACTCAGTTCGTGCGACAATGTCTCTAATTGGACTCTATTTGAGTGTTACATGCTTAGGTCTATAACTAGTTACTTTTTCTCAACCGGACCTCGTAATTGGACTCAATCTCTTCCATTACAATTTTTGAACATGTTTGAAGTATTAGAACAAGACTGGGGAAAGTCGGAACTCGTTTGCTCTGTATGAGGGACAATGTCTCTAATTGGACTCAGTTTGAGTGTTGCAAGCCTAATTCTATAACTAGTTACTTTTTCGCAACTGAACCTCGTAATTTGACTCAATCTCTTCCATTACAATTGTGTGAACATGTTTGAAGTGTTAGAACGAGATTGGGGAGAGTCGGAACTCATTCGCTCTGTTCGTGCAACACTGTCACTCATTAGATTCGGTTTGAGCGTTATAGGCTTATAACTGGTTACTTTTCACAAGCGGACCTTGTAATTTGACTCAATCTCTTCAATTAATATTGTTTAAACACGTTTCAAGTGTTAGAACATGATTGGGGACAGTAAAAAATCGTTTACTCAGTTCGTGTGACAATGTCCCTATTTGGACTTTATTTGAGTGTTACAAGCTTAGGTCTATAACTAGTTACTTTTTCTCAACCGGACCTCGTAATTGGACTCAATCTCTTCAATTACAATTGTTTGAACATGTTTGAAGTATTAAAGCAAGACTGGGGAAAGTTGGAACTCGTTTGCTCTGTATGAGTGACAATGTCTCTAATTGGACTCAGTTTGAGTGTTGCAAGCCTAATTCTACAACTAGTTACTTTTTCGCAACTGGACCTCGTAATTTGACTCAATCTCTTCCATTACAATTGTTTCAACACGTTTGAAGTGTTAGAACAAGATTGAGGAGAGTCGGAACTTGTTTGCTTTGTTCGTGCGACAATGTTTCTAATTGGACTAAGTTTAGGTTGAACATGCCTAGGTCCATAACTAGTTACATTTCTACAACTAGACCTCGTAATTTTATTTAAGCTCTTCCATTACATTTGTTTCAACACATTTTAAGCGTTAGATCAAGATTGGGCAAAGTTGGAACTCATTTGCTCTGTTCGTTTGACAATGTCTCTCATTGGACTCAGTTTGAGTGTTACAGGCCTAGGTCTATAACAAGTTACTTTTTTGCAAACGGACCTCGTAATTTCACTCAATCTCTTCCATTACAATTGTGTGAACATGTTTAAAGTGTTAGAACGAGATTGGGGAGAGTCGGAACTCATTCGCTCTGTTCGTGCAACACTGTCACTCATTAGATTCGGTTTGAGCGTTATTGGCCTAGGTCTATAACTAATTACTTTTTCACAAGCTGACCTTGTAATTTGACTGAATCTCTTCAATTAATATTGTTTAAACACGTTTGAAGTGTTAGAACAAGATTGGGACAGTAAAAAATCGTTTACTCAGTTCGTGCGACAATGTCTCTAATTGGACTCTATTTGAGTGTTACAAGCTTAGGTCTATAACTAGTTACTTTTTCGCAACCGGACCTCGTAATTGGACTCAATCTCTTCCATTACAATTGTTTGAACATGTTTGAAGTATTAGAACAAGACTGGGGAAAGTCGGAACTCGTTTGCTCTGTATGAGTGACAATGTCTCTAATTGGACTCAGTTTGAGTGTTGCAAGCCTAATTCTATAACTAGTTACTTTTTCGCAACTGAACCTCGTAATTTGACTCAATATCTTCCATTACAATTGTGTGAACATGTTTGAAGTGTTAGAACGAGATTGGAGAGAGTCGGAACTCATTCGCTCTGTTCGTGCAACACTGTCACTCATTAGATTCGGTTTGAGCGTTATTGGCTTATAACTAGTTACTTTTCACAAGCGGACCTTGTAATTTGACTCAATCTCTTCATTTAATATTGTTTAAACACGTTTAAAGTGTTAGAACATGATTGGGGACAGTAAAAAATCGTTTACTCAGTTCGTGTGACAATGTCTCTATTTGGACTTTATTTGAGTGTTACAAGCTTAGGTCTATAACTAGTTACTTTTTTTCAACCGGACCTCGTAATTGGACTCAATCTCTTCAATTACAATTGTTTGAACATGTTTGAAGTATTAAAACAAGACTGGGGAAAGTCGGAACTCGTTTGCTCTGTATGAGTGACAATGTCTCTAATTGGACTCAGTTTGAGTGTTGCAAGCCTAATTCTACAACTAGTTACTTTTTCGCAACTGGACCTCGTAATTTGACTCAATCTCTTCCATTACAATTGTTTCAACACGTTTGAAGTGTTAGAACAAGATTGAGGAGAGTCGGAACTCGTTTGCTTTGTTCGTGCGACAATGTTTCTAATTGGACTAAGTTTAGGTTTAACATGCCTAGTTCCATAACTAGTTACATTTCTGCAACTGGACCTCGTAATTTTATTTAAGCTCTTCTATTACATTTGTTTCAACACATTTGAAGCGTTAGATCAAGATTGGGCAAAGTTGGAACTCATTTGCTCTGTTCGTTCGACAATGTCTCTCATTGGACTCAGTTTGAGTGTTACAGGCCTAGGTTTATAACAAGTTACTTTTTTGCAAACGGACCTCGTAATTTCACTCAATCTCTTCCATTACAATTGTGTGAACATGTTTAAAGTGTTAGAACGAGATTGGGGACAGTCGGAACTCATTCGCTCTGTTCGTGCAACACTGTCACTCAATAGATTCGGTTTGAGCGTTATTGGCCTAGGTCCATAACTAGTTACTTTTTCACAAGCGGACCTTGTAATTTGACTCAATCTCTTCAATTAATATTGTTTAAACACGTTTGAAGTGTTAGAACAAGATTGGGGACAATAAAAAATCGTTTACTCAGTTCGTGCGACAATGTCTCTAATTGGACTCTATTTGAGTGTTACAAGCTTAGGTCTATAACTAGTTACTTTTTCGCAACCGGACCTCGTAATTGGACTCTATCTCTTCCATTACAATTGTTTGAACATGTTTGAAGTATTAGAACAAGACTGGGGAAAGTCGGAACTCGTTTGCTCTGTATGAGTGACAATGTCTCTAATTGGACTCAGTTTGAGTGTTGCGAGCCTAATTCTATAACTAATTACTTTTTCGCAACCGGACCTCGTAATTTGACTCAATCTCTTCTATTACAATTGTTTCAACACGTTTGAAGTGATAGAACAAGATTAAGGAGAGTCGGAACTCGTTTGCTTTGTTCGTGCGACAATAGTTCTAATTGGACTAAGTTTAGGTGTAACATGCTTAGGTCCATAACTAGTTACTTTTCTGCAACTGGACCTCGTAATTTTATTTAAGCTCTTCCATTACAATTGTTTCAACACATTTGAAGTGTTAGAACAAGATTGGGCAAAGTCGGAACTCATTTGCTCTGTTCGTGCGACAATGTCTCTCTTTGGACTCAGTTTGAGTGTTACAGGCCTAGGTCTATAACTAGCTACTTTTTCACAACCGGACCTCGTAATTTGACTCCATCACTTCTATTACAATTGTTTGAACATGTTTGAAGTGTTAGAACAAGATTGGGGAGAGTCAGAACTCATTCGCTCTGTTCGTGCTACAATGTCACTCCTTGGACTCAGTTTGAGTGTTACAGGCCTAGGTTTATAACAAGTTACTTTTTTGCAAACAGACCTCGTAATTTAACTCAATCTGTTTCATTACAATTGTTTAAACATGTTTAAAGTGTGAGAACGAGATTGGGGAGAGTCGGAACTCATTCGCTCATTCGTGCAACAATGTCACTCATTAAATTCGGTTTGAGCATTATAGGACTAGGTCTATAACTAGTTACTTTTTCATAAGCGGACCTTATAATTTGACTCAATATCTTCATTTAATACTGTTTAAACACGTTTGAAGTGTTAGAACAAGATTAGGGACAGTAAAAAATCGTTTACTCAGTTCGTGCGACAATTTCTCTAATTGGACTCTATTTGAGTGTTACAAGCTTAGGTCTATAACTAGTTACTTTTTCGCAACCGGACCTCGTAATTGGACTCAATCTCTTCCATTACAATTGTTTGAACATGTTTTAAGTATTAGAACAAGACTGGGGAAAGTCGGAACTCATTTGCTCTGTTCGTGCAACAATGTCACTCATTAGATTCAGTTTGAGCATTATAGGCCTAGGTCTATAACTAGTTACTTTTTCATAAGCGGACCTTGTAATTTGACTCAATCTCTTCAATTAATATTGTTTAAACACGTTTGAAGTGTTAGAACATGATTGGGGACAGTAAAAAATCGTTTACTTAGTTCGTGTGACAATGTCTCTATTTAGACTTTATTTGAGTGTTACAAGCTTAGGTCTATAACTAGTTACTTTTTCTCAACCGGACCTCGTAATTGGACTCAATCTCTTCCATTACAATTGTTTGAACATGTTTGAAGTATTAGAACAAGACTAGGGAAAGTCAGAACTCGTTTGCTCTGTATGAGTGACAATGTCTCTAATTGGACTCAGTTTGAGTGTTGCAAGCCTAATTCTACAACTAGTTACTTTTTCGCAACGGGACCTCGTAATTTGACTCAATCTCTTCCATTACAATTGTTTCAACACGTTTGAAGTGTTAGAACAAGATTGAGGAGAGTCGGAACTCGTTTGCTTTGTTCGTGCGACAATGTTTCTAATTGGACTAAGTTTAGGTTTAACATGCCTAGGTCCATAACTAGTTACATTTCTGCAACTAGACCTCGTAATTTTATTTAAGCTCTTCCATTACATTTGTTTCAACACATTTGAAGCGTTAGATCAAGATTGGGCAAAGTTGGAACTCATTTGCTCTGTTCGTTCGACAATGTCTCTCATTGGACTCAGTTTGAGTATTACAGGCCTAGGTCTATAACAAGTTACTTTTTTGCAAACGGACCTCGTAATTTCACTCAATCTCTTCCATTACAATTGTGTGAACATGTTTAAAGTGTTAGAATGAGATTGGGGAGAGTCGGAACTCATTCGCTCTGTTCGTGCAACACTGTTACTCATTAGATTCGGTTTGAGCGTTATTGGCCTAGGTCTATAACTAGTTACTTTTTCACAAGCGGACCTTGTAATTTGACTCAATCTCTTCAATTAGTATTGTTTAAACACGTTTGAAGTGTTAGAACAAGATTGGGGACAGAAAAAAATCGTTTACTCAGTTCGTGCGACAATGTCTCTAATTGGACTCTATTTAAGTGTTACAAGCTTAGGTCTATAACTAGTTACTTTTTCGCAACCGGACCTCGTAATTGGACTCAATCTCTTCCATTACAATTGTTTGAACATGTTTGAAGTATTAGAACAAGACTGGGGAAAGTCGGGACTCGTTTGCTCTGTATGAGTGACAATGTCTCTAATTGGATTCAGTTTGAGTGTTGCGAGCCTAATTCTATAACTAGTTACTTTTTCGCAACCGGACCTCGTAATTTGACTCAATCTCTTCTATTACAATTGTTTCAACACGTTTGAAGTGTTAGAACAAGATTAAGGAGAGTCGGAACTCGTTTGCTTTGTTCGTGCGACAATAGTTCTAATTGGACTAAGTTTAGGTGTAACATGCCTAGGTCCATAACTAGTTACTTTTCTGCAACTGGACCTCGTAATTTTATTTAAGCTCTTCCATTACAATTGTTTTAACACATTTGAAGTGTTAGAACAAGATTGGGCAAAGTCAGAACTCATTTGCTCTGTTCGTGCGACAATGTCTCTCATTGGACTCAGTTTGAGTGTTACAGGCCTAGGTCTATAACTAGTTACTTTTTCACAACCGGACCTCGTAATTTGACTCCATCACTTCTATTACAATTGTTTGAACATGTTTGAAGTGTTAGAACAAGATTGGGGAGAGTCAGAACTCATTCGCTCTGTTCGTGCTACAATGTCACTCCTTGGACTTAGTTTGAGTGTTACAGGCCTAGGTCTATAACAAGTTACTTTTTTGCAAACGGACCTCGTAATTTAACTCAATCTCTTCCATTACAATTGTTTAAACATGTTTAAAGTGTTAGAACGAGATTGGGGAGAGTCGGAACTCATTCGCTCTTTCGTGCAACAATGTCACTCATTAGATTCAGTTTGAGCATTATAGGACTAGGTCTATAACTAGTTACTTTTTCATAAGCGGACCTTATAATTTGACTCAATATCTTTATTTAATACTGTTTAAACACGTTTGAAGTGTTAGAACAAGATTGGGGACAGTAAAAAATCGTTTACTCAGTTTGTGCGACAATTTCTCTAATTGGACTCTATTTGAGTGTTAGAAGCTTAGGTCTATAACTAATTACTTTTTCGCAACCGGACCTCGTAATTGGACTCAATCTCTTCCATTACAATTGTTTGAACATATTTGAAGTATTAGAACAAGACTGGGGAAAGTCGGAACTCATTTGCTCTGTTCGTGCAACAATGTCACTCATTAGATTCAGTTTGAGCATTATAGGCCTAGGTCTATAACTAGTTACGTTTTCATAAGCGGACCTTGTAATTTGACTCAATATCTTCATTTAATACTGTTTAAACACGTTTGAAGTGTTAGAACAAGATTGGGGACAGTAAAAAATCGTTTACTCAGTTCGTGCGACAATGTCTCTAATTGGACTCTATTTGAGTGTTACAAGCTTAGGTCTATAACTAGTTACTTTTTCTCAACCGGACCTCGTAATTGGACTCAATCTCTTCCATTACAATTGTTTGAACATGTTTGAAGTATTAGAACAAGACTGGGGAAAGTTGGAACTCGTTTGCTCTGTATGAGTGACAATGTCTCTAATTGGACTCAGTTTGAGTGTTGCAAGCCTAATTCTATAACTAGTTACTTTTTCGCAACTGGACCTCGTAATTTGACTCAATCTCTTCCATTACAATTGTTTCAACACGTTTCAAGTGTTAGAACAAGATTGAGGAGAGTCGGAACTCGTTTGCTTTGTTCGTGCGACAATGTCTCTAATTGGACTAAGTTTAGGTGTAACATGCTTAGGTCTATAACTAGTTACTTTTCTGGAACCGAACCTCGTAATTTTACTTAAGCTCATCCATTACAATTGTTTCAACACATTTGAAGTGTTAGAACAAGATTGGGCAAAATCGGAACACATTTGCTCTGTTCGTGCGACAATGTCTCTCATTGGACTCAGTTTCAGTGTTACAGGCCTAGGTCTATATCTAGTTACTTTTTCACATTCGGACCTCATAATTTGACTCCATCACTTCTATTACAATTGTTTGAACATGTTTGATGTGTTAGAACAAGATTGGGGAGAGTCAGAACTCATTCGCTCTGTTCGTGCTACAATGTCACTCCATGGACTCAGTTTGAGTGTTACAGGCCTAGGTCTATAAGAAGTCACTTTTTGGCAAACGGACCTCGTAATTTCACTAAATCTCTTCCATTACAATTGTTTAAACATGTTTAAAGTGTTAGAACGAGATTGGGGAGAGTCGGAACTCATTCGCTCTGTTCGTGCAACACTGTCACTCATTAGATTCGGTTTGAGCGTTATAGACCTAGGTCTATAACTAGTTACTTTTTCACAAGCGGACCTTGTAATTTGACTCAATCTCTTCAATTAATATTGTTTAAACACGTTTGAAGTATTAGAACAAGATTGGGGACAGTAAAAAATCGTTTACTCAGTTCGTGCGACAATGTCTCTAATTGGACTCTATTTGAGTGTTACAAGCTTAGGTCTATAACTAGTTACTTTTTCGCAACCGGACCTCGTAATTGGACTCAATCTCTTCCATTACAATTGTTTGAACATGTTTGAAGTATTAGAACAAGACTGGGGAAAGTCGGAACTCATTCGCTCTGTTCGTGCAACAATGTCACTCATTAGATTCAGTTTGAGCATTATAGGCCTAGGTCTATAACTAGTTACTTTTTCATAAGCGGACCTTGTAATTTGACTCAATATCTTCATTTAATACTGTTTAAACACGTTTGAAGTGTTAGAACAAGATTGGGGACAGTAAAAAATTGTTTACTCAGTTCATGCGACAATGTCTCTAACTGGACTCTATTTGAGTGTTACAAGCTTAGGTCTACAACTAGTTACTTTTTCGCAACCGGACCTCGTAATTGGACTCAATCTCTTCCATTACAATTGTTTGAACATGTTTGAAGTATTAGAACAAGACTGGGGAAAGTCGGTACTCGTTTGCTCTGTATGAGTGACAATGTCTCTAATTGGACTCAGTTTGAGTGTTGCAAGCCTAATTCTATAACTAGTTACTTTTTCGCAACTGGACCTCGTAATTTGACTCAATCTCTTCCATTACAATTGTTTCAACATGTTTCAAGTGTTAGAACTAGATTGGGGAGAGTCGGAACTCGTTTGCTTTGTTCGTACGACAATGTCTCTAATTGGACTAAGTTTAGGTGTAACATGCTTAGGTCTATAACTAGTTACTTTTCTGGAACCGGACCTCGTAATTTTACTTAAGCTCATCCATTACAATTGTTTCAACACATTTGAAGTGTTAGAACAAGATTGGGCAAAATCGAAACTCATTTGCTCTGTTCGTGCTCAGTTTGAGTGTTACAGGCCTAGGTCTATATCTAGTTACTTTTTCACAACCGGACCTCGTAATTTGACTCCATCACTTCTATTACAATTGTTTGAACATGTTTGAAGTGTTAGAACAAGATTGGGGAAAGTCAGAACTCATTCGCTCTGTTCGTGCTACAATGTCACTCCTTGGACTCAGTTTGAGTGTTACAGGCCTAGGTCTATAACAGGTCACTTTTTTGCAAACGGACCTCGTAATTTCACTCAGTCTCTTCCATTACAATTGTTTAAACATGTTTAAAGTGTTAGAACGAGATTGGGGAGAGTCGGAACTCATTCGCTCTGTTCGTGCAACACTGTCACTCATTAGATTCGGTTTGAGCGTTATAGACCTAGGTCTATAACTAGTTACTTTTTCACAAGCGGACCTTGTAATTTGACTCAATCTCTTCAATTAATATTGTTTAAACACGTTCGAAGTATTAGAACAAGATTGGGGACAGTAAAAAATCGTTTACTCAGTTCGTGCGACAATGTCTCTAATTGGACTCTATTTGAGTGTTACAAGCTTAGGTCTATAACTAGTTACTTTTTCGCAACCGGACCTCGTAATTGGACTCAATCTCTTCCATTACAATTGTTTGAACATGTTTGAAGTATTAGAACAAGACTGGGGAAAGTCGGAACTCTTTTTTTTTTTTTTTTTTTTTTTTTTTTGGGGATTTAAGCTTGAGGTTAGGCAGACCCCTACCTGACCTTAAAAGAAATCAGTGTCTGAAATACAAATGACCTGAAGCATCCTCTAGAAGAATGGTAATCAAGTCAGAAGAAAAAGTAAAAGGAAGTAAAATATTACAACTATGAGTAGGAACCATAGAAGCAAGAAGATCAGCTGCTCTGTTAACTTCCCTAAACACATGTGTAATTGCAAAGGATGAAAATTTCTCCTTGTTATGGTTGATAGCCATGACGAGCTTGCGGGCTTTCCAAGGAATAATCATAGTTCCTTTAATAATACCAACTGCTTGGGCCTAATCTGAAGCAATCTGAATATCAGTATAGCCCGAAGAAAGGGCTAATTCAAGGCCTTTGGAAATTGCTTGGAGTTCGTGATAAACAATAGAGACTTTAGGACAACCTCCAGCATAAGCAATGGAGGCTATACCATGGCTGTCTCTCAAAATACCCCCATAACCGGCTATATGGGTGCTCATTGAGCCATCAGTATTAAGCAACCAGGAGTTAGGAGAAGGAGCCGTCCAAGTACATGGAAGAGGAGAGCTATGAATATAAGAAACAGAAATTTTCCAAGAGTCGAAGAATTCTCGACTGCGGGCAGAATCTTCAACTTTGAGGCCTTTTGAGCGAAGACTAGCTCTAGTAACTTCAGTGATCTGTTGAAGGATCGCCTCTTTAGGTAAAAAGAGGTCATGAAAAATCCTCAGATTCCGTTCTTTCCAAATCATGTATATTGTTGCATTGAAAGCCACCTGCATGACTAAGGAAATCGAGTCGGAACCTGATAAATTGCTAAGGATCCATTGAGCTTCAAGATGAGAGGATGCCACAATTCTATTGAACCGAGAGAGCAAAAGAATGTGAGACCAGACAAACTTAGTGAAGGGGCAATCAAAGAAGAGATGAGTGACGCTTTCTTCTTCCTGCCAGCAGAAAAAACAGTTGAAATTGTTGGTCACTCGTCATATAAAAGGCTTGTCCTTTGTCATCAGTCCACCATTAATCGCAAGCCAGGATATGAAGCTATGCCTTGGGATGGATAGTTTGCTCCAGACAATATTGTTCCAATCAACCGTTGCAACACTTATACGAGTGGCTTCGTAAGCTGAGCTTAATGTGAAGAAACCAGACTGGGATGGAGTCCATATTACATCATCACTAAGCATAAGAGGCTCAATATCAACTTCATTAAGATGACTCTAGATATGTTCAAGCTCTTCAGTGTGAGCTAACGGCTTGGTCCACCTGTTGTTCTCATCAATAAGAATAGAAACTTTATCCTGGAGATTGAGGCAAGTATCAAAACGTTGGTTACGTTTGAAGACTTCGAATAAAATTCCTTGAGGATGCCACGGATCATGCCAGATAGACGTATTGTGACCATTACCAATGAGATGTAAAATCAGCCCGCTAGCCAACGGACGAGATTCAAGTACCTTTCTCCATACCCAAGAACAATTTTGGGGAATATACATCATCCAGAATTGCTTAGATTTGATAAGATTGGATCTGGTCCATCGTACCCAAAGGTTGTCAAGATTGCACGCAATGGCGAATGTATGTCTAAGTATGGCAGCTTTGTTCCATTCTTGGAGATTTTTCAGACCGAGGCCTCCTTCAGACTCGGGTTGACATATCTTCTTCCAAGATATGGGGTGGGATTTCGGTAATAAATCAGGACCGCCCCAGAGAAATCTGGCACAAAGGGACTCCATCTTCTTGATGATAGATTTAGGAAGAAGGAAACAGAAGCTCCAATAAAGCTGGATGCTATTGAGCACTGTTTTTATAAGTTCCAATCTTCCGGCATATGATAATAGTTTACCTTTCCATGATTGAATCCTGCTGGATAATCTGTCCAGAAGAGGTTGGCAGGCCGCTACTGACAGTCGAGAGGAAATCAGAGGCAAGCCCAAGTATCTAATTGGTATGCTTCCTTCTTGGAACCCGAGGATGTCAATTATTTCAGCCTTAATAGACTCTTCAAGTCCTGAGCTGAAGAATGTGCTCTTTGTTCTATTAGCTTCGAGGCCCGAGATTTCCTTGAACAGATTTAACGTGTCATTGAGGGAAGCAGCTGATTGAACATCACCTCCGAAGAAGACCATAAGATCATCAGCAAAACAGAGGTGAGTAATGGAAGGATTGCTGCATTTAGGGTGAAGTTTGAATAGACCATCTCGAGCTTTTTGCTGTAGAACTAAGTTGAAAACGCCCATAGCTAACACAAAGATATATAGGGGGAGATGGGATCTCCCTGACGGATTCCTCTACGACCTTCGAAGTAACCTTCAGGGCTTCCATTTATAAGAACAGAGAATTTGACAGTAGTCAAGCAAATACGGATCCAATCGATGATATCGGGGTGGAAGTTCAGTTTGTTGAGAAGAGCAACAATAAAGTCCCATCTAAGATTATCAAAGGCCTTTTTGAGATCAATTTTAACTGTACAGCGAGAAGGAAGATCATCTCTGTGGTAGTTTCTAAACAGCTCGTGGCAAATCTGAATATTATCACTGATTCGACGGCCTTTGATGAAAGCTGATTGAGAGGATTCGACCAAGTGTGGGAGGCACGGCTTTAATCTGTTGGCCAAGACTTTCGAGATACATTTGTATAGAACATTATAGCAAGAGATAGGCCGGAAATCCTTAACAGAAGTTGGGTTACTTACCTTGGGAATAAGAGATATAAAAGTAGAGTTGATTCCACAAGAAAGTTTGTGTGATCGGAAGAAATTCTGAACAGCTTTGATAAAATCAACTTTGATAATATGCCAAGTCTTCTTAAAGAAGCAAGCATTGAATCCGTCGGGGCCAGGAGCCTTGAAGTCATCCATACTAAACAGAACTTTGTGAATTTCTTCATCAGTAATGGGGGTAGCCATCTCATTCTTTTGATTATCAGTCAAAGTCTTTTCCATCTGTAAAGAGTTGATGATATCAATGTTGTAAGTAGTGTCCACTGAGCCCAGCTGATCATGAAAGTAATTGAGAATTTCGGCTTTGATCTGAGTAGCTTCCGTGAATTTTTGATTGTTCTCGTCATAGAGACTCAATATGGAATTTCGAGCTCTTCTGGCTTTGAGAGAACTATGAAAGAAAGACGAGTTGCTATCTCCAAGATTCAGCCAGTTAATTCTGGACTTTTGCTTAAGAAAAGATTCCTCATAGCCAGTGAGAGTGGTGTACTTAGCAAGGATAGCAGCTTCTTGGTTGCTAAAACTTTCATTCCCCGGATGAAGTTGACTGAGCTTCTGGATCTCATCGAGTTCAGATTTGGCAGCACTAACTTGAGCCTTCAAGTTATTGAAAGTACTTCTATTCCACTCTTTCAGCTTGGCTTTGAGTGATTTCAGTTTCTGTGTGAATCTGAACATAGGATTCCCAAGAATGGGGACTTTCCAAATTTCTTCGACAATATTCAGAAAGTTTGGGTGGTCCACCCAAAAGTTGAAAAACTTAAAAGGTTTAATACCTTGGGAAAGTTTCTGGCACCAACTTAAGACAACAGGGCAATGGTCAGAAATGCTGGGAGGAAGGAATTCAGTTTCGGTGTTGTTAAACGTAGTAATCCATTGATGGTTGACAAGAACTCGATCAAGTTTACATAAAATCTGATTGCTGCCATGGCTTTTGTTGTTCCAGGTATATTTCATACCTATATGTTTCAGATCGTCAAGCCCAGATTCAGTTAGACAATCATTAAATTCTCTTCTAGAAGTGAGATTAGCTGGGCATCCACCCATTTTTTCTGTAGGATACCTAATAGCATTAAAATCTCCTATGACGCACCAAGGCGAGGTAATGGTACCAGCTAGGGAAATCAGGAGCTGCCACAATTCTCTTCTGAATTCTTTTCTGTTGTCAGCATAAACAATGGTGAGAAGGAAGTGTTTGGAACCTACAAGATCAGATATTGAACAGTGGATAGACTGACGACTTTGCTGAATGATGTTGAGATCAACTACCATAGGATCCTAGAGTATCCAGATACGGCCATTAATATCAAAGCTATAGTTCTCTGTAAAGTTCCATCCAGGGCATAAACAATGGTGAGAAGGAAGTGTTTGGAACCTACAAGATCAGATATTGAACAGTGGATAGACTGACGACTTTGCTGAATGATGTTGAGATCAACTACCATAGGATCCTAGAGTATCCAGATACGGCCATTAATATCAAAGCTATAGTTCTCTGTAAAGTTCCATCCAGGGCAGATCCAAGATTGAATTCTGTTGCTGGAAGATTTTCTCACTTTTGTTTCAATAAGACCAATAATGGAAAGCTTCTTGAGTTGGAGAAGGCTCTTGACTTCCCTCTGTTTATTGGAGTCGTTAAGACCCCTAATGTTCCACACAGCTATGCTATTCATTAGGAGAGTGGAGAAGATTACCATCTCGGGTACTCCCCATTTCTTCTCCAGCAATAGTGGTCTGGAAAGAAGTATTGGTCATCGCAGCAATATCTTCTCGGAGACGTGATACTGAATCACTAGAAGTACCTTTACGCTTGAGGATCTCCAATTCGCTCTTGCTGAAATCAGATGTACCTATGTGACTGAGGTGATTCTCATCAACGTATGGGATCTGATCCTGATCAACCAAGACGCTGAATTTGTTATGAAGTGGAAGGACTTCTATAGATGGCGCTACTGGTACCAGCCGGGGAATAGGATTCAAAGGAGATTTAAGTCGAACAGCTGGTAGGTCTAGAGAAAAAGATTTGGCTATAATTGACCATTCCTCCGCTATGACAGTAGACAATTGATGGGCCTCACCCTGTACATCTAGGTTAACGATCACAGCATTGGGAGCTATTGCAGAAATAGTTTTCCCAGTAGGTACTCATTCTTTTCTCGTTTTCTTCTGAAGGGTTCAGCAACCCTTATCGTTATGACCCAGAGAATTGCAGAGGGAACATTTTAAAGGTTTCCATGGATACTCAACGGCAATTTCGGCAATGCCTTCTACTCCGTTATCAGCGGTAATAGAGTCAGGAAACGAACAATTGAAATTAACCTCAACACATACCCGAGCGAAGGATAGCCGACTTTGATTTTCGGTGGCTCCATCCAAGCAAATAGGTTTGCCTATGGCACTGGCCACATAGCTAATACCAGTGGGTGTCCAAAGGATCTTTGGAAGGGCAAGAAGCTTGATCCAGATGGGGAGAGATTGAAATTTTGTAAACAAAGAATCAACGTTAGGTTGCCAAGGACGAATGACCAGAAGCCGTCCAGAAATAAACCAAGGTCCATTGTCAAGAACATTCTCTTTATCAGCAGGGTCAGAGAAGTTCATATAGAGAAGGCCATTATCTTGCAAAGCAAGGTCGAGAGTGCCTTTCGGTTTCCAGATTTTCTCTAAGGAATTCTTGATCCAGAAGAATGGTAATTTCTTACCAACAATTTGACCGACGAGGTAGTCATGCCAAATAGATTTACCTTCTTCCAAAACAGAGGAAGGGCATTTGACAATCGGTTTCCCATCCACAAAACAAGGTTCAAAGAAAGAAAGCTCGGATTTAGAGGTATTGAGGGAAGAAGAAGTAGGGAAAAGGGATTTCCAAAGGGGGGGCAGAGGGATAGAATCAGGAAGGGGAGGAAAAGCGTCAATACTAGCGGGAATAGCAGACAGAGTCGGTGAAGGAGGTCTCAGCAATCCATTAGGGGGGGCACCCAAAATGGATGGAGTTGTAGCAAGCCCGAAAGGGCTTGCCATGGCAAAGGAGAAAACAAGAAATCAAGACGAGGAAAACAAAGCTAAAAGAGGAAAATTACCGAATTCAGAAAGTCAATCAAGATCGACAGCCAAGAACTGGAGAATCTCTAGCCGGAAGAGACGCCGGAAATCAAGCACCACTCAAAACCCTAGGAGAGAGAAGAGAGCTCATATCTGATAGTGAAGACAAGTTTGCTCCATCCGTTCTGGGAAAGTCGGAACTCGTTTGCTCTGTATGAGTGACAATGTCTCTAATTGGACTAAGTTTGAGTGTTGCAAGCCTAATTCTACAACTAGTTACTTTTTCGCAACCGGACCTCATAATTTGACTCAATCTCTTCCATTACAATTTTTTCAACATGTTTCAAGTGTTAGAACAAGATTGAGGAGAGTCGGAACTCGTTTGCTTTGTTCGAGCGACAATGTCTCTAATTGGACCAAGTTTAGGTGCAACATGCTTAGGTCTATAACTAGTCACTTTTCTGCAACCAGACCTCGTAATTTTACTTACGCTCATCCATTACAATTGTTTCAACACATTTGAAGTGTTAGAATAAGATTGGGCAAAATCGGAACTCATTTGCTCTGTTCGTGCGACCATGTCTCTCATTGGACTCAGTTTGAGTGTTACAGGCCTAGGTCTATAACTAGTTACTTTTTCACAACCGGACCTCGTAATTTGACTCCATCACTTCTATTACAATTGTTTGAACATGTTTGAAGTGTTAGAACAAGATTGGGGAGAGTCAGAACTCATTCGCTCTGTTCGTGCTACAATGTCACTCCTTGGACTCAGTTTGAGTGTTACAGGCCTATGTCTATAATTAGTTACATTTTCACAACCGGACCTCGTAATTTGACTCAATCTCTTCCATTACAATTGTTTGAACATGTTTGAAGTATTAGAACAAGACTGGGGAAATTCGGAAATCGTTTGCTCTATATCAGTGACAATGTCTATAATTGGACTCAGTTTGAGTGTTGCAAGCCTAATTCTATAACTAGTTACTTTTTTGCAACCGGACCACGTAATTTGACTCAATCTCTTCCATTACAATTGTTTCAACACGTTTCAAGTGTTAGAACAAGATTGAGGAGAGTCGGAACTTGTTCGCTTTGTTCGTGCGACAATGTCTCTAATTGGACTAAGTTTAGGCGTAACATGCTTAGGTCTATAACTAGTTACTTTTCTGCAACCGGACCTCGTAATTTTACTTAAGCTCATCCATTACAATTGTTTCAACACATTTCAAGTGTTAGAATAAGATTGGGCAAAATCGGAACTCATTTGCTCTGTTCGTGCGACCATGTCTCTCATTGGACTTAGTTTGAGTGTTACAGGCCTAGGTCTATAACTAGTTACTTTTTCACAACCGGACCACGTAATTTGACTCCATCACTTCTATTACAATTGTTTGAACATGTTTGAAGTGTTAGAACAAGATTGGGGAGAGTCAGAACTCATTCGCTCTGTTCGTGCTACAATATCACTCCTTGGACTCAGTTTGAGTGTTACAGGCCTAGGTCTATAATAAGTTACTTTTTTGCAAACGGACGTGTAATTTCACTCAATCTCTTCCATTACAATTGTTTGAACATGTTTGAAGTGTTAGAACGAGATTGGGGAGAGTCGAAACTCATTCGCTCTGTTCGTGCAACACTGTCACTCATTATATTCGGTTTGAGTGTTATAGGCCTAGGTCTATAACTAGTTACTTTTTCACAAGCGGACCTTGTAATTTGTCTCAATATCTTCATTTAATACTGTTTAAACACGTTTGAAGTGTTAGAAGAAGATTGGGGACAGTAAAAAATCGTTTACTCAGTTCGTGCGACAATGTCTCTAATTCAACTCTATTTGAGTGTTACAAGCTTAGGTCTATAACTAGTTACTTTTTCGCAACCGGACCTCGTAATTGGACTCAATCTCTTCCATTACAATTGTTTGAACATGCTTAAAGTATTAGAACAAGACTGGGGAAAGTCGGAACTTGTTTGCTCTGTATAAGTGACAATGTCTCTAATTGGACTCAGTTTGAGTGTTGTAAGCCTAATTCTATAACTAGTTACTTTTTCTCAACCGGACCTCGTAATTTGACTCAATCTCTTCCATTACAATTGTTTCAACACGTTTGAAGTGTTAGAACAAGATTGAGGAGAGTCGGAACTCGTTTGCTTTGTTCGTGCGACAATGTCTCTAATTCGACTTAGTTTAGGTGTTACAAGCTTAGTTCTATAACTAGTTACTTTTTCGCAATCGGACCTCATAATTTGACTCAATCTCTTCCATTACAATTGTTTGAACATGTTTGAAGAGTTAGAACAAGATTGGTGAGAGTCGGAGCTCATTCGCTCTGTTTGTGGAACAATGTCACTCATTTGACTCAGTTTGAGTGTTACAGGCCTAGGTCTATAACAAGTTACTTTTTTGCAAACGGACCTCGTAATTTCACTCAATCTCTTCCATTACAATTGTTTGAACATGTTTAAAGTGTTAGAACGAGATTGGAGAGAGTCGGAACTCATTCGCTCTGTTCGTGCAACACTGTCACTCATTAGATTCGGTTTGAGCGTTATAGGCCTAGGTCTATAACTAGTTACTTTTTCACAAGCGGACCTTGTAATTTGACTCAATCTCTTCAATTAATATTGTTTAAACACAGTTGAAGTGTTCGAGCAAGATTGGGGACAGTCAAAAATCGTTTACTCAGTTCGTGCGACAATGTCTCTGATTTGACTCTATTTGAGTGTTACAAGCTTAGGTCTATAACTAGTTACTTTTTCGCAACCAGACCTTGTAATTGGACACAATATCTTCCACTACAATTGTTTGAACATATTTGAAATATTAGAACAAGACTAGGGAAAGTCGGAACTCGTTTGCTCTGTATGAGTGACAATGTCTCTAATTCGACTCAGTTTGAGTGTTGCAAGCCTAATTCTATAACTAGTTACTTTTTCGCAACCGGACCTCGTAATTTGACTCAATCTCTTCTATTACAATTGTTTCAACACGTTTCAAGTGGTAGAACAAGATTGAGTAGAGTCGGAACTCGTTTGCTTTGTTCGTGCGACAATGTCTCTAATTGGACTAAGTTTAGGTGTAACATGCTTAGGTCTATAACTAGTTACTTTTCTGCAATCGGACCTCGTAATTTTACTTAAGCTCATCCATTACAATTGTTTCAACACATTTGAAGTGTGAGAACAAGATTGGGCAAAATCGGAACTCATTTGCTCTGTTCGTGCGACAATGTCTCTCATTGGACTCAGTTTGAGTGTTACAGGCCTAGGTCTATATCTAGTTACTTTTTCACAATCGGACCTCGTAATTTGACTCCATCACTTCTATTACAATTGTTTAAACATGTTTGTAGTGTTAGAACAAGATTGGGGAGAGTCAGAACTCATTCGCTCTGTTCGTGCTACAATGTCACTCCTTGGACTCTGTTTGAGTGTTACATGCCTAGGTCTATAACAAGTTACATTTTTGCAAGCGGACCTCGTAATTTCACTCAATCTCTTCAATTACAATTGTTTGAACATGTTTAAAGTGTTAGAACGAGATTGGGGAGAGTCAGAACTCATTCGCTCTGTTCGTGCAACACTGTCACTCATTAGATTCGGTTTGAGCGTTATAGGCCTAGGTCTATAACTAGTTACTTTTTCACAAGCAGACCTTGTAACTTGAGTGAATCTCTTCAATTAATATTGTTTAAACACGTTTGAAGTGTTAGAACAAGATTGGGGACAGTAAAAAATCGTTTACTCAGTTCGTGCGACAATGTCTCTAATTGGACTCTATCTGAGTGTTACAAGCTTAGGTCTATAACTAGTTACTTTTTCGCAATCGGACCTCGTAATTGGACTCAATCTCTTCCATTACAATTGTTTGAACATGTTTGAAGTATTAGAACAAGCCTGGGGAAAGTCGGAACTCGTTTGATCTGTATGAGTGACAATGTCTCTAATTGGACTCAGTTTGAGTGTTGCAAGCCTAATTCTATAACTAGTTACTTTTTCGCAACCGGACCTCGTAATTTGACTCAATCTCTTCGATTACAATTGTTTAAACACGTTTCAAGTGTTAGAACAAGATTGAGGAGAGTCGGAACTCGTTTGCTTTGTTCGTGCGACAATGTCTCTAATTGGACTAAGTTTAGGTGTAACATGCCTAGGTCCATAACTAGTTACTTTTCTGCAACTGGACCTCGTAATTTTATTTAAGCTCTTTCATTACAATTGTTTCAACACATTTGAAGTGTTAGAACAAGATTGGGCAGAGTTGGAACTCATTTGCTCTGTTCGTTCGACAATGTCTCTTATTGGACTCAGTTTGAGTGTTACAGGCCTATGTCTATAACTAGTTACTTTTTAACAATCGGAACTCGTAATTTGACTCCATCACTTCTATTACAATTGTTTGAACATGTTTGAAGTGTTAGAACAAGATTGGGGATAGTCGGAACACATTCACTCTGTTTGTGCAACAATGTCACTCATTGGACTCAGTTTGAGTGTTACAGGCCTAGGTCTATAACTAGTTTCTTTTTAGCAAACGGACCTCGAAATTTGACTCAATCTCTTCCATTACAATTGTTTCAACACGTTCGCAGTGTTAGAAGAAGATTTGGGAGAATCGGAACTCGTTTGGTCTTATCGTGCGACAAAGTCTCTAATTGGACTTTGTTTAGGTGTTACAAGCTTAGGACTATAACTAGTTAGTTTTTCACAACCAGACCGACTAATTGAACTCAATCTCTTCCATTATAATTGTTTAAACATATTTGAAGTATTAGAACAAGACTAGGGAAAGTCGGAAGTCGTTTCCTCAATTCTTGTGACAATGTCTCTCAGTGGACCTAGTTTGAGTGTTACAAGCCTAGGTCAATAACTAGTTACTTTTTCACAACCGGACCTCGTAATTTGACTCAATCTCTTCCATTACAATTGTTTTAACACGTTTACAGTGTTAGAACAAGATTTGGGAGAATCGGAACTCGTTTGCTCAGCTTGTACGACAATGTCTCTAATTGGACTTAGTTTAGGTGTTACAAGCTTAGGTCTATAACTAGTTACCTTTCTCACAACCGGACCTCGTAATTGGACTCAATCTATTCCATTGAAATTGTTTCAAAATGTTTGAAGTGTTAAAACAAGATTGGCAAGAGTCGGAACTCGTTTGCTGATCTTCTTGCCAATATGGTTGATTCCCATAATTGTAATTTTTTGCTTCCGTCTTCCTTTTCGCCTGAACTCGTTACTATTCTCTCTGAGGATGCTTCAGGATGTTTGTATTTCAGGAACTGATTATTAAAGTCAGGTAGGGGTCCGCCTAACCCCAAGCTTAACCTCCAAAAAAAAACTCGTTTGCTTTGTTCGTGCGACAATGTCTCTAATTCGACTTAGTTTAGGTGTTACAAGCTTAGTTCTATAACTAGTTACGTTTTCGCAATCGGACCTCATAATTTGACTCAATCTCTTCCATTACAATTGTTTGAACATGTTTGAAGTGTTAGAACGAGATTGGGGAGAGTCGGAACTCATTCGCTCTGTTCGTGCAACAATGTCACTCATTAGATTCAGTTTGAGCGTTATAGGCCTAGGTCTATAACTAGTTACTTTTTCACAAGCGGACCATATAATTTGACTCAATATCTTCATTTAATACTGTTTAAACACGTTTGAAGTGTTAGAACAAGATTGTGGACAGTAAAAAATCGTGCGACAATGTCTCTAATTGGACTAAGTTTAGGTATAACATGCTTAGGTCTATAACTAGTTTTCTGCAACCGGACCTCGTAATTTTACTTAAGCTCAACCATTACAATTGTTTCAACACATTTGAAGTGTTAGAACAAGATTGGGCAAAATCGGAACTCATTTGCTCTGTTCGTGCGACAATGTCTCTCATTGGACTCAGTTTGAGTGTTACAGGCCTAGGTCTATATCTAGTTACTTTTTCACAACCGGACCTCGTAATTTGACTCCTTCACTTCTATTACAATTGTTTGAACATGTTTGAAGTGTTAGAACAAGATTGGGGAGAGTTAGAACTCATTCGCTCTCTTCGTGCTACAATATCACTCCTTGGACTCAGTTTGAGTGTTACAGGCCTAGGTCTATAACAAGTTACCTTTTTGCAAACGGACCTCATAATTTCACTCAATCTCTTCCATTACAATTATTTGAACATGTTTAAAGTGTTAGAACGAGATTGGGGAGAGTCGGAACTCATTCGCTCTGTTCGTGCAACACTGTCACTCATTAGATTCGGTTTGAGCATTATAGGCCTAGGTCTATAACTAGTTACTTTTTCACAAGCGGACCTTGTAATTTGACTCAATCTCTTCAATTAATATTGTTTGAACACGTTTGAAGTGTTAGAACAAGATTGGGGACAGTAAAAAATCGTTTACTCAGTTCGTGCGACAATGTCTCTAATTGGACTCTATTTGAGTGTTACAAGCTTAGGTCTATAACTAGTTACTTTTTCGCAACCGGACCTCGTAATTTGACTCAATCTCTTCCATTACAATTGTTTCAACACGTTTGAAGTGTTAGAACAAGATTGAGGAGAGTCGGAACTCGTTTGCTTTGTTCGTGCGACAATGTCTCTAATTGGACTAAGTTTATGTGTAACATGCTTTGGTCTATAACTTGTTACTTTTCTGCGATCGGACCTCGTAATTTGATTCAATCTCATCCATTACAATTGTTTCAACACATTTGAAGTGTTAGAACAAGATTGGGCAAAATCGGAACTCATTTGCTCTGTTCGTGCGACAATGTCTCTCATTAGACTCAGTTTGACTGTTACAGGCCTAGGTCTATATCTAATTACTTTTTCAAAACCGGACCTCGTAATTTGACTCCATCACTTCTATTACAATTGTTTGAACATGTTTGAAGTGTTAGAACAAGATTGGGGAGAGTCAGAACTCATTCGCTCTGTTCGTGCAACAATGTCATTCCTTGGACTCAGTTTGAGTGTTACAGACCTAGGTCTATAACAAGTTATTTTTTTGCAAACGGACCTCGTAATTTTACTCAATCTCTTCCATTACGATTGTTTGAACATGTTTAAAGTGTTAGAACGAGATTGGGGAGAGTCGGAACTCATTCGCTATGTTCGTGCAACACTGTCACTCATTAGATTCGGTTTGAGCGTTATAGGCCTAGGTCTATAACTAGTTACTTTTTCACAAGCGGACCTTGTAATTTGACTCAATCTCTTCAATTAATATTGTTTGAACACGTTTGAAGTGTTAGAACAAGATTGGGGACAGTAAAAAATCGTTTACTCAGTTTTTGCGACAATGTCTCTAATTGGACTCTATTTGAGTGTTTCAAGCTTAGGTCTATAACTAGTTACTTTTTCGCAACCGGACCTCGTAATTGGACTCAATCTCTTCCATTACAATTGTTTGAACATGTTTGAAGTATTAGAACAAGACTGGGGAAAGTCGGAACTCGTTTGCTCTGTATGAGTGACAATGTCTCTAATTGGACTCAGTTTGAGTGTTGCAAGCCTAATTCTATAACTAGTTACTTTTTCGCATCCGGACCTCGTAATTTGACTCAATCTCTTCCATTACAATTCTTTCAACACGTTTGAAGTGTTAGAACTAGATTGATGAGAGTCGAAACTCGTTTGCTTTGTTCGTGCGACAATGTCTCTAATTGGACTAAGTTTAGGTGTAACATGCCTAGGTCCATAACTAGTTACTTTTCTGCAACTGGACCTCGTAATTTTATTTAAGCTCTTCCATTACAATTGTTTCAACACATTTGAAGTGTTAGAACAAGATTGTGCAAAGTTGGAACTCATTTGCTCTGTTCGTTCGACAATGTCTCTCATTGGACTCAGTTTGAGTGTTACAGGCGTAGGTCTATATCTAGTTACTTTTTCATAACCGGAACTCGTAATTTGACACCATCACTTCTATTACAATTGTTTGAACATGTTTGAAGTGTTAGAACAAGATTGGGGAGAGTCATAACTCATTCGCTCTGTTCGTGCTACAATGTTACTCCTTGGACTCAGTTTGAGTGTTACAGGCCTAGGTCTATAACAAGTTACTTTTTTCCAAACGGACCTCGTAATTTCACTCAATCTCTTCCATTACGATTGTTTGAACATGTTTAAAGTGTTAGAACGAGATTGGGGTGAGTCGGAACTCATTTGCTCTGTTCGTGCAACACTGTCACTCAGTAGATTCAGTTTGAGCGTTATAGGCCTAGGTCTATAACTAGTTACTTTTTCACAAGCGGACCTTGTAATTTGACTCAATCTCTTCAATTAATATTGTATGAACACGTTTGAAGTGTTAGAACAAGATTGGGGACAGTAAAAAATCGTTTACTCAGTTTTTACGACAATGTCTCTAATTGGACTCTATTTGAGTGTTACAAGCTTAGGTCTATAACTAGTTACTTTTTCGCAACCGGACCTCGTAATTGGACTCAATCTCTTCCAGTACAATTGTTTGAACATGTTTGAAGTATTAGAACAAGACTGGGGAAAGTCGGAAATCGTTTGCTCTGTATGAGTGACAATGTCTATAATTGGACACAGGTTGAGTTTTGCAAGCCTAATTCTATAACTAGTTACTTTTTTGCAACCGGACCTCGTAATTTGACTCAATCTCTTCAATTACAATTGTTTCAATAGGTTTCAAGTGTTAGAACAAGATCGAGGAGAGTCGGAACTCGTTTGCTTTGTTCGTGCGACAATGTCTCTAATTGGACTAAGTTTATGTGTAACATGCTTAGGTCTATAACTTGTTACTTTTCTGCGATCGGACCTCGTAATTTTACTTAAGCTCATCCATTACAATTGTTTCAACACATTTGAAGTGTTAGAACATGATTGGGCAAAATCGGAACTCATTTGCTCTGTTCGTGCGACAATGTCTCTCATTAGACTCAGTTTGACTGTTACAGGCCTAGGTCTATATCTAATTACTTTTTCACAACCGGACCTCGTAATTTGACTCCATCACTTCTATTACAATTGTTTGAACATGTTTGAAGTGTTAGAACAAGATTGGGGAGAGTCAGAACTTATTCGCTCTGTTCGTGCTACAATGTCACTCCTTGGACTCAGTTTGAGTGTTACAGGCCTAGGTCTATAACAAGTTATTTTTTTGCAAACGGACCTCGTAATTTCACTCAATCTCTACCATTATGATTGTTTGAACATATTTAAAGTGTTAGAACGAGATTAGGGAGAGTCGAAATTCATTCGCTCTGTTCGTGCAACACTGTCACTCATTAGATTCGGTTTGAGCGTTATTGGCCTAGGTCTATAACTAGTTACTTTTTCACAAGCGGACCTTGTAATTTGACTCAATCACTTCGATTAATATTGTTTGAACACGTTTGAAGTGTTAGAACAAGATTGGAGACAGTAAAAAATTGTTTACTCAGTTTTTGTGACAATGTCTCTAATTGGACTCTATTTGAGTGTTACAAGCTTAGGTCTATAACTAGTTACTTTTTCGCATCCGGACCTCGTAATTGGACTCAATCTCTTCTATTACAATTGTTTGAACATGTTTGAAGTATTAGAACAAGACTGGGAAAAGTCGGAACTCGTTTGCTCTGTATGAGTGACAATGTCTCTAATTTGACTCAGTTTGAGTGTTGCAAGCCTAATTCTATAACTAGTTACTTTTTCGCAACCGGACCTCGTAATTTAACTCAATCTCTTCCATTACAATTGTTTCAACACGTTTCAAGTGTTAGAACAAGATTGAGGGGAGTCGGAACTCATTTGATTTGTTCGTGCGACAATGTCTCTAATTGGACTAAGTTTAGGTGTAACATGCCTAGGTGCATAACTAGTTACTTTTCTGCAACTGGACCTCGTAATTTTATTTAAGCTCTTCAATTACAATTGTTTCAACACATTTGAAGTGTTAGAACAAGATTGTGCAAAGTTGGAACTCATTTGCTCTGTTCGTTCGACAATGTCTCTCATTGGACTCAGTTTGAGTGTTACAGGCCTAGGGCTATAACTAGTTGCTTTTTCACAACCGGAACTCGTAATTTGACTCCATCACTTCTATTACAATTGTTTGAACATGTTTGAAGTGTTAGAACAAGATTGGGGAGAGTCGGAACACATTCACTCTGTTTGTGCAACAATGTCATTCATTGGACTCAGTTTGAGTGTTACAGGCGTAGGTCTATAACTAGTTTCTTTTTAGCAAACGGACCTCAGAATTTGACTCAATCTCTTCAATTACAATTGTTTCAATACGTTCGCAGTGTTAGAAGAAAATTTGGTAGAATCGGAACTCGTTTGGTCTTATCGTGCGACAAAGTCTCTAATTGGATTAGTTTAGGTGTTACAAGCTTAGGACTATAACTAGTTACTTTTTCACAACCAGACCTAGTAATCGAACTCAATCTCTTCCATTACAATTGCTTAAACATATTTGAAGTATTAGAACAAGACTAGGGAAAGTCGGAAGTCGTTTTCTCTGTTCTTGCGACAATGTCTCTCAGTGGACTTAGTTTGAGTGTTACAAGCCTAGGTCAATAACTAGTTACTTTTTCACAACCGGACCTCGTAATTTGACTCAATCTCTTCCATTACAATTGTTTCAACACGTTTACAGTGTTAGAACAAAATTTGGGAGAATCGGAACTCGTTTGCTCTGCTTGTACGACAATGTCTCTAATTGGACTTAGTTTAGGTGTTACAAGCTCATGTCTATAACTAGTTACCTTTTCACAACCGGACCTCGTAATTGGACTCAATCTATTCCATTGAAATTGTTTCAAAATGTTTGAAGTGTTAAAACAAGATTGGCAAGAGTCGGAACTCGTTTGCTTTGTTCGTGCGACAATGTCTCTAATTCGACTTAGTTTAGGTGTTACAAGCTTAGTTCTATAACTAGTTACTTTTTCGCAATCGGACCTCATAATTTGACTCAATTTCTTCCATTACAATTGTTTGAACATGTTTGAAGAGTTAGAACAAGATTGGTGAGAGTCAGAGCTCATTCGCTCTGTTTGTGCAACAATGTCAATCATTTGACTGAGTTTGAGTGTTACAGGCCTAGGTCTACAACAAGTTACTTTTTGCAAACAGATCTCGTAATTTGACTCAATCTCTTCCATTACAATTGTTTGAACATATTTGAAGTATTAGAACAAGACTGGGGAAAGTCGGAAATCGTTTGCTCTGTATGAGTAACAATGTCTATAATTGGACACAGTTTGAGTGTTGCAAGCCTAATTCTATAACTAGTTACGTTTTTGCAACCGGACCTCGTAATTTGACTCAATCTCTTCCATTACAATTGTTTCAACACGTTTCAAGTGTTAGAACAAGATCGAGGAGAGTCGGAACTCGTTTGCTTTGTTCGTGCGACAATGTCTCTAATTGGACTAAGTGTATGTGTAACATGCTTAAGTCTATAACTTGATACTTTTCTGCGATCGGACCTCGTAATTTTACTTAAGCTCATCCATTATAATTGTTTCAACACATTTGAAGTGTTAGAACATGATTGGGCAAAATCGGAACTCATTTGCTCTGTTCGTGCGACAATGTCTCTCATTAGACTCAGTTTGACTGTTACAGGCCTAGGTCTATATCTAATTACTTTTTCACAACCGGACCTCGTAATTTGACTCCATCACTTCTATTACAATTGTTTGAACATGTTTGAAGTGTTAGAACAAGATTAGGGAAAGTCAGAACTTATTCGCTCTGTTCGTGCTACAATGTCACTCCTTGGACTCAGTTTGAGTGTTACAGGCCTAGGTCTATAACAAGTTATTTTTTTGCAAACGGACCTCGTAATTTCGCTCAATCTCTTCCATTACGATTGTTTGAACATATTTAAAGTGTTAGAACGAGATTAGGGAGAGTCGGAATTCATTCGCTCTGTTCGTGCAACACTGTCACTCATTAGATTCGGTTTGAGCGTTATAGGCCTAGGTCTATAACTAGTTACTTTTTCACAAGCGGACCTTGTAATTTGACTCAATCTCCTCGATTAATATTGTTTGAACACGTTTGAAGTGTTAGAACAAGATTGGAGACAGTAAAAAATCGTTTACTTAGTTTTTGCGACAATGTCTCTAATTGGACTCTATTTGAGTGTTACAAGCTTTTTTTTTTTTTTTTTTTTTTTTTTTTTTTTTTTTTTTTTTTGATCAGTAAGCTTGGGGTTAGGCAGACCCCTACCTGACTTTAAAATTCAGAACATTACATTCGGAAATACATTTGCCCATTGGCGTCCTGAAAGAGGATAGAACATAGATAGCTACTAAAAGCTGGCGGATACAACATTACAAGTCCATTACACTTATATAGGGACGCTAAGTGATCGGCAGCCCTATTAGTTTCACGGTAAATATGGCCAATGTCAACATCTTCAAACTTGACCCAATGCAAGTGAATCAAGCGAACTAGCTTTTTAACTTGCCAAGGAACAGAAGAAGTCCCTTTAATGATAGCCACAGCAGCTTCTGAATCAGTAGCTATTAGGATCTTCCTCACACCTTTGGAACTAGCAATTTGGAGTCCCATAGATATAGCCTGGAGTTCATGGAAGAGGACTGAAATTTTCCTAGTACCTGCTGCATATGCAAGGAAAGATTCGCCATTGGAATTCCTAATGATCCCACCATAGCCGGCTGATTCAGGCTTGAAAGAACCATCTGTATTTAGGAGAAGATGCCCACTCTTAGGCGCTGTCCATTTACAAGAGGTAGGATGGATATGATAGTAATCAACTTCTATCCTCCATGCAGTGAAGAATTCTCTAGTGCTCGGGTTGTCCTCCGTTTTGTTGCTAGCAGATGTGAATTTAAGCTTAGTTATATCAATAACGTGCTTGAGAATCGATTCCTTTGGCTGACAAGAATTCTGGAAAATGCGAGCATTTCGTTCCCTCCATATATAATAGACCGTAGCATGTAAGGCCACTCTCATCACTTGACCTTGTATGGATTTACCCATGAAGTTATGCAAAATCCATTGGGCTTCTTGAGTAGAATCTGCCACAGTCCTATTATACCTTGAGAATTGGAGAACCTGAGACCAAATAAATTTTGAAAAAGAACAATCAAAGAAGAGATGATTTATATTTTCTTCTTCTACTCCACATAGGACACAGAACGTGTCAGGTATAAAGTTCTTGATTTGAGGTTTATCCCTTGTAAGCAAACCACCATTAATAGCCAACCAAAAAATGAAGCTATGTCTTGGTATAACATTTTTGCTCCAAACAAGAGAATTCCAGTCCACTTTGTTACCTGGCCTACTTAAAGCTTCATAGGCAGAAGATAGAGTGAAGTCGCCCGAACTTGAAGGCTGCCAAACAATCTCATCTTGCTCAGAACTATTATCTAATTCAAGAGTATAAATGCCAGTCCAAGTCTGTTCCAATTCCTCAGTCATCCCTAGTGGTTTAACCCATTCCCCATTGGATATAAGTGTAGACACTTTATCTTCCAATCTCAGTCTAGTGTCGAACCGAGAATTCCGAGAGAAAGTATCTATTAATATACCTTTAGGGTGCCAAGGATCATGCCAGAGCTTAGTTCCTTCGCCATTAGCAATGAGGTGTTGAATAAGCTTGCTAGCCATCTTCCTACTAGCCAAGACTTTCCTCCAAATCCACGAGCAATCACTCGGGACTTCCATAGTCCAGAACATCTTCTTCTTAATAAGATTAGCTCTAGCCCAATTCACCCAGATATTATCTTTGCTGATGGCAATAGCAAAGGTATATCTCATAACAGCCGCTTTGTTCCAGAGTTCAATATTTTTGAAGCCTAATCCCCCTTCGCTTTTAGGCTTACAAAGCGTTTCCCAAGCAATAGTATGGAACTTCTTAAGTAGCTCTGGACCTCCCCACAGAAAACGAGCACATAAACCATTGATCTTCTTGATGATAAGTTTAGGGAGGACAAAACAATGGCTCCAATATACCTGAATGCTGCAAAGAACGGATCGAACAAGCTCCATACGACCCGCATAAGATAGGAACTTTCCTTTCCAAGATTGGATTCGTTGCATCATACGATCAAGAAGGGGTTGGCAATCCACAGCTCTAAGTCTTGTGGATAGAAGAGGTAAGCCTAAATAGCATATAGGACTGACCCCTTCTTTGAAGCCAAGAATTTCCAGAATTTCTTCTTTACTAGCAGCCTCAACCCCAGCACAAAATAAAGTGCTTTTGTCCCTATTAGCATCCAGACCCGAAGCTTCATTGAATAAAGCCAATGTATCATTAAGAGTACAAGCTGACTGGACATCGCCACCAAAAAAGACCATAAGGTCATCCGCAAAGCACATATGAGAGATAAGAGGATTATAGCATTTGGGGTGAAGTTTGAAAGATCCTTCAAGAACTCGAAGCTTTAATAAGTGACTAAACATCTCCATAGCCAACACAAACAAATAAGGCGACATTGGGTCCCCTTGTCTAATACCCTTCCGTCCTGCAAAATAACCTTCCGGGCTGCCATTGATGAGGATGGAATATCTCGCTGATGTTAAACAAATTCGAACCAATTCGATCAAGATAGGGTGAAAGTTTAGCATATATAGCATATCCAACAAAAAATCCCAACGGTATCGAATAAGTTCCCTTGATAACACCCACTGCTACTTCCGAGTCAGTTGCTATATTGATCTTGTGCACCTCATGAGCAATAGCTAAGTGTATTGCTACTTACAAGCTTAGGTCTATAACTAGTTACTTTTTCGCAACCGGACCTCGTAATTGGACTCAATCTCTTCCATTACAATTGTTTGAACATGTTTTAAGTATTAGAACAAGACTGGGGAAAGTCGGAACTCGTTTGCTCTGTATGAGTGACAATGTCTCTAATTGGACTCAGTTTGAGTTGTGCAAGCCTAATTCTATAACTAGTTACTTTTTCGCAACCGAACCTCGTAATTTGACTCAATCTCTTCCATTACAATTGTTTCAACACGTTTCAAGTGTTAGAACAAGATTGAGGAGAGTCGGAACTCGTTTGATTTGTTCGTGCGACAATGTCTCTAATTGGACTAAGTTTAGGTGTAACATGCCTAGGTGCATAACTAGTTACTTTTCTGCAACTGGACCTCGTAATTTTATTTAAGCTCTTCCATTACAATTGTTTCAACACATTTGAAGTGTTAGAACAAGATTGTGCAAAGTTGGAACTCATTTGCTCTGTTCGTTCGACAATGTCTCTCATTGGACTCAGTTTGAGTGTTACAGGCCTAGGTCAATAACTAGTTGCTTTTTCACAATCGGAACTCGTAATTTGACTCCATCACTTCTATTACAATTGTTTGAACATGTTTGAAGTGTTAGAACAAGATTGGGGAGAGTCGGAACACATTCACTCTGTTTGTGCAACAATGTCACTCATTGGACTCAGTTTGAGTGTTACAGGCGTAGGTTTATAACTAGTTTCTTTTTAGCAAACGGACCTCAGAATTTGACTCAATCTCTTCAATTACAATTGTTTCAACACGTTCGCAGTGTTAGAAGAAAATTTGGGAGAATCGGAACTCGTTTGGTCTTATCGTGCGACAAAGTCTCTAATTGGATTAGTTTAGGTGTTACAAGCTTAGGACTATAACTAGTTACTTTTTCACAACCAGACCTAGTAATCGAACTCAATCTCTTCCATTACAATTGCTTAAACATATTTGAAGTATTAGAACAAGACTAGGGAAAGTCGGATGTCGTTTTCTCTGTTCTTGCGACAATGTCTCTCAGTGGACTTAGTTTGAGTGTTACAAGCCTAGGTCAATAACTAGTTACTTTTTCACAACCGGACCTCGTAATTTGACTCAATCTCTTCCATTACAATTGTTTCAACACGTTTACAGTGTTAGAACAAAATTTGGGAGAATCGGAACTCGTTTGCTCTGCTTGTACGACAATGTCTCTAATTGGACTTAGTTTAGGTGTTACAAGCTTATGTCTATAACTAGTTACCTTTTCACAACCGGACCTCGTAATTGGACTCAATCTATTCCATTGAAATTGTTTCAAAATGTTTGAAGTGTTAAAACAAGATTGGCAAGAGTCGGAACTCGTTTGCTTTGTTCGTGCGACAATGTCTCTAATTCGACTTAGTTTAGGTGTTACAAGCTTAGTTCTATAACTAGTTACTTTTTCGCAATCGGACCTCATAATTTGACTCAATTTCTTCCATTACAATTGTTTGAACATGTTTGAAGAGTTAGAACAAGATTGGTGAGAGTCGGAGCTCATTCGCTCTGTTTGTGCAACAATGTCAATCATTTGACTGAGTTTGAGTGTTACAGGCCTAGGTCTACAACAAGTTACTTTTTGCAAACAGATCTCGTAATTTGACTCAATCTCTTCCATTACAATTGTTTGAACATGTTTGAAGTGTTAGAATGAGATTGGGGAGAGTCGGAACTCATTCGCTCTGTTCGTCAACAACGTCACTCATTAGATTCAGTTTGAGCGTTATAGGCCTAGGTCTATAACTAGATACTTTTTCACAAGTGGACCTTGTAATTTGACTCAATATCTTCATTTAATACTGTTTAAAACCGTTTGAACTGTTAGAACAAGATTAGGGACAGTAAAAAATCATTTACTCAGTTCGTGCGACAATGTCTCTAATTGCACTCTATTTGAGTGTTACAAGCTTAGGTCTATAACTAGTTACTTTTTCGCAACCGAACCTCGTAATTGGACTCAATCTCTTCCTTTACAATTGTTTGAACATGTTTGAAGTATTAGAACAAGACTGGGGAAAGTCAGAACTCGTTTGCTCTGTATGAGTGACAATGTCTCTAATTGGACTCAGCTTGAGTATTGCAAGCCTAATTCTATAATTAGTTACTTTTTCGCAACTGGACCTCGTAATTTGACTCAATCTCTTCCATTACAATTGTTTCAACACATTTCAAGTGTTAGAACAAGATTGAGGAGAGTCGGAACTCGTTTGCTTTGTTCGTGCGACAATGTCTCTAATTGGACTAAGTTTAGGTGTAACATGCTTAGGTCTATAACTAGTTACTTTTCTGCAACCGGACCTCGTAATTTTACTTAAGCTAATCCATTACAATTGTTTCAACACATTTGAATTGTTAGAACAAGATTGGGCAAAATCGGAACTCATTTGCTCTGTTCGTGCGATAATGTCTCTCATTGGACTCAGTTTGAGTGTTACAGGCCTAGGTCTATATCTAGTTACTTTTTCATAACCGGAACTCGTAATTTGACTCCATCACTTCTATTACAATTGTTTGAACATGTTTGAAGTGTTAGAACAAGATTGAGGAGAGTTAGAACTCATTCGCTCTGTTCGTGCTACAATGTCACTCCTTGGACTCAGTTTGAGTGTTACAGGCCTAGGTCTTTAACAAGTTACTTTTTTGCAAACGGACCTCGTAATTTCACTGAATCTCTTCCATTACAATTGTTTAAACATGTTTAAAGTGTTAGAACGAGATTGGGAGAGTCGGAACTCATTCGCTCTGTTCGTGCAACACTGTCACTCATTAGATTCGGTTTGAGAGTTATAGACCTAGGTCTATAACTAGTTACTTTTTCACAAGCGGACCTTGTAATTTGACTCAATGTCTTCAATTAATATTGTTTCAACACGTTTGAAGTATTAGAACAAGATTGGGGACCGTAAAAAATCATTTACTCAGTTCGTGCGACAATGTCTCTAATTGGACTCTATTTGAGTGTTACAAGCTTAGGTCTATAACTAGTTACCTTTTCGCAACCGGAACTTGTAATTGGACTCAATCTCTTCCATTACAATTTTTTGAACATGTTTGAAGTATTAGAACAAGACTGGGGAAAGTCGGAAATCGTTTGCTCTGTATGAGTGACAATGTCTATAATTGGACACAGGTTGAGTGTTGCAAGCCTAATTCTATAACTAGTTACTTTTTGCAACCGAACCTCGTAATTTGACTCAATCTCTTCCATTATAATTGTTTCAACAGGTTTCAAGTGTTAGAACAAGATCGAGGAGAGTCGGACCTCGTTTGCTTTGTTCATGCGACAATGTCTCTAATTGGACTAAGTTTATGTGTAACATGCTTAGGTCTATAACTTGTTACTTTTCTGCGATCGGACCTCGTAATTTTACTTAAGCTCATCCATTACAATTGTTTCAACACATTTAAAGTCTTAGAACATGATTGGGCAAAATCGGAACTCATTTGCTCTGTTCGTGCGACAATGTCTCTCATTAGACTCAGTTTGACTGTTACAGGCCTAGGTCTATATCTAATTACTTTTTCACAACCGGACCTCGTAATTTGACTCCATCACTTCTATTACAATTGTTTGAACATGTTTGAAGTGTGAGAACAAGATTGGGGAGAGTCAGAACTCATTCGCTCTGTTCGTGCTACAATGTCATTCCTTGGACTCAGTTTGAGTGTTACAGGCCTAGGTCTATAACAAGTTATTTTTTTGCAAACGGACCTCGTAATTTCAGTCAATCTCTTCCATTACGATTGTTTGAACATGTTTAAAGTGTTAGAACGAGATTGGGGTGAGTCGGAACTCATTCGCTCTGTTCGTGCAACACTGTCACTCATGAGATTTGATTTGAGCGTTATAGGCCTAGGTCTATAACTAGTTACTTTTTCACAAGCGGACCTTGTAATTTGACTCAATCTCTTCAATTAATATTGTTTGAACACGTTTGAAGTGTTAGAACAAGATTGGGGACAGTAAAAAATCGTTTACTTAGTTTTTGCGACAATGTCTGTAATTGGACTCTATTTGAGTGTTACAAGCTTAGGTCTATAACTAGTTACTTTTTTGCAACCGGACCTCGTAATTGGACTCAATCTCTTCCATTACAATTGTTTGAACATGTTTGAAGTATTAGAACAAGACTGGGGAAAGTCGGAACTCGTTTGCTCTATATTAGTGACAATGTCTCTAATTGGACTCAGTTTGAGTGTTGCAAGCCTAATTCTATAACTAGTTACTTTTTCGCAACCGGACCTCGTAATTTGACTCAATCTCTTCCATTACAATTGTTTCAACACGTTTGAAGTGTTAGAACAAGATTGAGGAGAGTCGGAACTCGTTTGCTTTGTTCGTGCGACAATGTCTCTAATTGGACTAAGTTTAGGTGTAACATGCCTAGGTGCATAACTAGTTACTTTTCTGCAACTGGACCTCGTAATTTTATTTAAGCTCTTCCATTACAATTGTTTCAACACATTTGAACTGTTAGAACAAGATTGTGCAAAGTTGGAACTCATTTGCTCTGTTCGTTCGACAATGTCTCTCATTGGACTCAATTTGAGTGTTACAGGCCTATGTCTATAACTAGTTGCTTTTTCACAACCGGAACTCGTAATTTGACTCCATCACTTCTATTACAATTGTTTGAACATTTTTGAAGTGTTAGAACAAGATTGGGGAGAGTCGGAACACAATCACTCTGTTTGTGCAACAATGTCACTCATTGGACTCAGTTTGAGTATTACAGGCGTAGGTCTATAACTAGTTTCTTTTTAGCAAATGGACCTCAGAATTTGACTCAATCTCTTCAATTACAATTGTTTCAACACGTTCGCAGTGTTAGAAGAATATTTAGGAGAATCGGAACTCGTTTGGTCTTATCGTGCGACAAAGTCTCTAATTGGATTAGTTTAGGTGTTACAAGCTTAGGACAATAACTAGTTACTTTTTCACAACTAGACCTAGTAATCGAACTCAATCTCTTCCATTACAATTGTTTAAACATATTTGAAGTATTAGAACAAGACTAGGGAAAGTCGGAGGTCGTTTTCTCTGTTCTTACGACAATGGCTCTCAGTGGACTTAGTTTGAGTGTTACAAGGCTAGGTCAATAACTAGTTACTTTTTCACAACCGGACCTCGTAATTTAACTCAATCTCTTCCATTACAATTGTTTCAACACGTTTACAGTGTTAGAACAAGATTTGGGAGAATCGGAACTCGTTTGCTCTGCTTGTACGACAATGTCTCTAATTGGACTTAGTTTAGGTGTTACAAGCTTAGGTCTATAACTAGTTACCTTTTCACAACCGGACCTCGTAATTGGACTCAATCTATTCCATTGAAATTGTTTCAAAATGTTTGAAGTGTTAAACCAAGATTGGCAAGGGTCGGAACTCGTTTGCTTTGTTCGTGCGACAATGTCTCTAATTCGACTTAGTTTAGGTGTTACAAGCTTAGTTCTATAACTAGTTACTTTTTCGCAATCGGACCTCATAATTTGACTCAATCTCTTCCATTACAATTGTTTGAACATGTTTGAAGAGTTAGAACAAGATTGATGAGAGTCGGAGCTCATTCGCTCTGTTTGTGCAACAATGTCAATCATTTGACTCAGTTTGAGTGTTACAGGCCTAGGTCTACAACAAGTTACTTTTTGCAAACAGACCTCGTAATTTGACTCAATCTCTTCCATTATAATTGTTTGAACATGATTGAAGTGTTAGAATGAGATTGGGGAGAGTCGGAACTCATTCGCTCTGTTCGTGCAACAATGTCACTCATTAGATTCAGTTTGAGCGTTATAGGCCTATGTCTATAACTAGTTACTTTTTCACAAGCAGAGCTTGTAATTTGACTAAATATCTTCATTTAATACTGTTTAAAACCGTTTTAAGTGTTAGAACAAGATTGGGGACAGTAAAAAATCATTTACTCAGTTCGTGCGACAATGTCTCTAATTGGACTCTATTTGAGTGTTACAATCGTTTACTCACTTTGAACATGTTTGAAGTATTAGAACAAGACTGGGGAAAGTTAGAACTCGTTTGCTCTGTATGAGTGACAATGTCTCTAATTGGACTCAGTTTGAGTGTTGCAAGCCTAATTCTATAATTAGTTACTTTTTCGCAACTGGACCTCGTAATTTGACTCAATCTTTTCCATTACAATTGTTTCAACACATTTCAAGTGTTAGAACAAGATTGAGGAGAGTCGGAACTCGTTTGCTTTGTTCGTGCGACAATGTCTCTAATTGGACTAAGTTTAGGTGTAACATGCTTAGGTCTATAACTAGTTACTTTTCTGCAACCGGACCTCGTAATTTTACTTAAGCTCATCCATTACAATTGTTTCAACACATTTGAAGTGTTAGAACAAGATTGGGCAAAATCGGAACTCATTTGCTCTGTTCGTGCGACAATGTCTCTCATTGGACTCAGTTTGAGTGTTACAGGCCTAGGTCTATATCTAGTTACTTTTTCACAACCGGAACTCGTAATTTGACTCCATCACTTCTATTACAATTGTTTTAACATGTTTGAAGTGTTAGAACAAGATTGGGGAGAGTCAGAACTCATTCGCTCTGTTCGTGCGACAATGTCACTCCTTGGACTCAGTTTGAGTGTTACAGGCCTAGGTCTATAACAAGTTACTTTTTTGCAAACGGACCTCGTAATTTCACTCAATCTCCTCCATTACAATTGTTTAAACATGTTTAAAGTGTTAGAACGAGATTGGGGAGAGTCGGAACTCATTCGCTCTGTTCGTGCAACACTGTCACTCATTAGATTCGGTTTGAGAGTTATAGACCTAGGTCTATAACTAGTTACTTTTTCACAAGCGGACCTTGTAATTTGACTCAATCTCTTCAATTAATATTGTTTCAACACGTTTGAAGTATTAGAACAAGATTGGGGACCGTAAAAAATCATTTACTCAGTTCGTGCGACAATGTCTCTAATTGGACTCTATTTGAGTGTTACAAGCTTAGGTCTATAACTAGTTACTTTTTCGCAACCGGACCTCATAATTGGACTCAATCTCTTCCATTACAATTGTTTGAACATGTTTGAAGTATTAGAACAAGACTGGGGAAAGTCGGAAATCGTTTGCTCTGTATGAGTGACAATGTCTATAATTGGACACAGTTTGAGTGTTGCAAGCCTAATTCTATAACTAGTTACTTTTTTGCAACCGGACCTCGTAATTTTACTAAATCTCTTCCATTACAATTGTTTCAACACGTTTCAAGTGTTAGAACAAGATTGAGGAGAGTCGGAACTCGTTTGCTTTGTTCGTGCGACAATGTCTCTAATTGGACTAAGTTTATGTGTAACATGCTTAGGTCTATAACTTGTTACTTTTCTGCGATCGGACCTCGTAATTTTACTTAAGCTCATCCATTACAATTGTTTCAACACATTTGAAGTGTTAGAACAAGATTGGGCAAAATCGGAACTCATTTGCTCTGTTCGTGCGACAATGTCTCTCATTAGACTCAGTTTGACTGTTAAAGGCCTAGGTCTATATCTAATTACTTTTTCACAACCGGACCTCGTAATTTGACTCCATCACTTCTATTACAATTGTTTGAACATGTTTGAAGTGTTAGAACAAGATTGGGGAGAGTCAGAACTTATTCGCTCTGTTCGTGCTACAATGTCACTCCTTGGACTCAGTTAGAGTGTTACAGGCCTAGGTCTATAACAAGTTATTTTTTTGCAAACGGACCTCGTAATTTCACTCAATCGCTTCCATTACGATTGTTTGAACATATTTAAAGTGTTAGAACGAGATTAGGGAGAGTCGGAATTCATTCGCTCTGTTCGTGCAACACTGTCACTCATTAGATTCGGTTTGACCGTTATAGGCCTAGGTCTATAACTAGTTACTTTTTCACAAGCGGACCTTGTAATTTGACTCAATCTCTTCGATTAATATTGTTTGAACACGTTTGAAGTGTTAGAACAAGATTGGAGACAGTAAAAAATCGTTTACTCAGTTTTTGCGACAATGTCTCTAATTGGACTCTATTTGAGTGTTACAACCTTAGGTCTATAACTAGTTACTTTTTCGCAACCGGACCTCATAATTGGACTCAATCTCTTCCATTACAATTGTTTGAACATGTTTGAAGTATTAGAACAAGACTGGGGAAAGTCGAAACTCGTTTGCTCTGTATGAGTGACAATGTCTCTAATTGGACTCAGTTTGAGTGTTGCAAGCCTAATTCTATAACTAGTTACTTTTTCGCAACCGGACCTCGTAATTTGACTCAATCTCTTCCATTACAATTGTTTCAACACGTTTCAAGTGTTAGAAGAAGATTGAGGAGAGTCGGAACTCGTTTGCTTTGTTCGTGCGACAATGTCTCTAATTGGACTAAGTTTAGGTGTAACATGCCTAGGTGCATAACTAGTTACTTTTCTGCAACTGGACCTCGTAATTTTATTTAAGCTCTTCCATTACAATTGTTTCAACACATTTGAAGTGTTAGAACAAGATTGTGCAAAGTTGGAACTCATTTGCTCTGTTCGTTCGACAATGTCTCTCATTGGACTCAGTTTGAGTGTTACAGGCCTATGTCTATAACTAGTTGCTTTTTCACAACCGGAACTCGTAATTTGACTCCATCACTTCTATTACGATTGTTTGAACATGTTTAAAGTGTTAGAACAAGATTGGGGAGAGTCGGTACACATTCACTCTGTTTGTGCAACAATGTCACTCATTGGACTCAGTTTGAGTGTTACAGGCGTAGGTCTATAACTAGTTTCTTTTTAGCAAACGGACCTCAGAATTTGACTCAATCTCTTCAATTACAATTGTTTCAACACGTTCGCAGTGTTAGAAGAAAATTTGGGAGAATCGGAACTCGTTTGGTCTTATCGTGCGACAAAGTCTCTAATTGGATTAGTTTAGGTGTTACAAGCTTAGGACTATAACTAGTTACTTTTTCACAACCAGACCTAGTAATCGAACTCAATCTCTTCCATTACAATTGCTTAAACATATTTGAAGTATTAGAACAAGACTAGGGAAAGTCGGAAGTCGTTTTCTCTGTTCTTGCGACAATGTCTCTCAGTGGGCTTAGTTTGAGTGTTACAAGCCTAGGCCAATAACTAGTTACTTTTTCACAACCGGACCTCATAATTTGACTCAATCTCTTCCATTACAATTGTTTCAACACGTTTACAGTGTTAGAACAAGATTTGGGAGAATCGGAACTCGTTTGCTCTGCTTGTACGACAATGTCTCTAATTGGACTTAGTTTAGGTGTTACAGGCTTAGGTCTATAACTAGTTACCTTTTCACAACCGGACCTCGTAATTGGACTCAATCTATTCCATTGAAATTGTTTCAAAATGTTTGAAGTGTTAAAACAAGACTGGCAAGAGTCGGAACTCGTTTGCTTTGTTCGTGCGACAATGTCTCTAATTCGACTTAGTTTAGGTGTTATAAGCTTAGTTCTATAACTAGTTACTTTTTCGCAATTGGACCTCATAATTTGACTCAATCTCTTCCATTACAATTGTTTGAACATGTTTGAAGAGTTAGAACAAGATTGGTGAGAGTCGGAGCTCATTCGCTCTGTTTGTGCAACAATGTCAATCATTTGACTGAGTTTGAGTGTTACAGGCCTAGGTCTACAACAAGTTACTTTTTACAAACAGACATCGTAATTTGGCTCAATCTCTTCCATTACAATTGTTTGAACATGCTTGAAGTATTAGAATGAGATTGGGGAGAGTCGGAACTCATTCGCTCTGTTCGTGCAACAATGTCACTCATTAGATTCAGTTTGAGCGTTATAGGCCTAGGTCTATAACTAGTTACTTTTTCACAAGTGGACCTTGTAATTTGACTCAATATCTTCATTTAATACTGTTTAAAACCGTTTGAAGTGTTAGAACAAGACTAGGGACAGTAAAAAATCGTTTACTCAGTTCGTGCGACAATGTCTCTAATTGCACTCTATTTGAGTGTTACAAGCTTAGGTCTATAACTAGTTACTTTTTCGCAACCGAACCTCGTAATTGGACTCAATCTCTTCCTTTACAATTGTTTGAACATGTTTGAAGTATTAGAACAAGACTGGGGAAAGTCAGAACTCGTTTGCTCTGTATGAGTGACAATGTCTCTAATTGGACTCAGTTTGAGTGTTGCAAGCCTAATTCTATAACTAGTTACTTTTTCGCAACTGGACCTCGTAATTTGACTCAATCTCTTCCATTACAATTGTTTCAACACATTTCAAGTGTTAGAACAAGATTGAGGAGAGTCGGAACTCGTTTGCTTTGTTCGTGCGACAATGTCTCTAATTGGACTAAGTTTAGGTGTAACATGCTTAGGTCTATAACTAGTTACTTTTCTGCAACCGGACCTCGTAATTTTACTTAAGCTCATCCATTACAATTGTTTCAAAACATTTGAAGTGTTAGAACAAGATTGGGCAAAATCGGAACTCATTTGCTCTATTCGTGCGACAATGTCTCTCATTGGACTCAGTTTGAGTGTTACAGGCCTACGTCTATATCTAGTTACTTTTTCATAACCGGAACTCGTAATTTGACTCCATCACTTCTATTACAATTGTTTTAACATGTTTGAAGTGTTAGAACAAGATTGGGGAGAGTCAGAACTCATTTGCTCTGTTCGTGCTACAATGTCACTCCTTGGACTCAGTTTGAGTGTTACAGGCCTAGGTCTATAACAAGTTACTTTTTTGCAAACGGACCTCGTAATATCACTCAATCTCTTCCATTACAATTGTTTAAACATGTTTAAAGTGTTAGAACGAGATTGGGGAGAGTCGGAACTCATTCGCTCTGTTCGTGCAACACTGTCACTCATTAGATTCGGTTTGAGAGTTATAGACCTAGGTCTATAACTAGTTACTTTTTCACAAGCGGACCTTGTAATTTGACTCAATCTCTCCAATTAATATTGTTTCAACATGTTTGAAGTATTAGAATAAGATTGGGGACCGTAAAAAATCGTTTACTCAGTTCGTGCGACAATGTCTCTAATTGGACTCTATTTGAGTGTTACAAGCTTAGGTCTATAACTAGTTACTTTTTCGCAACCGGACCTCGTAATTGGACTCAATCTCTTCCATTACAATTGTTTGAACATGTTTGAAGTATTAGAACAAGACTAGGGAAAGTCGGAAATCGTTTGCTCTGTATGAGTGACAATGTCTATAATTGGACACAGGTTGAGTTTTGCAAGCCTAATTCTATAACTAGTTACTTTTTTGCAACCGGACCTCGTAATTTTACTCAATCTCTTCAATTACAATTGTTTCAACAGGTTTCAAGTGTTAGAACAAGATCGAGGAGAGTCGGAACTCGTTTGCTTTGTTCGTGCGACAATGTCTCTAATTGGACTAAGTTTATGTGTAACATGCTTAGGTCTATAACTTGTTACTTTTCTACGATCGGACCTCGTAAATTTACTTAAGCTCATCCATTACAATTGTTTCAGCACATTTGAAGTGTTAGAACATGATTGGGCAAAATCGGAACTCATTTGCTCTGTTCGTGCGACAATGTCTCTCATTAGACTCAGTTTGACTGTTACAGGCCTAGGTCTATATCTAATTACTTTTTCACAACCGGACCTCGTAATTTGACTCCATCACTTCTATTACAATTGTTTGAACATGTTTGAAGTGTGAGAACAAGATTGGGGAGAGTCAGAACTAATTCGCTCTGTTCGTGCTACAATGTCACTCCTTGGACTCAGTTTGAGTGTTACAGGCCTAGGTCTATAACAAGTTATTTTTTTGCAAACGGACCTCGTAATTTCACTCAATCTCTTCCATTACGATTGTTTGAACATGTTTAAAGTGTTAGAACGAGATTGGGGTGAGTCGGAACTCATTCGATCTGTTCGTGCAACACTGTCACTCATGAGATTCGGTTTGAGCGTTATAGGCCTAGGTCTATAACTAGTTACTTTTTCACAAGCGGACCTTGTAATTTGACTCAATCTCTTCAATTAATATTGTTTGAACACGTTTGAAGTGTTAGAACAAGATTGGGGACAGTAAAAAATCGTTTACTCAGTTTTTGCGACAATGTCTGTAATTGGACTCTATTTGAGTGTTACAAGCTTAGGTCTATAACTAGTTACTTTTTCGCAACCGGACCTCGTAATTGGACTCAATCTCTTCCATTACAATTGTTTGAATATGTTTGAAGTATTAGACAAGACTGGGGAAAGTCGGAACTCCTTTGCTCTGTATGAGTAACAATGTCTCTAATTGGACTCAGTTTGAGTGTTGCAAGCCTAATTCTATAACTAGTTACTTTTTCGCAACCGGACCTTGTAATTTGACACAATCTGTTCCATTACAATTGTTTCAACACGTTTCAAGTGTTAGAACAAGATTGAGGAGAGTCGGAACTCGTTTGCTTTGTTCGTGCGACAATGTCTCTAATTGGACTAAGTTTAGGTGTAACATGCCTAGGTGCATAACTAGTTACTTTTCTGCAACTGGACCTCGTAATTTTATTTAAGCTCTTCCATTACAATTGTTTCAACACATTTGAACTGTTAGAACAAGATTGTGCAAAGTTGGAACTCATTTGCTCTGTTCGTTCGACAATGTCTCTCATTGGACTCAGTTTGAGTGTTACAGGCCTAGGTCTATAACTAGTTACTTTTTAACAACCGGAACTCGTAATTTGACTCCATCACTTCTATTACAATTGTTTGAATATGTTTGAAGTGTTAGAACAAGATTGGGGAGAGTCGGAACACATTAACTCTGTTTGTGAAACAATGTCACTCATTGGACTCAGTTTGAGTGTTACAGGCGTAGGTCTATAACTAGTTTCTTTTTAGCAAACGGACCTCAGAATTTGACTCAATCTCTTCAACTACAATTGTTTCAACACGTTCGCAGTGTTAGAAGAATATTTAGGAGAATCGGAACTCGTTTGGTCTTATCGTGCGACAAAGTCTCTAATTGGATTAGTTTAGGTGTTACAAGCTTAGGACAATAACTAGTTACTTTTTCACAACTAGACCTAGTAATCGAACTCAATCTCTTCCATTACAATTGTTTAAACATATTTGAAGTATTAGAACAAGACTAGGGAAAGTCGGAAGTCGTTTTCTCTGTTCTTGCGACAATGTCTCTCAGTGGACTTAGTTTGAGTGTTACAAGGCTAGGTCAATAACTAGTTACTTTTTCACAACCGGACCTCGTAATTTAACTCAATCTCTTCCATTACAATTGTTTCAACACGTTTACAGTGTTAGAACAAGATTTGGGAGAATCGGAACTTGTTTGCTCTGCTTGTACGACAATGTCTCTAATTGGACTTAGTTTAGGTGTTACAAGCTTAGGTCTATAACTAGTTACCTTTTCACAACCGGACCTCGTAATTGGACTCAATCTATTCCATTGAAATTGTTTCAAAATGTTTGAAGTGTTAAACCAAGATTGGCAAGGGTCGGAACTCGTTTGCTTTGTTCGTGCGACAATGTCTCTAATTCGACTTAGTTTAGGTGTTACAAGCTTAGTTCTATAACTAGTTACTTTTTCGCAATCGGACCTCATAATTTGACTCAATCTCTTCCATTACAATTGTTTGAACATGTTTGAAGAGTTAGAACAAGATTGATGAGAGTCGGAGCTCATTCGCTCTGTTTGTGCAACAATGTCAATCATTTGACTCAGTTTGAGTGTTACAGGCCTAGGTCTACAACAAGTTACTTTTTGCAAACAGACCTCGTAATTGGACTCAATCTCTTCCATTACAATTGTTTGAACATGTTTGAAGTATTAGAACAAGACTGGGGAAACTCGGAACTCATTCGCTCTGTTCGTGCAACAATGTCACCCATTAGATTCAGTTTGAGCATTATAGGCCTAGGTCTATAACTAGTTACTTTTTTACAAGCGGACCTTGTAATTTGACTCAATATCTTCATTTAATACTATTTAAAACCGTTTGAAGTGTTAGAACAAGATTACGGACAGTAAAAAATCATTTACTCAGTTCGTGCGACAATGTCTCTAATTGCACTCTATTTGAGTGTTACAAGCTTAGGTCTATAACTAGTTACTTTTTCGCAACCGAACCTCGTAATTGGACTCAATCTCTTCCTTTACAATTGTTTGAACATGTTTAAAGTATTAGAACAAGACTGGGGAAAGTCAGAACTCGTTTGCTCTGTATGAGTGACAATGTCTCTAATTGGACTCAGTTTGAGTGTTGCAAGCCTAATTCTATAACTAGTTACTTTTTCGCAACTGGACCTCGTAATTTGATTCAATATCTTCCATTACAATTGTTTCAACACATTTCAAGTGTTAGAACAAGATTGAGGGGAGTCGAAACTCGTTTGCTTTGTTCGTGCGACAATGTCTCTAATTGGATTAAGTTTAGGTGTAACATGCTTAGGTCTATAACTAGTTACTTTTTTGCAACCGGACCTCGTAATTTTACTTAAGCTCATCCATTACAATTGTTTCAACACATTTGAAGTGTTAGAACAAGATTGGGCAAAATCGGAACTCATTTGCTCTGTTCGTGCGACAATGTCTCTCTTTGGACTCAGTTTGAGTGTTACAGGCCTAGGTCTATATCTAGTTATTTTTTCACAACCGGACCTCGTAATTTGACTCTATCACTTTTATTACAATTGTTTGGACTCAGTCACTCTGTTCGTGCAACACTGTCACTCATTAGATTCGGTTTGAGCGTTATAGGCTTAGGTCTATAACTAGTTACTTTTTCACAAGCGGACCTTGTAATTTGACTCAATCTCTTTAATTAATATTGTTTGAACACGTTTGAAGTGTTAGAACAAGATTGGGGAGAGTCAGAACTCATTCGCTCTGTTCGTGCTACAATGTCACTCCTTGGACTCAGTGTGAGTGTTACAGGCCTAGGTCTATAACAAGTTACTTTTTCACAACCGGACCTCGTAATTTGACTCCATCACTTCTATTACAATTGTTTGAACATGTTTGAAGTGTTAGAACAAGATTGGGGAGAGTCACAACTCATTCGCTCTGTTCGTGCTACAATGTCACTCCTTGGACTCAGTTTGAGTGTTACAGGCCTAGGTCTATAACAAGTTACTTTTTTGCAAACGGACCTCATAATTTTAATCAATCTCTTCCATTACAATTGTTTAAACATGTTTAAAGTGTTAGAACGAGATTGGGGAGAGTCGAAACTCATTCGCTCTGTTCGTGCAACACTGTCACTCATTAGATTCAGTTTGAGCGTTATAGGCCTAGGTCTATAACTAGTTACTTTTTTACAAGCGGACCTTGTAATTTGACTCAATCTCTTCAATTAATATTGTTTAAACACGTTTGAAGTATTAGAACAAGATTGGGGACAGTAAAAAATCGTTTACTCAGTTTGTGCGACAATGTCTCTAATTGGACTCTATTTGAGTGTTACAAGCTTAGGTCTATAACTAGTTACTTTTTCGCAACCGGACCTCGTAATTTGACTCAATCTCTTCCATTACAATTGTTTGAACATGTTTGAAGTTTAGAACAAGACTGGGGAAAGTCGGAACTCGTTTGCTCTGTATGAGTGACAATGTCTCTAATTGGACTCAGTTTGAGTGTTGCAAGCCTAATTCTATAACTAGTTACTTTTTTGCAACCGGACCTCGTAATTTGACTCAATCTCTTCCATTACAATTGTTTCAACACGTTTCAAGTGTTAGAACAAGATTGAGGAGTCTTTTTTTTTTTGATTTATAAGCTGGGGTTAGGCAGACCCCTACCTGACCTTGATGAAATAAAGGTATTACACTCTAAAATACAATCCCCCAGAAGCGTCTCTAGATATGATGACCCTAAGGTCATCGTGAAAATCTTCCAGGGCTAAAGTGATACAACCAACTGATCTATGGAATGAAGCTAAGTGATCAGCCGCCTCATTAGTTTCTCGAAATACATGACCTATATCAATACTCTCAAATTTATTCCAGCTATCGTGAATGGAATGGACCAATCTTCTAGTATGCCAAGGAATGGAGTAAGTGCCCTTGATGATACCCACTGCAACTTCCGAATCCGAAGAAATCTGAATGTTGTGAACTTCTTTGGAAATAGCTAACCGAAGACCAACTTCAATGGCTTGTAATTCTTGGAATAAGATAGATTTCTTAGTACACTCCCCAGCATAAGCAAATAATGCTTCTCCTTCCGAATTTCTAAGAATACCACCATACCCCGCTGAGTGCTCCTTCAAAGAACCATCAGCATTAAGTAACCAATAACCAGTAGGAGGCGCTATCCATATGCAAGGAATGGACTGTGTGTGTTGAAATTCCACATTTATCCTCCAAGCTGCAAAGAATTCCCTAGTGCTAGGATTATCAATCACTCCAGTTTTGCAAGTTAAGAATCTGATTTTAGTCGCTTCAACAACCTTATTAAGAACACTTTCCTTCGAGCAAAAAATATTCTGGAATATCCAGGCATTTCTCTCCCTCCAAATGAAATAGATAGTCGCAACAAATGCCACTTTAAGGACAAGGTCTTTAAAGGACATACCATTAAGGTTAGTCAAGATCCACTGAGCTTCGTCGTTGGAAACTTGCACAGATCTGCTATAACGAGATAAGCTAAGCACTTGTCCCCAAATAAACTTGGTATAGATGCAGTCGAAGTAGAGATGTTTGACCGTTTCCTCGTGAGTCCAGCAAAACACACACTTGTTGCTGTTGACAATGTTGCTAAGAAAAGGCTTATCTTTGGTGAGTAAAGCGCCATTGATCGCGAGCCATGCAATAAAACTATGCCGAGGTATAGCTCGTTTGCTCCAAACAATATTGTACCAGTCCACCTTAGGATTCCGATCACAAATCGCATCATAAGCTGAGCTCATGGAATAACGACCTGAGCTAGAAGGAGACCACACTATATCGTCTTTTGCCAAGAGGTTATCAATGTCGATAAGAGGGAGAACACCCCATGTCTGGACCAGTTCCTCTGTAAGGGCTAACGGTAGGATCCATTCTCCATGAGAAATAAGAGTAGAAACCTTGGCTTCTTGCTGAAGGCTATTATCTAATCGTTGATTCCTGAGAAAGACTTCATGAAGAATACCTTTGGGATGCCAAGGGTCATTCCAGATACTTGTGTCTTCGCCATTACCAATCAGATGAATAACCAAATTGCTAGCCATCCCTCTACTAGCTAGGATCTTCCGCCAAGACCAAGAGCAATCCGATGGGATCTTCATAGTCCAGAAATGTTTCTTCTTAATAAGGTTCCGGTAAACCCAATCCACCCATATATTATCAAGTTTAGAGGCAATTGCGAATGTGTGCCTCATGATAGCTGCTTTGTTCCAAGTAGCAAGATTTTTTATCCCAAGACCACCTTCAGATTTGGGTCTACAAATCTTATCCCAAGCCATAGCATGATATTTCCTATTAAGATCAGGACCTCCCCATAGAAATTTGGCACATAAGCTGGTCATTTTCAAAATGATGCTCTTCGGAAAAATGAAGCAATAGCTCCAAAAAATCTGGATGCTATTAAGCACAGATTGAATCAATTCAAGCCTCCCAGCGTAAGACAAGATCCTACCCTTCCAAGCTTGGATCCGATAAGATATTCTATCCAACAAAGGTTGACAATCCCTAGCACTGAGGCGCTTAGAGATCAAAGGGAGGCCAAGGTAACGAATTGGACTAATACCTTCAGAGAAACCCAGAATCTCCATGATTTCTTCTTGAACTTCAGCCTCGAGCCCAGAACAAAACAAAGTACTCTTGGAGCGATTAGCTTCAAGGCCCGTAATGTCTTTGAACAAATTTAGGATCTCATTAAGAGTAGCTGCTGATTGTACATCCCCAGCAAAGAAGACCATGAGGTCGTCGGCAAAGCACATATGGGTTATAAGAGGGGTTTTACATTTAGGGTGAAGCTTAAACAGGCCTTCTTGAACTTTCATTTTCAGTAGCTGATCGAACAATTCCATAACGATGACAAAAAGGTAAGGAGAAATGGGATCACCTTGCCTAATACCTTTCTTGCCTTCAAAGTACCCTTCCGGACATCCGTTGATAAGAATAGAATATTTCACTGTAGATAAACAAAGGCGAATCCATTCGATAAGGACAGGATGAAAGTTCAGCATAAAGAGCAAATCCAAGAGAAGCTCCCATCGCAAGTTGTCGTAGGCTTTCTTTAAGTCAATCTTCACAGTACATTTAGGAGCTCCCAAGCTTCTATGATAATTGTGGAATAGTTCATGGCAAATGAGGATATTATCACTGATCCTACGTCCTTGAATAAAGGCTGATTGAGTCGGCCCGATCAAACCAGGTAGGCAGTCCTTCATCCTATTGGCAATCACCTTCGAGATGCACTTGTAAATTACATTACAGCAAGAAATAGGCCTAAAGTCTCCAATAGTGTTAGGGATACTAACCTTCGGAATAAGAGTAACAAACGTGGAATTAACCCCAGCAGGTAGCTTCTGGTGTTTGAAGAAATTCTGACATGCTAGAATAAAATCATGTCCAACCAGGTTCCAAGATCGTTTGAAGAAATGAGCGTTAAATCCATCCGGGCCAGGGGCCTTGGAATTCTTCATAGCAAACAGAATTTTAGTGATCTCCTCTCCAGTAACCTCCCTAACCATTTCATTCTTTTGGATGTCACTTAAAGTTCTATCAAACTGCATAGCCTTAATCACATCTTGATTATACTCTCGATTTTCCACACCCAAAGAGGTCTGGAAATGCTTCAAGATTTCTTCTTTGATGAGCGGAGCCTCTGTGAGTTTCTGATGGTTAGAATCATACAGACTGAAAATAGAATTTCTAGATTGCCGAGTTTTGATAGAATAATGAAAGAAAGAGGTATTGCTGTCACCAAGATTCAACCAATCAATACGAGATTTTTGTTTAAGGACTGATTCCTCATATTTAGCAATAGTCACATAATGCTGAATCTTCTCGTCTTCTATGCAGCTTAACTGTGCATCCAAAGGATTCGCCTGGATATGCCTTTGTGCTTCCTCAAGCTCTGATTTGGCTTTAAGAACCTGATTCTTCAAGTCATTGAAAATACTATGGTTCCAATCTTTAAGTCTGATCTTGACCCTATAAAGTTTCTGAGTAAGCCGATACATAGGATTCCCATAGATCCTCTCCTTCCAAACTTCCTCCACTATACTCATAAATTTAGGGTGCTCTGTCCAGCAATTGAAAAACTTAAATGGCTTCCTACCTTTAGGTATGCTGTTAGACCAGGTTATAGTCATAGGACTATGGTCTGATAAGCCCGGAGGGAGAAACTCTACTTCGGAGTTATTACATTCACATATCCAGCTCTGGTTTACCAATGCTCTGTCCAACTTACACAAAATCTTCGCTGCCCCATGCTGCCTGTTGTTCCACGTGAACTTAATACCTTTAGATTTAAGTTCCACAAGTCCCATAACAAAAATGCAGTCATTGAACTCCCTAACAGCACTTAGATTGATCGGCAAGCCCCCTATCTTCTCCTCAACAAGCCGAACTATATTAAAGTCCCCTATGACAACCCAGGGGTCAGAAATATTGCAAGATAAAGTCCTCAACTCCTGCCATAATTCCCGCCGTTCCTCCTTTCTGTTACTAGCATACACAACAGTCATAAGACAACTCTTATTTGTCTTAATATCCTGAATAGAACAGTGAATGCTTTGAAAACTCTTGAAACTAGTAGTGATTTGAACTTCATCAGGATTCCACAAAATCCATATTCGACCATTCAATGCATTGGAATAATTTTCTTCGAGCTTCCATCCGGGACTGATCCATGCTTGAATCTTACTTCGATTGATACTCCAGATTCTAGTCTCAACTAACCCAATAATGGAAAGTTTTTGTTCAATGATAACTTTCTTAACTTCTCTCTGTTTAGTCGGGTCATTCAGGCCCCTAACATTCCACACTACAACTTTATTCATTGGGTAAAGATTAAGGAAGCATTCCGTCAATCGAACTCCTCTGTTCTTCATTCTTGGAAAAAATTCCATTAGACATTTCCTTAATACCTTCTCGTATCATTGCCAACTTATCTCCTTTGCGCTTGAGCATATCCAGTTCACTAGAGCTGAAATCAGATGGACGTTGTGCCTTAGTTGCAAGAACTGCATCTTCATTATCATTAACCAGAACTGTAAATCTGCTACCGCCAATGCTAGGCTCCTTATCAGTGTTCAAGCTATTGTCCACAGAAATAACAACTGGCTGGGAGCAATCACTGGCTATAGGGTAGTTTCCACAAACCCCTTGGTTACGACCATCTAGACCCTTTCCGCTTCTATTATGATTGACCTGGGTCCATTCTTTCATTTCAGTGGCAATCTGATCCTTATGGCCTCCAGTCTCTAAAATGTCATCCACCTTCGCAATTTCCTGTAAATCTTCCTCATTCCTTGGTTTCTTCACGATCGGTACCCAAACTTTTCTCATCATCTTTTTCTGAGTAGGACATCGAGATTCAGAATGACCCATGAATTTGCAGGTAGAACATTTTTGAGGTTTCCATGGATATTCAACCGTAATCTCCATTCTAGATCCGTCTTCCGTCACCACCTGCACCGAATCTTGAAGCTCGCTAAGGTAGTTAATTTCCACGCAGACCCGTGCATAGGACAATCTGCTCTTATTCTCCGTAGCTGCATCTAGGCAGATCGGTTTGCCTATTGCACTCGCCACATAGCTGATCCCTGTAGGAGTCCACAGAATTTTGGGTAGGTTCAGTAATTTAACCCAAATAGGCATGGTTTGGATTTGGCCGATCCCAGTTTCAACACTAGGATGCCAAGGTCTGATAACAAGCAGCCGACCTGAAATAAACCATGGACCTCTGTCCAAAACACCTTCCTTATCTTCAGGGTTAGAAAATTTTATGTATATAGTTCCATCATCCTGCATAGTAATGCCCATCGTCCCTTTGATTTCCCACATTTTTTCCATAGCACTTTTAACCAAATAAAAAGGTAGTTTCCTACCAATGACTTGACCTACAAGGTATTCTTCCCAGTAGGATTTCCCTTCTTCAAGAACTTCTTTAGGGCAGAAAACAACAAGAATACCGTCTTCCATACTAGGAGAAAAATAACTAAGATCAGATCGCTTACCTCCAGTGCTAGGTTTCAGAAACAGAGATTTCCAAGAAGGTTTAGCTAGGTCTGCTCCTACAACAGGGGCAACTCCAAATCTTGAGTCTTGATCTACCTCATTAGCAACAGCAAGAACCGGGGACCCCAATGGGTCTCCCATATATTCAGAATCTAGTTGTCCGTTTAGGTTTCCATAGCCTTGGCCGTCCGAAGAGACCAAGGGACCCAAAGAAACAGTAGGAAATGCCAGATCAGAAATCAAAGCCGAGAGGGAAAACTCAAACAAAAATCCAAATAAAGATCCAAACAATCAATCACGCAATCAAACAAGAAAGAAGAAAAAAGAGAGAGCAAAACTTCTTCAAGAACTTCCAAAAAAGATCCTTATTGAAAAATTCAATCCTATAAGTTTCAAGATTGAGGAGAGTCAGAACTCGTTTGCTTTGTTCGTGCGACAATGTCTCTAATTGGACTAAGTTTATGTGTAACATGCTTAGGTCTATAACTTGTTACTTTTCTGCGATCGGACCTCGTAATTTTACTTAAGCTCATCCATTACAATTGTTTCAACACATTTGAAGTATTAGAACAAGATTGGGCAAAATCAGAACTCATTTGCTCTGTTCGTGCGACAATGTCTCTCATTAGACTCAGTTTGACTGTTACAGGCCTAGGTCTATATCTAATTACCTTTTCACAACCGGACCTCGTAATTTGACTCCATCACTTCTATTACAATTGTTTGAACATGTTTGAAGTGTGAGAACAAGATTGGGGAGAGTCAGAACTCATTCGCTCTGTTCGTGCTACAATGTCACTCCTTGGACTCAGTTTGAGTGTTACAGGCCTAGGTCTATAACAAGTTATTTTTTTGCAAACGGACCTCGTAATTTCAGTCAATCTCTTCCATTACGATTGTTTGAACATGTTTAAAGTGTTAGAACGAGATTGGGGTGAGTCGGAACTCATTCGCTCTGTTCGTGCAACACTGTCACTCATTAGATTCGGTTTGAGCGTTATAGGCATAGGTCTATAACTAGTTACTTTTTCACAAGCGGACCTTGTAATTTGACTCAATCTCTTCAATTAATATTGTTTGAACATGTTTGAAGTGTTAGAACAAGATTGGGGACAGTAAAAAATCGTTTACTCAGTTTTTGCGACAATGTCTCTAATTGGACTCTATTTGAGTGTTACAAGCTTAGGTCTATAACTAGTTACTTTTTCGCAACCGGACCTCGTAATTGGACTCAATCTCTTCCATTACAATTGTTTGAACATATTTGAAGTATTAGAACAAGACTGGGGAAAGTCGGAACTCGTTTGCTCTGTATGAGTGACAATGTCTCTAATTGGACTCAGTTTGAGTGTTGCAAGCCTAATTCTATAACTAGTTACTTTTTCGCAACCGGACCTTGAATTTGACTCAATCTCTTCCATTACAATTGTTTCAACACGTTTGTAGTGTTAGAACAAGATTGAGGAGAGTCGGAACTCGTTTGCTTTGTTCGTGCAATAATGTCTCTAATTGGACTAAGTTTAAGGTGTAACATGCCTAGGTGCATAACTAGTTACTTTTCTGCAACTGGACCTCGTAATTTTATTTAAGCTCTTCCATTACAATTGTTTCAACACATTTGAAGTGTTAGAACAAGATTGTGCAAAGTTGGAACTCATTTGCTCTGTTCGTTCGACAATGTCTCTCATTGGACTCAGTTTGAGTGTTACAGGCCTAGGTCTATAACTAGTTACTTTTTCATAACCGGAACTCGTAATTTGACTCCATTACTTATATTACAATTGTTTGAACATGTTTGAAGTGTTAGAACAAGATTGGAGAGAGTCGGAACACATTCACTCTGTTTGTGCAACAATGTCACTCATTGGACTCAGTTTGAGTGTTACAGGCGTAGGTCTATAACTAGTTTCTTTTTAGCAAACGGACCTCAGAATTTGACTCAATCTCTTCAATTACAATTGTTTCAACACGTTCGCAGTGTTAGAAGAAGATTTGGGAGAATCAGAACTCGTTTGGTCTTATCGTGCGACAAAGTCTCTAATTTGATTAGTTTAGGTGTTACAAGCTTAGGACTATAACTAGTTACTTTTTCACAACCAGACCTAGTAATCGAACTCAATCTCTTCCATTACAATTGTTTAAACATATTTGAAGTATTAGAACAAGACTAGGGAAAGTCGGAAGTCGTTTTCTCTGTTCTTGCGACAATGTCTCTCAGTGGACTTAGTTTGAGTGTTACAAGCCTAGGTCAATAACTAGTTACTTTTTCACAACCAGACCTCGTAATTTAACTCAATCTCTTCCATTACAATTGTTTCAACACGTTTAGAGTGTTAGAACAAGATTTGGGAGAATCGGAACTCGTTTGCTCTGCTTGTACGACAATGTCTCTAATTGGACTTAGTTTAGGTGTTACAAGCTTAGGTCTATAACTAGTTACCTTTTCACAACCGGACCTCGTAATTGGACTCAATCTATTCCATTCAAATTGTTTCAAAATATTTGAAGTGTTAAAACAAGATTGGCAAGAGTCGGAACTCGTTTGGTTTGTTCGTACGACAATGTCTCTAATTCGACTTAGTTTAGGTGTTACAAGCTTAGTTCTATAACTAGTTACTTTTTCACAATCGGACCTCATAATTTGACTCAATCTCTTCCATTACAATTGTTTGAATATGTTTCAAGAGCTAGAACAAGATTGATGAGAGTCGGAGCTCATTTGCTCTGTTTGTGCAACAATGTCAATCATTTGACTCAGTTTGAGTGTTACAGGCCTAGGTCTACAACAAGTTACTTTTTGCAAACAGACCTCGTAATTTGACTCAATCTCTTCCATTACAATTGTTTGAACATGTTTGAAGTGTTACAATGAGATTGGGGAGAGTCGGAACTCATTCGCTCTGTTCGTGCAACAATGTCACTCATTAGATTCAGTTTGAGCGTTATAGGCCTATGTCTATAACAAGTTACTTTTTCACAAGCGGACCTTGTAATTTGACTCAATATCTTCATTTAATACTGTTTAAAACCGTTTGAAGTGTTAGAACAAGATTGGGGACAGTAAAAAATCGTTTACTCAGTTCGTGTGACAATGTCTCTAATTGGACTCTATTTGAGTTTTACAAGCTTAGGTCAATAACTAGTTACTTGTTCGCAACCGAACCTCGTAATTGGACTCAATCTCTTCCTTTACAATTGTTTGAACATGTTTGAAGTATTAGAACAAGACTGGGGAAAGTCAGCACTCGTTTGCTCTGTATGAGTGACAATGTCTCTAATTTGACTCAGTTTGAGTGTTGCAAGCCTAATTCTATAACTAGTTACTTTTTTGCAACCGGACCTCGTAATTTGACTCAATCTCTTCCATTACAATTGTTTCAACATGTTTCAAGTGTTAGAACAAGATTGAGGAGAGTCGGAACTCGTTTTCTTTGTTCGTGCGACAATGTCTCTAATTGGACTAACTTTATGTGTAACATGCTTAGGTCTATAACTTGTTACTTTTCTGCGATCGGACCTCGTAATTTTACTTAAGCTCATCCATTACAATTGTTTCAACACATTTGAAGTGTTAGAACAAGATTGGGCAAAATCGGAACTCATTTGCTCTGTTTGTGCGACAATGTCTCTCATTAGACTCAGTTTGACTGTTACAGGCCTAGGTCTATATCTAATTACTTTTTCACAACCGGACCACGTAATTTGACTCCATCACTTCTATTACAATTGTTTGAACATGTTTGAAGTGTTAGAACAAGATTGGGGAGAGTCAGAACTCATTCGCTCTGTTCGTGCTACAATGTCACTCCTTGGACTCAGTTTGAGTGTTACAGGCCTAAGTCTATAACAAGTTATTTTCTTGCAAACGGACCTCGTACTTTCACTCAATCTCTTTCATTACGATTGTTTGAACAAGTTTAAAGTGTTAGAACGAGACTGGGGAGAGTCGGAACTCATTGGCTCTGTTCGTGCAACACTGTCACTCATTAGATTCGGTTTGAGCGTTATAGGCCTAGGTCTATAACTAGTTACTTTTTCATAAGCGGACCTTGTAATTTGACTCAATCTCTTCGATTAATATTGTTTGAACACGTTTGAAGTGTTAGAACAAGATTGGGGACAGTAAAAAATCGTTTACTCAGTTTTTGCGACAATGTCTCTAATTGGACTCTATTTGAGTGTTACAAGCTTAGGTCTATAACTAGTTACTTTTTCGCAACCGGACCTCGTAATTGGACTCAATCTCTTCCATTACAATTGTTTGAACATGTTTGAAGTATTAGAACAAGACTGGGGAAAGTCGGAACTCGTTTGCTCTGTATGAGTGACAATGTCTCTAATTGGACTCAGTTTGAGTGTTGCAAGCCTAATTCTATAACTAGTTACTTTAACGCAACCGGACCTCGTAATTCGACTCAATCTCTTCCATTACAATTGTTTCAACACGTTTGAAGTGTTAGAACAAGATTGAGGAGAGTCGGAACTCGTTTGCTTTGTTCGTGCGACAATATCTCTAATTGGACTAAGTTTATGTGTAACATGCTTAGGTCTATAACTTGTTACTTTTCTGCGATCGGACCTCGTAATTTTACTTAAGCTCATGTATTACAATTGTTTCAACACATTTGAAGTGTTGAACAAGATTTGCAAAATTGGAACTCATTTGCTCTGTTCGTGCGACAATGTCTCTCATTAGACTTAGTTTGAGTGTTACAGGCCTAGGTCTATATGTAATTACTTTTTTACAACCGGACATCGTAATTTGACTCCATCACTTCTATTTCAATTGTTTGAACATGTTTGAAGTGTTAGAACAAGATTGGGGAGAGTCAGAACTCATTCGTTTTGTTCGTGCTACAATGTCACTCCTTGGACTCAGTTTGAGTGTTACTGGCCTAGGTCTATAACAAGTTATTTTTTTGCAAACGGACCTCGTAATTTCACTCAATCTCTTCCATTATGATTGTTTGAACATGTTTAAAGTTTTAGAACGAGATTGGGGAGAGTCGGAACTCAGTCGCTCTGTTCGTGCAACACTGTCACTCATTAGATTCGGTTTGAGCGTTATAGGCCTAGGTCTATAACTAGTTACTTTTGCACAAGCGGACCTTGTAATTTGACTCAATCTCTTCAATTAATATTGTTTGAACACGTTTGAAGTATTAGAACAAGATTGGGGAGAGTCAGAACTCATTCGCTCTGTTCGTGCTACAATGTCACTCCTTGGACTCAGTGTGAGTGTTACAGGCCTAGGTCTATAACAAGTTACTTTTTTGCAAACGGACCTCGTAATTTCACTCAATCTCTTCCACTACAATTGTTCAAACATGTTTAAAGTGTTAGAACGAGATTGGGGAGAGTCGGAACTCATTCGCTCTGTTCGTGCAACACTGTCACTCATTAGATTGGGTTTGAGAGTTATAGACATAGGTCTATAACTAGTTACTTTTTCACAAGCGGACCTTGTAATTTGACTCAATCTCTTCAATTAATATTGTTTAAACACGTTTGAAGTATTAGAACAAGATTGGGGACAGTAAAAAATTGTTTATTCAGTTCGAGCGACAATGTCTCTAATTGGACTCTATTTGGGTGTTACAAGCTTAGGTCTATAACTAGTTACTTTTTCGCAACCGGACCTCGTAATTGGACTCAATCTCTTCCATTACAATTGTTTGAACATGTTTGAAGTATTAGAACAAGACTGGGGAAAGTCGGAAATCGTTTGCTCTGTATGAGTGACAATGTCTATAATTGGACACAGTTTGAGTGTTGCAAGCCTAATTCTATAACTAGTTACTTTTTTGCAACCGGACCTCGTAATTTGACTCAATCTCTTGCATTACAATTGTTTCAACACGTTTCAAGTGTTAGAACAAGATTGAGGAGAGTCGGAACTCATTTGCTTTGTTCGTGCGACAATGTCTCTAATTGGACTAAGTTTAGGTTTAAAATGCTTAGGTCTATAACTAGTAAATTTTCTGCAACCGGACCTCGTAATTTTACTTAAGCTCATCCATTACAATTGTTTCAACACATTTGAAGTGTTAGAACAAGATTGGGCAAAATCGGAACTCATTTACTCTGTTCGTGCGACAATGTCTCTCATTGGACTCAGTTTTAGTGTTACAGGCCTAGGTCTATATCTATTTACTTTTTCACAACCGGAACTCGTAATTTGACTCCATCACTTCTATTACAATTGTTTGAACATGTTTGTAGTGTTAGAACAAGATTGGGGAGAGTCAGAACTATTCGCTCTGTTCGTGCTACAATGTCACTCCTTGGACTCAGTTTGAGTGTTACAGGCCTAGGTCTATGACAGGTTACTTTTTTATAAACGGACCTCGTAATTTTACTCAATCTCTTCCATTACAATTGTTTAAACATGTTTAAAGTGTTAGAACGAGATTGGGGAGAGTCGGAACTCATTCGCTCTGTTCGTGCAACACTGTCACTCATTAGATTCGGTTTGAGAGTTATAGACCTAGGTCTATAACTAGTTACTTTTTCACAAGCGGACCTTGTAATTTGACTCAATCTCTTCAATTAATATTGTTTAAACACGTTTGAAGTATTAGAACAAGATTGGGGACAGTAAAAAATCGTTTACTCAGTTCGTGCGACAATGTCTCTAATTGGACTCTATTTGAGTGTTACAAGCTTAGGTCTATAACTAGTTACTTTTTCGCAACCGGACCTCGTAATTGGACTCAATCTCTTCCATTACAATTGTTTGAACATGTTTGAAGTATTAGAACAAGACTGGGGAAAGTCGGAACTCGTTTGCTCTGTATGAGTGACAATGTCTATAATTGGACTCAGTTTGAGTGTTGCAAGCCTAATTCTATAACTAGTTACTTTTTTGCAATTGGACCTCGTAATTTGACTCAATCTCTTCCATTACAATTGTTTGAACATGTTTGAAGTATTAGAACAAGACTGGGGAAAGTCGGAACTCGTTTGCTCTGTATGAGTGACAATGTCTATAATTGGACTCAGTTTGAGTGTTGCAAGCCTAATTCTATAACTAGTTACTTTTTTGCAACTGGACCTCGTAATTTGACTCAATCTCTTCCATTACAATTGTTTCAACACGTTTCAAGTGTTAGAACAAGATTGAGGAGAATCGGAACTCGTTTGCTTTGTTTGTGCGACAATGTCTCTAATTGGACTAACTTTATGTGTAACATGCTTAGGTCTATAACTTGTTACTTTTCTGCGATCGGACCTCGTAATTTTACTTAAGCTCATCCATTACAATTGTTTCAACACATTTGAAGTGTTAGAGCAAGATTGGGCAAAATCGGAACTCATTTGCTCTGTTCGTGCGACAATGTCTCTCATTAGACTCAGTTTGACTGTTACAGGCCTAGGTCTATATCTAATTACTTTTTCAGAACCGGACCTCGTAATTTGACTCCATCACTTCTATTACAATTGTTTGAACATGTTTGAAGTGTTAGAACAAGATTGGGGAGAGTCAGAACTCATTCGCTCTGTTAGTGCTACAATGTCACTCCTTGGACTCAGTTTGAGTGTTACTGGCCTAGGTCTATAACAAGTTATTTTTTTGCAAACGGACCTCGTAATTTCACTCAATCTCTTCCATTACGATTGTTTGAACATGTTTAAAGTTTTAGAACGAGATTGGGGAGAGTCGGAACTCAGTCGCTCTGTTCGTGCAACACTGTCACTCATTAGATTCGGTTTGAGCGTTATAGGCCTAGGTCTATAACTAGTTACTTTTTCACAAGCGGACCTTGTAATTTGACTCAATCTCTTCAATTAATATTGTTTGAACACGTTTGAAGTGTTAGAACAAGATTGGGGAGAGTCAGAACTCATGCGCTCTGTTCGTGCTACAATGTCACTCCTTGGACTCAGTGTGAGTGTTACAGGCCTAGGTCTATAACAAGTTACTTTTTTGCAAACGGACCTCGTAATTTCACTCAATCTCTTCCATTACAATTGTTCAAACATGTTTAAAGTGTTAGAACGAGATTGGGGAGAGTCGGAACTCATTCGCTCTGTTCGTGCAACACTGTCACTCATTAGATTCGGTTTGAGAGTTATAGACCTAGGTCTATAACTAGTTACTTTTTCACAAGCGGACCTTGTAATTTGACTCAATCTCTTCAATTAATATTGTTTCAACACGTTTGAAGTATTAGAACAAGATTGGGGACAGTAAAAAATCGTTTACTCAATTCGTGCGACAATGTCTCTAATTGGACTCTATTTGAGTGTTACAAGCTTAGGTCTATAACTAGTTACTTTTTCGCAACCGGACCTCGTAATTGGACTCAATCTCTTCCATTACAATTGTTTGAACATGTTTGAAGTATTAGAACAAGACTGGGGAAAGTCGGAACTCGTTTGCTCTGTATGAGTGACAATGTCTATAATTGGACTCAGTTTGAGTGTTGCAAGCCTAATTCTATAACTAGTTACTTTTTTGCAATTGGACCTCGTAATTTGACTCAATCTCTTCCATTACAATTGTTTGAACATGTTTGAAGTATTAGAACAAGACTGGGGAAAGTCGGAACTCGTTTGCTCTGTATGAGTGACAATGTCTATAATTGGACTCAGTTTGAGTGTTGCAAGCCTAATTCTATAACTAGTTACTTTTTTGCAACTGGACCTCGTAATTTGACTCAATCTCTTCCATTACAATTGTTTCAACACGTTTCAAGTGTTAGAACAAGATTGAGGAGAATCGGAACTCGTTTGCTTTGTTTGTGCGACAATGTCTCTAATTGGACTAACTTTATGTGTAACATGCTTAGGTCTATAACTTGTTACTTTTCTGCGATCGGACCTCGTAATTTTACTTAAGCTCATCCATTACAATTGTTTCAACACATTTGAAGTGTTAGAACAAGATTGGGCAAAATCGGAACTCATTTGCTCTGTTCGTGCGACAATGTCTCTCATTAGACTCAGTTTGACTGTTACAGGCCTAGGTCTATATCTAATTACTTTTTCAGAACCGGACCTCGTAATTTGACTCCATCACTTCTATTACAATTGTTTGAACATGTTTGAAGTGTTAGAACAAGATTGGGGAGAGTCAGAACTCATTCGCTCTGTTAGTGCTACAATGTCACTCCTTGGACTCAGTTTGAGTGTTACTGGCCTAGGTCTATAACAAGTTATTTTTTTGCAAACGGACCTCGTAATTTCACTCAATCTCTTCCATTACGATTGTTTGAACATGTTTAAAGTTTTAGAACGAGATTGGGGAGAGTCGGAACTCAGTCGCTCTGTTCGTGCAACACTGTCACTCATTAGATTCGGTTTGAGCGTTATAGGCCTAGGTCTATAACTAGTTACTTTTTCACAAGCGGACCTTGTAATTTGACTCAATCTCTTCAATTAATATTGTTTGAACACGTTTGAAGTGTTAGAACAAGATTGGGGAGAGTCAGAACTCATGCGCTCTGTTCGTGCTACAATGTCACTCCTTGGACTCAGTGTGAGTGTTACAGGCCTAGGTCTATAACAAGTTACTTTTTTGCAAACGGACCTCGTAATTTCACTCAATCTCTTCCATTACAATTGTTCAAACATGTTTAAAGTGTTAGAACGAGATTGGGGAGAGTCGGAACTCATTCGCTCTGTTCGTGCAACACTGTCACTCATTAGATTCGGTTTGAGAGTTATAGACCTAGGTCTATAACTAGTTACTTTTTCACAAGTGGACCTTGTAATTTGACTCAATCTCTTCAATTAATATTGTTTAAACATGTTTGAAGTATTAGAACAAGATTGGGGACAGTAAAAAATTGTTTATTCAGTTCGAGCGACAATGTCTCTAATTGGACTCTATTTGAGTATTACAAGCTTAGGTCTATAACTAGTTACTTTTTCGCAACCGGACCTCGTAATTGGACTCAATCTCTTCCATTACAATTGTTTGAACATGTTTGAAGTATTAGAACAAGATTGGGGAAAGTCTGAAATCGTTTGCTCTGTATGAGTGACAATGTCTATAATTGGACACAGTTTGAGTGTTGCAAGCATAATTCTATAACTAGTTACTTTTTTACAACCGGACCTCCTAATTTGACTCAATCTCTTCCATTACAATTGTTTCAACACGTTTGAAGTGTTAGAACAAGATTGAGGAGAGTCGGAACTCGTTTGCTTTGTTCGTGCGACAATATCTCTAATTGGACTAAGTTTATGTGTAACATGCTTAGGTCTATAACTTGTTACTTTTCTGCGATCGGACCTCGTAATTTTACTTAAGCTCATCCATTACAATTGTTTCAACACATTTGAAGTGTTAGAACAAGATTTACAAAATCGGAACTCATTTGCTCTGTTCGTGCGACAATGTCTCTTATTAGACTCAGTTTGAGTGTTACAGGCCTAGGTCTATATCTAATTACTTTTTCACAACCGGACCTCGTAATTTGACTCCATCACTTCTATTACAATTGTTTGAACATGTTTGAAGTGTTAGAACAAGATTGGGGAGAGTCAGAACTCATTAGCTATGTTCGTGCTACAATGTCACTCCTTGGACTCAGTTTGAGTGTTACAGGCCTAGGTCTATAACAAGTTATTTTTTTGCAAACGGACCTCGTAATTTCACTCAATCTCTTCCATTACGATTGTTTGAACATGTTTAAAGTTTTAGAACGAGATTAGGGAGAGTCGGAACTCAGTCGCTCTGTTCGTGCAACACTGTCACTCATTAGATTCGGTTTGAGCGTTATAGGCCTATGTCTATAACTAGTTACTTTTTCACAAGCGGACCTTGTAATTTGACTCAATCTCTTCAATTAATATTGTTTGAACACGTTTAAAGTGTTAGAACAAGATTGGGGAGAGTCAGAACTCATTCGCTCTGTTCGTGCTACAATGTCACTCCTTGGACTCAGTGTGAGTGTTACAGGCCTAGGTCTATAACAAGTTACTTTTTCGCAAATGGACCTCGTAATTTCACTCAATCTCTTCCATTACAATTGTTGAAACATGTTTAAAGTGTTAGAACGAGATTGGGGAGAGTCGGAACTCATTCGCTCTGTTCGTGCAACACTGTCACTCATTAGATTCGGTTTGAGAGTTATAGACCTAAGTCTATAACTAGTTACTTTTTCACAAGCGGACCATGTAATTTGACTCAATCTCTTCAATTAATATTGTTTAAACACGTTTGAAGATTAGAACAAGATTGAGAACAGTAAAAAATTGTTTATTCAGTTCGACCGACAATGTCTCTAATTGGACTCTATTTGGGTGTTACAAGCTTAGGTCTATAACTAGTTACTTTTTCGCAACCGGACCTCGTAATTGGACTCAATCTCTTCCATTACAATTGTTTGAACATGTTTTAAGTATTAGAACAAGACTAGGGAAAGTCGGAAATCGTTTGCTCTGTATGAGTGACAATGTCTATAATTGGACACAGTTTGAGTGTTGCAAGCCTAATTCTATAACTAGTTACTTTTTTGCAACCGGACCTCGTAATTTGACTCAATCTCTTCCATTACAATTGTTTCAACACGTTTCAACTGTTAGAACAATATTGAGGAGAGTCGGAACTCGTTTAATTTGTTCGTGCGACAATGTCTCTAATTGGACTAAGTTTAGGTATAACATGCTTAGGTCTATAACTAGTTAATTTTCTGCAACCGGACCTCGTAATTTTACTTAAGCTCATCCATTACAATTGTTTCAACACATTTGAAGTGTTAGAACAAGATTGGGCAAAATCGGAACTCATTTGCTCTATTCGTGGGACAATGTCTCTCATTGGACTCAGTTTTAGTGTTACAGGCCTAGGTCTATATCTAGTTACTTTTTCACAACCGGAACTCGTAATTTGACTCCATCACTTCTATTACAATTGTTTGAACATGTTTGAAGTGTTAGAACAAGATTGGGGAGAGTCAGAACTCATTCGCTTCGTTCGTGCTACAATGTCACTCCTTGGACTCAGTTTGAGTGTTACAGGCCTAGGTCTATGACAGGTTACTTTTTTACAAACGAACCTTGTAATTTTACTCAATCTCTTCCATTACAATTGTTTAAGCATGTTTAAAGTGTTAGAACGAGATTGGAGAGAGTCGGAACTCATTCGCTCTGTTCGTGCAACACTGTCACTCATTAGATTCGGTTTGAGAGTTATAGACCTAGGTCTATAACTAGTTACTTTTTCACAAGCGGCCCTTGTAATTTGACTCAATCTCTTCAATTAATATTGTTTCAACACGTTTGAAGTATTAGAACAAGATTGGGGACAGTAAAAAATCATTTACTCAGTTTTTGCGACAATGTCTCTAATTGGACTCTATTTAAGTGTTACAAGCTTAGGTCTATAACTAGTTACTTTTTCGCAACCGGACCTTGTAATTGGACTCAATCCCTTCCATTACAATTGTTTGAACTTGTTTCAAGTATTAGAACAAGACTGGAGAAAGTCGGAACTCGTTTGCTCTGTATGAGTGACAATGTCTAAAATTGACTCAGTTTGAGTGTTGCAAGCCTAATTCTATAACTAGTTACTTTTTTGCAACTGGACCTCGTAATTTGACTCAATCTCTTCCATTACAATTGTTTCAACACGTTTCAAGTGTTAGAACAAGATTGAGGAGAGTCGGAACTCGTTTGCTTTGTTCGTGCGACAATGTCTCTAATTGGACTAAGTTTAGGTGTAACATGCTTAGGTCTATAACTTGTTACTTTTCTGCGATCGGACCTCGTAATTTTACTTAAGCTCATCCATTACAATTGTTTCAACACATTTGAAGTGTTAGAACAAGATTTGGCAAAATCGGAACTCATTTGCTCTGTTCGTGCGACAATGTCTCTCATTAGACTCAGTTTGACTGTTACAGGCCTAGGTCTATATCTAATTACTTTTTCACAACCGGACCTCGTAATTTGACTCCATCACCTCTATTACAATTGTTTGAACATGTTGGAAGTGTTAGAACAAGATTGGGGAGAGTCAGAACTCATTCGCTCTGTTCGTGCTACATTGTCACTCCTTGGACTCAGTTTGAGTGTTACAGGCCTAGGTCTATAACAAGTTATTTTTTTGCAAACGGACCTCATAATTTCACTCAATCTCTTCCATTAGAATTGTTTGAACATGTTTATAGTTTTAGAACGAGATTGGGGAGAGTCGGAACTCAGTCACTCTGTTCGTGCAACACTGTCACTCATTAGATTCGGTTTGAGCGTTATAGGCCTAGGTCAATGACTAGTTACTTTTCACAAGTGGACCTTGTAATTTGACTCAATCTCTTTAATTAATATTGTTTGAACACGTTTGAAGTGTTAGAACAAGATTGGGGAGAGTCAGAACTCATTCGCTCTGTTCGTGCTACAATGTCCCTCCTTGGACTCAGTGTGAGTGTTACAGGCCTAGGTCTATAACAAGTTACTTTTTTGCAAATGGACCTCGTAATTTCACCCAATCTCTTCCATTACAATTGTTGAAACATGTTTAAAGTGTTAGAACGAGATTGGGGAGAGTCGGAACTCATTCGCTCTGTTCGTGCAACCTTGCCACTCATTAGATTCGGTTTGAGAGTTATAGACCTAGGTCTATAACTAGTTACTTTTTCACAAGCGGACCTTGTAATTTGACTCAATCTCTTCAATTAATATTGTTTAAACACGTTTGAAGTATTAGAACAAGATTGGGGACAGTAAAAAATCGTTTACTCAGTTCGTGCGACAATGTCTCTAATTAGACTCTATTTGAGTATTACAAGCTTAGGTCTATAACTAGTTACTTTTTCTCAACCGGACCTTGTAATTGGACTCAATCTCTTACATTACAATTGTTTGAACATGTTTGAAGTATTAGAACAAGACTGGGGAAAGTCGGAACTCGTTTGCTCTGTATGAGTGACAATGTCTCTAATTGGACTCAGTTTGAGTGTTGCAAGCCTAATTCTATAACTAGTTACTTTTTTGCAACCGGACCTCGTAATTTGACTCAATCTCTTCCATTACAATTGTTTCAACATGTTTCAAGTGTTAGAACAAGATTGAGGAGAGTCGGAACTCGTTTGCTTTGCTCGTGCGACAATGTCTCTAATTGGACTAAGTTTATGTGTAACATGCTTAGGTCTATAACTTGTTACTTTTCTGCGATCGGACCTCGTAATTTTACTTAAGCTCATCCATTACAATTGTTTCAACACATTTGAAGTGTTAGAACAAGATTGGGCAAAATCGGAACTCATTTGCTCTGTTCGTGCGACAATGTCTCTCAATAGACTCAGTTTGACTGTTACAGGCCTAGGTCTAGATCTAATTACTTTTTAACAACCGGACCTCGTAATTTAACTCCATCACTTCTATTACAATTGTTTGAACATGTTGGAAGTGTTAGAACAAGATTGGGGAGAGTCAGAACTCATTCGCTCTGTTCGTGCTACAATGTCACTTCTTGGACTAAGTTTGAGTGTTACAGGCCTAGGTCTATAACAAGTTATTTTTTTGCAAACGGACCTCGTACTTTCACTCAATCTCTTCCATTACGATTGTTTGAACAAGTTTAAAGTATTAGAATGAGATTGGGTAGAGTCGGAACTCATTGGCTCTGTTCGTGCAACACTGTCACTCATTAGATTCGATTTGAGCATTATAGGCCTAGGTCTATAACTAGTTACTTTTTCACAAGCGGACCTTGTAATTTGACTCAATCTCTTCGATTAATATTGTTGGAACACGTTTGAAGTGTTAGAACAAGATTGGGGACAGTAAAAAATCGTTTACTCAGTTTTGGCGACAATGTCTCTAATTGGACTCTATTTGAGTGTTACAAGCTTAGGTATATAACTAGTTAGTTTTTCGCAACCGGACCTCGTAATTGCACTCAATCTCTTCCATTACAATTGTTTGAACATATTTGAAGTATTAGAACAAGACTGGGGAAAGTCGGAACTCATTTGCTCTGTATGAGTGACAATGTCTCTAATTGGACTCAGTTTGAGTGTTGCAAGCCTAATTCTATAACTAGTTACTTTTTCGCAACCGGACCTCGTAATTTGACTCAATCTCTTCAATTACAATTGTTTCAACACGTTTGATGTGTTAGAACAAGATTGAGGAGAGTCGGAACTCGTTTGCTTTGTTCGTGCGACAATATCTCTAATTGGACTAAGTTTATGTGTAACATGCTTAGGTCTATAACTTGTTACTTTTCTGCGATCGGACCTCGTAATTTTACTTAAGCTCATCCATTACAATTGTTTCAACACATTTGAAGTGTTAGAACAAGATTTGCAAAATCGGAACTCATTTGCTCTGTTCGTGCGACAATGTCTCTTATTAGACTCAGTTTGAGTGTTACAGGCCTAGGTCTATATCTAATTACTTTTTCACAACCGGACATCGTAATTTGACTCCATCACTTCTATTACAATTGTTTGAACATGTTTGAAGTGTTAGAACAAGATTGGGGAGAGTCAGAACTCATTCGCTCTGTTAGTGCTACAATGTCACTCCTTGGACTCAGTTTGAGTGTTACTGGCCTAGGTCTATAACAAGTTATTTTTTTGCAAACGGACCTCGTAATTTCACTCAATCTCTTCCATTACGATTGTTTGAACATGTTTAAAGTTTTAGAACGAGATTGGGGAGAGTCGAAACTCAGTCGCTCTGTTCGTGCAACACTGTCACTCATTAGATTCGGTTTGAGCGTTATAGGCCTAGGTCTATAACTAGTTACTTTTTCACAAGCGGAGCTTGTAATTTGACTCAATCTCTTCAATTAATATTGTTTGAACACGTTTGAAGTGTTAGAACAAGATTGGGGAGAGTCAGAACTCATTCGCTCTGTTCGTGCTACAATGTCACTCCTTGGACTCAGTGTGAGTGTTACAGGCCTAGGTCTATAACAAGTTACTTTTTTGCAAACGGACCTCGTAATTTCACTCAATCTCTTCCATTACAATTGTTCAAACATGTTTAAAGTGTTAGAACGAGATTGGGGAGAGTCGGAACTCATTCGCTCTGTTCGTGCAACACTGTCACTCATTAGATTGGTCTATAACTAGTTACTTTTTCACAAGCGGACCTTGTATTTTGACTCAATCTCTTCAATTAATATTGTTTAAACACGTTTGAAGATTAGAACAAGATTGAGAACAGTAAAAAATTGTTTATTCAGTTCGAGCGACAATGTCTCTAATTGGACTCTATTTGGGTGTTACAAGCTTAGGTCTATAACTAGTTACTTTTTCGCAACCGGACCTCGTAATTGGACTCAATCTCTTCCATTACAATTGTTTGAACATGTTTGAAGTATTAGAACAAGACTGGGGAAAGTCAGAACTCGTTTGCTCTGTATGAGTGACAATGTCTATAATTGGACACAGTTTGAATGTTGCAAGCCTAATTCTATAACTAGTTACTTTTTTGCAATTGGACCTCGTAATTTGACTCAATCTCTTCCATTACAATTGTTTCAACACGTTTCAAGTGTTAGAACAAGATTGAGGAGAGTCGGAACTCGTTTGCTTTGTTCATGCGACAATGTCTCTAATTGGACTAAGTTTAGGTGTAACATGCTTAGGTCTATAACTAGTTAATTTTCTGCAACCGGACCTCGTAATTTTACTTAAGCTCATCCATTACAATTGTTTCAACACATTTGAAGAGTTAGAACAAGATTGGGCAAAATCGGAACTCATTTGCTCTGTTCGTGCGACAATGTCTCTCATTGGACTCAGTTTTAGTGTTACAGGCCTAGGTCTATATCTAGTTACTTTTTCACAACCGGAACTCGTAATTTGACACCATCACTTCTATTACAATTGTTTGAACATGTTTGAAGTGTTCGAACAAGGTTGGGTAGAGTCAGAACTCATTCGCTTTGTTCGTGCTACAATGTCACTCCTTGGACTCAATTTGAGTGTTACTGGCCTAGGTCTATGACAGGTTACTTTTTTACAAACGGACCTCGTAATTTTACTCAATCTCTTCCATTACAATTGTTTAAGCATGTTTAAAGTGTTAGAACGAGATTGGGGAGAGTCGGAACTCATTCGCTCTGTTCGTGCAACACTGTCACTCATTAGATTCGGTTTGAGAGTTATAGACCTACTTTTTCACAAGCGGACCTTGTAATTTGACTCAATCTCTTCAATTAATATTGTTTCAACACGTTTGAAGTATTAGAACAAGATTGGGGACAGTAAAAAATCGTTTACTCAGTTTGTGCTACAATGTCTCTAATTGGACTCTATTTGAGTGTTACAAGCTTCGGTCTATAACTAGTTACTTTTTCGCAACCGGACCTCGTAATTGGACTCAATCTCTTCCATTACAATTGGTTGAACATGTTTCAAGTATTAGAACAAGACTGGGGAAAGTCGGAACTCGTTTGCTCTGTATGAGTGACAATGTCTATAATTGGACTCAGTTTGAGTGTTGCATGCCTAATTCTATAACTAGTTACTTTTTTGCAACCGGACCTCGTAATTTAACTTAATCTCTTCCATTACAATTGTTTCAACACGTTTCAAGTGTTAGAACAAGATTGAGGAGAGTCGGAACTTGTTTGCTTTGTTCGTGCGATAATGTCTCTAATTGGACTAACTTTATGTGTAACATGCTTAGGTCTATAACTTGTTACTTTTCTGCGATCGGACCTCATAATTTTACTTAAGCTCATCCATTACAATTGTTTCAACACATTTGAAGTGTTAGAACAAGATTGGGCAAAATCGGAACTCATTTGCTCTGTTCGTGCGACAATGTCTCTCATTAGACTCAGTTTGACTGTTACAGGCCTAGGTCTATATCTAATTACTTTTTCTCAACCGGACATCCTAATTTGACTCCATCACTTCTATTACAATTGTTTGAACATGTTTGAAGTGTTAGAACAAGATTGGGGAGAGTCAGAACTCATTCGCTCTGTTCGTGCTACAATGTCACTCCTTGGACTCAGTTTGAGTGTTACAGGCCTAGGTCTATAACAAGTTATTTTTTTGCAAACGGACCTCGTAATTTCACTCAATCTCTTCCATTACGATTGTTTGAACATGTTTAAAGTTTTAGAACGAGATTGGGGAGAGTCGGAACTCAGTCACTCTGTTCGTGCAACACTGTCACTCATTAGATTCGGTTTGAGCGTTATAGGCCTAGGTCTATAACTAGTTACTTTTTCACAAGCGGACCTTGTAATTTGACTCAATCTCTTCGATTAATATTGTTTGAACACGTTTGAAGTGTTAGAACAAGATTGGGGACAGTAAAAAATCATTTACTCAGTTTTTGCGACAATGACTCTAATTGGACTCTATTTGAGTGTTACAAGTTTAGGTCTATAACTAGTTACTTTTTCGCAACCGGACCTCGTAATTGGACTCAATCTCTTCCATTACAATTGTTTGAAAATGTTTGAAGTATTAGAACAAGACTGGGGAAAGTCAGAACTCGTTTGCTCTGTATGAGTGACAATGTCTCTAATTGGACTCAGTTGGAGTGTTGCAAGCCTAATTCTATAACTAGTTACTTTTTCGCAACCGGACCTCGTAATTGGACTCAATCTCTTCCATTACAATTGTTTCAACACGTTTGAAGTGTTAGAACAAGATTGAGGAGAGTCGGAACTCGTTTGCTTTGTTCGTGCATTGGACTAAGTTTATGTGTAACATGCTTAGGTCTATAACTTGTTACTTTTCTTCGATCGGACCTCGTAATTTTACTTAAGCTCATCCATTACAATTGTTTCAACACATTTAAAGTGTTAGAACAAGATTTGCAAAATCAGAACTGATTTGCTCTGTTCGTGCGACAATGTCTCTTATTAGACTCAGTTTGAGTGTTACAGGCCTAGGTCTATATCTAATTACTTTTTCACAACCGGACACCGTAATTTGACTCCAATACTTCTATTACAATTGTTTGAACATGTTTGAAGTGTTAGAACAAGATTGGGGAGAGTAAGAACTCATTAGCTATGTTCGTGCTACAATGTCACTCCTTGGACTCAGTTTGAGTGTTACAGGCCTAGGTCTATAACAAGTTATTTTTTTGCAAACGGACCTCGTAATTTTAACTCAATCTCTTCCATTACGATTGTTTGAACATGTTTAAAGTTTTAGAACGAGATTGGGGAGAGTCGGAACTCAGTCGCTCTGTTCGTGCAACACTGTCACTCATTAGATTCGGTTTGAGCGTTATAGGCCTAGGTCTATAACTAGTTACTTTTTCACAAGCGGACCTTGTAATTTGACTCAATCTCTTCAATTAATATTGTTTGAACACGTTTGAAGTGTTAGAACAAGATTGGGGAGAGTCAGAACTCATTCGCTCTGTTCGTGCTACAATGTCACTCCTTGGACTCAGTGTGAGTGTTACAGGCCTAGGTCTATAACAAGTTACTTTTTTGCAAACGGACCTCGTAATTTCACTCAATCTCTTCCATTACAATTGTTCAAACATGTTTAAAGTGTTAGAACGAGATTGGGGAGAGTCGGAACTCATTCGCTCTGTTCGTGCAACACTGTCACTCATCAGATTCGGTTTGGGAGTTATAGACCTAGGTCTATGGGGACAGTAAAAAATTGTTTATTCAGTTCGAGCGACAATGTCTCTAATTGGACTCTATTTGGGTGTTACAAGCTTAGGTCTATAACTAGTTACTTTTTCGCAACCGGACCTCGTAATTGGACTCAATCTCTTCCATTACAATTGTTTGAACATGTTTGAAGTATTAGAACAAGACTGGGGAAAGTCGGAAATCGTTTGCTCTGTATGAGTGACAATGTCTATAAGTGGACACAGTTTGAGTGTTGCAAGCCTAATTCTATAACTAGTTACTTTTTTGCAACCGGACCTCGTAATTTGACTCAATCTCTTCCATTACAATTGTTTCAACACGTTTCAAGTGTTAGAACAAGATTGAGGAGAGTCGGAACTCGTTTGCTTTGTTCGTGCGACAATGTCTCTAATTGGACTAAGTTTAGGTGTAACATGCTTAGGTCTATAACTAGTTAATTTTCTGCAACCGGACCTCGTAATTTTACTTAAGCTCATCCATTACAATTGTTTCAACACATTTGAAGTGTTAGAACAAGATTGGGCAAAATCGGAACTCATTTGCTCTGTTCGTGCGACAATGTCTCTCATTAGACTCAGTTTGACTGTTACAGGCCTAGGTCTATATCTAATTACTTTTTCACAACCGGACCTCGTAATTTGACTCCATCACTTCTATTACAATTGTTTGAACATGTTTGAAGTGTTAGAACAAGATTGGGGAGAGTCAGAACTCATTAGCTATGTTCGTGCTACAATGTCACTCCTTGGACTCAGTTTGAGTGTTACAGGCCTAGGTCTATAACAAGTTATTTTTTTGCAAACGGACCTCGTAATTTTACTCAATCTCTTCCATTACGATTGTTTGAACATGTTTAAAGATTTAGAACGAGATTGGGGAGAGTCGGAACTCAGTCGCTCTGTTCGTGCAACACTGTCATTCATTAGATTCGGTTTGAGCGTTATAGGCCTAGGTCTATAACTAGTTACTTTTTCACAAGCGGACCTTGTAATTTGACTCAATCTCTTCAATTAATATTGTTTGAACACGTTTGAAGTGTTAGAACAAGATTGGGGAGAGTCAGAACTCATTCGCTCTGTTCGTGCTACAATGTCACTCCTTGGACTCAGTGTGAGTGTTACAGGCCTAGGTCTATAACAAGTTATTTTTTTGCAAACGGACCTCGTAATTTCACTCAATCTCTTCCATTACAATTGTTCAAACATGTTTAAAGTGTTAGAACGAGATTGGGGAGAGTCGGAACTCATTCGCTCTGTTCGTGCAACACTGTCACTCATTAGATTCGGTTTGAGAGTTATAGACCTAGGTCTATTGGGACAGTAAAAAATTGTTTATTCAGTTCGAGCGACAATGTCTCTAATTGGACTCTATTTGGGTGTTACAAGCTTAGGTCTATAACTTGTTACTTTTTCGCAACCGGACCTCGTAATTGGACTCAATCTCTTCCATTACAATTGTTTGAACATGTTTGAAGTATTAGAACAAGACTGGGGAAAGTCGGAAATCGTTTGCTCTGTATGAGTGACAATGTCTATAAGTAGACACAGTTTGAGTGTTGCAAGCCTAATTCTATAACTAGTTACTTTTTTGCAACCGGACCTCGTAATTTGTCTCAATATCTTCCATTACAATTGTTTCAACACGTTTCAAGTGTTAGAACAAGATTGAGGAGAGTCGGAACTCGTTTGCTTTGTTCGTCCGACAATGTCTCTAATTGGACTAAGTTTAGGTGTAACATGCTTAGGTCTATAACTAGTTAATTTTCTGCAACCGGACCTCGTAATTTTACTTAAGCTCATCCATTACAATTGTTTCAACACATTTGAAGTGTTAGAACAAGATTGGGCAAAATCGGAACTCATTTGCTCTGTTCGTGCGACAATGTCTCTCATTGGACTCAGTTTTAGTGTTACAGGCCTAGGTCTATATCTAGTTACTTTTTCACAACCGGAACTCGTAATTTGACTCCATCACTTCTATTACAATTGTTTGAACATGTTTGAAGTGTTAGAACAAGATTGGGGAGAGTCAGAACTCAGTCGCTCTGTTCGTGCTACAATGTCACTCCTTGGACTCAGTTTGAGTGTTACAGGCCTAGGTCTATGACAGGTTACTTTTTTACAAATGGACCTCGTAATTTTACTCAATCTCTTCCATTACAATTGTTTAAACATGTTTAAAGTGTTAGAACGAGATTGGGGAGAGTCGGAACTCATTCGCTCTGTTCGTGCAACACAGTCACTCATTAGATTCAGTTTGAGAGTTATAGACCTAGGTCTATAACTAGTTACTTTTTCACAAACGGACCTTCTAATTTGACTCAATCTCTTCAATTAATATTGTTTCAACACGTTTGAAGTATTAGAACAAGATTGGGGACAGTAAAAAATCGTTTACCTCAGTTTGTGCGACAATGTCTCTAATTGGACTCTATTTGAGTGTTACAAGCTTAGGTCTATAACTAGTTACTTTTTCGCAACCGGACCTCGTAATTGGAATCAATCTCTTCCATTACAATTGTTTGAACATGTTTGAAGTATTAGAACAAGACTGGGGAAAGTCGGAACTCGTTTGCTCAGTATGAGTGACAATGCCTATAATTGGACTCAGTTTGAGTGTTGCAAGCCTAATTCTATAACTAGTTACTTTTTTGCAATCGGACCTCGTAATTTGACTCAATCTCTTCCATTACAATTGTTTCAACACGTTTCAAGTGTTAGAACAAGATTGAGGAGAGTCGGAACTCGTTTGCTTTGTTCGTGCGACAATATCTCTAATTGGACTAAGTTTATGTGTAACATGCTTAGGTCTATAACTTGTTACTTTTCTGCGATCGGACCTCGTAATTTTACTTAAGCTCATCCATTACAATTGTTTCAACACATTTGAAGTGTTAGAAGAAGATTGGGCAAAATCGGAACTCATTTGCTCTGTTCGTGCGACAATGTCTCTCATTAGACTCAGTTTGACTGTTACAGGCCTAGGTCTATATCTAATTACTTTTTCACAACCGGACATCGTAATTTGACTCCATCACTTCTATTACAATTGTTTGAACATGTTTGAAATGTTAGAACAAGATTGGGGAGAGTTAGAACTCATTCGCTCTGTTCGTGCTACAATGTCACTCCTTGGACTCAGTTTGAGTGTTACAGGCCTAGGTCTATAACAAGTTATTTTTTTGCAAACGGACCTCGTAATTTCACTCAATCTCTTCCATTACGATTGTTTGAACATGTTTAAAGTTTTAGAACGAGATTGGGGAGAGTCGGAACTCAGTCACTCTGTTCGTGCAACACTGTCACTCATTAGATTCGGTTTGAGCGTTATAGGCCTAGGTCTATAACTAGTTACTTTTTCACAAGCGGACCTTGTAATTTGACTCAATCTCTTCGATTAATATTGTTTGAACACGTTTGAAGTGTTAGAACGAGATTGGGAACAGTAAAAAATCGTTTACTCAGTTTTTGCGACAATTACTCTAATTGGACTCTATTTGAGTGTTACAAGCTTAGGTCTATAACTAGTTACTTTTTCGCAACCGGACCTCGTAATTGGACTCAATCTCTTCCATTACAATTGTTTGAAAATGTTTGAAGTATTAGAACAAGACTGGGGAAAGTCAGAACTCGTTTGCTCTGTATGAGTGACAATGTCTCTAATTGGACTCAGTTGGAGTGTTGCAAGCCTAATTCTATAACTAGTTACTTTTTCGCAACCGGACCTCGTAATTTGACTCAATCTCTTCCATTACAATTGATTCAACACGTTTGAAGTGTTAGAACAAGATTGAGGAGAGTCGGAACTCGTTTGCTTTGTTCGTGCATTGGACTAAGTTTATGTGTAACATGCTTAGGTCTATAACTTGTTACTTTTCTTCGATCGCACCTCGCAACTTTACTTAAGCTCATCCATTACAATTGTTTCAACACATTTAAAGTGTTAGAACAAGATTTGCAAAATCGGAACTGATTTGCTCTGTTCGTGCGACAATGTCTCTTATTAGACTCAGTTTGAGTGTTACAGGCCTAGGTCTATATCTAATTACTTTTTCACAACCGGACACCGTAATTTGACTCCATCACTTCTATTACAATTGTTTGAACATGTTTGAAGTGTTAGAATAAGATTGGGGAGAGTCAGAACTCATTCGCTCTGTTCGTGCTACAATGTCACTCCTTGGACTCAGTTTGAGTGTTACTGGCCTAGGTCTATAACAAGTTATTTTTTTGCAAACGGACCTCGTAATTTCACTCAATCTCTTCCATTACGATTGTTTGAACATGTTTAAAGTTTTTGAAACGAGATTGGGGAGAGTCGGAACTCAGTCGCTCTGTTCGTGCAACACTGTCACTCATTAGATTCGGTTTGAGCGTTATAGGCCTAGGTCTATAACTAGTTACTTTTTCACAAGCGGACCTTGTAATTTGGCTCAATCTCTTCAATTAATATTGTTTGAACACGTTTGAAGTGTTAGAACAAGATTGCGGAGAGTCAGAACTCATTCGCTCTGTTCGTGCTACAATGTCACTCCTTGGACTCAGTGTGAGTGTTACAGGCCTAGGTCTATAACAAGTTACTTTTTTGCAAACGGACCTCGTAATTTCACTCAATCTTTTCCATTACAATTGTTCAAACATGTTTAAAGTGTTAGAACGAGATTGGGGAGAGTCGGAACTCATTCGCTCTGTTCGTGCAACACTGTCACTCATTAGATTCGGTTTGAGAGTTATAGACCTAGGTCTATGGGGACAGTAAAAAATTGTTTATTCAGTTCGAGCGACAATGTCTCTAATTGGACTCTATTTGGGTGTTACAAGCTTAGGTCTATAACTAGTTACTTTTTCGCAACCGGACCTCGTAATTGGACTCAATCTCTTCCATTACAATTGTTTGAACATGTGTGAAGTATTACAACAAGACTGGGGAAAGTCGGAAATCGTTTGCTCTGTATGAGTGACAATGTCTATAAGTGGACACAGTTTGAGTGTTGCAAGCCTAATTCTATAACTAGTTACTTTTTTGCAACCGGACCTCGTAATTTGACTCAATCTCTTCCATTACAATTGTTTCAACACGTTTCAAGTGTTAGAACAAGATTGAGGAGAGTCGGAACTCGTTTGCTTTGTTCGTGCGACAATGTCTCTAATTGGACTAAGTTTAGGTGTAACATGCTTAGGTCTATAACTAGTTAATTTTCTGCAACCGGACCTCGTAATTTTACTTAAGCTCATCCATTACAATTGTTTCAACACATTTAAAGTGTTAGAACAAGATTTGCAAAATCGGAACTGATTTGCTCTGTTCGTGCGACAATGTCTCTTATTAGACTCAGTATGAGTGTTACAGGCCTAGGTCTATATCTAATTACTTTTTCACAACCGGACACCGTAATTTGACTCCATCACTTCTATTACAATTGTTTGAACATGTTTGAAGTGTTAGAATAAGATTGGGGAGAGTCAGAACTCATTCGCTCTGTTCGTGCTACAATGTCACTCCTTGGACTCAGTTTGAGTGTTACTGGCCTAGGTCTATAACAAGTTATTTTTTTGCAAACGGACCTCGTAATTTTAACTCAATCTCTTCCATTACGATTGTTTGAACATGTTTAAAGTTTTAGAACGAGATTGGGGAGAGTCGGAACTCAGTCGCTCTGTTCGTGCAACACTGTCACTCATTAGATTCGGTTTGAGCGTTATAGGCCTAGGTCTATAACTAGTTACTTTTTCACAAGCGGACCTTGTAATTTGACTCAATCTCTTCAATTAATATTGTTTGAACACGTTTGAAGTGTTAGAACAAGATTGGGGAGAGTCAGAACTCATTCGCTCTGTTCGTGCTACAATGTCACTCCTTGGACTCAGTGTGAGTGTTACAGGCCTAGGTCTATAACAAGTTACTTTTTTGCAAACGGACCTCGTAATTTCACTCAATCTCTTCCATTACAATTGTTCAAACATGTTTAAAGTGTTAGAACGAGATTGGGGAGAGTCGGAACTCATTCGCTCTGTTCGTGCAACACTGTCACTCATCAGATTCGGTTTGAGAGTTATAGACCTAGGTCTATGGGGACAGTAAAAAATTGTTTATTCAGTTCGAGCGACAATGTCTCTAATTGGACTCTATTTGGGTGTTACAAGCTTAGGTCTATAACTAGTTACTTTTTCGCAACCGGACCTCGTAATTGGACTCAATCTCTTCCATTACAATTGTTTGAACATGTTTGAAGTATTAGAACAAGACTGGGGAAAGTCGGAAATCGTTTGCTCTGTATGAGTGACAATGTCTATAAGTGGACACAGTTTGAGTGTTGCAAGCCTAATTCTATAACTAGTTACTTTTTTGCAACCGGACCTCGTAATTTGACTCAATCTCTTCCATTACAATTGTTTCAACACGTTTCAAGTGTTAGAACAAGATTGAGGAGAGTCGGAACTCGTTTGCTTTGTTCGTGCGACAATGTCTCTAATTGGACTAAGTTTAGGTGTAACATGCTTAGGTCTATAACTAGTTAATTTTCTGCAACCGGACCTCGTAATTTTACTTAAGCTCATCCATTACAATTGTTTCAACACATTTGAAGTGTTAGAACAAGATTGGGCAAAATCGGAACTCATTTGCTCTGTTCGTGCGACAATGTCTCTCATTAGACTCAGTTTGACTGTTACAGGCCTAGGTCTATATCTAATTACTTTTTCACAACCGGACCTCGTAATTTGACTCCATCACTTCTATTACAATTGTTTGAACATGTTTGAAGTGTTAGAACAAGATTGGGGAGAGTCAGAACTCATTAGCTATGTTCGTGCTACAATGTCACTCCTTGGACTCAGTTTGAGTGTTACAGGCCTAGGTCTATAACAAGTTATTTTTTTGCAAACGGACCTCGTAATTTTACTCAATCTCTTCCATTACGATTGTTTGAACATGTTTAAAGATTTAGAACGAGATTGGGGAGAGTCGGAACTCAGTCGCTCTGTTCGTGCAACACTGTCAGTCATTAGATTCGGTTTGAGCGTTATAGGCCTAGGTCTATAACTAGTTACTTTTTCACAAGCGGACCTTGTAATTTGACTCAATCTCTTCAATTAATATTGTTTGAACACGTTTGAAGTGTTAGAACAAGATTGGGGAGAGTCAGAACTCATTCGCTCTGTTCGTGCTACAATGTCACTCCTTGGACTCAGTGTGAGTGTTACAGGCCTAGGTCTATAACAAGTTATTTTTTTGCAAACGGACCTCGTAATTTCACTCAATCTCTTCCATTACAATTGTTCAAACATGTTTAAAGTGTTAGAACGAGATTGGGGAGAGTCGGAACTCATTCGCTCTGTTCGTGCAACACTGTCACTCATTAGATTCGGTTTGAGAGTTATAGACCTAGGTCTATTGGGACAGTAAAAAATTGTTTATTCAGTTCGAGCGACAATGTCTCTAATTGGACTCTATTTGGGTGTTACAAGCTTAGGTCTATAACTTGTTACTTTTTCGCAACCGGACCTCGTAATTGGACTCAATCTCTTCCATTACAATTGTTTGAACATGTTTGAAGTATTAGAACAAGACTGGGGAAAGTCAGAAATCGTTTGCTCTGTATGAGTGACAATGTCTATAAGTAGACACAGTTTGAGTGTTGCAAGCCTAATTCTATAACTAGTTACTTTTTTGCAACCGGACCTCGTAATTTGTCTCAATATCTTCCATTACAATTGTTTCAACACGTTTCAAGTGTTAGAACAAGATTGAGGAGAGTCGGAACTCGTTTGCTTTGTTCGTCCGACAATGTCTCTAATTGGACTAAGTTTAGGTGTAACATGCTTAGGTCTATAACTAGTTAATTTTCTGCAACCGGACCTCGTAATTTTACTTAAGCTCATCCATTACAATTGTTTCAACACATTTGAAGTGTTAGAACAAGATTGGGCAAAATCGGAACTCATTTGCTCTGTTCGTGCGACAATGTCTCTCATTGGACTCAGTTTTAGTGTTACAGGCCTAGGTCTATATCTAGTTACTTTTTCACAACCGGAACTCGTAATTTGACTCCATCACTTCTATTACAATTGTTTGAACATGTTTGAAGTGTTAGAACAAGATTGGGGAGAGTCAGAACTCATTCGCTCTGTTCGTGCTACAATGTCACTCCTTGGACTCAGTTTGAGTGTTACAGGCCTAGGTCTATGACAGGTTACTTTTTTACAAATGGACCTCGTAATTTTACTCAATCTCTTCCATTACAATTGTTTAAACATGTTTAAAGTGTTAGAACGAGATTGGGGAGAGTCGGAACTCATTCGCTCTGTTCGTGCAACACAGTCACTCATTAGATTCAGTTTGAGAGTTATAGACCTAGGTCTATAACTAGTTACTTTTTCACAAACGGACCTTCTAATTTGACTCAATCTCTTCAATTAATATTGTTTCAACACGTTTGAAGTATTAGAACAAGATTGGGGACAGTAAAAAATCGTTTACTCAGTTTGTGCGACAATGTCTCTAATTGGACTCTATTTGAGTGTTACAAGCTTAGGTCTATAACTAGTTACTTTTTCGCAACCGGACCTCGTAATTGGAATCAATCTCTTCCATTACAATTGTTTGAACATGTTTGAAGTATTAGAACAAGACTGGGGAAAGTCGGAACTCGTTTGCTCAGTATGAGTGACAATGCCTATAATTGGACTCAGTTTGAGTGTTGCAAGCCTAATTCTATAACTAGTTACTTTTTTGCAATCGGACCTCGTAATTTGACTCAATCTCTTCCATTACAATTGTTTCAACACGTTTCAAGTGTTAGAACAAGATTGAGGAGAGTCGGAACTCGTTTGCTTTGTTCGTGCGACAATATCTCTAATTGGACTAAGTTTATGTGTAACATGCTTAGGTCTATAACTTGTTACTTTTCTGCGATCGGACCTCGTAATTTTACTTAAGCTCATCCATTACAATTGTTTCAACACATTTGAAGTGTTAGAAGAAGATTGGGCAAAATCGGAACTCATTTGCTCTGTTCGTGCGACAATGTCTCTCATTAGACTCAGTTTGACTGTTACAGGCCTAGGTCTATATCTAATTACTTTTTCACAACCGGACATCGTAATTTGACTCCATCACTTCTATTACAATTGTTTGAACATGTTTGAAATGTTAGAACAAGATTGGGGAGAGTTAGAACTCATTCGCTCTGTTCGTGCTACAATGTCACTCCTTGGACTCAGTTTGAGTGTTACAGGCCTAGGTCTATAACAAGTTATTTTTTTGCAAACGGACCTCGTAATTTCACTCAATCTCTTCCATTACGATTGTTTGAACATGTTTAAAGTTTTAGAACGAGATTGGGGAGAGTCGGAACTCAGTCACTCTGTTCGTGCAACACTGTCACTCATTAGATTCGGTTTGAGCGTTATAGGCCTAGGTCTATAACTAGTTACTTTTTCACAAGCGGACCTTGTAATTTGACTCAATCTCTTCGATTAATATTGTTTGAACACGTTTGAAGTGTTAGAACGAGATTGGGAACAGTAAAAAATCGTTTACTCAGTTTTTGCGACAATTACTCTAATTGGACTCTATTTGAGTGTTACAAGCTTAGGTCTATAACTAGTTACTTTTTCGCAACCGGACCTCGTAATTGGACTCAATCTCTTCCATTACAATTGTTTGAAAATGTTTGAAGTATTAGAACAAGACTGGGGAAAGTCAGAACTCGTTTGCTCTGTATGAGTGACAATGTCTCTAATTGGACTCAGTTGGAGTGTTGCAAGCCTAATTCTATAACTAGTTACTTTTTCGCAACCGGACCTCGTAATTTGACTCAATCTCTTCCATTACAATTGATTCAACACGTTTGAAGTGTTAGAACAAGATTGAGGAGAGTCGGAACTCGTTTGCTTTGTTCGTGCATTGGACTAAGTTTATGTGTAACATGCTTAGGTCTATAACTTGTTACTTTTCTTCGATCGCACCTCGCAACTTTACTTAAGCTCATCCATTACAATTGTTTCAACACATTTAAAGTGTTAGAACAAGATTTGCAAAATCGGAACTGATTTGCTCTGTTCGTGCGACAATGTCTCTTATTAGACTCAGTTTGAGTGTTACAGGCCTAGGTCTATATCTAATTACTTTTTCACAACCGGACACCGTAATTTGACTCCATCACTTCTATTACAATTGTTTGAACATGTTTGAAGTGTTAGAATAAGATTGGGGAGAGTCAGAACTCATTCGCTCTGTTCGTGCTACAATGTCACTCCTTGGACTCAGTTTGAGTGTTACTGGCCTAGGTCTATAACAAGTTATTTTTTTGCAAACGGACCTCGTAATTTCACTCAATCTCTTCCATTACGATTGTTTGAACATGTTTAAAGTTTTTGAAACGAGATTGGGGAGAGTCGGAACTCAGTCGCTCTGTTCGTGCAACACTGTCACTCATTAGATTCGGTTTGAGCGTTATAGGCCTAGGTCTATAACTAGTTACTTTTTCACAAGCGGACCTTGTAATTTGGCTCAATCTCTTCAATTAATATTGTTTGAACACGTTTGAAGTGTTAGAACAAGATTGCGGAGAGTCAGAACTCATTCGCTCTGTTCGTGCTACAATGTCACTCCTTGGACTCAGTGTGAGTGTTACAGGCCTAGGTCTATAACAAGTTACTTTTTTGCAAACGGACCTCGTAATTTCACTCAATCTTTTCCATTACAATTGTTCAAACATGTTTAAAGTGTTAGAACGAGATTGGGGAGAGTCGGAACTCATTCGCTCTGTTCGTGCAACACTGTCACTCATTAGATTCGGTTTGAGAGTTATAGACCTAGGTCTATGGGGACAGTAAAAAATTGTTTATTCAGTTCGAGCGACAATGTCTCTAATTGGACTCTATTTGGGTGTTACAAGCTTAGGTCTATAACTAGTTACTTTTTCGCAACCGGACCTCGTAATTGGACTCAATCTCTTCCATTACAATTGTTTGAACATGTGTGAAGTATTACAACAAGACTGGGGAAAGTCGGAAATCGTTTGCTCTGTATGAGTGACAATGTCTATAAGTGGACACAGTTTGAGTGTTGCAAGCCTAATTCTATAACTAGTTACTTTTTTGCAACCGGACCTCGTAATTTGACTCAATCTCTTCCATTACAATTGTTTCAACACGTTTCAAGTGTTAGAACAAGATTGAGGAGAGTCGGAACTCGTTTGCTTTGTTCGTGCGACAATGTCTCTAATTGGACTAAGTTTAGGTGTAACATGCTTAGGTCTATAACTAGTTAATTTTCTGCAACCGGACCTCGTAATTTTACTTAAGCTCATCCATTACAATTGTTTCAACACATTTAAAGTGTTAGAACAAGATTTGCAAAATCGGAACTGATTTGCTCTGTTCGTGCGACAATGTCTCTTATTAGACTCAGTTTGAGTGTTACAGGCCTAGGTCTATATCTAATTACTTTTTCACAACCGGACACCGTAATTTGACTCCATCACTTCTATTACAATTGTTTGAACATGTTTGAAGTGTTAGAATAAGATTGGGGAGAGTCAGAACTCATTCGCTCTGTTCGTGCTACAATGTCACTCCTTGGACTCAGTTTGAGTGTTACTGGCCTAGGTCTATAACAAGTTATTTTTTTGCAAACGGACCTCGTAATTTTAACTCAATCTCTTCCATTACGATTGTTTGAACATGTTTAAAGTTTTAGAACGAGATTGGGGAGAGTCGGAACTCAGTCGCTCTGTTCGTGCAACACTGTCACTCATTAGATTCGGTTTGAGCATTATAGGCCTAGGTCTATAACTAGTTACTTTTTCACAAGCGGACCTTGTAATTTGACTCAATCTCTTCAATTAATATTGTTTGAACACGTTTGAAGTGTTAGAACAAGATTGGGGAGAGTCAGAACTCATTCGCTCTGTTCGTGCTACAATGTCACTCCTTGGACTCAGTGTGAGTGTTACAGGCCTAGGTCTATAACAAGTTACTTTTTTGCAAACGGACCTCGTAATTTCACTCAATCTCTTCCATTACAATTGTTCAAACATGTTTAAAGTGTTAGAACGAGATTGGGGAGAGTCGGAACTCATTCGCTCTGTTCGTGCAACACTGTCACTCATCAGATTCGGTTTGAGAGTTATAGACCTAGGTCTATGGGGACAGTAAAAAATTGTTTATTCAGTTCGAGCGACAATGTCTCTAATTGGACTCTATTTGGGTGTTACAAGCTTAGGTCTATAACTAGTTACTTTTTCGCAACCGGACCTCGTAATTGGACTCAATCTCTTCCATTACAATTGTTTGAACATGTTTGAAGTATTAGAACAAGACTGGGGAAAGTCGGAAATCGTTTGCTCTGTATGAGTGACAATGTCTATAAGTGGACACAGTTTGAGTGTTGCAAGCCTAATTCTATAACTAGTTACTTTTTTGCAACCGGACCTCGTAATTTGACTCAATCTCTTCCATTACAATTGTTTCAACACGTTTCAAGTGTTAGAACAAGATTGAGGAGAGTCGGAACTCGTTTGCTTTGTTCGTGCGACAATGTCTCTAATTGGACTAAGTTTAGGTGTAACATGCTTAGGTCTATAACTAGTTAATTTTCTGCAACCGGACCTCGTAATTTTACTTAAGCTCATCCATTACAATTGTTTCAACACATTTGAAGTGTTAGAACAAGATTGGGCAAAATCGGAACTCATTTGCTCTGTTCGTGCGACAATGTCTCTCATTAGACTCAGTTTGACTGTTACAGGCCTAGGTCTATATCTAATTACTTTTTCACAACCGGACCTCGTAATTTGACTCCATCACTTCTATTACAATTGTTTGAACATGTTTGAAGTGTTAGAACAAGATTGGGGAGAGTCAGAACTCATTAGCTATGTTCGTGCTACAATGTCACTCCTTGGACTCAGTTTGAGTGTTACAGGCCTAGGTCTATAACAAGTTATTTTTTTGCAAACGGACCTCGTAATTTTACTCAATCTCTTCCATTACGATTGTTTGAACATGTTTAAAGATTTAGAACGAGATTGGGGAGAGTCGGAACTCAGTCGCTCTGTTCGTGCAACACTGTCATTCATTAGATTCGGTTTGAGCGTTATAGGCCTAGGTCTATAACTAGTTACTTTTTCACAAGCGGACCTTGTAATTTGACTCAATCTCTTCAATTAATATTGTTTGAACACGTTTGAAGTGTTAGAACAAGATTGGGGAGAGTCAGAACTCATTCGCTCTGTTCGTGCTACAATGTCACTCCTTGGACTCAGTGTGAGTGTTACAGGCCTAGGTCTATAACAAGTTATTTTTTTGCAAACGGACCTCGTAATTTCACTCAATCTCTTCCATTACAATTGTTCAAACATGTTTAAAGTGTTAGAACGAGATTGGGGAGAGTCGGAACTCATTCGCTCTGTTCGTGCAACACTGTCACTCATTAGATTCGGTTTGAGAGTTATAGACCTAGGTCTATTGGGACAGTAAAAAATTGTTTATTCAGTTCGAGCGACAATGTCTCTAATTGGACTCTATTTGGGTGTTACAAGCTTAGGTCTATAACTTGTTACTTTTTCGCAACCGGACCTCGTAATTGGACTCAATCTCTTCCATTACAATTGTTTGAACATGTTTGAAGTATTAGAACAAGACTGGGGAAAGTCGGAAATCGTTTGCTCTGTATGAGTGACAATGTCTATAAGTAGACACAGTTTGAGTGTTGCAAGCCTAATTCTATAACTAGTTACTTTTTTGCAACCGGACCTCGTAATTTGTCTCAATATCTTCCATTACAATTGTTTCAACACGTTTCAAGTGTTAGAACAAGATTGAGGAGAGTCGGAACTCGTTTGCTTTGTTCGTCCGACAATGTCTCTAATTGGACTAAGTTTAGGTGTAACATGCTTAGGTCTATAACTAGTTAATTTTCTGCAACCGGACCTCGTAATTTTACTTAAGCTCATCCATTACAATTGTTTCAACACATTTGAAGTGTTAGAACAAGATTGGGCAAAATCGGAACTCATTTGCTCTGTTCGTGCGACAATGTCTCTCATTGGACTCAGTTTTAGTGTTACAGGCCTAGGTCTATATCTAGTTACTTTTTCACAACCGGAACTCGTAATTTGACTCCATCACTTCTATTACAATTGTTTGAACATGTTTGAAGTGTTAGAACAAGATTGGGGAGAGTCAGAACTCATTCGCTCTGTTCGTGCTACAATGTCACTCCTTGGACTCAGTTTGAGTGTTACAGGCCTAGGTCTATGACAGGTTACTTTTTTACAAATGGACCTCGTAATTTTACTCAATCTCTTCCATTACAATTGTTTAAACATGTTTAAAGTGTTAGAACGAGATTGGGGAGAGTCGGAACTCATTCGCTCTGTTCGTGCAACACAGTCACTCATTAGATTCAGTTTGAGAGTTATAGACCTAGGTCTATAACTAGTTACTTTTTCACAAACGGACCTTCTAATTTGACTCAATCTCTTCAATTAATATTGTTTCAACACGTTTGAAGTATTAGAACAAGATTGGGGACAGTAAAAAATCGTTTACTCAGTTTGTGCGACAATGTCTCTAATTGGACTCTATTTGAGTGTTACAAGCTTAGGTCTATAACTAGTTACTTTTTCGCAACCGGACCTCGTAATTGGAATCAATCTCTTCCATTACAATTGTTTGAACATGTTTGAAGTATTAGAACAAGACTGGGGAAAGTCGGAACTCGTTTGCTCAGTATGAGTGACAATGCCTGTAATTGGACTCAGTTTAAGTGTTGCAAGCCTAATTCTATAACTAGTTACTTTTTTGCAATCGGACCTCGTAATTTGACTCAATCTCTTCCATTACAATTGTTTCAACACGTTTCAAGTGTTAGAACAAGATTGAGGAGAGTCGGAACTCGTTTGCTTTGTTCGTGCGACAATATCTCTAATTGGACTAAGTTTATGTGTAACATGCTTAGGTCTATAACTTGTTACTTTTCTGCGATCGGACCTCGTAATTTTACTTAAGCTCATCCATTACAATTGTTTCAACACATTTGAAGTGTTAGAAGAAGATTGGGCAAAATCGGAACTCATTTGCTCTGTTCGTGCGACAATGTCTCTCATTAGACTCAGTTTGACTGTTACAGGCCTAGGTCTATATCTAATTACTTTTTCACAACCGGACATCGTAATTTGACTCCATCACTTCTATTACAATTGTTTGAACATGTTTGAAATGTTAGAACAAGATTGGGGAGAGTTAGAACTCATTCGCTCTGTTCGTGCTACAATGTCACTCCTTGGACTCAGTTTGAGTGTTACAGGCCTAGGTCTATAACAAGTTATTTTTTTGCAAACGGACCTCGTAATTTCACTCAATCTCTTCCATTACGATTGTTTGAACATGTTTAAAGTTTTAGAACGAGATTGGGGAGAGTCGGAACTCAGTCACTCTGTTCGTGCAACACTGTCACTCATTAGATTCGGTTTGAGCGTTATAGGCCTAGGTCTATAACTAGTTACTTTTTCACAAGCGGACCTTGTAATTTGACTCAATCTCTTCGATTAATATTGTTTGAACACGTTTGAAGTGTTAGAACGAGATTGGGAACAGTAAAAAATCGTTTACTCAGTTTTTGCGACAATTACTCTAATTGGACTCTATTTGAGTGTTACAAGCTTAGGTCTATAACTAGTTACTTTTTCGCAACCGGACCTCGTAATTGGACTCAATCTCTTCCATTACAATTGTTTGAAAATGTTTGAAGTATTAGAACAAGACTGGGGAAAGTCAGAACTCGTTTGCTCTGTATGAGTGACAATGTCTCTAATTGGACTCAGTTGGAGTGTTGCAAGCCTAATTCTATAACTAGTTACTTTTTCGCAACCGGACCTCGTAATTTGACTCAATCTCTTCCATTACAATTGATTCAACACGTTTGAAGTGTTAGAACAAGATTGAGGAGAGTCGGAACTCGTTTGCTTTGTTCGTGCATTGGACTAAGTTTATGTGTAACATGCTTAGGTCTATAACTTGTTACTTTTCTTCGATCGCACCTCGCAACTTTACTTAAGCTCATCCATTACAATTGTTTCAACACATTTAAAGTGTTAGAACAAGATTTGCAAAATCGGAACTGATTTGCTCTGTTCGTGCGACAATGTCTCTTATTAGACTCAGTTTGAGTGTTACAGGCCTAGGTCTATATCTAATTACTTTTTCACAACCGGACACCGTAATTTGACTCCATCACTTCTATTACAATTGTTTGAACATGTTTGAAGTGTTAGAATAAGATTGGGGAGAGTCAGAACTCATTCGCTCTGTTCGTGCTACAATGTCACTCCTTGGACTCAGTTTGAGTGTTACTGGCCTAGGTCTATAACAAGTTATTTTTTTGCAAACGGACCTCGTAATTTCACTCAATCTCTTCCATTACGATTGTTTGAACATGTTTAAAGTTTTTGAAACGAGATTGGGGAGAGTCGGAACTCAGTCGCTCTGTTCGTGCAACACTGTCACTCATTAGATTCGGTTTGAGCGTTATAGGCCTAGGTCTATAACTAGTTACTTTTTCACAAGCGGACCTTGTAATTTGACTCAATCTCTTCAATTAATATTGTTTGAACACGTTTGAAGTGTTAGAACAAGATTGCGGAGAGTCAGAACTCATTCGCTCTGTTCGTGCTACAATGTCACTCCTTGGACTCAGTGTGAGTGTTACAGGCCTAGGTCTATAACAAGTTACTTTTTTGCAAACGGACCTCGTAATTTCACTCAATCTTTTCCATTACAATTGTTCAAACATGTTTAAAGTGTTAGAACGAGATTGGGGAGAGTCGGAACTCATTCGCTCTGTTCGTGCAACACTGTCACTCATTAGATTCGGTTTGAGAGTTATAGACCTAGGTCTATGGGGACAGTAAAAAATTGTTTATTCAGTTCGAGCGACAATGTCTCTAATTGGACTCTATTTGGGTGTTACAAGCTTAGGTCTATAACTAGTTACTTTTTCGCAACCGGACCTCGTAATTGGACTCAATCTCTTCCATTACAATTGTTTGAACATGTGTGAAGTATTACAACAAGACTGGGGAAAGTCGGAAATCGTTTGCTCTGTATGAGTGACAATGTCTATAAGTGGACACAGTTTGAGTGTTGCAAGCCTAATTCTATAACTAGTTACTTTTTTGCAACCGGACCTCGTAATTTGACTCAATCTCTTCCATTACAATTGTTTCAACACGTTTCAAGTGTTAGAACAAGATTGAGGAGAGTCGGAACTCGTTTGCTTTGTTCGTGCGACAATGTCTCTAATTGGACTAAGTTTAGGTGTAACATGCTTAGGTCTATAACTAGTTAATTTTCTGCAACCGGACCTCGTAATTTTACTTAAGCTCATCCATTACAATTGTTTCAACACATTTAAAGTGTTAGAACAAGATTTGCAAAATCGGAACTGATTTGCTCTGTTCGTGCGACAATGTCTCTTATTAGACTCAGTTTGAGTGTTACAGGCCTAGGTCTATATCTAATTACTTTTTCACAACCGGACACCGTAATTTGACTCCATCACTTCTATTACAATTGTTTGAACATGTTTGAAGTGTTAGAATAAGATTGGGGAGAGTCAGAACTCATTCGCTCTGTTCGTGCTACAATGTCACTCCTTGGACTCAGTTTGAGTGTTACTGGCCTAGGTCTATAACAAGTTATTTTTTTGCAAACGGACCTCGTAATTTTAACTCAATCTCTTCCATTACGATTGTTTGAACATGTTTAAAGTTTTAGAACGAGATTGGGGAGAGTCGGAACTCAGTCGCTCTGTTCGTGCAACACTGTCACTCATTAGATTCGGTTTGAGCGTTATAGGCCTAGGTCTATAACTAGTTACTTTTTCACAAGCGGACCTTGTAATTTGACTCAATCTCTTCAATTAATATTGTTTGAACACGTTTGAAGTGTTAGAACAAGATTGGGGAGAGTCAGAACTCATTCGCTCTGTTCGTGCTACAATGTCACTCCTTGGACTCAGTGTGAGTGTTACAGGCCTAGGTCTATAACAAGTTACTTTTTTGCAAACGGACCTCGTAATTTCACTCAATCTCTTCCATTACAATTGTTCAAACATGTTTAAAGTGTTAGAACGAGATTGGGGAGAGTCGGAACTCATTCGCTCTGTTCGTGCAACACTGTCACTCATCAGATTCGGTTTGAGAGTTATAGACCTAGGTCTATGGGGACAGTAAAAAATTGTTTATTCAGTTCGAGCGACAATGTCTCTAATTGGACTCTATTTGGGTGTTACAAGCTTAGGTCTATAACTAGTTACTTTTTCGCAACCGGACCTCGTAATTGGACTCAATCTCTTCCATTACAATTGTTTGAACATGTTTGAAGTATTAGAACAAGACTGGGGAAAGTCGGAAATCGTTTGCTCTGTATGAGTGACAATGTCTATAAGTGGACACAGTTTGAGTGTTGCAAGCCTAATTCTATAACTAGTTACTTTTTTGCAACCGGACCTCGTAATTTGACTCAATCTCTTCCATTACAATTGTTTCAACACGTTTCAAGTGTTAGAACAAGATTGAGGAGAGTCGGAACTCGTTTGCTTTGTTCGTGCGACAATGTCTCTAATTGGACTAAGTTTAGGTGTAACATGCTTAGGTCTATAACTAGTTAATTTTCTGCAACCGGACCTCGTAATTTTACTTAAGCTCATCCATTACAATTGTTTCAACACATTTGAAGTGTTAGAACAAGATTGGGCAAAATCGGAACTCATTTGCTCTGTTCGTGCGACAATGTCTCTCATTAGACTCAGTTTGACTGTTACAGGCCTAGGTCTATATCTAATTACTTTTTCACAACCGGACCTCGTAATTTGACTCCATCACTTCTATTACAATTGTTTGAACATGTTTGAAGTGTTAGAACAAGATTGGGGAGAGTCAGAACTCATTAGCTATGTTCGTGCTACAATGTCACTCCTTGGACTCAGTTTGAGTGTTACAGGCCTAGGTCTATAACAAGTTATTTTTTTGCAAACGGACCTCGTAATTTTACTCAATCTCTTCCATTACGATTGTTTGAACATGTTTAAAGATTTAGAACGAGATTGGGGAGAGTCGGAACTCAGTCGCTCTGTTCGTGCAACACTGTCATTCATTAGATTCGGTTTGAGCGTTATAGGCCTAGGTCTATAACTAGTTACTTTTTCACAAGCGGACCTTGTAATTTGACTCAATCTCTTCAATTAATATTGTTTGAACACGTTTGAAGTGTTAGAACAAGATTGGGGAGAGTCAGAACTCATTCGCTCTGTTCGTGCTACAATGTCACTCCTTGGACTCAGTGTGAGTGTTACAGGCCTAGGTCTATAACAAGTTATTTTTTTGCAAACGGACCTCGTAATTTCACTCAATCTCTTCCATTACAATTGTTCAAACATGTTTAAAGTGTTAGAACGAGATTGGGGAGAGTCGGAACTCATTCGCTCTGTTCGTGCAACACTGTCACTCATTAGATTCGGTTTGAGAGTTATAGACCTAGGTCTATTGGGACAGTAAAAAATTGTTTATTCAGTTCGAGCGACAATGTCTCTAATTGGACTCTATTTGGGTGTTACAAGCTTAGGTCTATAACTTGTTACTTTTTCGCAACCGGACCTCGTAATTGGACTCAATCTCTTCCATTACAATTGTTTGAACATGTTTGAAGTATTAGAACAAGACTGGGGAAAGTCGGAAATCGTTTGCTCTGTATGAGTGACAATGTCTATAAGTAGACACAGTTTGAGTGTTGCAAGCCTAATTCTATAACTAGTTACTTTTTTGCAACCGGACCTCGTAATTTGTCTCAATATCTTCCATTACAATTGTTTCAACACGTTTCAAGTGTTAGAACAAGATTGAGGAGAGTCGGAACTCGTTTGCTTTGTTCGTCCGACAATGTCTCTAATTGGACTAAGTTTAGGTGTAACATGCTTAGGTCTATAACTAGTTAATTTTCTGCAACCGGACCTCGTAATTTTACTTAAGCTCATCCATTACAATTGTTTCAACACATTTGAAGTGTTAGAACAAGATTGGGCAAAATCGGAACTCATTTGCTCTGTTCGTGCGACAATGTCTCTCATTGGACTCAGTTTTAGTGTTACAGGCCTAGGTCTATATCTAGTTACTTTTTCACAACCGGAACTCGTAATTTGACTCCATCACTTCTATTACAATTGTTTGAACATGTTTGAAGTGTTAGAACAAGATTGGGGAGAGTCAGAACTCATTCGCTCTGTTCGTGCTACAATGTCACTCCTTGGACTCAGTTTGAGTGTTACAGGCCTAGGTCTATGACAGGTTACTTTTTTACAAATGGACCTCGTAATTTTACTCAATCTCTTCCATTACAATTGTTTAAACATGTTTAAAGTGTTAGAACGAGATTGGGGAGAGTCGGAACTCATTCGCTCTGTTCGTGCAACACAGTCACTCATTAGATTCAGTTTGAGAGTTATAGACCTAGGTCTATAACTAGTTACTTTTTCACAAACGGACCTTCTAATTTGACTCAATCTCTTCAATTAATATTGTTTCAACACGTTTGAAGTATTAGAACAAGATTGGGGACAGTAAAAAATCGTTTACTCAGTTTGTGCGACAATGTCTCTAATTGGACTCTATTTGAGTGTTACAAGCTTAGGTCTATAACTAGTTACTTTTTCGCAACCGGACCTCGTAATTGGAATCAATCTCTTCCATTACAATTGTTTAAACATGTTTGAAGTATTAGAACAAGACTGGGGAAAGTCGGAACTCGTTTGCTCAGTATGAGTGACAATGCCTATAATTGGACTCAGTTTAAGTGTTGCAAGCCTAATTCTATAACTAGTTACTTTTTTGCAATCGGACCTCGTAATTTGACTCAATCTCTTCCATTACAATTGTTTCAACACGTTTCAAGTGTTAGAACAAGATTGAGGAGAGTCGGAACTCGTTTGCTTTGTTCGTGCGACAATATCTCTAATTGGACTAAGTTTATGTGTAACATGCTTAGGTCTATAACTTGTTACTTTTCTGCGATCGGACCTCGTAATTTTACTTAAGCTCATCCATTACAATTGTTTCAACACATTTGAAGTGTTAGAAGAAGATTGGGCAAAATCGGAACTCATTTGCTCTGTTCGTGCGACAATGTCTCTCATTAGACTCAGTTTGACTGTTACAGGCCTAGGTCTATATCTAATTACTTTTTCACAACCGGACATCGTAATTTGACTCCATCACTTCTATTACAATTGTTTGAACATGTTTGAAATGTTAGAACAAGATTGGGGAGAGTTAGAACTCATTCGCTCTGTTCGTGCTACAATGTCACTCCTTGGACTCAGTTTGAGTGTTACAGGCCTAGGTCTATAACAAGTTATTTTTTTGCAAACGGACCTCGTAATTTCACTCAATCTCTTCCATTACGATTGTTTGAACATGTTTAAAGTTTTAGAACGAGATTGGGGAGAGTCGGAACTCAGTCACTCTGTTCGTGCAACACTGTCACTCATTAGATTCGGTTTGAGCGTTATAGGCCTAGGTCTATAACTAGTTACTTTTTCACAAGCGGACCTTGTAATTTGACTCAATCTCTTCGATTAATATTGTTTGAACACGTTTGAAGTGTTAGAACGAGATTGGGAACAGTAAAAAATCGTTTACTCAGTTTTTGCGACAATTACTCTAATTGGACTCTATTTGAGTGTTACAAGCTTAGGTCTATAACTAGTTACTTTTTCGCAACCGGACCTCGTAATTGGACTTAATCTCTTCCATTACAATTGTTTGAAAATGTTTGAAGTATTAGAACAAGACTGGGGAAAGTCAGAACTCGTTTGCTCTGTATGAGTGACAATGTCTCTAATTGGACTCAGTTGGAGTGTTGCAAGCCTAATTCTATAACTAGTTACTTTTTCGCAACCGGACCTCGTAATTTGACTCAATCTCTTCCATTACAATTGATTCAACACGTTTGAAGTGTTAGAACAAGATTGAGGAGAGTCGGAACTCGTTTGCTTTGTTCGTGCATTGGACTAAGTTTATGTGTAACATGCTTAGGTCTATAACTTGTTACTTTTCTTCGATCGCACCTCGCAACTTTACTTAAGCTCATCCATTACAATTGTTTCAACACATTTAAAGTGTTAGAACAAGATTTGCAAAATCGGAACTGATTTGCTCTGTTCGTGCGACAATGTCTCTTATTAGACTCAGTTTGAGTGTTACAGGCCTAGGTCTATATCTAATTACTTTTTCACAACCGGACACCGTAATTTGACTCCATCACTTCTATTACAATTGTTTGAACATGTTTGAAGTGTTAGAATAAGATTGGGGAGAGTCAGAACTCATTCGCTCTGTTCGTGCTACAATGTCACTCCTTGGACTCAGTTTGAGTGTTACTGGCCTAGGTCTATAACAAGTTATTTTTTTGCAAACGGACCTCGTAATTTCACTCAATCTCTTCCATTACGATTGTTTGAACATGTTTAAAGTTTTTGAAACGAGATTGGGGAGAGTCGGAACTCAGTCGCTCTGTTCGTGCAACACTGTCACTCATTAGATTCGGTTTGAGCGTTATAGGCCTAGGTCTATAACTAGTTACTTTTTCACAAGCGGACCTTGTAATTTGACTCAATCTCTTCAATTAATATTGTTTGAACACGTTTGAAGTGTTAGAACAAGATTGCGGAGAGTCAGAACTCATTCGCTCTGTTCGTGCTACAATGTCACTCCTTGGACTCAGTGTGAGTGTTACAGGCCTAGGTCTATAACAAGTTACTTTTTTGCAAACGGACCTCGTAATTTCACTCAATCTTTTCCATTACAATTGTTCAAACATGTTTAAAGTGTTAGAACGAGATTGGGGAGAGTCGGAACTCATTCGCTCTGTTCGTGCAACACTGTCACTCATTAGATTCGGTTTGAGAGTTATAGACCTAGGTCTATGGGGACAGTAAAAAATTGTTTATTCAGTTCGAGCGACAATGTCTCTAATTGGACTCTATTTGGGTGTTACAAGCTTAGGTCTATAACTAGTTACTTTTTCGCAACCGGACCTCGTAATTGGACTCAATCTCTTCCATTACAATTGTTTGAACATGTGTGAAGTATTACAACAAGACTGGGGAAAGTCGGAAATCGTTTGCTCTGTATGAGTGACAATGTCTATAAGTGGACACAGTTTGAGTGTTGCAAGCCTAATTCTATAACTAGTTACTTTTTTGCAACCGGACCTCGTAATTTGACTCAATCTCTTCCATTACAATTGTTTCAACACGTTTCAAGTGTTAGAACAAGATTGAGGAGAGTCGGAACTCGTTTGCTTTGTTCGTGCGACAATGTCTCTAATTGGACTAAGTTTAGGTGTAACATGCTTAGGTCTATAACTAGTTAATTTTCTGCAACCGGACCTCGTAATTTTACTTAAGCTCATCCATTACAATTGTTTCAACACATTTAAAGTGTTAGAACAAGATTTGCAAAATCGGAACTGATTTGCTCTGTTCGTGCGACAATGTCTCTTATTAGACTCAGTTTGAGTGTTACAGGCCTAGGTCTATATCTAATTACTTTTTCACAACCGGACACCGTAATTTGACTCCATCACTTCTATTACAATTGTTTGAACATGTTTGAAGTGTTAGAATAAGATTGGGGAGAGTCAGAACTCATTCGCTCTGTTCGTGCTACAATGTCACTCCTTGGACTCAGTTTGAGTGTTACTGGCCTAGGTCTATAACAAGTTATTTTTTTGCAAACGGACCTCGTAATTTTAACTCAATCTCTTCCATTACGATTGTTTGAACATGTTTAAAGTTTTAGAACGAGATTGGGGAGAGTCGGAACTCAGTCGCTCTGTTCGTGCAACACTGTCACTCATTAGATTCGGTTTGAGCGTTATAGGCCTAGGTCTATAACTAGTTACTTTTTCACAAGCGGACCTTGTAATTTGACTCAATCTCTTCAATTAATATTGTTTGAACACGTTTGAAGTGTTAGAACAAGATTGCGGAGAGTCAGAACTCATTCGCTCTGTTCGTGCTACAATGTCACTCCTTGGACTCAGTGTGAGTGTTACAGGCCTAGGTCTATAACAAGTTACTTTTTTGCAAACGGACCTCGTAATTTCACTCAATCTCTTCCATTACAATTGTTCAAACATGTTTAAAGTGTTAGAACGAGATTGGGGAGAGTCGGAACTCATTCGCTCTGTTCGTGCAACACTGTCACTCATCAGATTCGGTTTGAGAGTTATAGACCTAGGTCTATGGGGACAGTAAAAAATTGTTTATTCAGTTCGAGCGACAATGTCTCTAATTGGACTCTATTTGGGTGTTACAAGCTTAGGTCTATAACTAGTTACTTTTTCGCAACCGGACCTCGTAATTGGACTCAATCTCTTCCATTACAATTGTTTGAACATGTTTGAAGTATTAGAACAAGACTGGGGAAAGTCGGAAATCGTTTGCTCTGTATGAGTGACAATGTCTATAAGTGGACACAGTTTGAGTGTTGCAAGCCTAATTCTATAACTAGTTACTTTTTTGCAACCGGACCTCGTAATTTGACTCAATCTCTTCCATTACAATTGTTTCAACACGTTTCAAGTGTTAGAACAAGATTGAGGAGAGTCGGAACTCGTTTGCTTTGTTCGTGCGACAATGTCTCTAATTGGACTAAGTTTAGGTGTAACATGCTTAGGTCTATAACTAGTTAATTTTCTGCAACCGGACCTCGTAATTTTACTTAAGCTCATCCATTACAATTGTTTCAACACATTTGAAGTGTTAGAACAAGATTGGGCAAAATCGGAACTCATTTGCTCTGTTCGTGCGACAATGTCTCTCATTAGACTCAGTTTGACTGTTACAGGCCTAGGTCTATATCTAATTACTTTTTCACAACCGGACCTCGTAATTTGACTCCATCACTTCTATTACAATTGTTTGAACATGTTTGAAGTGTTAGAACAAGATTGGGGAGAGTCAGAACTCATTAGCTATGTTCGTGCTACAATGTCACTCCTTGGACTCAGTTTGAGTGTTACAGGCCTAGGTCTATAACAAGTTATTTTTTTGCAAACGGACCTCGTAATTTTACTCAATCTCTTCCATTACGATTGTTTGAACATGTTTAAAGATTTAGAACGAGATTGGGGAGAGTCGGAACTCAGTCGCTCTGTTCGTGCAACACTGTCATTCATTAGATTCGGTTTGAGCGTTATAGCCCTAGGTCTATAACTAGTTACTTTTTCACAAGCGGACCTTGTAATTTGACTCAATCTCTTCAATTAATATTGTTTGAACACGTTTGAAGTGTTAGAACAAGATTGGGGAGAGTCAGAACTCATTCGCTCTGTTCGTGCTACAATGTCACTCCTTGGACTCAGTGTGAGTGTTACAGGCCTAGGTCTATAACAAGTTATTTTTTTGCAAACGGACCTCGTAATTTCACTCAATCTCTTCCATTACAATTGTTCAAACATGTTTAAAGTGTTAGAACGAGATTGGGGAGAGTCGGAACTCATTCGCTCTGTTCGTGCAACACTGTCACTCATTAGATTCGGTTTGAGAGTTATAGACCTAGGTCTATTGGGACAGTAAAAAATTGTTTATTCAGTTCGAGCGACAATGTCTCTAATTGGACTCTATTTGGGTGTTACAAGCTTAGGTCTATAACTTGTTACTTTTTCGCAACCGGACCTCGTAATTGGACTCAATCTCTTCCATTACAATTGTTTGAACATGTTTGAAGTATTAGAACAAGACTGGGGAAAGTCGGAAATCGTTTGCTCTGTATGAGTGACAATGTCTATAAGTAGACACAGTTTGAGTGTTGCAAGCCTAATTCTATAACTAGTTACTTTTTTGCAACCGGACCTCGTAATTTGTCTCAATATCTTCCATTACAATTGTTTCAACACGTTTCAAGTGTTAGAACAAGATTGAGGAGAGTCGGAACTCGTTTGCTTTGTTCGTCCGACAATGTCTCTAATTGGACTAAGTTTAGGTGTAACATGCTTAGGTCTATAACTAGTTAATTTTCTGCAACCGGACCTCGTAATTTTACTTAAGCTCATCCATTACAATTGTTTCAACACATTTGAAGTGTTAGAACAAGATTGGGCAAAATCGGAACTCATTTGCTCTGTTCGTGCGACAATGTCTCTCATTGGACTCAGTTTTAGTGTTACAGGCCTAGGTCTATATCTAGTTACTTTTTCACAACCGGAACTCGTAATTTGACTCCATCACTTCTATTACAATTGTTTGAACATGTTTGAAGTGTTAGAACAAGATTGGGGAGAGTCAGAACTCATTCGCTCTGTTCGTGCTACAATGTCACTCCTTGGACTCAGTTTGAGTGTTACAGGCCTAGGTCTATGACAGGTTACTTTTTTACAAATGGACCTCGTAATTTTACTCAATCTCTTCCATTACAATTGTTTAAACATGTTTAAAGTGTTAGAACGAGATTGGGGAGAGTCGGAACTCATTCGCTCTGTTCGTGCAACACAGTCACTCATTAGATTCAGTTTGAGAGTTATAGACCTAGGTCTATAACTAGTTACTTTTTCACAAACGGACCTTCTAATTTGACTCAATCTCTTCAATTAATATTGTTTCAACACGTTTGAAGTATTAGAACAAGATTGGGGACAGTAAAAAATCGTTTACTCAGTTTGTGCGACAATGTCTCTAATTGGACTCTATTTGAGTGTTACAAGCTTAGGTCTATAACTAGTTACTTTTTCGCAACCGGACCTCGTAATTGGAATCAATCTCTTCCATTACAATTGTTTGAACATGTTTGAAGTATTAGAACAAGACTGGGGAAAGTCGGAACTCGTTTGCTCAGTATGAGTGACAATGCCTATAATTGGACTCAGTTTGAGTGTTGCAAGCCTAATTCTATAACTAGTTACTTTTTTGCAATCGGACCTCGTAATTTGACTCAATCTCTTCCATTACAATTGTTTCAACACGTTTCAAGTGTTAGAACAAGATTGAGGAGAGTCGGAACTCGTTTGCTTTGTTCGTGCGACAATATCTCTAATTGGACTAAGTTTATGTGTAACATGCTTAGGTCTATAACTTGTTACTTTTCTGCGATCGGACCTCGTAATTTTACTTAAGCTCATCCATTACAATTGTTTCAACACATTTGAAGTGTTAGAAGAAGATTGGGCAAAATCGGAACTCATTTGCTCTGTTCGTGCGACAATGTCTCTCATTAGACTCAGTTTGACTGTTACAGGCCTAGGTCTATATCTAATTACTTTTTCACAACCGGACATCGTAATTTGACTCCATCACTTCTATTACAATTGTTTGAACATGTTTGAAATGTTAGAACAAGATTGGGGAGAGTTAGAACTCATTCGCTCTGTTCGTGCTACAATGTCACTCCTTGGACTCAGTTTGAGTGTTACAGGCCTAGGTCTATAACAAGTTATTTTTTTGCAAACGGACCTCGTAATTTCACTCAATCTCTTCCATTACGATTGTTTGAACATGTTTAAAGTTTTAGAACGAGATTGGGGAGAGTCGGAACTCAGTCACTCTGTTCGTGCAACACTGTCACTCATTAGATTCGGTTTGAGCGTTATAGGCCTAGGTCTATAACTAGTTACTTTTTCACAAGCGGACCTTGTAATTTGACTCAATCTCTTCGATTAATATTGTTTGAACACGTTTGAAGTGTTAGAACGAGATTGGGAACAGTAAAAAATCGTTTACTCAGTTTTTGCGACAATTACTCTAATTGGACTCTATTTGAGTGTTACAAGCTTAGGTCTATAACTAGTTACTTTTTCGCAACCGGACCTCGTAATTGGACTCAATCTCTTCCATTACAATTGTTTGAAAATGTTTGAAGTATTAGAACAAGACTGGGGAAAGTCAGAACTCGTTTGCTCTGTATGAGTGACAATGTCTCTAATTGGACTCAGTTGGAGTGTTGCAAGCCTAATTCTATAACTAGTTACTTTTTCGCAACCGGACCTCGTAATTTGACTCAATCTCTTCCATTACAATTGATTCAACACGTTTGAAGTGTTAGAACAAGATTGAGGAGAGTCGGAACTCGTTTGCTTTGTTCGTGCATTGGACTAAGTTTATGTGTAACATGCTTAGGTCTATAACTTGTTACTTTTCTTCGATCGCACCTCGCAACTTTACTTAAGCTCATCCATTACAATTGTTTCAACACATTTAAAGTGTTAGAACAAGATTTGCAAAATCGGAACTGATTTGCTCTGTTCGTGCGACAATGTCTCTTATTAGACTCAGTTTGAGTGTTACAGGCCTAGGTCTATATCTAATTACTTTTTCACAACCGGACACCGTAATTTGACTCCATCACTTCTATTACAATTGTTTGAACATGTTTGAAGTGTTAGAATAAGATTGGGGAGAGTCAGAACTCATTCGCTCTGTTCGTGCTACAATGTCACTCCTTGGACTCAGTTTGAGTGTTACTGGCCTAGGTCTATAACAAGTTATTTTTTTGCAAACGGACCTCGTAATTTCACTCAATCTCTTCCATTACGATTGTTTGAACATGTTTAAAGTTTTTGAAACGAGATTGGGGAGAGTCGGAACTCAGTCGCTCTGTTCGTGCAACACTGTCACTCATTAGATTCGGTTTGAGCGTTATAGGCCTAGGTCTATAACTAGTTACTTTTTCACAAGCGGACCTTGTAATTTGACTCAATCTCTTCAATTAATATTGTTTGAACACGTTTGAAGTGTTAGAACAAGATTGCGGAGAGTCAGAACTCATTCGCTCTGTTCGTGCTACAATGTCACTCCTTGGACTCAGTGTGAGTGTTACAGGCCTAGGTCTATAACAAGTTACTTTTTTGCAAACGGACCTCGTAATTTCACTCAATCTTTTCCATTACAATTGTTCAAACATGTTTAAAGTGTTAGAACGAGATTGGGGAGAGTCGGAACTCATTCGCTCTGTTCGTGCAACACTGTCACTCATTAGATTCGGTTTGAGAGTTATAGACCTAGGTCTATGGGGACAGTAAAAAATTGTTTATTCAGTTCGAGCGACAATGTCTCTAATTGGACTCTATTTGGGTGTTACAAGCTTAGGTCTATAACTAGTTACTTTTTCGCAACCGGACCTCGTAATTGGACTCAATCTCTTCCATTACAATTGTTTGAACATGTGTGAAGTATTACAACAAGACTGGGGAAAGTCGGAAATCGTTTGCTCTGTATGAGTGACAATGTCTATAAGTGGACACAGTTTGAGTGTTGCAAGCCTAATTCTATAACTAGTTACTTTTTTGCAACCGGACCTCGTAATTTGACTCAATCTCTTCCATTACAATTGTTTCAACACGTTTCAAGTGTTAGAACAAGATTGAGGAGAGTCGGAACTCGTTTGCTTTGTTCGTGCGACAATGTCTCTAATTGGACTAAGTTTAGGTGTAACATGCTTAGGTCTATAACTAGTTAATTTTCTGCAACCGGACCTCGTAATTTTACTTAAGCTCATCCATTACAATTGTTTCAACACATTTAAAGTGTTAGAACAAGATTTGCAAAATCGGAACTGATTTGCTCTGTTCGTGCGACAATGTCTCTTATTAGACTCAGTTTGAGTGTTACAGGCCTAGGTCTATATCTAATTACTTTTTCACAACCGGACACCGTAATTTGACTCCATCACTTCTATTACAATTGTTTGAACATGTTTGAAGTGTTAGAATAAGATTGGGGAGAGTCAGAACTCATTCGCTCTGTTCGTGCTACAATGTCACTCCTTGGACTCAGTTTGAGTGTTACTGGCCTAGGTCTATAACAAGTTATTTTTTTGCAAACGGACCTCGTAATTTTAACTCAATCTCTTCCATTACGATTGTTTGAACATGTTTAAAGTTTTAGAACGAGATTGGGGAGAGTCGGAACTCAGTCGCTCTGTTCGTGCAACACTGTCACTCATTAGATTCGGTTTGAGCGTTATAGGCCTAGGTCTATAACTAGTTACTTTTTCACAAGCGGACCTTGTAATTTGACTCAATCTCTTCAATTAATATTGTTTGAACACGTTTGAAGTGTTAGAACAAGATTGCGGAGAGTCAGAACTCATTCGCTCTGTTCGTGCTACAATGTCACTCCTTGGACTCAGTGTGAGTGTTACAGGCCTAGGTCTATAACAAGTTACTTTTTTGCAAACGGACCTCGTAATTTCACTCAATCTCTTCCATTACAATTGTTCAAACATGTTTAAAGTGTTAGAACGAGATTGGGGAGAGTCGGAACTCATTCGCTCTGTTCGTGCAACACTGTCACTCATCAGATTCGGTTTGAGAGTTATAGACCTAGGTCTATGGGGACAGTAAAAAATTGTTTATTCAGTTCGAGCGACAATGTCTCTAATTGGACTCTATTTGGGTGTTACAAGCTTAGGTCTATAACTAGTTACTTTTTCGCAACCGGACCTCGTAATTGGACTCAATCTCTTCCATTACAATTGTTTGAACATGTTTGAAGTATTAGAACAAGACTGGGGAAAGTCGGAAATCGTTTGCTCTGTATGAGTGACAATGTCTATAAGTGGACACAGTTTGAGTGTTGCAAGCCTAATTCTATAACTAGTTACTTTTTTGCAACCGGACCTCGTAATTTGACTCAATCTCTTCCATTACAATTGTTTCAACACGTTTCAAGTGTTAGAACAAGATTGAGGAGAGTCGGAACTCGTTTGCTTTGTTCGTGCGACAATGTCTCTAATTGGACTAAGTTTAGGTGTAACATGCTTAGGTCTATAACTAGTTAATTTTCTGCAACCGGACCTCGTAATTTTACTTAAGCTCATCCATTACAATTGTTTCAACACATTTGAAGTGTTAGAACAAGATTGGGCAAAATCGGAACTCATTTGCTCTGTTCGTGCGACAATGTCTCTCATTAGACTCAGTTTGACTGTTACAGGCCTAGGTCTATATCTAATTACTTTTTCACAACCGGACCTCGTAATTTGACTCCATCACTTCTATTACAATTGTTTGAACATGTTTGAAGTGTTAGAACAAGATTGGGGAGAGTCAGAACTCATTAGCTATGTTCGTGCTACAATGTCACTCCTTGGACTCAGTTTGAGTGTTACAGGCCTAGGTCTATAACAAGTTATTTTTTTGCAAACGGACCTCGTAATTTTACTCAATCTCTTCCATTACGATTGTTTGAACATGTTTAAAGATTTAGAACGAGATTGGGGAGAGTCGGAACTCAGTCGCTCTGTTCGTGCAACACTGTCATTCATTAGATTCGGTTTGAGCGTTATAGGCCTAGGTCTATAACTAGTTACTTTTTCACAAGCGGACCTTGTAATTTGACTCAATCTCTTCAATTAATATTGTTTGAACACGTTTGAAGTGTTAGAACAAGATTGGGGAGAGTCAGAACTCATTCGCTCTGTTCGTGCTACAATGTCACTCCTTGGACTCAGTGTGAGTGTTACAGGCCTAGGTCTATAACAAGTTATTTTTTTGCAAACGGACCTCGTAATTTCACTCAATCTCTTCCATTACAATTGTTCAAACATGTTTAAAGTGTTAGAACGAGATTGGGGAGAGTCGGAACTCATTCGCTCTGTTCGTGCAACACTGTCACTCATTAGATTCGGTTTGAGAGTTATAGACCTAGGTCTATTGGGACAGTAAAAAATTGTTTATTCAGTTCGAGCGACAATGTCTCTAATTGGACTCTATTTGGGTGTTACAAGCTTAGGTCTATAACTTGTTACTTTTTCGCAACCGGACCTCGTAATTGGACTCAATCTCTTCCATTACAATTGTTTGAACATGTTTGAAGTATTAGAACAAGACTGGGGAAAGTCGGAAATCGTTTGCTCTGTATGAGTGACAATGTCTATAAGTAGACACAGTTTGAGTGTTGCAAGCCTAATTCTATAACTAGTTACTTTTTTGCAACCGGACCTCGTAATTTGTCTCAATATCTTCCATTACAATTGTTTCAACACGTTTCAAGTGTTAGAACAAGATTGAGGAGAGTCGGAACTCGTTTGCTTTGTTCGTCCGACAATGTCTCTAATTGGACTAAGTTTAGGTGTAACATGCTTAGGTCTATAACTAGTTAATTTTCTGCAACCGGACCTCGTAATTTTACTTAAGCTCATCCATTACAATTGTTTCAACACATTTGAAGTGTTAGAACAAGATTGGGCAAAATCGGAACTCATTTGCTCTGTTCGTGCGACAATGTCTCTCATTGGACTCAGTTTTAGTGTTACAGGCCTAGGTCTATATCTAGTTACTTTTTCACAACCGGAACTCGTAATTTGACTCCATCACTTCTATTACAATTGTTTGAACATGTTTGAAGTGTTAGAACAAGATTGGGGAGAGTCAGAACTCATTCGCTCTGTTCGTGCTACAATGTCACTCCTTGGACTCAGTTTGAGTGTTACAGGCCTAGGTCTATGACAGGTTACTTTTTTACAAATGGACCTCGTAATTTTACTCAATCTCTTCCATTACAATTGTTTAAACATGTTTAAAGTGTTAGAACGAGATTGGGGAGAGTCGGAACTCATTCGCTCTGTTCGTGCAACACAGTCACTCATTAGATTCAGTTTGAGAGTTATAGACCTAGGTCTATAACTAGTTACTTTTTCACAAACGGACCTTCTAATTTGACTCAATCTCTTCAATTAATATTGTTTCAACACGTTTGAAGTATTAGAACAAGATTGGGGACAGTAAAAAATCGTTTACTCAGTTTGTGCGACAATGTCTCTAATTGGACTCTATTTGAGTGTTACAAGCTTAGGTCTATAACTAGTTACTTTTTCGCAACCGGACCTCGTAATTGGAATCAATCTCTTCCATTACAATTGTTTGAACATGTTTGAAGTATTAGAACAAGACTGGGGAAAGTCGGAACTCGTTTGCTCAGTATGAGTGACAATGCCTATAATTGGACTCAGTTTGAGTGTTGCAAGCCTAATTCTATAACTAGTTACTTTTTTGCAATCGGACCTCGTAATTTGACTCAATCTCTTCCATTACAATTGTTTCAACACGTTTCAAGTGTTAGAACAAGATTGAGGAGAGTCGGAACTCGTTTGCTTTGTTCGTGCGACAATATCTCTAATTGGACTAAGTTTATGTGTAACATGCTTAGGTCTATAACTTGTTACTTTTCTGCGATCGGACCTCGTAATTTTACTTAAGCTCATCCATTACAATTGTTTCAACACATTTGAAGTGTTAGAAGAAGATTGGGCAAAATCGGAACTCATTTGCTCTGTTCGTGCGACAATGTCTCTCATTAGACTCAGTTTGACTGTTACAGGCCTAGGTCTATATCTAATTACTTTTTCACAACCGGACATCGTAATTTGACTCCATCACTTCTATTACAATTGTTTGAACATGTTTGAAATGTTAGAACAAGATTGGGGAGAGTTAGAACTCATTCGCTCTGTTCGTGCTACAATGTCACTCCTTGGACTCAGTTTGAGTGTTACAGGCCTAGGTCTATAACAAGTTATTTTTTTGCAAACGGACCTCGTAATTTCACTCAATCTCTTCCATTACGATTGTTTGAACATGTTTAAAGTTTTAGAACGAGATTGGGGAGAGTCGGAACTCAGTCACTCTGTTCGTGCAACACTGTCACTCATTAGATTCGGTTTGAGCGTTATAGGCCTAGGTCTATAACTAGTTACTTTTTCACAAGCGGACCTTGTAATTTGACTCAATCTCTTCGATTAATATTGTTTGAACACGTTTGAAGTGTTAGAACGAGATTGGGAACAGTAAAAAATCGTTTACTCAGTTTTTGCGACAATTACTCTAATTGGACTCTATTTGAGTGTTACAAGCTTAGGTCTATAACTAGTTACTTTTTCGCAACCGGACCTCGTAATTGGACTCAATCTCTTCCATTACAATTGTTTGAAAATGTTTGAAGTATTAGAACAAGACTGGGGAAAGTCAGAACTCGTTTGCTCTGTATGAGTGACAATGTCTCTAATTGGACTCAGTTGGAGTGTTGCAAGCCTAATTCTATAACTAGTTACTTTTTCGCAACCGGACCTCGTAATTTGACTCAATCTCTTCCATTACAATTGATTCAACACGTTTGAAGTGTTAGAACAAGATTGAGGAGAGTCGGAACTCGTTTGCTTTGTTCGTGCATTGGACTAAGTTTATGTGTAACATGCTTAGGTCTATAACTTGTTACTTTTCTTCGATCGCACCTCGCAACTTTACTTAAGCTCATACATTACAATTGTTTCAACACATTTAAAGTGTTAGAACAAGATTTGCAAAATCGGAACTGATTTGCTCTGTTCGTGCGACAATGTCTCTTATTAGACTCAGTTTGAGTGTTACAGGCCTAGGTCTATATCTAATTACTTTTTCACAACCGGACACCGTAATTTGACTCCATCACTTCTATTACAATTGTTTGAACATGTTTGAAGTGTTAGAATAAGATTGGGGAGAGTCAGAACTCATTCGCTCTGTTCGTGCTACAATGTCACTCCTTGGACTCAGTTTGAGTGTTACTGGCCTAGGTCTATAACAAGTTATTTTTTTGCAAACGGACCTCGTAATTTCACTCAATCTCTTCCATTACGATTGTTTGAACATGTTTAAAGTTTTTGAAACGAGATTGGGGAGAGTCGGAACTCAGTCGCTCTGTTCGTGCAACACTGTCACTCATTAGATTCGGTTTGAGCGTTATAGGCCTAGGTCTATAACTAGTTACTTTTTCACAAGCGGACCTTGTAATTTGACTCAATCTCTTCAATTAATATTGTTTGAACACGTTTGAAGTGTTAGAACAAGATTGCGGAGAGTCAGAACTCATTCGCTCTGTTCGTGCTACAATGTCACTCCTTGGACTCAGTGTGAGTGTTACAGGCCTAGGTCTATAACAAGTTACTTTTTTGCAAACGGACCTCGTAATTTCACTCAATCTTTTCCATTACAATTGTTCAAACATGTTTAAAGTGTTAGAACGAGATTGGGGAGAGTCGGAACTCATTCGCTCTGTTCGTGCAACACTGTCACTCATTAGATTCGGTTTGAGAGTTATAGACCTAGGTCTATGGGGACAGTAAAAAATTGTTTATTCAGTTCGAGCGACAATGTCTCTAATTGGACTCTATTTGGGTGTTACAAGCTTAGGTCTATAACTAGTTACTTTTTCGCAACCGGACCTCGTAATTGGACTCAATCTCTTCCATTACAATTGTTTGAACATGTGTGAAGTATTACAACAAGACTGGGGAAAGTCGGAAATCGTTTGCTCTGTATGAGTGACAATGTCTATAAGTGGACACAGTTTGAGTGTTGCAAGCCTAATTCTATAACTAGTTACTTTTTTGCAACCGGACCTCGTAATTTGACTCAATCTCTTCCATTACAATTGTTTCAACACGTTTCAAGTGTTAGAACAAGATTGAGGAGAGTCGGAACTCGTTTGCTTTGTTCGTGCGACAATGTCTCTAATTGGACTAAGTTTAGGTGTAACATGCTTAGGTCTATAACTAGTTAATTTTCTGCAACCGGACCTCGTAATTTTACTTAAGCTCATCCATTACAATTGTTTCAACACATTTGAAGTGTTAGAACAAGATTGGGCAAAATCGGAACTCATTTGCTCTGTTCGTGCGACAATGTCTCTCATTAGACTCAGTTTGACTGTTACAGGCCTAGGTCTATATCTAATTACTTTTTCACAACCGGACCTCATAATTTGACTCCATCACTTCTATTACAATTGTTTGAACATGTTTGAAGTGTTAGAACAAGATTGGGGAGAGTCAGAACTCATTAGCTATGTTCGTGCTACAATGTCACTCCTTGGACTCAGTTTGAGTGTTACAGGCCTACGTCTATAACAAGTTATTTTTTTGCAAACGGACCTCGTAATTTCACTCAATCTCTTCCATTACGATTGTTTGAACATGTTTAAAGATTTAGAACGAGATTGGGGAGAGTCGGAACTCAGTCGCTCTGTTCGTGCAACACTGTCACTCATTAGATTCGGTTTGAGCGTTATAGGCCTAGGTCTATAACTAGTTACTTTTTCACAAGCGGACCTTGTAATTTGACTCAATCTCTTCAATTAATATTGTTTGAACACGTTTGAAGTGTTAGAACAAGATTGGGGAGAGTCAGAACTCATTCGCTCTGTTCGTGCTACAATGTCACTCCTTGGACTCAGTGTGAGTGTTACAGGCCTAGGTCTATAACAAGTTACTTTTTTGCAAACGGACCTCGTAATTTCACTCAATCTCTTCCATTACAATTGTTCAAACATGTTTAAAGTGTTAGAACGAGATTGGGGAGAGTCGGAACTCATTCGCTCTGTTCGTGCAACACTGTCACTCATTAGATTCGGTTTGAGAGTTATAGACCTAGGTCTATTGGGACAGTAAAAAATTGTTTATTCAGTTCGAGCGACAATGTCTCTAATTGGACTCTATTTGGGTGTTACAAGCTTAGGTCCATAACTAGTTACTTTTTCGCAACCGGACCTCGTAATTGGACTCAATCTCTTCCATTACAATTGTTTGAACATGTTTGAAGTATTAGAACAAGACTGGGGAAAGTCGGAAATCGTTTGCTCTGTATGAGTGACAATGTCTATAAGTGGACACAGTTTGAGTGTTGCAAGCCTAATTCTATAACTAGTTACTTTTTTGCAACCGGACCTCGTAATTTGACTCAATCTCTTCCATTACAATTGTTTCAACACGTTTCAAGTGTTAGAACAAGATTGAGGAGAGTCGGAACTTGTTTGCTTTGTTCGTGCGACAATGTCTCTAATTGGACTAAGTTTAGGTGTAACATGCTTAGGTCTATAACTAGTTAATTTTCTGCAACCGGACCTCGTAATTTTACTTAAGCTCATCCATTACAATTGTTTCAACACATTTGAAGTGTTAGAACAAGATTGGGCAAAATCGGAACTAATTTGCTCTGTTCGTGCGACAATGTCTCTCATTGGACTCAGTTTTAGTGTTACAGGCCTAGGTCTATATCTAGTTACTTTTTCACAACCGGAACTCGTAATTTGACTCCATCACTTCTATTACAATTGTTTGAACATGTTTGAAGTGTTAGAACAAGATTGAGGAGAGTCAGAACTCATTCGCTCAGTTCGTGCTACAATGTCACTCCTTGGACTCAGTTTGAGTGTTACAGGCCTAGGTCTATGACAGGTTACTTTTTTACAAATGGACCTCGTAATTTTACTCAATCTCTTCCATTACAATTGTTTAAACATGTTTAAAGTGTTAGAACGAGATTGGGGAGAGTCGGAACTCATTCGCTCTGTTCGTGCAACACTGTCACTCATTAGATTCAGTTTGAGAGTTATAGACCTAGGTCTATAACTAGTTACTTTTTCACAAACGGACCTTGTAATTTGACTCAATCTCTTCAATTAATATTGTTTCAACACGTTTGAAGTATTAGAACAAGATTGGGGACAGTAAAAAGTCGTTTACTCAGTTTGTGCGACAATGTCTCTAATTGGACTCTATTTGAGTGTTACAAGCTTAGGTCTATAACTAGTTACTTTTTCGCAACCGGACCTCGTAATTGGACTCAATCTCTTCCATTACAATTGTTTGAACATGTTTGAAGTATTAGAACAAGACTGGGGAAAGTCGGAACTCGTTTGCTCAGTATGAGTGACAATGCCTATAATTGGACTCAGTTTGAGTGTTGCAAGCCTAATTCTATAACTAGTTACTTTTTTGCAACCGAACCTCGTAATTTGACTCAATCTCTTCCATTACAATTGTTTCATCACATTTCAAGTGTTAGAACAAGATTGAGGAGAGTCGGAACTCGTTTGCTTTGTTCGTGCGACAATGTCTCTAATTGGACTAAGTTTATGTGTAACATGCTTAGGCCTATAACTTGTTACTTTTCTGCGATCGGACCTCGTAATTTTACTTAAGCTCATCCATTACAATTGTTTCAACACATTTGAAGTGTTAGAACAAGATTGGGCAAAATCGGAACTAATTTGCTCTGTTCGTGCGACAATGTCTCTCATTGGACTCAGTTTGACTGTTATAGGCCTAGGTCTATATCGAATTACTTTTTCACAACCGGACCTCGTAATTTGACTCCATCACTTCTATTACTATTGTTTGAACATGTTTGAAGTGTTAGAACAAGATTGGGGAGAGTCAGAACTCATTCGCTCTGTTCGTGCTACAATGTCACTCCTTGGACTCAGTTTGAGTGTTACAGGCCTAGGTCTATGACAGGTTACTTTTTTACAAATGGACCTCGTAATTTTACTCAATCTCTTCCATTACAATTGTTTAAACATGTTTAAAGTGTTAGAACGAGATTGGGGAGAGTCGGAACTCATTCGCTCTGTTCGTGCAACACTGTCACTCAATAGATTCAGTTTGAGAGTTATAGACCTAGGTCTATAACTAGTTACTTTTTCACAAACGGACCTTGTAATTTGACTCAATCTCTTCAATTAATATTGTTTCAACACGTTTGAAGTATTAGAACAAGATTGGGGACAGTAAAAAATCGTTTACTCAGTTTGTGCGACAATGTCTCTAATTGGACTCTATTTGAGTGTTACAAGCTTAGGTCTATAACTAGTTACTTTTTCGCAACCGGACCTCGTAATTGGACTCAATCTCTTCCATTACAATTGTTTGAACATGTTTGAAGTATTAGAACAAGACTGGGGAAAGTCGGAACTCGTTTGCTCAGTATGAGTGACAATGCCTATAATTGGACTCAGTTTGAGTGTTGCAAGCCTAATTCTATAACTAGTTACTTTTTTGCAACCGAACCTCGTAATTTGACTCAATCTCTTCCATTACAATTGTTTCATCACATTTCAAGTGTTAGAACAAGATTGAGGAGAGTCGGAACTCGTTTGCTTTGTTCGTGCGACAATGTCTCTAATTGGACTAAGTTTATGTGTAACATGCTTAGGCCTATAACTTGTTACTTTTCTGCGATCGGACCTCGTAATTTTACTCAAGCTCATCCATTACAATTGTTTCAACACATTTGAAGTGTTAGAACAAGATTTGGCAAAATCGGAACTCATTTGCTCTGTTCGTGCGACAATGTCTCTCATTAGACTCAGTTTGACTGTTACAGGCCTAGGTCTATATCTAATTACTTTTTCACAACCGGACCTCGTAATTTGACTCCATCACTTCTATTACAATTGTTTGAACACGTTTGAAGTGTTAGAACAAGATTGGGGAGAGTCAGAACTCATTCGCTCTGTTCGTGCTACAATGTCACTCCTTGGACTTAGTGTGAGTGTTACCGGCCTAGGTCTATAACAAGTTACTTTTTTGCAAACGGACCTCGTAATTTCACTCAATCTCTTCCATTACTATTGTTCAAACATGTTTAAAGTGTTAGAACGAGATTGGGGAGAGTCGGAACTCATTCGCTCTGTTCGTACAACACTGTCACTCATTAGATTCGGTTTGAGAGTTATAGACCTAGGTCTATGGGGACAGTAAAAAATTGTTTATTCAGTTCGAGCGACAATGTCTCTAATTGGACTCTATTTGGGTGTTACAAGCTTAGGTCTATAACTAGTTACTTTTTCACAACCGGACCTCGTAATTGGACTCAATCTCTTCCATTACAATTGTTTGAACATGTTTGAAGTATTAGAACAAGACTGGGGAAAGTCGGAAATCGTTTGCTCTGTATGAGTGACAATGTCTATAAGTGGACACAGTTTGAGTGTTGCAAGCCTAATTCTATAACTAGTTACTTTTTTTCAACCGGACCTCGTAATTTGACTCAATCTCTTCCATTACAATTGTTTCAACACGTTTCAAGTGTTAGAACAAGATTGAGGAGAGTCGGAACTCGTTTGCTTTGTTCGTGCGACAATGTCTCTAATTGGACTAAGTTTAGGTGTAACATGCTTAGGTCTATAACTAGTTAATTTTCTGCAACCGGACCTCGTAATTTTACTTAAGCTCATCCATTACAATTGTTTCAACACATTTGAAGTGTTAGAACAAGATTGGGCAAAATCGGAACTAATTTGCTCTGTTCGTGTGACAATGTCTCTCATTGGACTCAGTTTTAGTGTTACAGGCCTAGGTCTATATCTAGTTACTTTTTCACAACCGGAACTCGTAATTTGACTCCATCACTTCTATTACAATTGTTTGAACATGTTTGAAGTGTTAGAACAAGATTGGGGAGAGTCAGAACTCATTCGCTCTGTTCGTGCTACGATGTCACTCCTTGGACTCAGTTTGAGTGTTACAGGCCTAGGTCTATGACAGGTTACTTTTTTACAAATGGACCTCGTAATTTTACTCAATCTCTTCCATTACAATTGTTTAAACATGTTTAAAGTGTTAGAACGAGATTGGGGAGAGTCGGAACTCATTCGCTCTGTTCGTGCAACACTGTCACTCATTAGATTCAGTTTGAGAGTTATAGACCTAGGTCTATAACTAGTTACTTTTTCACAAACGGACCTTGTAATTTGACTCAATCTCTTCAATTAATATTGTTTCAATACGTTTGAAGTATTAGAACAAGATTGGGGACAGTAAAAAATCGTTTACTCAGTTTGTGCGACAATGTCTCTAATTGGACTCTATTTGAGTGTTACAAGCTTAGGTCTATAACTAGTTACTTTTTCGCAACCGGACCTCGTAATTGGACTCAATCTCTTCCATTACAATTGTTTAAACATGTTTGAAGTATTAGAACAAGATTGGGGAAAGTCGGAACTCGTTTGCTCAGTATGAGTGACAATGCCTATAATTGGACTCAGTTTGAGTGTTGCAAGCCTAATTCTATAACTAGTTACTTTTTTGCAACCGGACCTCGTAATTTGACTCAATCTCTTCCATTACAATTGTTTCAACACGTTTCAAGTGTTAGAACAAGATTGAGGAGAGTCGGAACTCGTTTGCTTTGTTCGTGCGACAATGTCTCTAATTGGACTAAGTTTATGTGTAACATGCTTAGGCCTATAACTTGTTACTTTTCTGCGATCGGACCTCGTAATTTTACTCAAGCTCATCCATTACAATTGTTTCAACACATTTGAAGTGTTAGAACAAGATTTGGCAAAATCGGAACTCATTTGCTCTGTTCGTGCGACAATGTCTCTCATTAGACTCAGTTTGACTGTTACAGGCCTAGGTCTATATCTAATTACTTTTTCACAACCGGACCTCGTAATTTGACTCCATCACTTCTATTACAATTGTTTGAACATGTTTGAAGTGTTAGAACAAGATTGGGGAGAGTAAGAACTCATTAGCTATGTTCGTGCTACAATGTCACTCCTTGGACTCAGTTTGAGTGTTACAGGCCTAGGTCTATAACAAGTTATTTTTTTGCAAACGGACCTCGTAATTTCACTCAATCTCTTCCATTACGATTGTTTGAACATGTTTAAAGTTTTAGAACGAGATTGGGGAGAGTCGGAACTCAGTCGCTCTGTTCGTGCAACACTGTCACTCATTAGATTCGGTTTGAGCGTTATAGGCCTAGGTCTATAACTAGTTACTTTTTCACAAGCGGACCTTGTAATTTGACTCAATCTCTTCAATTAATATTGTTTGAACACGTTTGAAGTGTTAGAACAAGATTGGGGAGAGTCAGAACTCATTCGCTCTGTTCGTGCTACAATGTCACTCCTTGGACTCAGTGTGAGTGTTACAGGCCTAGGTCTATAACAAGTTACTTTTTTGCAAACGGACCTCGTAATTTCACTCAATCTCTTCCATTACAATTGTTCAAACATGTTTAAAGTGTTAGAACGAGATTGGGGAGAGTCGGAACTCATTCGCTCTGTTCGTGCAACACTGTCACTCATTAGATTCGGTTTGAGAGTTATAGACCTAGGTCTATGGGGACAGTAAAAAATTGTTTATTCAGTTCGAGCGACAATGTCTCTAATTGGACTCTATTTGGGTGTTACAAGCTTAGGTCTATAACTAGTTACTTTTTCGCAACCGGACCTCGTAATTGGACTCAATCTCTTCCATTACAATTGTTTGAACATGTTTGAAGTATTAGAACAAGACTGGGGAAAGTCGGAAATCGTTTGCTCTGTATGAGTGACAATGTCTATAAGTGGACACAGTTTGAGTGTTGCAAGCCTAATTCTATAACTAGTTACTTTTTTGCAACCGGACCTCGTAATTTGACTCAATCTCTTCCATTACAATTGTTTCAACACGTTTCAAGTGTTAGAACAAGATTGAGGAGAGTCGGAACTCGTTTGCTTTGTTCGTGCGACAATGTCTCTAATTGGACTAAGTTTAGGTGTAACATGCTTAGGTCTATAACTAGTTAATTTTCTGCAACCGGACCTCGTAATTTTACTTAAGCTCATCCATTACAATTGTTTCAACACATTTGAAGTGTTAGAACAAGATTGGGCAAAATCGGAACTAATTTGCTCTGTTCGTGCGACAATGTCTCTCATTGGACTCAGTTTTAGTGTTACAGGCCTAGGTCTATATCTAGTTACTTTTTCACAACCGGAACTCGTAATTTGACTCCATCACTTCTATTACAATTGTTTGAACATGTTTGAAGTGTTAGAACAAGATTGGGGAGAGTCAGAACTCATTCGCTCTGTTCGTGCTACAATGTCACTCCTTGGACTCAGTTTGAGTGTTACAGGCCTAGGTCTATTACAGGTTACTTTTTTACAAATGGACCTCGTAATTTTACTCAATCTCTTCCATTACAATTGTTTAAACATGTTTAAAGTGTTAGAACGAGATTGGGGAGAGTCGGAACTCATTCGCTCTGTTCGTGCAACACTGTCACTCATTAGATTCAGTTTGAGAGTTATAGACCTAGGTCTATAACTAGTTACTTTTTCACAAACGGACCTTGTAATTTGACTCAATCTCTTCAATTAATATTGTTTCAACACGTTTGAAGTATTAGAACAAGATTGGGGACAGTAAAAAATCATTTACTCAGTTTGTTCGACAATGTCTCTAATTGGACTCTATTTGAGTGTTACAAGCTTAGGTCTATAACTAGTTACTTTTTCGCAACCGGACCTCGTAATTGGACTCAATCTCTTCCATTACAATTGTTTGAACATGTTTGAAGTATTAGAACAAGACTGGGGAAAGTCGGAAATCGTTTGCTCTGTATGAGTGACAATGTCTATAAGTGGACACAGTTTGAGTGTTGCAAGCCTAATTCTATAACTAGTTACTTTTTTGCAACCGGACCTCGTAATTTGACTCAATCTCTTCCATTACAATTGTTTCAACACGTTTCAAGTGTTAGAACAAGATTGAGGAGAGTCGGAACTCGTTTGCTTTGTTCGTGCGACAATGTCTCTAATTGGACTATGTTTAGGTGTAACATGCTTAGGTCTATAACTAGTTAATTTTCTGCAACCGGACCTCGTAATTTTACTTAAGCTCATCCATTACAATTGTTTCAACACATTTGAAGTGTTAGAACAAGATTGGGCAAAATCGGAACTAATTTGCTCTGTTCGTGCGACAATGTCTCTCATTGGACTCAGTTTTAGTGTTACAGGCCTAGGTCTATATCTAGTTACTTTTTCACAACCGGAACTCGTAATTTGACTCCATCACTTCTATTACAATTGTTTGAACATGTTTGAAGTGTTAGAACAAGATTGGGGAGAGTCAGAACTCATTCGCTCTGTTCGTGCTACAATGTCACTCCTTGGACTCAGTTTGAGTGTTACAGGCCTAGGTCTATGACAGGTTACTTTTTTACAAATGGACCTCGTAATTTTACTCAATCTCTTCCATTACAATTGTTTAAACATGTTTAAAGTGTTAGAACGAGATTGGGGAGAGTCGGAACTCATTCGCTCTGTTCGTGCAACACTGTCACTCAATAGATTCAGTTTGAGAGTTATAGACCTAGGTCTATAACTAGTTACTTTTTCACAAACGGACCTTGTAATTTGACTCAATCTCTTCAATTAATATTGTTTCAACACGTTTGAAGTATTAGAACAAGATTGGGGACAGTAAAAAATCGTTTACTCAGTTTGTGCGACAATGTCTCTAATTGGACTCTATTTGAGTGTTACAAGCTTAGGTCTATAACTAGTTACTTTTTCGCAACCGGACCTCGTAATTGGACTCAATCTCTTCCATTACAATTGTTTGAACATGTTTGAAGTATTAGAACAAGACTGGGGAAAGTCGGAACTCGTTTGCTCAGTATGAGTGACAATGCCTATAATTGGACTCAGTTTGAGTGTTGCAAGCCTAATTCTATAACTAGTTACTTTTTTGCAACCGGACCTCGTAATTTGACTCAATCTCTTCCATTACAATTGTTTCAACACGTTTCAAGTGTTAGAACAAGATTGAGGAGAGTCGGAACTCGTTTGCTTTGTTCGTGCGACAATGTCTCTAATTGGACTAAGTTTATGTGTAACATGCTTAGGCCTATAACTTGTTACTTTTCTGCGATCGGACCTCGTAATTTTACTCAAGCTCATCCATTACAATTGTTTCAACACATTTGAAGTGTTAGAACAAGATTTGGCAAAATCGGAACTCATTTGCTCTGTTCGTGCGACAATGTCTCTCATTAGACTCAGTTTGACTGTTACAGGCCTAGGTCTATATCTAATTACTTTTTCACAACCGGACCTCGTAATTTGACTCCATCACTTCTATTACAATTGTTTGAACATGTTTGAAGTGTTAGAACAAGATTGGGGAGAGTAAGAACTCATTAGCTATGTTCGTGCTACAATTTCACTCCTTGGACTCAGTTTGAGTGTTACAGGCCTAGGTCTATAACAAGTTATTTTTTTGCAAACGGACCTCGTAATTTCACTCAATCTCTTCCATTACGATTGTTTGAACATGTTTAAAGTTTTAGAACGAGATTGGGGAGAGTCGGAACTCAGTCGCTCTGTTCGTGCAACACTGTCACTCATTAGATTCGGTTTGAGCGTTATAGGCCTAGGTCTATAACTAGTTACTTTTTCACAAGCGGACCTTGTAATTTGACTCAATCTCTTCAATTAATATTGTTTGAACACGTTTGAAGTGTTAGAACAAGATTGGGGAGAGTCAGAACTCATTCGCTCTGTTCGTGCTACAATGTCACTCCTTGGACTCAGTGTGAGTGTTACAGGCCTAGGTCTATAACAAGTTACTTTTTTGCAAACGGACCTCGTAATTTCACTCAATCTCTTCCATTACAATTGTTCAAACATGTTTAAAGTGTTAGAACGAGATTGGGGAGAGTCGGAACTCATTCGCTCTGTTCGTGCAACACTGTCACTCATTAGATTCGGTTTGAGAGTTATAGACCTAGGTCTATGGGGACAGTAAAAAATTGTTTATTCAGTTCGAGCGACAATGTCTCTAATTGGACTCTATTTGGGTGTTACAAGCTTAGGTCTATAACTAGTTACTTTTTCGCAACCGGACCTCGTAATTGGACTCAATCTCTTCCATTACAATTGTTTGAACATGTTTGAAGTATTAGAACAAGACTGGGGAAAGTCGGAAATCGTTTGCTCTGTATGAGTGACAATGTCTATAAGTGGACACAGTTTGAGTGTTGCAAGCCTAATTCTATAACTAGTTACTTTTTTGCAACCGGACCTCGTAATTTGACTCAATCTCTTCCATTACAATTGTTTCAACACGTTTTAAGTGTTAGAACAAGATTGAGGAGAGTCGGAACTCGTTTGCTTTGTTCGTGCGACAATGTCTCTAATTGGACTAAGTTTAGGTGTAACATGCTTAGGTCTATAACTAGTTAATTTTCTGCAACCGGACCTCGTAATTTTACTTAAGCTCATCCATTACAATTGTTTCAACACATTTGAAGTGTTAGAACAAGATTGGGCAAAATCGGAACTAATTTGCTCTGTTCGTGCGACAATGTCTCTCATTGGACTCAGTTTTAGTGTTACAGGCCTAGGTCTATATCTAGTTACTTTTTCACAACCGGAACTCGTAATTTGACTCCATCACTTCTATTACAATTGTTTGAACATGTTTGAAGTGTTAGAACAAGATTGGGGAGAGTCAGAACTCATTCGCTCAGTTCGTGCTACAATGTCACTCCTTGGACTCAGTTTGAGTGTTACAGGCCTAGGTCTATGACAGGTTACTTTTTTACAAATGGACCTCGTAATTTTACTCAATCTCTTCCATTACAATTGTTTAAACATGTTTAAAGTGTTAGAACGAGATTGGGGAGAGTCGGAACTCATTCGCTCTGTTCGTGCAACACTGTCACTCATTAGATTCAGTTTGAGAGTTATAGACCTAGGTCTATAACTAGTTACTTTTTCACAAACGGACCTTGTAATTTGACTCAATCTCTTCAATTAATATTGTTTCAACACGTTTGAAGTATTAGAACAAGATTGGGGACAGTAAAAAATCGTTTACTCAGTTTGTGCGACAATGTCTCTAATTGGACTCTATTTGAGTGTTACAAGCTTAGGTCTATAACTAGTTACTTTTTCCCAACCGGACCTCGTAATTGGACTCAATCTCTTCCATTACAATTGTTTGAACATGTTTGAAGTATTAGAACAAGACTGGGGAAAGTCGGAACTCGTTTGCTCAGTATGAGTGACAATGCCTATAATTGGACTCAGTTTGAGTGTTGCAAGCCTAATTCTATAACTAGTTACTTTTTTGCAACCGGACCTCGTAATTTGACTCAATCTCTTCCATTACAATTGTTTCAACACGTTTCAAGTGTTAGAACAAGATTGAGGAGAGTCGGAACTCGTTTGCTTTGTTCGTGCGACAATGTCTCTAATTGGACTAAGTTTATGTGTAACATGCTTAGGCCTATAACTTGTTACTTTTCTGTGATCGGACCTCGTAATTATACTCAAGCTCATCCATTACAATTGTTTCAACACATTTGAAGTGTTAGAACAAGATTGGGCAAAATCGGAACTCATTTGCTCTGTTCGTGCGACAATGTCTCTCATTAGACTCAGTTTGACTGTTACAGGCCTAGGTCTATATCTAATTACTTTTTCACAACCGGACCTCGTAATTTGACTCCATCACTTCTATTGCAATTGTTTGAACATGTTTGAAGTGTTAGAACAAGATTGGGGAGAGTCAGAACTCATTACCTATGTTCGTGCTACAATGTCACTCCTTGGACTCAGTTTGAGTGTTACAGGCCTAGGTCTATAACAAGTTATTTTTTTGCAAACGGACCTCGTAATTTCACTCAATCTCTTCCATTACGATTGTTTGAACATGTTTAAAGTTTTAGAACGAGATTGGGGAGAGTCGGAACTCAGTCGCTCTGTTCGTGCAACACTGTCACTCATTAGATTCGGTTTGAGCGTTATAGGCCTAGGTCTATAACTAGTTACTTTTTCACAAGCGGACCTTGTAATTTGACTCAATCTCTTCAATTAATATTGTTTGAACACGTTTGAAGTGTTAGAACAAGATTGGCGAGAGTCAGAACTCATTCGCTCTGTTCATGCTACAATGTCACTCCTTGGACTCAGTGTGAGTGTTACAGGCCTAGGTCTATAACAAGTTACTTTTTTGCAAACGGACCTCGTAATTTCACTCAATCTCTTCCATTACAATTGTTCAAACATGTTTAAAGTGTTAGAACGAGATTGGGGAGAGTCGGAACTCATTCGCTCTGTTCGTGCAACACTGTCACTCATTAGATTCAGTTTGAGAGTTATAGACCTAGGTCTATGGGGACAGTAAAAAATTGTTTATTCAGTTCGAGCGACAATGTCTCTAATTGGACTCTATTTGGGTGTTACAAGCTTAGGTCTATAACTAGTTACTTTTTCGCAACCGGACCTCGTAATTGGACTCAATCTCTTCCATTACAATTGTTTGAACATGTTTGAAGTATTAGAACAAGACTGGGGAAAGTCGGAAATCGTTTGCTCTGTATGAGTGACAATGTCTATAAGTGGACACAGTTTGAGTGTTGCAAGCCTAATCTATAACTAGTTACTTTTTTGCAACCGGACCTCGTAATTTGACTCAATCTCTTCCATTACAATTGTTTCAACACGTTTCAAGTGTTAGAACAAGATTGAGGAGAGTCGGAACTCGTTTGCTTTGTTCGTGCGACAATGTCTCTAATTGGACTAAGTTTAGGTGTAACATGCTTAGGTCTATAACTAGTTAATTTTCTGCAACCGGACCTCGTAATTTTACTTAAGCTCATCCATTACAATTGTTTCAACACATTTGAAGTGTTAGAACAAGATTGGGCAAAATCAGAACTAATTTGCTCTGTTCGTGCGACAATGTCTCTCATTGGACTCAGTTTTAGTGTTACAGGCCTAGGTCTATATCTAGTTACTTTTTCACAACCGGAACTCGTAATTTGACTCCATCACTTCTATTACAATTGTTTGAACATGTTTGAAGTGTTAGAATAAGATTGGGGAGAGTCAGAACTCATTCGCTCTGTTCGTGCTACAATGTCACTCCTTGGACTCAGTTTGAGTGTTACAGGCCTAGGTCTATGACAGGTTACTTTTTTACAAATGGACCTCGTAATTTTACTCAATCTCTTCCATTACAATTGTTTAAACATGTTTAAAGTGTTAGAACGAGATTGGGGAGAGTCGGAACTCATTCACTCTGTTCGTGCAACACTGTCACTCATTAGATTCAGTTTGAGAGTTATAGACCTAGGTCTATAACTAGTTACTTTTTCACAAACGGACCTTGTAATTTGACTCAATCGCTTCAATTAATATTGTTTCAACACGTTTGAAGTATTAGAACAAGATTGGGGACAGTAAAAAATCGTTTACTCAGTTTGTGCGACAATGTCTCTAATTGGACTCTATTTGAGTGTTACAAGCTTAGGTCTATAACTAGTTACTTTTTCGCAACCGGACCTCGTAATTTGACTCAATCTCTTCCATTACAATTGTTTGAACATGTTTGAAGTATTAGAACAAGACTGGGGAAAGTCGGAACTCGTTTGCTCAGTATGAGTGACAATGCCTATAATTGGACTCAGTTTGAGTGTTGCAAGCCTAATTCTATAACTAGTTACTTTTTTGCAACCGGACCTCGTAATTTGACTCAATCTCTTCCATTACAATTGTTTCAACACGTTTCAAGTGTTAGAACAAGATTGAGGAGAGTCGGAACTCGTTTGCTTTGTTCGTGCGACAATGTCTCTAATTGGACTAAGTTTATGTGTAACATGCTTAGGCCTATAACTTGTTACTTTTCTGCGATCGGACCTCGTAATTATACTCAAGCTCATCCATTACAATTGTTTCAACACATTTGAAGTGTTAGAACAAGATTGGGCAAAATCGGAACTCATTTGCTCTGTTCGTGCGACAATGTCTCTCATTAGACTCAGTTTGACTGTTACAGGCCTAGGTCTATATCTAATTACTTTTTCACAACCGGACCTCGTAATTTGACTCCATTACAATTGTTTGAACATGTTTGAAGTGTTAGAACAAGATTGGGGAGAGTCAGAACTCATTAGCTATGTTCGTGCTACAATGTCACTCCTTGGACTCAGTTTGAGTGTTACAGGCCTAGGTCTATAACAAGTTATTTTTTTGCAAACGGACCTCGTAATTTCACTCAATCTCTTCCATTACGATTGTTTGAACATGTTTAAAGTTTTAGAACGAGATTGGGGAGAGTCGGAACTCAGTCGCTCTGTTCGTGCAACACTGTCACTCATTAGATTCGGTTTGAGCGTTATAGGCCTAGGTCTATAACTAGTTACTTTTTCACAAGCGGACCTTGTAATTTGACTCAATCTCTTCAATTAATATTGTTTGAACACGTTTGAAGTGTTAGAACAAGATTGGGGAGAGTCAGAACTCATTCGCTCTGTTCGTGCTACAATGTCACTCCTTGGACTCAGTGTGAGTGTTACAGGCCTAGGTCTATAACAAGCTCCTTTTTTGCAAACGGACCTCGTAATTTCACTCAATCTCTTCCATTACAATTGTTCAAACATGTTTAAAGTGTTAGAACGAGATTGGGGAGAGTCGGAACTCATTCGATCTGTTCGTGCAACACTGTCACTCATTAGATTCGGTTTGAGAGTTATAGACCTAGGTCTATGGGGACAGTAAAAAATCGTTTACTCAGTTTGTGCGACAATGTCTCTAATTGGACTCTATTTGAGTGTTACAAGCTTAGGTCTATAACTAGTTACTTTTTCCCAACCGGACCTCGTAATTGGACTCAATCTCTTCCATTACAATTGTTTGAACATGTTTGAAGTATTAGAACAAGACTGGGGAAAGTCGGAACTCGTTTGCTCAGTATGAGTGACAATGCCTATAATTGGACTCAGTTTGAGTGTTGCAAGCCTAATTCTATAACTAGTTACTTTTTTGCAACCGGACCTCGTAATTTGACTCAATCTCTTCCATTACAATTGTTTCAACACGTTTCAAGTGTTAGAACAAGATTGAGGAGAGTCGGAACTCGTTTGCTTTGTTCGTGCGACAATGTCTCTAATTGGACTAAGTTTATGTGTAACATGCTTAGGCCTATAACTTGTTACTTTTCTGCGATCGGACCTCGTAATTATACTCAAGCTCATCCATTACAATTGTTTCAACACATTTGAAGTGTTAGAACAAGATTGGGCAAAATCGGAACTCATTTGCTCTGTTCGTGCGACAATGTCTCTCATTAGACTCAGTTTGACTGTTACAGGCCTAGGTCTATATCTAATTACTTTTTCACAACCGGACCTCGTAATTTGACTCCATCACTTCTATTACAATTGTTTGAACATGTTTGAAGTGTTAGAACAAGATTGGGGAGAGTCAGAACTCATTACCTATGTTCGTGCTACAATGTCACTCCTTGGACTCAGTTTGAGTGTTACAGGCCTAGGTCTATAACAAGTTATTTTTTTGCAAACGGACCTCGTAATTTCACTCAATCTCTTCCATTACGATTGTTTGAACATGTTTAAAGTTTTAGAACGAGATTGGGGAGAGTCGGAACTCAGTCGCTCTGTTCGTGCAACACTGTCACTCATTAGATTCGGTTTGAGCGTTATAGGCCTAGGTCTATAACTAGTTACTTTTTCACAAGCGGACCTTGTAATTTGACTCAATCTCTTCAATTAATATTGTTTGAACACGTTTGAAGTGTTAGAACAAGATTGGGGAGAGTCAGAACTCATTCGCTCTGTTCGTGCTACAATGTCACTCCTTGGACTCAGTGTGAGTGTTACAGGCCTAGGTCTATAACAAGTTACTTTTTTGCAAACGGACCTCGTAATTTCACTCAATCTCTTCCATTACAATTGTTCAAACATGTTTAAAGTGTTAGAACGAGATTGGGGAGAGTCGGAACTCATTCGCTCTGTTCGTGCAACACTGTCACTCATTAGATTCAGTTTGAGAGTTATAGACCTAGGTCTATGGGGACAGTAAAAAATTGTTTATTCAGTTCGAGCGACAATGTCTCTAATTGGACTCTATTTGGGTGTTACAAGCTTAGGTCTATAACTAGTTACTTTTTCGCAACCGGACCTCGTAATTGGACTCAATCTCTTCCATTACAATTGTTTGAACATGTTTGAAGTATTAGAACAAGACTGGGGAAAGTCGGAAATCGTTTGCTCTGTATGAGTGACAATGTCTATAAGTGGACACAGTTTGAGTGTTGCAAGCCTAATTCTATAACTAGTTACTTTTTTGCAACCGGACCTCGTAATTTGACTCAATCTCTTCCATTACAATTGTTTCAACACGTTTCAAGTGTTAGAACAAGATTGAGGAGAGTCGGAACTCGTTTGCTTTGTTCGTGCGACAATGTCTCTAATTGGACTAAGTTTAGGTGTAACATGCTTAGGTCTATAACTAGTTAATTTTCTGCAACCGGACCTCGTAATTTTACTTAAGCTCATCCATTACAATTGTTTCAACACATTTGAAGTGTTAGAACAAGATTGGGCAAAATCAGAACTAATTTGCTCTGTTCGTGCGACAATGTCTCTCATTGGACTCAGTTTTAGTGTTACAGGCCTAGGTCTATATCTAGTTACTTTTTCACAACCGGAACTCGTAATTTGACTCCATCACTTCTATTACAATTGTTTGAACATGTTTGAAGTGTTAGAATAAGATTGGGGAGAGTCAGAACTCATTCGCTCTGTTCGTGCTACAATGTCACTCCTTGGACTCAGTTTGAGTGTTACAGGCCTAGGTCTATGACAGGTTACTTTTTTACAAATGGACCTCGTAATTTTACTCAATCTCTTCCATTACAATTGTTTAAACATGTTTAAAGTGTTAGAACGAGATTGGGGAGAGTCGGAACTCATTCACTCTGTTCGTGCAACACTGTCACTCATTAGATTCAGTTTGAGAGTTATAGACCTAGGTCTATAACTAGTTACTTTTTCACAAACGGACCTTGTAATTTGACTCAATCGCTTCAATTAATATTGTTTCAACACGTTTGAAGTATTAGAACAAGATTGGGGACAGTAAAAAATCGTTTACTCAGTTTGTGCGACAATGTCTCTAATTGGACTCTATTTGAGTGTTACAAGCTTAGGTCTATAACTAGTTACTTTTTCGCAACCGGACCTCGTAATTTGACTCAATCTCTTCCATTACAATTGTTTGAACATGTTTGAAGTATTAGAACAAGACTGGGGAAAGTCGGAACTCGTTTGCTCAGTATGAGTGACAATGTCTATAATTGGACTCAGTTTGAGTGTTGCAAGCCTAATTCTATAACTAGTTACTTTTTTGCAACCGGACCTCGTAATTTGACTCAATCTCTTCCATTACAATTGTTTCAACACGTTTCAAGTGTTAGAACAAGATTGAGGAGAGTCGGAACTCGTTTGCTTTGTTCGTGCGACAATGTCTCTAATTGGACTAAGTTTATGTGTAACATGCTTAGGCCTATAACTTGTTACTTTTCTGCGATCGGACCTCGTAATTATACTCAAGCTCATCCATTACAATTGTTTCAACACATTTGAAGTGTTAGAACAAGATTGGGCAAAATCGGAACTCATTTGCTCTGTTCGTGCGACAATGTCTCTCATTAGACTCAGTTTGACTGTTACAGGCCTAGGTCTATATCTAATTACTTTTTCACAACCGGACCTCGTAATTTGACTCCATTACAATTGTTTGAACATGTTTGAAGTGTTAGAACAAGATTGGGGAGAGTCAGAACTCATTAGCTATGTTCGTGCTACAATGTCACTCCTTGGACTCAGTTTGAGTGTTACAGGCCTAGGTCTATAACAAGTTATTTTTTTGCAAACGGACCTCGTAATTTCACTCAATCTCTTCCATTACGATTGTTTGAACATGTTTAAAGTTTTAGAATGAGATTGGGGAGAGTCGGAACTCAGTCGCTCTGTTCGTGCAACACTGTCACTCATTAGATTCGGTTTGAGCGTTATAGGCCTAGGTCTATAACTAGTTACTTTTTCACAAGCGGACCTTGTAATTTGACTCAATCTCTTCAATTAATATTGTTTGAACACGTTTGAAGTGTTAGAACAAGATTGGGGAGAGTCAGAACTAATTCGCTCTGTTCGTGCTACAATGTCACTCCTTGGACTCAGTGTGAGTGTTACAGGCCTAGGTCTATAACAAGTTACATTTTTGCAAACGGACCTCGTAATTTCACTCAATCTCTTCCATTACAATTGTTCAAACATGTTTAAAGTGTTAGAACGAGATTGGGGAGAGTCGGAACTCATTCGCTCTGTTCGTGCAACACTGTCACTCATTAGATTCGGTTTGAGAGTTATAGACCTAGGTCTATGGGGACAGTAAAAAATTGTTTATTCAGTTCGAGCGACAATGTCTCTAATTGGACTCTATTTTGGTGTTACAAGCTTAGGTCTATAACTAGTTACTTTTTCGCAACTGGACCTCGTAATTGGACTCAATCTCTTCCATTACAATTGTTTGAACATGTTTGAAGTATTAGAACAAGACTGGGGAAAGTCGTAAATCGTTTGCTCTGTATGAGTGACAATGTCTATAAGTGGACACAGTTTGAGTGTTGCAAGCCTAATTCTATAACTAGTTACTTTTTTGCAACCGGACCTCGTAATTTGACTCAATCTCTTCCATTACAATTGTTTCAACACGTTTCAAGTGTTAGAACAAGATTGAGGAGAGTCGGAACTCGTTTGCTTTGTTCGTGCGACAATGTCTCTAATTGGACTAAGTTTATGTGTAACATGCTTAGGCCTATAACTTGTTACTTTTCTGCGATCGGACCTCGTAATTTTACTCAAGCTCATCCATTACAATTGTTTCAACACATTTGAAGTGTTAGAACAAGATTGGGCAAAATCGGAACTCATTTGCTCTGTTCGTGCGACAATGTCTCTCATTAGACTCAGTTTGACTGTTACAGGCTTAGGTCTATATCTAATTACTTTTTCACAACCGGACCTCGTAATTTGACTCCATCACTTCTATTACAATTGTTTGAACATGTTTGAAGTGTTAGAACAAGATTGGGGAGAGTCAGAACTCATTAGCTATGTTCGTGCTACAATGTCACTCCTTGGACTCAGTTTGAGTGTTACAGGCCTAGGTCTATAACAAGTTATTTTTTTGCAAACGGACCTCGTAATTTTTCTCAATCTCTTCTATTACGATTGTTTGAACATGTTTAAAGTTTTAGAACGAGATTGGGGAGAGTCGGAACTCAGTCACTCTGTTCGTGCAACACTGTCACTCATTAGATTCGGTTTGAGCGTTATAGGCCTAGGTCTATAACTAGTTACTTTTTCACAAGCGGACCTTGTAATTTGACTCAATCTCTTCAATTAATATTGTTTGAACACGTTTGAAGTGTTAGAACAAGATTGGGGAGAGTTAGAACTCATTCGCTCTGTTCGTGCTACAATGTCACTCCTTGGACTCAGTGTGAGTGTTACAGGCCTAGGTCTATAACAAGTTACTTTTTTGCAAACGGACCTCGTAATTTCACTCAATCTCTTCCATTACAATTGTTCAAACATGTTTAAAGTGTTAGAACGAGATTGGGGAGAGTCGGAACTCATTCGCTCTGTTCGTGCAACACTGTCACTCATTAGATTCGGTTTGAGAGTTATAGACCTAGGTCTATGGCGACAGTAAAAAATTGTTTATTCAGTTCGAGCGACAATGTCTCTAATTGGACTCTATTTGGGTGTTACAAGCTTAGGTCTATAACTAGTTACTTTTTCGCAACCGGACCTCGTAATTGGACTCAATCTCTTCCATTACAATTGTTTGAACATGTTTGAAGTATTAGAACAAGACTGGGGAAAGTCGGAAATCGTTTGCTCTGTATGAGTGACAATGTCTATAAGTGGACACAGTTTGAGTGTTGCAAGCCTAATTCTATAACTAGTTACTTTTTTGCAACCGGACCTCGTAATTTGACTCAATCTCTTCCATTACAATTGTTTCAACACGTTTCAAGTGTTAGAACAAGATTGAGGAGAGTCGGAACTCGTTTGCTTTGTTCGTGCGACAATGTCTCTAATTGGACTAAGTTTAGGTGTAACATGCTTAGGTCTATAACTAGTTAATTTTCTGCAACCGGACCTCGTAATTTTACTTAAGCTCATCCATTACAATTGTTTCAACACATTTGAAGTGTTAAAACAAGATTGGGCAAAATCGGAACTAATTTGCTCTGTTCGTGCGACAATGTCTCTCATTGGACTCAGTTTTAGTGTTACAGGCCTAGGTCTATATCTAGTTACTTTTTCACAACCGGAACTCGTAATTTGACTCCATCACTTCTATTACAATTGTTTGAACATGTTTGAAGTGTTAGAACAAGATTGGGGAGAGTCAGAACTCATTCGCTATGTTCGTGCTACAATGTCACTCCTTGGACTCAGTTTGAGTGTTACAGGCCTAGGTCTATGACAGGTTACTTTTTTACAAATGGACCTCGTAATTTTACTCAATCTCTTCCATTACAATTGTTTAAACATGTTTAAAGTGTTAGAACGAGATTGGGGAGAGTCGGAACTCATTCGCTCTGCTCGTGCAACACTGTCACTCATTAGATTCAGTTTGAGAGTTATAGACCTAGGTCTATAACTAGTTACTTTTTCACAAACGGACCTTGTAATTTGACTCAATCTCTTCAATTAATATTGTTTCAACACTTTTGAAGTATTAGAACAAGATTGGGGACAGTAAAAAATCGTTTACTCAGTTTGTGCGACAATGTCTCTAATTGGACTCTATTTGAGTGTTACAAGCTTAGGTCTATAACTAGTTACTTTTTCGCAACCGGACCTCGTAATTGGACTCAATCTCTTCCATTACAATTGTTTGAACATGTTTGAAGTATTAGAACAAGACTGGGGAAAGTCGGAACTCGTTTGCTCAGTATGAGTGACAATGCCTATAATTGGACTCAGTTTGAGTGTTGCAAGCCTAATTCTATAACTAGTTACTTTTTTGCAACCGGACATCGTAATTTGACTCAATCTCTTCCATTACAATTGTTTCAACACGTTTCAAGTGTTAGAACAAGATTGAGGAGAGTCGGAACTCGTTTGCTTTGTTCGTGCGACAATGTCTCTAATTGGACTAAGTTTATGTGTTTTTTTTTTTTTTTTTTTTTTTTTTTTGGGGATTTAAGCTTGGGGTTAGGCGGACCCCTACTTGACCTTAAGAAAAATCAAGATCTGTGTTACAAACGACCTGAAGCATCATCATGAATGATGGCTAAAAGGTCTGTAGAAAAGGAGATTGGAAGTAAAAAATTACAACCAATAGTATGATCAAGATTGGCAAGAAAATCAGCTGCTCTGTTAGTCTCCCTAAACACATGAGAAATCTCAAAGGCTTCAAATGTGGAGCGACGAAGCTGTATATCCAGAACCAACTTGCGAGTACGCCAAGGGATGCTCAAAGTGCCTTTGATGACCCCAACGGCTTGGGCCGAGTCTGAAGCAACAAGTATAGAAGTAATACCTCTAGAGATGGCAAGATCCAGGCCTATGGAGATTGCTTGGAGCTCATGGAAAATAACAGAGACTTTAGGACTACCTCCTGAAAAAGCAATAGGCGCCATACCATGGTGATCTCTCAATAGGCCACCAAAACCAGCAGAGTGATCTCGCATAGACCCGTCTGTATTAAGAATCCAAATGTTGGGCTGAGGGGCATTCCAATGACAAAGAATTGGAACAGCATGGAAAAATGAGGTAGTGATTCTCCAAGAGCTAAAAAATTCCCTGTTCCGGGGAGTATCGACCACTTTAAGTTCTTTTGAATGGAATTTAGCTCTAGTAATTCCTAAGATCTGATGAAGAAGAGACTCCTTGGGAAGGAGAATGTTCCGAAAAACTCTCATATTCCGTTCTCGCCAAATCATGTACACGGTAGCATTGAAAGCTATTTTCAAAACTTGAGTTAGAGCTTCTGATCCAGCAAGGTTCTTAAGAATCCATTGGGCTTCAATATCCGACGGCGCCACTATTCTGTTATAACGAGATATCTTGAGGACTTGGGACCATATGTACATCGTGTAGGGACAGTCGAAAAAGAGATGTTTGATGCTTTCTTCCGCTTGCCGGCAAAAAATGCAAGTAATATCATTCGTCACACGACGAATCTGAGGTTTGTCTTTGGTGAGCAGGCCACCCTTCAAAGCAAGCCATGAAATAAAGCTATGCCTAGGAATAGTATATTTGCCCCAAACTATATCACACCAGTCCACCTTAGCTTGACAAAAACGGATAGCGTCATATGCTGAAGCTAGAGAGAACATCCCTGATTGCGATGGTTTCCATATAACATCATCACGAGGCATTAAAGGGTCGATATCCACTTCAGCAAGATTGCTCCAAACTTGGTCCAATTCTTCCGTATGGGCTTGGGGACTAGACCATAGGTCATTAACAATAAGAGACGAAACTTTGTCGAAAAGATTTAGTCTATTGTCAAAACGTGAATTACGTTTGAAGGTCTCAATCAGAATTCCTTTAGGATGCCAAGGATCGTGCCAAAGGGAAGTGTTGCAGCCATCCCCAATAAGATGTACAATCAACGTGCTGGCTTGAGATCGAGCTTCAAGGACCTTCCGCCATATCCATGAGCATTCTTGGGGGATAGCCATAGTCCAAAATTGCTTATCTTTTATCTTATTGGACCAAGTCCAATGCACCCATAAATTATCTTGTTTGGAAGCAATAGAGAAAGTATGCCGAAGGATCGCAGCTCTATTCCATTCCCTTAGATTTTTAAGTCCAAGGCCACCTTCTTTTTGAGGGCAACATATTTGCTTCCATGCAATATTGTGGGATTTCTTATGGAGTTCAGGCCCTCCCCATAGAAATCGTGCACAGAGACGTTCAATTTTCTGAATAATGAAGATGGGTAGGATGAAACAAGAGCTCCAATATAGCTGAATACTGTGAAGTACCGACTTAATCAATTCCAGTCGCCCCGCATAAGATAGGAACTTGCCTTTCCAAGATTGAATACGCGATGTAATTCTATCAAGCAATGGTTGACAGTCCATAGCCGACAGCCTAGAAGATATCAGCGGTAAGCCCAAGTATCTGATAGGGATACTCCCTTCTGGAAACCCCAGGATATCAATGATCTCTGCCTTGGTAGCATCATCAAGGCCAGAACTGAAAAAAGTACTCTTAGTTCGGTTGGCTTCAAGTCCTGTGATAGCCTTAAAGAGGAGCAAAGTTTCATTAAGGGTTGCTGCTGATTGGACATCTCCTCCAAAAAAGACCATAAGGTCATCAGCAAAACATAGATGAGTAATCATAGGAGAGCTGCATCTAGGATGAAGAAGAAAAAGACCATCACGAGCTTTTTGTTGTAGCAGCAAATCGAATATCCCCATGGCTAACACAAAGATATAAGGAGAGATCGGGTCACCCTGTCGTATGCCCTTGCGACCTTCGAAGTACCCTTCCGGACTCCCATTAACAAGTATGGAATATTTGACTGTGGTCATGCAGATACGAATCCAATCAATAACATCTGGGTGGAAGTTCAACTTGTGGAGAAGAGAGATAACAAAGTCCCAACGAAGATTGTCAAAGGCTTTCTTAAGATCAATCTTAACAGTACAACGAGGAGGGAAGTTGTTTCTGTGATAGTTTCTGAAGAGTTCATGACAGATCTGAATATTATCACTAATACGACGACCTTGGATAAATGCGGATTGAGATGGCTCGATCAAATAGGAGAGACAAGGTTTCAGTCGATTTGCCAAGATTTTGGAGATACATTTGTAAACAATGTTACAACATGAGATAGGCCTAAAATCAGTAACAGATGTTGGGTTACTTACCTTAGGAATAAGGGATATAAAGGTGGAGTTGATGCCACACGAAAGCTTGTGAGAGCGGAAGAAATTATGAATGGCTTTGAGAAAATCGACTTTGATGATAGGCCAAGTATGCTTAAAGAAACAGGCATTGAAACCGTCTGGGCCAGGGGCTTTAGAGTCATCCATGCTAAAGAGCACGTTCTGAATCTCGTCATCAGTGATTGGAGAAGCCATCTCATTCTTTTGATGAATATCCAGAGTTCTCTCAAGCTGAAAGGAATTAAGGATGTCACTATTGTAGTTATCCTCCACCGAACCAAGCTGAGCATGAAAATAGTGCAGAATTTCCTCTTTGATTTGATTAGATTCGGTAAGCTTCTGATTATTTTGATCATACAAACTGAGGATGGCGTTTCTGGATCGTCGAGCCTTAAGAGAATTATGAAAGAATGAGGAGTTGCTGTCCCCCAGTCTCAACCAGTTAATTCGAGATTTTTGCTTGAGATGAGATTCTTCAAAAGCCGAAAGAGTGGTATGCTTAATCAGTATAGCAGCCTCTTGATTGCTAATAACTTCATTGCCTGGGTGAAGTTGAGAGAGCTTTTGGATTTCATCAAGTTCTAGTTTAGCCGCTTCAACTTGATTCCGTAGATTTCTGAAGTTATTGCGATCCCAGTCTTTAAGCTTAGATTTCAACAATTTAAGCTTTTGCGTTAATCTGTACATGGGGTTACCAACAATAGACTCTTTCCAAACATCTTTAACAATAAGTAAAAAATCAGGATGCTCAACCCAAAAGTTGAAGAATTTGAAAGGTTTAATACCTTTATTATCCTTGTGAAACCAACTCAGGATCATAGGGCAATGATCAGAAATTCCAGGAGGGAGAAATTCTGCTTCAGTATCGTTAAATGAGTTTATCCAATAGTGGTTTACCAGCACCCGATCAAGCTTGCAGAAGATTTGTTTGCTGCCATGACTCTTATTACTCCAGGTATATTGCATACCTATGTGTTTCAAATCCTCCAACCCAGTGTCATTCAAGCAATCATTGAAATCTTGGTATGAACTAAGTCTGGCTGGTGAGCCCCCAACCTTTTCATTGGCGAAACGGACAGTGTTGAAGTCCCCCATGACAGTCCAAGGACTGGTGATATCACTTGCTAAAGAAGATAAGAAATGCCAAAGTTCCCTCCTTAGAACTATACTATTGTCCGCATAAACAATAGTAAGTTGAAAATGTTTGGATCCCACCAAGTCGAGGACAGAGCAATGAATTGCTTGAGGACTCTTCTGAACAGTTGTGAGATCGACCATTTTTGGGTCCCAAAGAATCCAAATGCGACCGTTAATCGAACAACTATAGTTCTCGATGAAGTTCCAGCCGGGAGAAATCCAAGACTGAATTTTAGTGCTATGATTGCTCCGAACTTTTGTTTCAATGATACCAATGATCGAAAGCTTCTTAAAACGGATGAGGTTTTTTATTTCTCGCTGTTTATTGGGATCATTAAGACCCCTTATATTCCAAACTGCTATTGTATTCATAGAGAAGAAGGAGGTAGAGTACCTTCAGTGGAAGTATCCTTAGCCAGACACTCACTGGCCATAGCCATTATATCATCCCGAAGGCGAGAAACAGAGTCCATGCTGCTACCCTTGCGTTTGAGTAAGGCCAATTCGTGGGAGCTAAAATCAGAAGGCCCTACTATGTGAATAGGATCTGACGAATGGTCAGTGATACTATCAGCAAGAATGCTAAATTTGTTACGGAGCTGAACTGAATCTTTGAGAACAGGATTCTGAGAAATTTCTGTAAGAATAGGCATAGTAGTTTCCACATAATCAAAATACCGAGCACTTGGAGGGTTAAGATTTCCAACAGGAGCCAATTCAGCTTGTCCTTTATCATCAGATTCGTCATTATTGAAGACAATAGGAGCAGATACAGAACCCGAAACCTTTGCAGCAATTTTCTTACCCGTAGGAATCCATTCCTTTCGCATTCTCTGTTTGAGGCTGGGACAACTTTTGTCGTTGTGACCAAGAGAGTTGCAAAGGGAACATTGGAGGGGCTTCCAAGAGTATTCAACTGTAACATCCACCGAAGGGTCAGAACCCAATTCAACGGGAATAGAATCCGGGAATGTGCTGGTCGAGTTAACTTCAACACAAACTCGAGCAAATGAAAGGCGAGTTCTGTTCGCCGTTGCTCCATCGAGGCAAATGGGTTTTCCAATAGCGCTAGCTACGTAGCTAATTCCAGTAGGAGTCCAAAGTACCTTTGGAAGATCGAGAAGCTTGATCCAAATTGGTAGCGTCTGGAATTTTGTAAATAAAGTTTCGACGTTAGGTTGCCATGGCCGAACAACGAGAAGACGTCCAGAAATAAACCAGGGACCATTTTCCAGAACCTTCTCCTTATCTTCAGGATCTGAAAATTTCAAATAGAGCAGGCCATTATCTTGCATAGTTAAATCAAGATGGCCTTTAGGAGCCCAGATTTTTTCAAGGGTATTCTTAATCCAGAAAAAGGGGAGCTTCTTTCCCACGATCTGCCCAACTAGATAATCTGCCCAGATAGCTTTGCCCTCGTCAAGAACTTCAATTGGGCATTTGACCACAGGCTTTCCATCCACCCAGCAGGGTTCAAAAAAAGATAGTTCAGCTTTGGATTTGTTTGAGAGGGATGATTTAGAAAATAGCGATGTCCAGGGAAGGTTCGGTTGAGTAATAGTAGGATGAGGATCACATAAAGCGGGAAAGCTTTCAGATCTGCCAAGCTTGCCACTCTCTATTTCATCAACTGAAACAGGGGATTCTGCCACCAAACGAGGACTAATGCCAACTAAAGGAGCAGAACCGGAGCTCGGGCCTGCAAGCCCCGAAGGGCTTGCCATTACAAAATAGAGAAACAACCAGGCAGATAAGATATCTAAGAGAGTAGATCAGCAAGAGCTTATCTAGCTCCCATCAAACCAAGAGAATCAAAGAACACAAGATAAAGAAAGAAGATCACAAAGAACTCTAAGGAGAGAGGAAACACTAAGAGGCAAGAAAGGGTGAAACCCTAGGAGAGAGAAGAGAGCAAAACATACCTTCCTTTTTTGGACTAAGTTTATGTGTAACATGCTTAGGCCTATAACTTGTTACTTTTCTGCGATCGGACCTCGTAATTTTACTCAAGCTCATCCATTACAATTGTTTCAACACAATTGAAGTGTTAGAACAAGATTGGGCAAAATCGGAACTCATTTGCTCTGTTCGTGCGACAATGTCTCTCATTAGACTCAGTTTGACTGTTACAGGCCTAGGTCTATATCTAATTACTTTTTCACAACCGGACCTCGTAATTTGACTCAATCACTTCTATTACAATTGTTTGAACATGTTTGAAGTGTTAGAACAAGATTGGGGAGAGTCAGAACTCATTAGCTATGTTCGTGCTACAATGTCACTCCTTGGACTCAGTTTGAGTGTTACAGGCCTAGGTCTATAACAAGTTATTTTTTCGCAAACGGACCTCGTAATTTCACTCAATCTCTTCCATTACGATTGTTTGAACATGTTTAAAGTTTTAGAACGAGATTGGGGAGAGTCGGAACTCAGTCGCTCTGTTCGTGCAACACTGTCACTCATTAGATTCGGTTTGAGCGTTATAGGCCTAGGTCTATAACTAGTTACTTTTTCACAAGCGGACCTTGTAATTTGACTCAATCTCTTCAATTAATATTGTTTGAACACGTTTGAAGTGTTAGAACAAGATTGGGGAGAGTCAGAACTCATTCGCTCTGTTCGTGCTACAATGTCACTCCTTGGACTCAGTGTGAGTGTTACAGGCCTAGGTCTATAACAAGTTACTTTTTTGCAAACGGACCTCGTAATTTCACTCAATCTCTTCCATTACAATTGTTCAAACATGTTTAAAGTGTTAGAACGAGATTGGGGAGAGTCGGAACTCATTCGCTCTGTTCGTGCAACACTGTCACTCATTAGATTCGGTTTGAGAGTTATAGACCTAGGTCTATGGGGACAGTAAAAAATTGTTTATTCAGTTCGAGCGACAATGTCTCTAATTGGACTCTATTTTGGTGTTACAAGCTTAGGTCTATAACTAGTTACTTTTTCGCAACCGGACCTCGTAATTGGACTCAATCTCTTCCATTACAATTGTTTGAACATGTTTGAAGTATTAGAACAAGACTGGGGAAAGTCGTAAATCGTTTGCTCTGTATGAGTGACAATGTCTATAAGTGGACACAGTTTGAGTGTTGCAAGCCTAATTCTATAACTAGTTACTTTTTTGCAACCGGACCTCGTAATTTGACTCAATCTCTTCCATTACAATTGTTTCAACACGTTTCAAGTGTTAGAACAAGATTGAGGAGAGTCGGAACTCGTTTGCTTTGTTCGTGCGACAATGTCTCTAATTGGACTAAGTTTAGGTGTAACATGCTTAGGTCTATAACTAGTTAATTTTCTGCAACCGGACCTCGTAATTTTACTTAAGCTCATCCATTACAATTGTTTCAACACATTTGAAGTGTTAGAACAAGATTGGGCAAAATCGGAACTAATTTGCTCTGTTCGTGCGACAATGTCTCTCATTGGACTCAGTTTTAGTGTTACTGGCCTAGGTCTATATCTAGTTACTTTTTCACAATCGGAACTCGTAATTTGACTCCATCACTTCTATTACAATTGTTTGAACATGTTTGAAGTGTTAGAACAAGATTGGGGAGAGTCAGAACTCATTCGCTCTGTTCGTGCTACAATGTCACTCCTTGGACTCAGTTTGAGTGTTACAGGCCTAGGTCTATGACAGGTTACTTTTTTACAAATGGACCTCGTAATTTTACTCAATCTCTTCCATTACAATTGTTTAAACATGTTTAAAGTGTTAGAACGAGATTGGGGAGAGTCGGAACTCATTCGCTCTGTTCGTGCAACACTGTCACTCATTAGATTCAGTTTGAGAGTTATAGACCTAGGTCTATAACTAGTTACTTTTTCACAAACGGACCTTGTAATTTGACTCAATCTCTTCAATTAATATTGTTTGAACACGTTTGAAGTATTAGAACAAGATTGGGGACAGTAAAAAATCGTTTACTCAGTTTGTGCGACAATGTCTCTAATTGGACTCTATTTGAGTGTTACAAGCTTAGGTCTATAACTAGTTACTTTTTCGCAACCGGACCTCGTAATTGGACTCAATCTCTTCCATTACAATTGTTTGAACATGTTTGAAGTATTAGAACAAGACTGGGGAAAGTCGGAACTCGTTTGCTCAGTATGAGTGACAATGCCTATAATTGGACTCAGTTTGAGTGTTGCAAGCCTAATTCTATAACTAGTTACTTTTTTGCAACCGGACCTCGTAATTTGACTCAATCTCTTCCATTACAATTGTTTCAACACGTTTCAAGTGTTAGAACAAGATTGAGGAGAGTCGGAACTCGTTTGCTTTGTTCGTGCGACAATGTCTCTAATTGGACTAAGTTTATGTGTAACATGCTTAGGCCAATAACTTGTTACTTTTCTGCGATCGGACCTCGTAATTTTACTCAAGCTCATCCATTACAATTGTTTCAACACATTTGAAGTGTTAGAACAAGATTGGGCAAAATCGGAACTCATTTGCTCTGTTCGTGCGACAATGTCTCTCATTAGACTCAGTTTGACTGTTACAGGCCTAGGTTTATATCTAATTACTTTTTCACAACCGGACCTCGTAATTTGACTCAAGCACTTTTATTACAATTGTTTGAACATGTTTGAAGTGTTAGAACAAGATTGGGGAGAGTCAGAACTCATTCGCTCTGTTCGTGCTACAATGTCACTCCTTCGACTCAGTTTGAATGTTACAGGCCTAGGTCTATAACAAGTTATTTTTTTGCAAACGGACCTCGTAATTTCACTCAATCTCTTCCATTACGATTGTTTGAACATGTTTAAAGTTTTAGAACGAGATTGGGGAGAGTCGGAACTCATTCGCTCTGTTCGTGCAACACTGTCACTCATTAGATTCGGTTTGAGCGTTATAGGCCTAGGTCTATAACTAGTTACTTTTTCACAAGCGGACCTTGTAATTTGACTCAATCTCTTCAATTAATATTGTTTGAACACGTTTGAAGTGTTAGAACAAGATTGGGGAGAGTCAGAACTCATTCGCTCTGTTCGTGCTACAATGTCACTCCTTGGACTCTGTGTGAGTGTTACAGGCCTGGGTCTATAACAAGTTACTTTTTTGCAAACGGACCTCGTAATTTCACTCAATCTCTTCAATTACAATTGTTTAAACATGTTTAAAGTGTTAGAACGAAATCGGGGAGAGTCGGATCTCATTCGCTCTGTTCGTGCAACACTGTGACTCATTAGATTCGGTTTGAGAGTTATAGACCTAGGTCTATAACTAGTTCCTTTTTCACAAGCGGACCTTGTAATTTGACTCAATCTCTTCAATTAATATTATTTAAACACGTTTGAAGTATTAGAACAACATTGGGGACAGTAAAAAATCGTTTACTCAGTTCGTGCGACAATGTCTCTAATTGCACTCTATTTGAGTGTTACAACTTTGGTCTATAACTAGTTACTTTTTCGCAACCGGACCTCGTAATTGGACTCAATCTCTTCCATTACAATTGTTTGAACATGTTTAAAGTATTAGAACATGACTGGGGAAAGTCGGAAATCGTTTGCTCTGTATGAGTGACAATGTCTATAATTGGAAACAGTTTGAGTGTTGCAAGCCTAATTCTATAACTAGTTACTGTTTTGCAATCGAACCTCGTAATTTGACTCAATCTCTTCCATTACCATTGTTTCAACACGTTTCAAGTGTTAGAACAAGATTGAGGAGAGTCAGAACTCGTTTGCTTTCTTCGTGCGACAATGTCTATAATTGGACTAAGTTTAGGTGTAACATGCTTAGGTCTATAACTAGTTAATTTTCTGCAACCGGACCTCGTAATTTTACTTAAGCTCATCCATTACAATTGTTTCAACACATTCGAAGTGTTAGAACATGATTGGGCAAAATCGGAACTCATTTGCTCTGTTCGTGCGACAATGTCCCTCATTTGACTCAGTTTGAGTGTTACAGGTCTAGGTCTATATCTAGTTACTTTTTCACAACCGGACCTTGTAATTTGACTCCATCACTTCTATTACAATTGTTTGAACATGTTTGAAGTGTTAGAACAAGATTGGGTGTTACAGGCCTAGGTCTATATCTAATTACTTTTTCACAACCGGACATCGTAATTTGACTCCATCACTTCTATTACAACTGTTTGAACATGTTTGAAGTGTTAGAACAAGATTGGGGAGAGTCAGAACTCATTCGCTCTGTTCGTGCTACAATGTCACTCCTTGGACTCAGTTTGAGTGTTACAGGCCTAGGTCTATAACAAGTTATTTTTTTGCAAACGGACCTCGTAATTTCACTCAATCTCTTCCATTACGATTGTTTGAACATGTTTAAAATTTTAGAACGAGATTGGGGAGAGTCGGAACTCAGTCGCTCTGTTCGTGCAACACTGTCACTCTTTAGATTCGGTTTGAGCGTTATAGGCCTAGGTCTATAACTAGTTACTTTTTCACAAGCGGACCTTGTAATTTGACTCAATCTCTTCGATTAATATTGTTTGAACATGTTTGAAGTGTTAGAACAAGATTGGGGACAGTAAAAAATCGTTTACTCAGTTTTTGCGACAATGTCTCTAATTGGACTCTATTTGAGTGTTACAAGCTTAGGTCTATAACTAGTTACTTTTTCGCAACCGGACCTCGTAATTGGACTCAATCTCTTCCATTACAATTGTTTGAACATGTTTGAAGTATTAGAACAAGACTGGGGAAAGTCGGAGCTCGTTTGCTCTGTATGAGTGACAATGTCTCTAATTGGACTCAGTTTGAGTGTTGCAAGCCTAATTCTATAACTAGTTACTTTTTCGCAACCGGACATCGTAATTTGACTCAATCTCTTCAATTACAATTGTTTCAACACGTTTGAAGTGTTAGAACAAGATTGAGGAGAGTCGGAACTCGTTTGCTTTGTTCGTGCGACAATATCTCTAATTGGACTAAGTTTATGTTTAACATGCTTAGGTCTATAACTTGTTACTTTTCTGCGATCGGACCTCGTAATTTTACTTAAGCTCATCCATTACAATTGTTTCAACACATTTGAAGTGTTAGAACAAGATTTGCAAAATCGGAACTCATTTGCTCTGTTCGTGCGACAATGTCTCTCATTAGACTCAGTTTGAGTGTTACAGGCCTAGGTCTATATCTAATTACTTTTTCACAACCGGACATCGTAATTTGACTCCATCACTTCTATTGCAATTGTTTGAACATGTTTGAAGTGTTTGAACAAGATTGGGGAGAGTCATAAGTCATTCGCTCTGTTCATGCTACAATGTCACTCCTTGGACTCAGTTTGAGTGTTACTGGCCTAGGTCTATAACAAGTTATTTTTTTGCAAACGGACCTCGTAATTTCACTCAATCTCTTCCATTACGATTGTTTGAACATGTTTAAAGTTTTAGAACGAGATTGGGGAGAGTCGGAACTCAGTCGCTCTGTTCGTGCAACACTGTCACTCTTTAGATTCGGTTTGAGCGTTATAGGCCTAGGTCTATAACTAGTTACTTTTTCACAAGCGGACCTTGTAATTTGACTCAATCTCTTCGATTAATATTGTTTGAACATGTTTGAAGTGTTAGAACAAGATTGGGGACAGTAAAAAATCGTTTACTCAGTTTTTGCGACAATGTCTCTAATTGGACTCTATTTGAGTGTTACAAGCTTAGGTCTATAACTAGTTACGTTTTCGCAACCGGACCTCATAATTGGACTCAATTTCTTCCATTACAATTGTTTGAACATGTTTGAAGTATTAGAACAAGACTGGGGAAAGTCGGAGCTCGTTTGCTCTGTATGAGTGACAATGTCTCTAATTGGACTCAGTTTGAGTGTTGCAGGCCTAATTCTATAACTAGTTACTTTTTCGCAACCGGACATCGTAATTTGACTCAATCTCTTCAATTACAATTGTTTCAACACGTTTGAAGTGTTAGAACAAGATTGAGGAGAGTCGGAACTCGTTTGCTTTGTTCGTGCGACAATATCTCTAATTGGACTAAGTTTATGTTTAACATGCTTAGGTCTATAACTTGTTACTTTTCTGCGATCGGACCTCGTAATTTTACTTAAGCTCATCCATTACAATTGTTTCAACACATTTGAAGTGTTAGAACAAGATTTGCAAAATCGGAACTCATTTGCTCTGTTCGTGCGACAATGTCTCTCATTAGACTCAGTTTGAGTGTTACAGGCCTAGGTCTATAACAAGTTATTTTTTTGCAAACGGACCTCGTACTTTCACTCAATCTCTTCCATTACGATTGTTTGAACAAGTGTAAAGTGTTAGAACGAGATTTGCGAGAGTCGCAACTCATTGGCTCTGTTCGTGCCACACGTCACTCATTAGATTCGGTTTGAGCGTTATAGGCCTAGGTCTATAACTAGTTACTTTTTCACAAGCGGACCTTGTAATTTGACTCAATCTCTTCGATTAATATTGTTTCAACACGTTTGAAGTATTAGAACAAGATTGGGGACAGTAAAAAATCATTTACTCAGTTCGTGCGACAATGTCTCTAATTAGACTCTATTTGAGTTTTACAAGCTTAGGTCTATAACTAGTTACTTTTTCACAACCGGACCTCGTAATTTGATTCAATCTCTTCCATTACAATTGTTTGAACATGTTTGAAGTTTAGAACAAGACTGGGGAAAGTCGGAACTCGTTTGCTCTGTATGAGTGACAATGTCTCTAATTGGACTCAGTTTGAGTGATGCAAGCCTAATTCTATAACTAGTCACTTTTTTGCAACCGGACCTCGTTATTTGACTCAATCTCTTCCATTACAATTGTTTAAACATGTTTCAAGTGTTAGAACAAGATTGAGGAGAGTCGGAACTCGTTTGCTTTGTTCGTGCGACAATATCCCTAATTGGACTATGTTTATGTGTAACATGCTTAGGTCTATAACTTGTTACTTTTCTGCGATCGGACCTCGTAATTTTACTTAAGCTCATCTATTACAATTGTTTCAACACATTTGAAGTGTTAGAACAAGATTTGCAAAATCGGAACTCATTTGCTCTGTTCGTGCGACAATGTCTCTCATTATACTCAGTTTGAGTGTTACAGGCCTAGGTCTATAACAAGTTATTTTTTTGCAAACGGACCTCGTACTTTCACTCAATCTCTTCCATTACGATTGTTTGAACAAGTTTAAAGTGTTAGAATGAGATTTGCGAGAGTCGCAACTCATTGGCTCTGTTCGTGCCACACGTCACTCATTAGATTCGGTTTGAGCGTTATAGGCCTAGGTCTATAACTAGTTACTTTTTCACAAGCGGACCTTGTAATTTGACTCAATCTCTTCGATTAATATTGTTTGAACATGTTTGAAGTGTTAGAACAAGATTGGGGACAGTAAAAAATCGTTTACTCAGTTTTTGCGACAATGTCTCTAATTGGACTCTATTTGAGTGTTACAAGCTTAGGTCTATAACTAGTTACTTTTTCGCAACCGGATCTCGTAATTGGACTCAATCTCTTCCATTACAATTGTTTGAACATGTTTGAAGTATTAGAACAAGACTGGGGAAAGTTGGAGCTCGTTTGCTCTGTATGAGTGACAATGTCTCTAATTGGACTCAGTTTGAGTGTTGCAAGCCTAATTCTATAACTAGTTACTTTTTCGCAACCGGACATCGTAATTTGACTCAATCTCTTCAATTACAATTGTTTCAACACGTTTGAAGTGTTAGAACAAGATTGAGGAGAGTCGGAACTCGTTTGCTTTGTTCGTGCGACAATGTCTCTAATTGGACTAAGTTTATGTGTAACATGCTTAGGTCTATAACTTGTTACTTTTCTGCGATCGGACCTCGTAATTTTACTTAAGCTCATCCATTACAATTGTTTCAACGCATTTGAAGTGTGAGAACAAGATTGGGCAAAATCGGAACTCATTTGCTCTGTTTGTGCGACAATGTCTCTCATTGGACTCAGTTTTAGTGGTACAGGCCTAGGTCTATATCTAGTTACTTTTTCACAACCGGAACTCGTAATTTCACTCCATCACTTCTATTACAATTGTTTGAACATGTTTGAAGTGTTAGAACAAGATTGGGGAGAGTCAGAACTCATTCGCTCTGTTCGTGCTACAATGTCACTCCTTGGACTCAGTTTGAGTGTTACAGGCCTAGGTCTATAACAAGTTATTTTTTTGCAAACGGACCTCGTAATTTCACTCAATCTCTTCCATTACAATTGTTTAAACACGTTTAAAGTGTTAGAATGAGATTGGGGAGAGTCGGAACTCATTCGCTCTGTTCGTGAAACACTGTCACTCATTAGATTCGGTTTGAGAGTTATAGACCTAGGTTTATAACTAGTTACTTTTTCACAAGCGGACCTTGTAATTTGACTCAATCTCTACAATTAATATTGTTTGAACACGTTTGAAGTGTTAGAACAAGATTGGGGACTGTAAAAAATCGTTTACTCAGTTTTTGCGACAATGTCTATAATTTGACTCTATTTGAGTGTTACAAGCTTAGGTCTATAACTAGTTACTTTTTCGCAACCAGACCTCGTAATTGGACTCAATCTCTTCCATTACAATTGTTTGAACATGTTTGAAGTATTAGAACAAGACTGGGGAAAGTCGGAACTCGTTTGCTCTGTATGAGTGACAATGTCTCTAATTGGACTCAGTTAGAGTGTTGCAAGCCTAATTCTATAACTAGTTACTTTTTCGCAACCGGATCTCGTAATTTGACTCAATCTCTTCAATTACAATTGTTTCAACACGTTTGAAGTGTTAGAACAAGATTGAGGAGAGTCGGAACTCGTTTGCTTTGTTCGTGCGACAATATCTCTAATTGGACTAAGTTTATGTGTAACATGCTTAGGTCTATAACTTGTTACTTTTCTGCGATCGGACCTCGTAATTTTACTTAAGCTCATCCATTACAATTGTTTCAACGCATTTGAAGTGTTGGAACAAGATTGGGCAAAATCGGAACTCATTTGCTCTGTGTGTGCGACAATGTCTCTCATTAGACTCAGTTTGACTGTTACAGGCCTAGGTCTATATCTAATCACTTTTTCACAACCGGACCTCGTAATTTGACTCCATCACTTCTATTACAATTGTTTGAACATGTTGGAAGTGTTAGAACAAGATTGGGGAGAGTCAGAACTCATTCGCGCTGTTCGTGCTACAATGTCACTCCTTGGACTCAGTTTGAGTGTTACAGGCCTAGGTCTATAACAAGTTATTTTTTTGCAAACGGACCTCGTACTTTCACTCAATCTCTTCCATTACGATTGTTTGAACAAGTTTAAAGTGTTAGAACGAGATTGGGGAGAGTCGGAACTCATTGGCTCTGTTCGTGCAACACTGTCACTCATTAGATTCGGTTTGAGCATTATCGGCCTAGGTCTATAACTAGTTACTTTTTCACAAGCGGACCTTGTAATTTGACTCAATCTCTTCAATTAATATTGTTTGAACACGTTTGAAGTGTTAGAACAAGATTGGGGACTGTAAAAAATCGTTTACTCAGTTTTTGCGACAATGTCTCTAATTTGACTCTATTTGAGTGTTATAAGCTTAGGTCTATAACTAGTTACTTTTTCGCAACCAGACCTCGTAATTGGACTCAATCTCTTCCATTACAATTGTTTGAACATGTTTGAAGTATTAGAACAAGACTGGGGAAAGTCGGAACTCGTTTGCTCTGTATGAGTGACAATGTCTCTAATTGGACTCAGTTAGAGTGTTGCAAGCCTAATTCTATAACTAGTTACTTTTTCGCAACCGGATCTCGTAATTTGACTCAATCTCTTCAATTACAATTGTTTCAACACGTTTGAAGTGTTAGAACAAGATTGAGGAGAGTCGGAACTCGTTTGCTTTGTTCGTGCGACAATATCTCTAATTGGACTAAGTTTATGTGTAACATGCTTAGGTCTATAACTTGTTACTTTTCTGCGATCGGACCTCGTAATTTTACTTAAGCTCATCCATTACAATTGTTTCAACACATTTGAAGTGCTAGAACAAGATTTGCAAAATCGGAACTCATTTGCTCTGTTCGTGCGACAATGTCTCTCATTAGACTCAGTTTGAGTGTTACAGGCCTAGGTCTATATCTAATTACTTTTTCACAACCGGACATCGTAATTTGGCTCCATCACTTCTATTACAATTGTTTGAACATGTTTGAAGTGTTAGAACAAGATTGGGGAGAGTCAGAACTCATTCGCTCTGTTCGTGCTACAATGTCACTCCTTCGACTCAGTTTGAATGTTACAGGCCTAGGTCTATAACAAGTTATTTTTTTGCAAACGGACCTCGTAATTTCACTCAATCTCTTCCATTACGATTGTTTGAACATGTTTAAAGTTTTAGAACGAGATTGGGGAGAGTCGGAACTCATTCGCTCTGTTCGTGCAACACTGTCACTCATTAGATTCGGTTTGAGCGTTATAGGCCTAAGTCTATATCTAGTTACTTTTTCACAAGCGGACCTTGTAATTTGACTCAATCTCTTCAATTAATATTGTTTGAACACGTTTGAAGTGTTAGAACAAGATTGGGGAGAGTCAGAACTCATTCGCTCTGTTCGTGCTACAATGTCACTCCTTGGACTCAGTGTGAGTGTTACAGGCCTAGGTCTATACCAAGTTACTTTTTTGCAAACGGACCTCGTAATTTCACTCAATCTCTTCCATTACAATTGTTTAATCATGTTTATAGTGTTAGAACGAGATTGGGGAGAGTCGGAACTCATTCGCTCTGTTCGTGCAACACTGTCACTCATTAGATTCGGTTTGAGAGTTATATACCTAGGTCTATAACTAGTTACTTTTTCGCAACCGGACCTCGTAATTTGACTCAATCTCTTCCATTACAATTGTTTCAACACGTTTCAAGTGTTAGAACAAGATTGAGGAGAGTCGGAACTCGTTTGCTTTGTTCGTGCGACAATGTCTCTAATTTGACTAAGTTTAGGTGTAACATGCTTAGGTCTATAACTAGTTAATTTTCTGCAACCGGACCTCGTAATTTTACTTAAGCTCATCCATTACAATTGTTTCAACACATTTGAAGTGTTAGAACAAGATTGGGCAAAATCGGAACTCATTTGCTTTGTTCGTGCGACAATGTCTCTCATTGGACTCAGTTTTAGTGTTACAGGCCTAGGTCTATATCTAGTTACTTTTTCACAACCGGAACTCGTAATTTGACTCCATTACTTCTATTACAATTGTTTGAACATGTTTGAAGTGTTAGAACAAGATTGGGGAGAGTCAGAACTCATTCGCTCTGTTCGTGCTACAATGTCACTCCTTGGACTCAGTTTGAGTGTTACAGGCCTAGGTCTATAACAAGTTATTTTTTTGCAAACGGACCTCGTAATTTCACTCAATCTCTTCCATTACAATTGTTTAAACACGTTTAAAGTGTTAGAATGAGATTGGGGAGAGTCGGAACTCATTCGCTCTGTTCGTGAAACACTGTCACTCATTAGATTCGGTTTGAGAGTTATAGACCTAGGTTTATAACTAGTTACTTTTTCACAAGCGGACCTTGTAATTTGACTCAATCTCTTCAATTAATATTGTTTCAACACGTTTGAAGTATTAGAACAAGATTGGGGACAGTAAAAAATCATTTACTCAGTTCGTGCGACAATGTCTCTAATTGGACTCTATTTGAGTTTTACAAGCTTAGGTCTATAACTAGTTACTTTTTCACAACCGGACCTCGTAATTTGATTCAATCTCTTCTATTACAATTGTTTGAACATGTTTGAAGTTTAGAACAAGACTGGAGAAAGTCGGAACTCGTTTGCTCTGTATGAGTGACAATGTCTCTAATTGGACTCAGTTTGAGTGATGCAAGCCTAATTCTATAACTAGTTACTTTTTTGCAACCGGACCTCGTTATTTGACTCAATCTCTTCCTTTACAATTGTTTAAACATGTTTCAAGTGTTAGAACAAGATTGAGGAGAGTCGGAACTCGTTTGCTTTGTTCGTGCGACAATATCCCTAATTGGACTATGTTTATGTGTAACATGCTTAGGTCTATAACTTGTTACTTTTCTGCGATCGGACCTCGTAATTTTACTTAAGCTCATCCATTACAATTGTTTCAACACATTTGAAGTGTTAGAACAAGATTTGCAAAATCGGAACTCATTTGCTCTATTCGTGCGACAATGTCTCCCATTAGACTCAGTTTGAGTGTTACAAGCCTAGGTCTATATCTAATTACTTTTTCACAACCGGACATCGTAATTTGACTCCATCACTTCTATTACAATTGTTTGAACATGTTTGAAGTGTTAGAACAAGATTGGGGAGAGTCAGAACTCATTCGCTCTGTTCGTGCTACAATGTCACTCTTTGGACTCAGTTTGAGTGTTACTGGCCTAGGTCTATAACAAGTTATTTTTTTGCAAACGGACCTCGTAATTTCACTCAATCTCTTCCATTACGATTGTTTGAACATGTTTAAAGTTTTAGAACGAGATTGGGGAGAGTCGGAACTCAGTCGCTCTGTTCGTGCAACACTGTCACTCATTAGATTCGGTTTGAGCGTTATAGGCCTAGGTCTATAACGAGTTACTTTTTCACAAGCGGACCTTGTAATTTGACTCAATCTCTTCAATTAATATTGTTTGAACACGTTTGAAGTGTTAGAACAAGATTGGGGAGAGTCAGAACTTATTCGCTCTGTTCGTGCTACAATGTCACTCCTTGGACTCAGTGTGAGTGTTACAGGCCTACGTCTATAACAAGTTACTTTTTTCCAAACGGACCTCGTAATTTCACTCAATCTCTTCCATTACAATTGTTCAAACATGTTTAAAGTGTTAGAACGAGATTGGGGAGAGTGGGAACTCATTCGCTCTGTTCGTGCAACACTGTCACTCATTAGATTCGGTTTGAGAGTTATAGAGCTAGGTCTATAACTAGTTACATTTTTACAAGCGGACCTTGTAATTTGACTCCATCTCTTCAATTAATATTGTTTAAACACGTTTGAAGATTAGAACAAGATTGAGGACAGTAAAAAATTGCTTATTCAGTTCGAGCGACAATGTTTCTAATTGTACTCTATTTGGGTGTTACAAGCTTAGGTCTATAACTAGTTACTTTTTCGCAACCGGACCTCGTAATTGGACTCAATCTCTTCCATTACAATTGCTTGAACATGTTTGAAGTATTAGAACAAGACTGGGGAAAGTCGGAAATCTTTTGCTCTGTATGAGTGACAATGTCTATAATTAGACACAGTTTGAGTGTTGCAAGCCTAATTCTATAACTAGTTACTTTTTTGCAACCGGACCTCGTAATTTGACTCAATCTCTTCCATTACAATTGTTTCAACACGTTTCAAGTGTTAGAACAAGATTGAAGAGAGTCGGAACTCGTTTGCTTTGTTCGTGCGACAATGTCTCTAAGTTGACTAAGTTTAGGTGTAACATGCTTAGGTCTATAACTAGTTAATTTTCTGCAACCGGACCTCGTAATTTTACTTAAGCTCATCCATTACAATTGTTTCAACACATTTGAAGTGTTAGAACAAGATTGGGCAAAATCGGAACTCATTTGCTCTGTTCGTGCGACAATGTCTCTCATTGGACTCAGTTTTAGTGTTACAGGCCTAGGTCTATATCTAGTTACTTTTTCACAACCGGAACTCGTAATTTGACTCCATCACTTCTATTACAATTGTTTGAACATGTTTGAAGTGTTAGAACAAGATTGGGGAGAGTCAGAACTCATTCGCTCTGTTCGTGCTACAATGTCACTCCTTGGACTCAGTTTGAGTATTATAGGCCTAGGTCTATAACAAGTTATTTTTTTGCAAACGGACCTCGTAATTTCACTCAATCTCTTCCATTACAATTGTTTAAACACGTTTAAAGTGTTAGAATGAGATTGGGGAGAGTCGGAACTCATTCGCTCTGTTCGTGAAACACTGTCACTCATTAGATTCGGTTTGAGAGTTATAGACCTAGGTTTATAACTAGTTACTTTTTCACAAGCGGACCTTGTAATTTGACTCAATCTCTTCAATTAATATTGTTTCAACACGTTTGAAGTATTAGAACAAGATTGGGGACAGTAAAAAATCATTTACTCAGTTCGTGCGACAATGTCTCTAATTGGACTCTATTTGAGTTTTACAAGCTTAGGTCTATAACTAGTTACTTTTTCACAACCGGACCTCGTAATTTGATTCAATCTCTTCCATTACAATTCTTTGAACATGTTTGAAGTTTAGAACAAGACTGGGGAAAGTCGGAACTCGTTTGCTCTGTATGAGTGACAATGTCTCTAATTGGACTCAATTTGAGTGATGCAAGCCTAATTCTATAACTAGTTACTTTTTTGCAACCGGACCTCGTTATTTGACTCAATCTCTTCCATTACAATTGTTTAAACATGTTTCAAGTGTTAGAACAAGATTGAGGAGAGTCGGAACTCGTTTGCTTTGTTCGTGCGACAATATCCCTAATTGGACTATGTTTATGTGTAACATGCTTAGGTCTATAACTTGTTACTTTTCTGCGATCGGACCTCGTAATTTTACTTAAGCTCATCCATTACAATTGTTTCAACACATTTGAAGTGTTAGAACAAGATTTGCAAAATCGGAACTCATTTGCTCTATTCGTGCGACAATGTCTTCCATTAGACTCAGTTTGAGTGTTACAAGCCTAGGTCTATATCTAATTACTTTTTCACAACCGGACATCGTAATTTGACTCCATCACTTCTATTACAATTCTTTGAACATGTTTGAAGTGTTAGAACAAGATTGGGGAGAGTCAGAACTCATTCGCTCTGTTCGTGCTACAATGTCACTCTTTGGACTCAGTTTGAGTGTTACTGGCCTAGGTCTATAACAAGTTATTTTTTTGCAAACGGACCTCGTAATTTCATTCAATCTCTTCCATTACGATTGTTTGAACATGTTTAAAGTTTTAGAACGAGATTGGGGAGAGTCGGAACTCAGTCGCTCTGTTCGTGCAACACTGTCACTCATTAGATTCGGTTTGAGCGTTATAGGCCTAGGTCTATAACGAGTTACTTTTTCACAAGCGGACCTTGTAATTTGACTCAATCTCCTCAATTAATATTGTTTGAACACGTTTGAAGTGTTAGAACAAGATTGGGGAGAGTCAGAAATTATTCGCTCTGTTCGTGCTACAATGTCACTCCTTGGACTCAGTGTGAGTGTTACAGGCCTACGTCTATAACAAGTTACTTTTTTCCAAACGGACCTCGTAATTTTACTCAATCTCTTCCATTACAATTGTTCAAACATGTTTAAAGTGTTAGAACGAGATTGTGGAGAGTGGGAACTCATTCGCTCTGTTCGTGCAACACTGTCACTCATTAGATTCGGTTTGAGAGTTATAGACCTAGGTCTATAACTAGTTACATTTTTACAAGCGGACCTTGTAATTTGACTCAATCTCTTCAATTAATATTGTTTAAACACGTTTGAAGATTAGAACAAGATTGAGGACAGTAAAAAATTGTTTATTCAGTTCGAGCGACAATGTTTCTAATTGGACTCTATTTGGGTGTTACAAGCTTAGGTCTATAACTAGTTACTTTTTCGCAACCGGACCTCGTAATTGGACTCAATCTCTTCCATTACAATTGCTTGAACATGTTTGAAGTATTAGAACAAGACTGGGGAAAGTCGGGAATCTTTTGCTCTGTATGAGTGACAATGTCTATAATTAGACACAGTTTGAGTGTTGCAAGCCTAATTCTATAACTAGTTACTTTTTTGCAACCGGACCTCGTAATTTGACTCAATCTCTTCCATTACAATTGTTTCAACACGTTTCAAGTGTTAGAACAAGATTGAAGAGAGTCGGAACTCGTTTGCTTTGTTCGTGCGACAATGTCTCTAAGTTGACTAAGTTTAGGTGTAACATGCTTAGGTCTATAACTAGTTAATTTTCTGCAACCGGACCTCGTAATTTTACTTAAGCTCATCCATTACAATTGTTTCAACACATTTGAAGTGTTAGAACAAGATTGGGCAAAATCGGAACTCATTTGCTCTGTTCGTGCGACAATGTCTCTCATTGGACTCAGTTTTAGTGTTACAGGCCTAGGTCTATATCTAGTTACTTTTTCACAACCGGAACTCGTAATTTGACTCCATCACTTCTATTACAATTGTTTGAACATGTTTGAAGTGTTAGAACAAGATTGGGGAGAGTCAGAACTCATTCGCTCTGTTCGTGCTACAATGTCACTCCTTGGACTCAGTTTGAGTGTTACAGGCCTAGGTCTATGACAAGTTACTTTTTTACAAACGGACCTCGTAATTTCACTCAATCTCTTCCATTACAATTGTTTAAACATGTTTAAAGTGTTAGAACGAGATTGGGGAGAGTCGAAACTCATTCGCTCTGTTCGTGCAACACTGTCACTCATTAGATTCAGTTTGAGAGTTATAGACCTAGGTCTATAACTAGTTACTTTTTCACAAACGGACCTTGTAATTTGACTCAATCTCTTCAATTAATATTGTTTCAACACGTTTGAAGTATTAGAACAAGATTGGGGACAGTAAAAAATCGTTTACTCAGTTTGTGCGACAATGTCTCTAATTGGACTCTATTTGAGTGTTACAAGCTTATGTCTATAACTAGTTACTTTTTCGCAACCGGACCTCGTAATTGGACTCAATCTCTTCCATTACAATTGTTTGAACATGTTTGAAGTATTAGAATAAGACTGGGGAAAGTCGGAACTCGTTTGCTCAGTATGAGTGACAATGCCTATAATTGGACTCAGTTTGAGTGTTGCAAGCCTAATTTTATAACTAGTTACTTTTTTGCAACCGGACCTTGTAATTTGACTCAATCTCTTCCATTACAATTGTTTCAACACGTTTCAAGTGTTAGAACAAGATTGAGGAGAGTCGGAACTCGTTTGCTTTGTTCGTGCGACAATGTCTCTAATTGGACTATGTTTATGTGTAACATGCTTAGGCCTATAACTTGTTACTTTTCTGCGATCGGACCTCGTAATTTTACTTAAGCTCATCCATTACAATTGTTTCAACACATTTGAAGTGTTAGAACAAGATTGGGCAAAATCGGAACTCATTTGCTCTGTTCGTGCGACAATGTCTCTCATTAGACTCAGTTTGACTGTTACAGGCCTAGGTCTATATCTAATTACTTTTTCACAACCGGACCTCGTAATTTGACTCCATCACTTCTATTACAATTGTTTGAACATGTTTGAAGTGTTAGAACAAGATTTGGGAGAGTCAGAACTCATTAGCTATGTTCGTGCTACAATGTCACTCCTTGGACTCAGTTTGAGTGTTACAGGCCTAGGTCTATAACAAGTTATTTTTTTGCAAACGGACCTCGTAATTTCACTCAATCTCTTCCATTACAATTGTTTAAACATGTTTAAAGTGTTAGAACGGGATTGGGGAGAGTCGGAACTCATTCGCTTTGTTCGTGCAACACTGTCACTCATTATATTCGGTTTGAGCGTTATAGACCTAGGTCTATAACTAGTTACTTTTTTACAAGCGGACCTTGTAATTTGACTCAATCTCTTCAATTAATATTGTTTAAACACGTTTGAAGTATTAAAACAAGATTGGGGACAGTAAAAAATCATTTACTCAGTTCGTGCGACAATGTCTCTAATTGGACTCTATTTGAGTGTTACAAGCTTAGGTCTATAACTATTACTTTTTCGCAACCGGACCTCGTAATTTGACTCAATCTCTTCCATTATAATTGTTTGAACATGTTTGAAGTTTGGAACAAGACCGGGGAAAGTCGGAACTCGTTTGCTCTGTATGAGTGACAATGTCTCTAATTGGACTCAGTTTGAGTGTTGCAAGCCTAATTCTATAACTAGTTACTTTTTTGCAACCGGACCTCATAATTTGACTCAATCTCTTCCATTACAATTGTTTCAACACGTTTGAAGTGTTAGAACAAGATTGAGGAGAGTGGAACTCGTTTGCTTTGTTCGTGCGACAATGTCTCTAATTGGACTAAGTTTATGTGTAACATGCTTAGGTCTATAACTTGTTACTTTTCTGCGATCGGACCTCGTAATTTTACTTAATCTCATCCATTACAATTGTTTCAACAAATTTGAAGTGTTAGAACAGGATTTGCAAAATCGGAACTCATTTGCTCTGTTCGTGCGACAATGTCTCTCATTAGACTCAGTTTGAGTGTTACAGGCCTAGGTCTATATCTAATTACTTTTTCACAACCGGACATCGTAATTTGACTCCATCACTTCTATTACAATTGTTTGAACATGTTTGAAGTGTTTGAACAAGATTGGGGAGAGTCATAAGTTATTTGCTCTGTTCATGCTACAATGTCACTCCTTGGACTCAGTTTGAGTGTTACTGGCCTAGGTCTATAACAAGTTATTTTTTTGCAAACGGACCTCGTAATTTCACTCAATCTCTTCCATTACGATTGTTTGAACATGTTTAAAGTTTTAGAACGAGATTGGGGAGAGTCGGAACTTAGTCGCTCTGTTCATACAACACTGTCACTCATTAGATTCGGTTTGAGCGTTATAGGCCTAGGTCTATAACTAGTTACTTTTTCACAAGCAGACCTTGTAATTTGACTCAATCTCTTCAATTAATATTGTTTGAATACGTTTGAAGTGTTTGAACAAGATTGGGGAGAGTCAGAACTCATTCGCTCTGTTCGTGCTACAATGTCACTCCTTGGACTCAGTGTGAGTGTTACAGGGCTAGGTCTATAACAAGTTACTTTTTTGCAAACGGACCTCGTAATTTCACTCAATCTCTTCCATTACAATTGTTAAAACATGTTTAAAGTGTTAGAACGAGATTGGGGAGAGTCGGAACTCATTCGCTCTGTTCGTGCAACACTGTCACTCATTAGATTCGGTTTGAGAGTTATAGACCTAGGTCGATAACTAGTTACTTTTTCACAAGCGGACCTTGTAATTTGACTCAATCTATTCAATTAATATTGTTTAAACACGTTTGAAGTATTAGAACAAGATTGGGGACAGTAAAAAATTGTTTATTCAGTTCGAGCGACAATGTCTCTAATTGGACTCTATTTGGGTGTTACAAGCTTAGTTCTATAACTAGTTACTTTTTCGCAACCGGACCTAGTAATTGGACTCAATCTCTTGCATTACAATTGTTTGAACATGTGTGAAGTATTAGAACAAGACTGGGGAAAGTCGGAAATCGTTTGCTCTGTATGAGTGACAATGTCTATAATTGGACACAGTTTGAGTGTTGCAAGCCTAATTCTATAACTAGTTACTTTTTTGCAACCGGACCTCGTAATTTGACTCAATCTCTTCCATTACAATTGTTTCAACACGTTTCAAGTGTTAGAACAAGATTGAGGAGAGTCGGAACTCGTTTGCTTTGTTCGTGCGACAATGTCTCTAATTGGACTAAGTTTAGGTGTAACATGCTTAGGTCTATAACTAGTTAATTTTCTGCAACCAGACCTCGTAATTTTACTTAAGCTCATCCATTACAATTGTTTCAACACATTTGAAGTGTTAGAACAAGATTGGGCAAAATCGGAACTCATTTGCTCTGTTCGTGCGACAATGTCTCTCATTGGACTCAGTTTTAGTGTTACAGGCCTAGGTCTATATCTAGTTACTTTTTCACAACCGAAACTCGTAATTTGACTCCATCACTTCTATTACAATTGTTTGAACATGTTTGAAGTGTTAGAACAAGATTGGGGAGAGTCAGAACTCATTCGCTCTGTTCGTGCTACAATGTCACTCCTTGGACTCAGTTTGAGTGTTACAGGCCTAGGTCTCTAACAAGTTACTTTTTTGCAAACGGACCTCGTAATTTCACTCAATCTCTTCCATTACAATTGTTTAAACACGTTTAAAGTGTTAGAATGAGATTGGGGAGAGTCGGAACTCATTCGCTCTGTTCGTGAAACACTGTCACTCATTAGATTCGGTTTGAGAGTTATAGGTTTATAACTAGTTACTTTTTCACAAGCGGACCTTGTAATTTGACTCAATCTCTTCAATTAATATTGTTTCAACACGTTTGAAGTATTAGAACAAGATTAGGGACAGTAAAAAATCATTTACTCAGTTCGTGCGACAATGTCTCTAATTGGACTCTATTTGAGTTTTACAAGCTTAGGTCTATAACTAGTTACTTTTTCACAACCGGACCTCGTAATTTGACTCAATCTCTTCCATTACAATTGTTTGAACATGTTTGAAGTTTAGAACAAGACTGGGGAAAGTCGGAACTCGTTTGCTCTGTATTAGTGACAATGTCTCTAATTGGACTCAGTTTGAGTGATGCAAGCCTAATTCTATAACTAGTTACTTTTTTGCAACCGAACCTCGTAATTTGACTCAATCTCTTCCATTACAATTGTTTAAACATGTTTCAAGTGTTAGAACAAGATTGGGGAGAGTCGGAACTCGTTTGCTTTGTTCGTGCGACAATATCTCTAATTGGACTATGTTTATGTGTAACATGCTAAGGTCTATAACTTGTTACTTTTCTGCGATCGGACCTCGTAATTTTACTTAAGCTCATCCATTACAATTGTTTCAACACATTTGAAGTGTTAGAACAAGATTTGCAAAATCGGAACTCATTTGCTCTATTCGTGCGACAATGTCTCCCATTAGACTCAGTTTGAGTGTTACAGGCCTAGGTCTATATCTAATTACTTTTTCACAACCGGACATCGTAATTTGACTCCATCACTTCTATTACAATTGTTTGAACATGTTTGAAGTGTTAGAACAAGATTGGGGAGAGTCAGAACTCATTCGCTCTGTTCGTGCTACAATGTCACTCTTTGGACTCAGTTTGAGTGTTACTGGCCTAGGTCTATAACAAGTTATTTTTTTGCAAACGGACCTCGTAATTTCACTCAATCTCTTCCATTACGATTGTTTGAACATGTTTAAAGTTTTAGAACGAGATTGGGGAGAGTCGGAACTCAGTCGCTCTGTTCGTGCAACACTGTCACTCCTTAGATTCGGTTTGAGCGTTATAGGCCTAGGTCTATAACGAGTTACTTTTTCACAAGCGGACCTTGTAATTTGACTCAATCTCTTCAATTAATATTGTTTGAACACGTTTGAAGTGTTTGAACAAGATTGGGGAGAGTAAGAACTTATTCGCTCTGTTCGTGCTACAATGTCACTCCTTCGACTCAGTGTGAGTGTTACAGGCCTACGTCTATAACAAGTTACTTTTTTGCAAACGGACCTCGTAATTTCACTCAAGCTCTTCCATTACAATTGTTCAAACATGTTTAAAGTGTTAGAACGAGATTGGGGAGAGTGGGAACTCATTCGCTATGTTCGTGCAACACTGTCACTCATTAGATTCGGTTTGAGAGTTATAGACCTAGGTCTATAACAACTAGTTACATTTTTACAAGCGGACCTTGTAATTTGACTCAATCTCTTCAATTAATATTGTTTAAACACGTTTGAAGATTAGAACAAGATTGAGGACAGTAAAAAATTGTTTACTCAGTTCGTGCGACAATGTCTCTAATTGGACTCTATTTGAGTGTTACAAGCTTAGGTCTATAACTAGTTACTTTTTCGCAACCGGACCTCGTAATTGGACTCAATCTCTTCCATTACAATTGTTTGAACATGTTTGAAGTATTAGAACAAGACTGGGGAAAGTCGGAACTCGTTTCCTCTGTATGAGTGACAATGTCTCTAATTGGACTCAGTTTGAGTGTTGCAAGCTTAATTCTATAACTAGTTACTTTTTTGCAACCGGACCTCATAATGTGACTCAATCTCTTCCATTACAATTGTTTCAACACGTTTCAAGTGTTAGAACAAGATTGAGGAGAGTCGGAACTCGTTTGCTTTGTTCGTGCGACAATGTCTCTAATTGGACTAAGTTTAGGTGTAACATGCTTAGGTCTATAACTAGTTAATTTTCTGCAACCGGACCTCGTAATTTTACTTAAGCTCATCCATTACAATTGTTTCAACACATTTGAAGTGTTAGAACAAGATTGGGCAAAATCGGAACTCATTTGCTCTGTTCGTGCGAACAATGTCTCTCATTGGACTCAGTTTTAGTGTTACAGGCCTAGGTCTATATCTAGTTACTTTTTCACAACCGGAACTCGTAATTTGACTCCATCACTTCTATTACAATTGTTTGAACATGTTTGAAGTGTTAGAACAAGATTGGGGAGAGTCAGAACTCATTCGCTCTGTTCGTGCTACAATGTCACTCATTGGACTCAGTTTGAGTGTTACAGGCCTTGGTCTATGACAAGTTATTTTTTTACAAACGGACCTCCTAATTTCACTCAATCTCTTCCATTACAATTGTTTAAACATGTTTAAAGTGTTAGAACGAGATTGGGCAGAGTCGGAACTCATTCGCTCTGTTCGTGCAACACTGTCACTCATTAGATTCGGTTTGAGAGTTATAGACCTAGGTCTATAACTAGTTACTTTTTCACAAGCGGACCTTGTAATTTGACTCAATCTCTTCATTTAATATTGTTTCAACACGTTTGAAGTATTAGAACAAGATTGGGGACAATAAAAAATCATTTACTCAGTTCGTGCGACAATGTCTCTAATTGGACTCTATTTGAGTGTTACAAGCTTAGGTCTATAACTAGTTACTTTTTCGCAACCGGACCTCGTAATTGGACTCAATCTCTTCCATTACAAATGTTTGAACATGTTTGAAGTATTAGAACAAGACTGGGGAAAGTCGGAACTCGTTTGCTCAGTATTAGTGACAATGCCTATAATTGGACTCAGTTTGAGTGTTGCAAGCCTAATTCTATAACTAGTTACTTTTTTGCAACCGGACCTCGTAATTTGACTCAATCTCTTCCATTACAATTGTTTCAACACGTTTCAAGTGTTAGAACAAGATTGAGGAGAGTCGGAACTCGTTTGCTTTGTTCGTGCGACAATGTCTCTAATTGGACTAAGTTTATGTGTAACATGCTTAGGTTTATAACTTGTTACTTTTCTACGATCGGACCTCGTAATTTTACTTAAGCTCATCCATTACAATTGTTTCAACACATTTGAAGTGTTAGAACAAGATTGGGCAAAATCGGAACTCATTTGCTCTGTTCGTGCGACAATGTCTCTCATTACACTCAGTTTGACTGTTACAGGACTAGGTCTATATCTAATTACTTTTTCACAACTGGACCTCGTAATTTGACTCCATCACTTCTATTACAATTGTTTGAACATGTTTGAAGTGTTAGAACAAGATTGGGGAGAGTCAACTCATTCGCTCTGTTCGTGCTACAATGTCACTCCTTGGACTCAGTTTGAGTGTTACAGGCCTAGGTCTATAACAAGTTATTTTTTTGCAAACGGACCTCGTAATTTCACTCAATCTCTTCCATTACGATTGTTTGAACATGCTTAAAGTTTTAGAACGAGATTGGGGAGAGTCGGAACTCAGTCACTCTGTTCGTGCAACACTGTCACTCATTAGATTCGGTTTGAGCGTTATAGGCCTAGGTCAATAACTAGTTACTTTTTCACAAGCGGACCTTGTAATTTGACTCAATCTCTTTAATTAATATTGTTTGAACACGTTTGAAGTGTTAGAACAAGATTGGGGAGAGTCAGAACTCATTCGCTCTGTTCGTGCTACAATGTCACTCCTTGGACTCAGTGTGAGTGTTACAGGCCTAGGTCTATAACAAGTTACTTTTTTGCAAACGGACCTCGTAATTTCAGTCAATCTCTTCCATTACAATTGTTTAAACATGTTTAAAGTGTTAGAACGAGATTGGGGAGAGTCGGAACTCATTCGCTCTGTTCGTGCAACACTGTCACTCATTAGATTCGGTTTTAGAGTTATAGACCTAGGTCTATAACTAGTTACTTTTTCACAAGCGGACCTTGTAATTTGACTCAATCTCTTCAATTAATATTGTTTCAACACGTTTGAAGTATTAGAACAAGATTGGGGACAGTAGAAAATCATTTACTCAGTTCGTGCGACAATGTCTCTAATTGGACTCTATTTGAGTATTACAAGCATAGGTCTATAACTAGTTACTTTTTCGCAACCGGACCTCGTAATCGGACTCAATCTCTTCCATTACAATTGTTTGAACATGTTTGAAGTATTAGAACAAGACTGGGGAAAGTCGGGAACTCGTTTGCTCTGTATGAGTGACAATGTCTCTAATTGGACTCAGTTTGAGTGTTGCAAGCCTAATTCTATAACTAGTTACTTTTTTGCAACCGGACCGCGTAATTTGACTCAATCTCTTCCATTACAATTGTTTCAACATGTTTCAAGTGTTAGAACAAGATTGAGGAGAGTCGGAACTCCTTTGCTTTGTTCGTGCGACAATGTCTCTAATTGGACTAAGTTTATGTGTAACATGCTTAGGTCTATAACTTGTTACTTTTCTGCGATCGGAACTCGTAATTTTACTTAAGCTCATCCATTACAATTGTTTCAACGCATTTGCAGTGTTAGAACAAGATTGGGCAAAATCGGAACTCATTTGCTCTGTTTGTGCGACAATGTCTCTCATTAGACTCAGTTTGACTGTTAAATGCCTAGGTCTATATCTAATCACTTTTTCACAACCGGACCTCGTAATTTGACTCCATCACTTCTATTACAATTGTTTGAACATGTTGGAAGTGTTAGAACAAGATTGGGGAGAGTCAGAACTCATTCGCGCTGTTCGTGCTACAATGTCACTCCTTGGACTCAGTTTGAGTGTTACAGGCCTAGGTCTATAACAAGTTATTTTTTTGCAAACGGACCTCGTACTTTCACTCAATCTCTTCCATTACGATTGTTTGAACAAGTTTAAAGTGTTAGAACGAGATTGGGGAGAGTCGGAACTCATTCGCTCTGTTCGTGCAACACTGTCACTCATTAGATTCGGTTTGAGCATTATAGGCCTAGGTCTATAACTAGTTACTTTTTCACAAGCGGACCTTCTAATTTGACTCAATCTCTTCAATTAATATTGTTTGAACACGTTTGAAGTGTTAGAACAAGATTGGGGACTGTAAAAAATCGTTTACTCAGTTTTTGCGACAATGTCTCTAATTTGACTCTATTTGAGTGTTACAAGCTTAGGTCTATAACTAGTTACTTTTTCGCAACCAGACCTCGTAATTGGACTCAATCTCTTCCATTACAATTGTTTGAACATGTTTGAAGTATTAGAACAAGACTGGGGAAAGTCGGAACTCGTTTGCTCTGTATGAGTGACAATGTCTCTAATTGGACTCAGTTGGAGTGTTGCAAGCCTAATTCTATAACTAGTTACTTTTTCGCAACCGGACCTCGTAATTTGACTCAATCTCTTCCATTACAATTGTTTCAACACGTTTGAAGTGTTAGAACAAGATTGAGGAGAGTCGGAACTCGTTTGCTTTGTTCGTGCGACAATATCTCTAATTGGACTAAGTTTATGTGTAACATGCTTAGGTCTATAACTTGTTACTTTTCTGCGATCGGACCTCGTAATTTTACTTAAGCTCATCCATTACAATTGTTTCAACACATTTGAAGTGTTAGAACAAGATTTGCAAAATCGGAACTAATTTGCTCTGTTCGTGCGACAATGTCTCTCATTAGACTCAGTTTGAGTGTTACAGGCCTAGGTCTATATCTAATTACTTTTTCACAACCGGACATCGTAATTTGACTCCATTACTTCTATTACAATTGTTTGAACATGTTTGAAGTGTTAAAACAAGATTGGGGAGAGTCAGAACTCATTCGCTTTGTTCGTGCTACAATGTCACTCCTTCGACTCAGTTTGAAATGTTACAGGCCTAGGTCTATAACAAGTTATTTTTTTGCAAACGGACCTCGTAATTTCACTCAATCTCTTCCATTACGATTGTTTGAACATGTTTAAAGTTTTAGAATGAGATTGGGGAGAGTCGGAACTCATTCGCTCTGTTCGTGCAACACTGTCACTCATTAGATTCGGTTTGAGCGTTATAGGCCTAGGTCTATATCTAGTTACTTTTTCACAAGCGGACCTTGTAATTTGACTCAATCTCTTCAATTAATATTGTTTGAACACGTTTGAAGTGTTAGAACAAGATTGGGGAGAGTCAGAACTCATTCGCTCTGTTCGTGCTACAATGTCACTCCTTGGACACAGTGTGAGTGTTACAGGCCTAGGTCTATAACAAGTTACTTTTTTGCAAACGGACCTCGTAATTTCACTCAATCTCTTCCATTACAATTGTTTAATCATGTTTATAGTGTTAGAACGAGATTGGGGAGAGTCGGAACTCATTCGCTCTGTTCGTGCAACACTGTCACTCATTAGATTCGGTTTGAGAGTTATAGACCTAGGTCTATGGGGACAGTAAAAAATTGTTTATTCTGTTCGTGCGACAATGTCTCTAATTGGACTCTATTTGGGTGTTACAAGCTTAGGTCTATAACTAGGTACTTTTTCCCAATCGGACCTCGTAATTGGACTCAATCTCTTCCATTACAATTGTTTGAACATGTTTGAAGTATTAGAACAAGACTGGGGAAAGTCGGGAATCGTTTGCTCTGTATGAGTGACAATGTCTATAAGTGGACACAGTTTGAGTGTTGCAAGCCTAATTCTATAACTAGTTACTTTTTTGCAACCGGACCTCGTAATTTTACTCAATCTCTTCCATTATAATTGTTTCAACACGTTTCAAGTGTTAGAACAAGATTGAGGAGAGTCGGAACTCGTTTGCTTTGTTCGTGCGACAATGTCTCTAATTGGACTAAGTTTAGGTGTAACATGCTTAGGTCTATAACTAGTTAATTTTCTGCAACCGGACCTCGTAATTTTACTTAAGCTCATCCATTACAATTGTTTCAACACATTTGAAGTGTTAGAACAAGATTGGGCAAAATCGGAACTCATTTGCTCTGTTCGTGCGACAATGTCTCTCATTGGACTCAGTTTTAGTGTTACAGGCCTAGGTCTATATCTAGTTACTTTTTCACAACCGGAACTCGTAATTTGATTCCATCACTTCTATTACAATTGTCTGAACATGTTTGAAGTGTTAGAACAAGATTGGGGAGAGTCAGAACTCATTCGCTCTGTTCGTGCTACAATGTCACTCCTTGGACTCAGTTTGAGTGTTACAGGCCTAGGTCTATGACAGGTTACTTTTTTACAAATGGACCTCGTAATTTTACTCAATCTCTTCCATTACAATTGTTTAAACATGTTTAAAGTGTTAGAACGAGATTGGGGAGAGTCAGAACTCATTCGCTCTGTTCGTGCAACACTGTCACTCATTAGATTCGGTTTGAGAGTTATATACCTAGGTCTATAACTAGTTACTTTTTCACAAGCGGACCTTGTAATTTGACTCAATCTCTTCAATTAATATTGTTTCAACACGTTTGAAGTATTAGAACAAGATTGGGGACAGTAAAAAATCGTTTACTCAGTTTGTGCGACAATGTCTCTAATTGGACTCTATTTGAGTGTTACAAGCTTAGGTCTATAACTAGTTACTTTTTCGCAACCGGACCTCGTAATTGGACTCAATCTCTTCCATTACAATTGTTTGAACATGTTTGAAGTATTAGAACAAGACTGGGGAAAGTCGGAACTCGTTTGCTCAGTATTAGTGACAATGCCTATAATTGGACTCAGTTTGAGTGTTGCAAGCCTAATTCTATAACTAGTTACTTTTTTGCAACCGGACCTCGTAATTTGACTCAATCTCTTCCATTACAATTGTTTCAACACGTTTCAAGTGTTAGAACAAGATTGAGGAGAGTCGGAACTCGTTTGCTTTGTTCGTGCGACAATGTCTCTAATTGGACTAAGTTTATGTGTAACATGCTTAGGCCTATAACTTGTTACTTTTCTGCGATCGGACCTCGTAATTTTACTTAAGCTCATCCATTACAATTGTTTCAACACATTTGAAGTGTTAGAACAAGATTGGGCAAAATCGGAACTCATTTGCTCTGTTTGTGCGACAATGTCTCTCATTAGACTCAGTTTGACTGTTACAGGCCTAGGTCTATATCTAATTACTTTTTCACAACCGGACCTCGTAATTTGACTCCTTCACTTCTATTACAATTGTTTGAACATGTTTGAAGTGTTAGAACAAGATTGGGGAGAGTCAGAACTCATTAGCTATGTTCGTGCTACAATGTCACTCCTTGGACTCAGTTTGAGTGTTACAGGCCTAGGTCTATAACAAGTTATTTTTTTGCAAACGGACCTCGTAATTTCACTCAATCTCTTCCATTACGATTGTTTGAACATGTTTAAAGTTTTAGAACGAGATTGGGGAGAATCGGAACTCAGTCACTCTGTTCGTGCAACACTGTCACTCATTAGATTCGGTTTGAGCGTTTTAGGCCTAGGTCAATAACTAGTTACTTTTTCACAAGCGGACCTTGTAATTTGACGCAATCTCTTTAATTAATATTGTTTGAACACGTTTGAAGTGTTAGAACAAGATTGGGGAGAGTCAGAACTCATTCGCTCTGTTCGTGCTACAATGTCACTCCTTGGACTCAGTGTGAGTGTTACAGGCCTAGGTCTATAACAAGTTACTTTTTTGGAAACGGACCTCGTAATTTCACTCAATCTCTTCCATTACAATTGTTTAAACATGTTTAAAGTGTTAGAACGAGATTGGGGAGAGTCGGAACTCATTCGCTTTGTTCGTGCAACACTGTCACTCATTAGATTCGGTTTGAGAGTTATAGACCTAGGTCTATAACTAGTTACTTTTTCACAAGCGGACCTTGTAATTTGACTCAATCTCTTCAATTAATATTGTTTCAACACGTTTGAAGTATTAGAACAAGATTGGGGACAGTAGAAAATCATTTACTCAGTTCGTGCGACAATGTCTCTAATTGGACTCTATTTGAGTGTTACAAGCTTAGGTCTATAACTAGTTACTTTTTCGCAACCGGACCTCGTAATTGGACTCAATCTCTTCCATTACAATTGTTTGAACATGTTTGAAGTATTAGAACAAGACTTGGGAAAGTCGGAACTCGTTTGCTCTGTATGAGTGACAATGTCTATAATTGGACTCAGTTTGAGTGTTGCAAGCCTAATTCTATAACTAGTTACTTATTTGCATCCGGACCTCGTAATTTGACTCAATCTCTTCCATTACAATTGTTTCAACACGTTTCAAGTGTTAGAACAAGATTGAGGAGAGTCGGAACTCGTTTGCTTTGTTCGTGCGACAATGTCTCTAATTGGACTAAGTTTAGGTGTAACATGCTTAGGTCTATAACTAGTTACTTTTCTGCAACCGGACCTCGTAATTTTACTTAAGCTCATCCATTAGAATTGTTTCAACACATTCGAAGTGTTAGAACAAGATTGGGCAAAATCGGAACTCATTTGCTCTGTTCGTGCGACAATGTCCCTCATTTGACTCAGTTTAAGTGTTACAGGCCTAGGTCTATATCTAGTTACTTTTTCACAACCGGACCTCGTAATTTGACTCCATCACTTCTATTACAATTGTTTGAACATGTTTGAAGTGTTAGAACAAGATTGGGGAGAGTCAGAACTCATTCGCTCTGTTCGTGCTACAATGTCGCTCCTTGGACTCAGTTTGAGTGTTACAGGCCTAGGTCTATAACAAGTTACTTTTTTGCAAACGGACCACGTAATTTTACTCAATCTCTTCCATTACAATTGTTGAAACATGTTTAAAGTGTTAGAATGAGATTGGGGAGAGTCGGAACTCATTCGCTCTGTTCGTGAAACACTGTGACTCATTAGATTCGGTTTGAGAGTTATAGACCTAGGTCTATAACTAGTTACTTTTTCATAAGCGGACCTTGTAATTAGACTCAATCTCTTCAATTAATATTGTTTCAACACGTTTGAAGTATTAGAACAAGATTGGGGACAGTAAAAAATCATTTACTCAGTTCGTGCGACAATGTTTCTAATTGGACTCTATTTGAGTATTACAAGCTTAGGTCTATAACTAGTTACTTTTTCGCAACCGGACCTCGTAATTGGACTCAATCTCTTCCATTACAATTGTTTGAACATGTTTAAAGTATTAGAACAAGACTGGGGAAAGTCGGAACTCGTTTGCTCTGTATGAGTGACAATGTCTCTAATTGGACTCAGTTTGAGTGTTGCAAGCCTAATTCTATAACTAGTTACTTTTTTTGCAACCGGACCTCGTAATTTGACTCAATCTCTTCCATTACAATTGTTTAAACATGTTTCAAGTGTTAGAACAAGATTGAGGAGAGTCGGAACTCGTTTGCTTTGTTCGTGCGACAATATCTCTAATTGGACTAAGTTTATGTGTAACATGCTTAGGTCTATAACTTGTTACTTTTCTGCGATCGGACCTCGTAATTTTACTTAAGCTCATCCATTACAATTGTTTCAAAACATTTGAAGTGTTAGAACAAGATTTGCAAAATCGGAACTCATTTGCTCTGTTCGTGCGACAATGTCTCCTATTAGACTCAGTTTGAGTGTTACAGGCCTAGGTCTATATCTAACTACTTTTTCACAACCGGACATCGTAATTTGACTCCATCACTTCTATTACAATTGTTTGAACATGTTTGAAGTGTTAGAACAAGATTGGGGAGAGTCAGAACTCATTCGCTCTGTTCGTGCTACAATGTCACTCCTTCGACTCAGTGTGAGTGTTACAGGCCTACGTCTATAACAAGTTACTTTTTTGCAAACGGACCTCGTAATTTTACTCAATCTCTTGCATTACAATAGTTCAAACATGTTTAAAGTGTTAGAACGAGATTGGGGAGAGTGGGAACTCATTCGCTCTGTTCGTGCAACACTGTCACCCATTAGATTCGGTTTGAGAGTTATAGACCTAGGTCTATAACTAGTTACTTTTTCACAAGCGGACCTTGTAATTTGACTCAATCTCTTCATTTAATATTGTTTCAACATGTTTGAAGTATTAGAACAAGATTGGGGACAATAAAAAATCGTTTACTCAGTTCGTGCGACAATGTCTCTAATTGGACTATATTTGAGTGTTACAAGCTTAGGTCTATAACTAGTTACTTTTTCGCAACCGGACCTCGTAATTAGACTCAATCTCTTCTATTACAATTGTTTGAACATGTTTGAAGTATTAGAACAAGACTGGGGAAAGTCGAAACTCGTTTGCTCTGTATGAGTGACAATGTCTCTAATTGGACTCAGTTTGAGTGTTGCATGCCTAATTCTATAACTAGTTACTTTTTTGCAACCGGACCTCATAATTTGACTCAATCTCTTCCATTACAATTCTTTCAACACGTTTCAAGTGTTAGAACAAGATTGAGGAGAGTCGGAATTCGTTTGCTTTGTTCGTGCGACAATGTCTCTAATTGGACTAAGTTTATGGTTAACATACTTAGGTCTATAACTTGTTACTTTTCTGCGATCGGACCTCGTAATTTTACTTAAGCTCATCCATTACAATTGTTTCAACACATTTGAAGTGTTAGAACAAGATTTGCAAAATCGGAACTCATTTGCTTTGTTCGTGCGACAATGTCTCTCATTAGACTCAGTTTGACTGTTACAGGCCTAGGTCTATATCTAATTACTTTTTCACAACCGGACATCGTAATTTGACTCCATCACTTCTATTACAATTGTTTGAATATGTTGGAAGTGTTAGAACAAGATTGGGGAGAGTCAGAACTCATTCGCTCTGTTCGTGCTACAATGTCACTCCTTCGACTCAGTTTGAATGTTACAGGCCTAGGTCTATAACAAGTTATTTTTTTGCAAACGGACCTCGTAATTTCACTCAATCTCTTCCATTACAATTGTTTAATCATGTTTATAGTGTTAGAACGAGATTGGGGAGAGTCGGAACTCATTCGCTCTGTTCGTGCAATACTGTCACTCATTAGATTCGGTTTGAGAGTTATAGACCTAGGTCTATAACTAGTTACTTTTTCACAAGCGGACCTTTTAATTTGACTCAATCTCTTCAATTAATATTATTTAAACACGTTTGAAGTATTAGAACAACATTGGGGACAGTAAAAAATCGTTTACTCAGTTCGTGCGACAATGTCTCTAATTGGACTCTGTTTGAGTGTTACAAGCTTAGGTCTATAACTAGTTACTTTTTCCCAACCGGACCTCGTAATTGGACTCAATCTCTTCCATTACAATTGTTTGAACATGTTTAAAGTATTAGAACAAGACTGGGGAAAGTCGGAAATCGTTTGCACTGTATGAGTGACAATGTCTATAAATGGAAACACTGTGAGTGTTGCAAGCCTAATTCTATAACTAGTTACTGTTTTGCAATCGGACCTCGTAATTTGACTCAATCTCTTGAATTACAATTGTTTCAACACGTTTCAAGTGTTAGAACAAGATTGAGGAGAGTCGGAACTCGTTTGCTTTCTTCGTGCGACAATGTCTCTAATTGGACTAAGTTTAGGTGTAACGTGCTTAGGTCTATAACTAGTTACTTTTCTGCAACCGGACCTCGTAATTTTACTTAAGCTCATCCATTACAATTGTTTCAACACATTCGAAGTGTTAGAACAAGATTGGGCAAAATCGGAACTCATTTGCTCTGTTCGTGCGACAATGTCCCTCATTGGACTCAGTTTGAGTGTTACAGGCCTAAGTCTATATCTAGTTACTTTTTCACAACCGGACCTCGTAATTTGACTCCATCACTTCTATTACAATTGTTTGAATATGTTTGAAGTGTTAGAACAAGATTGGGGTGAGTCAGAACTCATTCGCTCTGTTCGTGCTACAATGTCACTCCTTCGACTCAGTTTGAGTGTTACAGGCCTTGGTCTATAACAAGTTACTTTTTCACAAACGGACCTTGTAATTTTACTCAATCTCTTCAATTAATATTTTTTTTTTTGAGAAGTAAGCTTAGGGTTAGGCAGACCCCGACCTGTCCATTAAGTGAAAATTATTACATCCTGGAGTATAAACATCCAGTAGCATCCTCAGTTACAATAGACATGAGGTCATTATGAAATGAATGAGGGTATAGAACAAAGCACGTAGATGAAGAATTAAAGGAAGCTAGGAAATCCGCTGCCCGATTAGTTTCCCGATAAACATGGCTAATGTTTATATCTTCAAAAAGATTCCAGAGGTTGTGAATCTCTCTCATTATCGATCTAGTTTGCCAAGGTGTAGTAAAATCCCCTTTAATAATACCCACTGCTTGTGAAGAATCCGTATCTACCCGGATTTTGCTAATACCTTTTGAATGAGCTAATTGAAGGCCATAAGCAACAGCTTGAATCTCATGATAGATCACCGAAACCTTCTTGTTTCCACCAGCAAATGCACACAAGGCTGTCCCATTATTATCTCGAATAATCCCGCCATAGCCCGCCACGGCTTCCCTATAGGATCCATCTGTATTGAGGAGCCATACGTGATCTGGAGGTGGGTGCCATTTGCACAAGATAGGAGAAGCATGGGCATAATCCATAGTAATCCTCCAAGAACCAAAAAATTCTCTAGTTCTTGGGGAGTCCAAGACAGTGCCTCTCGTAGTACAAAATCTTAATTTGGTAGCTTCCATAACTCTATGAAGAATCATCTCTTTAGGTAGGTAAGTGGTTTGGAACACTCTAGCATTACGTTCTCTCCAAATGAAATAAATGGTAGCATTGAAGGCAACTTGCATAACTTGATGTACCCAGCTAGTACCAATCAAATTGCTAAGGATCCATTGCGCTTCCTCATCAGAATCTGCCACATCCCTGTTAAATCTAGAAGCACTCAAGATAGAAGCCCAAATAAATCGTGTATAGGGACAGTTAAAGAACAAGTGCTTCACTGTTTCCTCATTGCTATTGCAGAACACACACTTGTTATCGGAAATAAGGTGTTGGATCTGGGGTTTATCTTTAGTGAGCAACCCCCCATTGATCGCTAACCATGCAACAAAGCTATGCCTCGGTATTGCCTTCTTAGTCCAGATTATCCCATACCAGTCCACAGATCGTCCTTGGTAACGCAGTGCTTCATATGCCGACTTCAAAGAATAATCCCCAGATTGAGATTCAGTCCAAATCACAGCATCCTTAGCAAGTAACGGGTCAATATCAATCTCCTCTAGGCACGCCCAGATTTGATCAATATCACTTGTTTGAGCTTGAGGCGCTACCCATTTGCCATTATCCATGAGCGAAGATACCCTGTCATGAATATGCAGTCGAGTATCATACCTAGCATTCCTGGTGAATGTGTCCAGTAATATACCTGCAGGGTGCCACGGGACATGCCAAATTAGTGTTTCCTCCCCATTCCCAATAAGATGCTTGATATATTTGCTAGCTATCGACCGACTGGCTAGTATTTTCCTCCACACCCATGAACAGTCCATGGGAATTTTCATAGTCCAAAACACCTTTCTCTTTACGAGGTTACCTTTAACCCATTCGACCCAAAGGTTCTGAACATTAGCTGCAACAGCAAAGACATGTCGCAAGCACGCAGATTTGTTCCAAGCAACTAAATTTTTTAGTCCAAGCCCACCTTCCTTCTTAGGTGCACAAATATTCTTCCAAGCAATAGGTTGATTCTTCCGTTGAAGCGTAGTTCCTCCCCATAAAAATCGAGCACAGATGATATCCATCTGCTGGATAATTTTCTTAGGGAGCAAGAAATTAAAACTCCAGTAGACTTGAATACTTTGGAGCACCGATCTAACCAACTCAAGCCTACCAGCATAGGACAGAAATCGCCCTTTCCAAGATTGAATTCGCATCGACATCCTATCAATGAGAGGTTGGCAATCATCTGCAGATAACCGAGTAGAAACAAGGGGCACACCCAGATACCGAATAGGGATAACATCCTCTTTAAAACCCAGTAAGTCAATTATCTCAATCTGTGTAGCATCATCTAACCCAGCACAAAATATAGAACTTTTAGATCTATTAGCTTCCAACCCCGTCATATCTCTGAACAATTGCAAAACTTCATTCAAAGAAACTGCAGACTGAACATCCCCCCCAAAGAAGACCATTAAGTCATCCGCAAAACTTAAGTGAGTAATTAAAGGGTCACGACATTTTGGATGAACCTTGAATAAACCATCTGAAGCTTTCTGTTTCAATAGGATATTAAAGACCTCCATCGCTAGAACAAAAAGGTAAGGGGAAATAGGATCACCTTGGCGAATACCCTTTTGCCCCTTAAAATAGCCCTCCGGGCTACCATTAACAAGGATAGAATATCTCGCTGAAGAGAAACACACTCGGATCCACTCCATTATCAATGGATGGAAATTCATCTTGTCAAGGACATCAGCCAAGAATTCCCAAGTCAAATTATCATAAGCCTTCTTGAGATCGATCTTTACCGTACATCTTGGTGATAAATTATGCCGGTGATAATTCCGGAACAGCTCATGGCATATAAGGATATTATCACTAATTCTCCTGCCTTTAATGAAAGCTGATTGTGAAGGATCAATCAAACAAGGCAGCGAACCTTTGATTCTGTTAGCTAGGATCTTAGAGATACATTTATAGATCAAGTTACAGCAAGATATAGGTCTATAATCATTTAATGAGTTCGGGTTGCTAACCTTAGGAATGAGAACAAGGAAAGTAGAATTGACTCCTGCAGGAATTTTCTTACTTCTGAAAAAATTCTTGATTCCTTGATAACATCAGCTCCAATGATATACCAACACTTCTTGAAAAAGCAAGCATTAAATCCATCCGGTCCAGGGGCCTTAGATTCATCCATACTAAAAATAACTTCCTTGATTTCCTCATCAGTAACATTCGTAATCATATCATTCTTTTGATCCTCAGTCAAAACTTTTTCAAATTTTAATGCTTTGATATATCAGGATTATAAATGCATCTCTGAGAACCCAGTTGTTCTTGGTAGTGCCTCACAATTTCTTCCTTGATAGCCTTAGCTTCAGTGATTTTATTATTGTTAGCATCTCGTAGACTAAGGATAGAATTCCTCTGTCTTCTAGCCTTCACTGAGTGATGGAAAAAAGCCGTATTGCTATCTCCCAAGCTCAACCATTGAACTCTAGATTTCTGTTTTAACGCCGATTCTTCATAAGCCGCCAGATGAGCATACTTTTTCAGCAAAACATCCTCACTCTTGCCAATCTGCACATCAAATGGTGTCACTTGGGAAAGCCTCTGAATGTCTTCTAACTTCTTCTTAGCTTCCCCAACTCTATTCCTTAGATCATTGAAGGTAGAACGATTCCATTCCTTGAGAGCTTTTTTAACTAACTTCATTTTCTGAGTAAGCTTAAACATCGGGTTCCCAATAATAGGTGTCTGCCACGCACCTTCCACTAATCTGTAAAAATCTGGATGATCAACCCAAAAATTATAGAATTTAAAAGGTTTCTTACCTTGGCCACTCTGCTCATTCCAAGATAGTTCAAGTGGGCTATGATCAGAAATCCCAGGAGGAAGCACTTCAATCTCAGTGTCCGTAAACAAATTGATCCAATGACCATTGACTAGAGCCCGATCCAATTTACAAAGAATTCTATCCGATCCTTGATGCTTGTTGTTCCATGTAAACTCCAACCCAGTAGATTTCAGATCCGTCAGCCCGGATTGATAGATGCATTCATTAAATTCTCGCATTGCACTTCTCTTCGCTGGTATACCTCCAATCTTCTCCGAGGCATATCGAACCGTATTGAAGTCCCCTACCACTATCCAGGGTACAATAATGGAGTAAGACATGCTCAAAAGATGCTGCCATAGAAATCTTCTCATCTCCTTACTATTATCAGCATAAACTACAGTTAACATAAACTGTTTGTTTCCTACAAGATCATTAACCTTTCCTGATAAAGCTTGATCACTGATATTGGAAACCTGAAAGTCCACCTTTAAAGGATCCCACAAAATCCAAATTCTGCCATTAAGAGCCGAACTATAGTTTTCTTCCACATTCCATCCCGAACAAATCCAAGCCTGAATACGTTTGCTGGACACACTTCTCACTTTAGTTTCTAGTAGTCCAAAAATAGCGATATTTCGTTCTTGAATGAACTTCTTAACTTCCCTCTGCTTGTGGGGATTGTTGAGTCCCCTAATATTCCAAATAGCTATTTTATTCATAACGACCCAACTCTGAATGAATAACACCGCGAGCTTCTCCCGCCCCATCTATTCCCTGCATTCCTGTATCAGCTAGAATCACTTTTTTGTTGGTAATACCCTTTAGACCTTCTCTAATCATGGCTATAGATGGTTCAGTCCTTCTCTTCAAAATAGCTAACTCATTTTTACTAATGTCAGATCTCCTATGAATACGGCTCGCTAACGCTGATCGCACATCATCCATATAACTATCTGCACTAGTTATGGTAGGAATATCTGCTACTAATCTTCTGATCTCCCCATGGTGTATATCTTCCTCTCCCACATCCTCATGATGTCCCGTAAGGTTTTCAAATCTGTTAGCAGTTTGTGTCTGCTCATGTTGTTCTTCAGGCCTTTTCTAGCATCTGTAGCATTGTGTTTAGGCTTCACCATTGTCCATCCTTCTGACTGAATCTCACCATCTACACTTACTGTTGCTATATCTGTTCGGCCTTCATCAGCTTTAGATTTGGGCACCCAGATTTTACGCACTTGTCCGCTGCTCTTGCATCTGGATTCAGAGTGACCCAATTGCTTGCACTTGTCACATTGTTGGGGTTTCCAAGCATACTCCACATTAACTTCTACCTGCGATCCATCACTTAGTCTCACAGGAATAATATCCAATAGCTTGCTTTCAATCGTGATCCCCATGGTGTATATCTTCCTCTTCAATTAATATTGTTTCAACACGTTTGAAATATTAGAACAAGATTGGGGACAGTAAAAAATTGTTTACTCAGTTCGTGCGACAATGTCTCTAATTGGACTCTATTTGAGTGTTACAGGCCTAGGTCTATATCTAATTACTTTTTCACAACCGGACCTCGTAATTTGACTCCATCACTTCTATTACAATTGTTTGAACATGTTTGAAGTGTTAGAACAAGATTGGGGAGAGTCAGAACTCATTCGCTCTGTTCGTGCTACAATGTCACTCCTTGGACTCACTTTGAGTGTTACAGGCCTAGGTCTATAACAAGTTATTTTTTTGCAAACGGACCTCGTAATTTCACTCAATCTCTTCCATGACGATTGTTTGAACATGTTTAAAGTTTTAGAACGAGATTGGGAGAGTCAGAACTCAGTCACTCTGTTCGTGCAACACTGTCACTCATTAGATTCGGTTTGAGCGTTATAGGCCTAGGTCAATAACTAGTTACTTTTTCACAAGCGGACCTTGTAATTTGACTCAATCTCTTTAATTAATATTGTTTGAACACGTTTGAAGTGTTAGAACAAGATTGGGGAGAGTCAGAACTCATTCGCTCTGTTCGTGCTACAATGTCACTCCTTGGACTCAGTGTGAGTGTTACAGGCCTAGGTCTATAACAAGTCGCTCTGTATGAGTGACAATGTCTCTAATTGGACTCAGTTTGAGTGTTGCAAGCCTAATTCTATAACTAGTTACTTTTTTGCAACCGGACCTCGTAATTTGACTCAATCTCTTCCATTACAATTGTTTCAACATGTTTCAAGTGTTAGAACAAGATTGAGGAGAGTCGGAACTCGTTTGCTTTGTTCGTGCGACAATGTCTCTAATTGGACTAAGTTTATGTGTAACATGCTTAGGTCTATAACTTGTTACTTTTCTGCGATCGGACCTCGTAATTTTACTTAAGCTCATCCATTACAATTGTTTCAACGCATTTGAAGTGTTAGAACAAGATTGGGCAAAATCGGAACTCATTTGCTCTGTTCGTGCGACAATGTCTCTCATTAGACTCAGTTTGACTGTTACAGGCCTAGGTCTATATCTAATTACTTTTTCACAAACGGACCTCGTAATTTGACCCCATCACTGCTATTACAATTGTTTGAACATGTTGGAAGTGTTAGAACAAGATTGGGGAGAGTCAGAACTCATTCGCTCTGTTCGTGCTACAATGTCACTCCTTGGACTCAGTTTGAGTGTTACAGGCCTAGGTCTATAACAGGTTATTTTTTTGCAAACGGACCTCGTACTTTCACTCAATCTCTTCCATTACGATTGTTTGAACAAGTTTAAAGTGTTAGAACGAGATTTGGGGAAGTCGCAACTCATTGGCTCTGTTCGTGCCACACGTCACTCATTAGATTCGGTTTGAGCGTTATAGGCCTAGGTCTATAACTAGTTACTTTTTCACAAGCGGACCTTGTAATTTGACTCAATCTCTTCGATTAATATTGTTTGAACATGTTTGAAGTGTTTAGAACAAGATTGGGGACGGTAAAAATTGTTTATCCTCAGTTTTTGCGACAATGTCTCTAATTGGACTCTATTTGAGTGTTACAAGCTAGGTCTATAACTAGTTACTTTTTCGCAACCGGACCTCGTAATTGGACTCAATCTCTTCCATTACAATTGTTTGAACATGTTTGAAGTATTAGAACAAGACTGGGGAAAGTCGGAGCTCGTTTGCTCTGTATGAGTGACAATGTCTCTAATTAGACTAAGTTTGAGTGTTGCAAGCCTAATTCTATAACTAGTTACTTTTCGCAACCGGACATCGTAATTTGACTCAATCTCTTCAATTACAATTGTTTCAACACGTTTGAAGTGTTAGAACAAGATTGAGGAGAGTCGGAACTCGTTTGCTTTGTTCGTGCGACAATATCTCTAATTGGACTAAGTTTATGTTTAACATGCTTAGGTCTATAACTTGTGACTTTTCTGCGATCGGACCTCGTAATTTTACTTAAGCTCATCCATTACAATTGTTTCAACACATTTTAAGTGTTAGAACAAGATTTGCAAAATCGGAACTCATTTGCTCTGTTCGTGCGACAATGTCTCTCATTAGACTCAGTTTGAGTGTTACAGGCCTAGGTCTATATCTAATTACTTTTTCACAACCGGACATCGTAATTTGACTCATCACTTCTATTGCAATTGTTTGAACATGTTTGAAGTGTTTGAACCAAGATTGGGGAGAGTCATAAGTCATTCGCTCTGTTCATGCTACAATGTCACTCCTTGGACTCAGTTTGAGTGTTACTGGCCTAGGTCTATAACAAGTTATTTTTTTTGCAAACGGACCTCGTAATTTCACTCAATCTCTTCCATTACGATTGTTTGAACATGTTTAAAGTTTTAGAACGAGATTGGGGAGAGTCGGAACTTAGTCGCCTCTGTTCGTGCAACACTGTCACTCATTAGAATTCGGTTTGAGCGTTATAGGCCTAGGTCTATAACTAGTTACTTTTTCACAAGCAGACCTTGTAATTTGACTCAATCTCTTCAATAAATTGTTTGAATACGTTTGAAGTGTTTGAACAAGATTGGGGAGAGTCAGAACTCATTCGCTCTGTTCGTGCTACAATGTCACTCCTTGGACTCAGTGTGAGTGTTACAGGGCTAGGTCTATAACAAGTTACTTTTTTGCAAACGGACCTCGTAATTTCACTCAATCTCTTCTATTACAATTGTTAAAACAGGTTTAAAGTGTTAGAACGAGATTGGGGAGAGTCGGAACTCATTCGCTCTGTTCGTGCAACACTGTAACTCATAGATTCGGTTTGAGAGTTATAGACCTAGGTCGATAACTAGTTACTTTTTCACAAGCGGACCTTGTAATTTGACTCATCTCTTCAATTAATATTGTTTAAACACGTTTGAAGTATTAGAACAAGATTGGGGACAGTAAAAAAATGTTTATTCAGTTCGAGCGACAATGTCTCTAATTGGACTCTATTTGGGTGTTACAAGCTTAGGTCTATAACTAGTTACTTTTTCGCAACCGGACCTAGTAATTGGACTCAATCTCTTGCATTACAATTGTTTGAACATGTGTGAAGTATTAGAACAAGACTGGGGAAAGTCGGAAATCGTTTGCTCTGTATGAGTGACAATGTCTATAAGTGGACACAGTTTGAGTGTTGCAAGCCTAATTCTATAACTAGTTACTTTTTTGCAACCGGACCTCGTAATTTGACTCAATCTCTTCCATTACAATTGTTTCAACACGTTTCAAGTGTTAGAACAAGATTGAAGAGAGTCGGAACTCGTTTGCTTTGTTCGTGCGACAATGTCTCTAATTGGACTAAGTTTAGGTGTAACATGCTTAGGTCTATATCTAGTTAATGTTCTGCAACCGGACCTCGTAATTTTACTTAAGCTCATCCATTACAATTGTTTCAACACATTTGAAGTGTTAGAACAAGATTGGGCAAAATCGGAACTCATTTGCTCTGTTCGTGCGACAATGTCTCTCATTGGACTCAGTTTTAGTGTTACAGGCCTAGGTCTATATCTAGTTACTTTTCACAACCGGAACTCGTAATTTGACTCCATCACTTCTATTACAATTGTTTGAACATGTTTGAAGTGTTTAGAACAAGATTGGGGGAGAGTCAGAACTCATTCGCTCTGTTCGTGCTACTATGTCACTCCTTGGACTCAGTTTGAGTGTTACGGCTTAGGTCTATAACAAGTTACTTTTTTGCAACGGACCTCGTATTTCACTCAATCTCTTCCATTACAATTGTTTAAACACGTTTAAAGTGTTAGAATGAGATTGGGGAGAGTCGGAACTCATTCGCTCTGTTCGTGAAACACTGTCACTCATTAGATTCGGTTGAGAGTTATAGACCTAGGTTTATAACTAGTTATTTTTTTTCACAAGCGGACCTTGTAATTTGACTCAATCTCTTCAATTAATATTGTTTCAACACGTTTGAAGTATTAGAACAAGATTAGGGACAGTAAAAAATCATTTACTCAGTTCGTGCGACAATGTCTCTAATTGGACTCTATTTGAGTTTTACAAGCTTAGGTCTATAACTAGTTACTTTTCACAACCGGACCTCGTAATTTGACTCATCTCTTCCATTACAATTGTTTGAACATGTTTGAAGTTTAGGACAAGACTAGGGAAAGTCGGAACTCGTTGCTCTGTATGAGTGACAATGTCTCTAATTGGACTCAGTTTGAGTGATGCAAGCCTAATTCTTTAACTAGTTACTTTTTTGCAACCCGGACCTCGTAATTTGACTCAATCTCTTCCATTACATTGTTTAAACATGTTTCAAGTGTTAGAACAAGATTGAGGAGAGTCGGAAACTCGTTTGCTTTGTTCGTGCGACAATATCTCTAATTGGACTATGTTTATGTGTAACATGCTTAGGTCTATAACTTGTTACTTTTCTGCGATCGGACCTCGTAATTTTACTTAAGCTCATCCATTACAATTGTTTCAACACATTTGAAGTGTTAGAACAAGATTTGCAAAATCGAACTCATTTGCTCTATTTCGTGCGACATGTCTCCCATTAGACTCAGTTTGAGTGTTACAGGCCTAGGTCTATATCTAATTACTTTTTCACAACCGGACATCGTAATTTGACTCCATCACTTCTATACAATTGTTTGATCATGTTTGAAGTGTTAGAACAAGATTGGGGAGAGTCAGAACTTATTCGCTCTGTTCGTGCTACAATGTTACTCCTTGGACTCAGTGTGAGTGTTACAGGCCTACTTCTATAACAAGTTACTTTTTTGCAAACGGACCTCGTAATTTCACTCAATCTCTTCCATTACAATTGTTCAAACAAGTTTAAAGTGTTAGAACGAGATTGGGGAGAGTGGGAACTCATTCGCTCTGTTCGTGCAACACTGTCACTCATTAGATTCGGTTTTGAGAGTTATAGACCTAGGTCTATAACAACTAGTTACATTTTTACAAGCGGACCTTGTAATTTGACTCAATCTCTTCAATTAAAATTGTTTATTCAGTTCCTGCGACAATGTCTCTAATTGGACTCTATTTGAGTATTACAAGCTTAGGTCTATAACTAATTACTTTTTCGCAACCGGACCTCGTAATCGGACTCAATCTCTTCCATTACAATTGGTTGAACATGTTTGAAGTATTAGAACAAGACTGGGGAAAGTCGGAACTCGTTTGCTCTGTATGAGTGACAATGTCTCTAATTGGACTCAGTTTGAGTGTTGCAAGCCTAATTCTATAACTAGTTACTTTTTTGCAACCGGACCGCGTAATTTGACTCAATCTCTTCCATTACAATTGTTTCAACATGTTTCAAGTGTTAGAACAAGATTGAGGAGAGTCGGAACTCGTTTGCTTTGTTCGTGCGACAATATCTCTAATTGGACTAAGTTTATGTGTAACATGCTTAGGTCTATAACTTGTTACTTTTCTGCGATCGGACCTCGTAATTTTACTTAAGCTCATCCATTACAATTGTTTCAACGCATTTGAAGTGTTAGAAACTGATTGGGCAAAATCGGAACTCATTTGCTCTGTTTGTGCGACAATGTCTCTCATTAGACTCAGTTTGACTGTTACAGGCCTAGGTCTATATCTAATCACTTTTCACAACCGGAGCTCGTAATTTGACTCCATCACTTCTATTACAATTGTTTGAACATGTTGGAAGTGTTTAGAACAAGATTGGGGAGAGTCAGAACTCATTCGCGCTGTTCGTGCTACAATGTCACTCCTTGGACTCAGTTTGAGTGTTACAGGCCTAGGTCTATAACAAGTTATTTTTTTGCAAACGGACCTCGTACTTTAACTCAATCTCTTCCATTACGATTGTTTGAACAAGTTTAAAGTGTTAGAACGAGATTGGGGAGAGTCGGAACTCATTGGCTCTGTTCGTGCAACACTGTCACTCATTAGATTCGGTTTGAGCATTATAGGCCTAGGTCTATAACTAGTTACTTTTTCACAAGCGACCTTGTAATTTGACTCAATCTCTTCAATTAATATTGTTTGAACACGTTTGAAGTGTTAGAACAAGATTGGGGACTGTAAAAATCGTTTACTCAGTTTTTTGCGACAATGTCTCTAATTTGACTCTATTTGAGTGTTACAAGCTTAGGTCTATAACTAGTTACTTTTTCGCAACCGGACCTCGTAATTGGACTCAATCTCTTCCATTACAATTGTTTTGAACATGTTTGAAGTATTAGAACAAGACTGGGGAAAGTCGGAACTCGGTTTGCTCTGTATGAGTGACAATGTCTCTAATTGGACTCAGTTGGAGTGTTGCAAACCTAATTCTATAACTAGTTACTTTTTCGCAACCGGACCTCGTAATTTGACTCAATCTCTTCCATTACAATTGTTTCAACACGTTTGAAGTGTTAGAACAAGATTGAGGAGAGTCGGAACTCGTTTGCTTTGTTCGTGCGACAAGATCTCTAACTGGACTAAGTTTATGTGTAACATGCGTAGGTCTATAACTTGTTATTTTTCTGCGATCGGACCTCGTAATTTTACTTAAGCTCATCCATTACAATTGTTTCAACACATTTGAAGTGTTAGAACAAGATTGGGCAAAATCGGAACTCATTTGCTCCGTTCGTGCGACAATGTCTCTCATTGGACTCCGTTTAGTGTTACAGGCCTAGGTCTATATCTAGTTACTTTTTCACAACCGGAACTCGTAATTTGACTCCATCACTTCTATTACAATTGTTTGAACATGTTTGAAGTGTTAGAACAAGATTGGGGAGAGTCAGAACTCATTCGCTCTGTTCGTGCTACAATGTCACTCCTTGGACTCAGTTTGAGTGTTACAGGCCTAGGTCTATAACAAGTTACTTTTTTGCAAACGGACCTCGTAATTTCACTCAATCTCTTCCATTACAATTGTTTAATCACGTTTAAAGTGTTAGAATGAGATTGGGGAGAGTCGGAACTCATTCGCTCTGTTCGTGAAACACTGTCACTCATTAGATTCGGTTTGAGAGTTATAGACCTAGGTTTATAACTAGTTACTTTTTCACAAGCGGACCTTGTAATTTGACTCAATCTCTTCAATTAATATTGTTTCAACACGTTTGAAGTATTAGAACAAGATTGGGGACAGTAAAAAATCATTTACTCAGTTCGTGCGACAATGTCCTCTAATTGGACTCTATTTGAGTTTTACAAGCTTAGGTCTATAACTAGTTACTTTTTCACAACCGGACCTCGTAATTTGACTCAATCTCTTCCATTACAATTGTTTGAACAGTTTGAAGTTTAGAACAAGACTGGGGAAAGTCGGAACTCGTTTGCTCTGTATGAGTGACAATGTCTCTAATTGGACTTAGTTTGAGTGATGCAAGCCTAATTCTATAACTAGTTACTTTTTTGCAACCGGACCTCGTAATTTGACTCAATCTCTTCCATTACAATTGTTTAAACATGTTTCAAGTGTTAGAACAAGATTGAGGAGAGTCGGAATTCGTTTGCTTTGTTCGTGCGACAATATCTCTAATGGGACTATGTTTATGTGTAACATGCTTAGGTCTATAAACTTGTTACTTTTCTGCGATCGACCTCGTAATTTTACTTAAGCTCATCCATTACAATTGTTTCAACACATTTGAAGTGTTAGAACAAGATTTGCAATATCGGAACTCATTTGCTCTATTCGTGCGACAATGTCTCCCATTAGACTCAGTTTGAGTGTTACAGGCCTAGGTCTATATCTAATTAATTTTTCACAACCGGACATCGTAATTTGACTCCATCACTTCTATTACAATTGTTGAACATGTTTGAAGTGTTAGAACAAGATTGGGGAGAGTCAGAACTCATTCGCTCTGTTCGTGCTACAATGTCACTCTTTGGACTCAGTTTGAGTGTTACTGGCCTAGGTCTATAACAAGTTATTTTTTTGCAAACGGACCTCGTAATTTCACTCAATCTCTTCCATTACGATTGTTTGAACATGTTTAAAGTTTAGAACGAGATTGAGGAGAGTCGGAACTCAGTCGCTCTGTTCGTGCAACACTGTCACTCATTAGATTCGGTTTGAGCGTTATAGGCCTAGGTCGATAACGAGTTACTTTTTCACAAGCGGACCTCGTAATTTGACTCAATCTCTTCAATTAATATTGTTTGAACACGTTTGAAGTGTTAGAACAAGAATGGGGAGAGTCAGAACTTATTCGCTCTGTTCGTGCTACAATGTCACTCTTGGACTCAGTGTGAGTGTTACAGGCCTACGTCTATAACAAGTTACTTTTTTGCAAACGGACCTCGTAATTTCACTCAATCTCTTCCATTACAATTGTTCAAACAAGTTTAAAGTGTTAGAACGAGATTGGGGAGAGTAGGAACTCATTCGCTCTGTTCGTGCAACACTGTCACTCATTAGATTCGTTTGAGAGTTATAGACCTAGGTCTATAACAACTAGTTACATTTTTACAAGCGGACCTTGTAATTTGACTCAATCTCTTCAATTAATATTGTTTAAACACGTTTGAAGATTAGAACAAGATTGAGGACAGTAAAAATTGTTTATTCAGTTCGAGCGACAATGTCTCTAATTGGACTCTATTTGGGTGTTACAAGCTTAGGTCTATAACTAGTTACTTTTTCGCAACCGGACCTCGTAATTGGACTCAATCTCTTCCATTACAATTGTTTGAACATGTTTGAAGTATTAGAACAAGACTGGGGAAAGTCGGAACTCGTTTGCTCTATATGAGTGACAATGTCTCTAATTGGACTCAGTTTGAGTGTTGCAAGCCTAATTCTATAACTAGTTACTTTTTTGCAACCGGACCTCATAATGTGACTCAATCTCTTCCATTACAATTGTTTCAACACGTTTCAAGTGTTAGAACAAGATTGAGGAGAGTCGGAACTCGTTTGCTTTGTTCGTGCGACAATGTCTCTAATTGGACTAAGTTTAGGTGTAACATGCTTAGGTCTATAACTAGTTAATTTTCTGCAAACCGGACCTCGTAATTTTACTTAAGCTCATCCATTACAATTGTTTCAACACATTTAAAGTGTTAGAACAAGATTGGGCAAAATCGGAACTCATTTGCTCTGTTCGTGCGACAATGTCTCTCATTTGACTCAGTTTTAGTGTTACAGGCGTAGGTTAGATCTAGTTACTTTTCACAACCGGAACTCGTAATTTGACTCCATCACTTCTATTACAATTGTTTGAACATGTTTGAAGTGTTCGAACAAGATTGGGGAGAGTCAGAACTCATTCGCTCTGTTCGTGCTACAATGTCACTCATTGGACTCAGTTTGAGTGTTACAGGCCTAGGTCTATGACAAGTTATTTTTTTACAAACGGACCTCCTAATTTCACTCAATCTCTTCCATTACAATTGTTTTAAACATGTTTAAAGTGTTAGAACGAGATTGGGCAGAGTCGGAACTCATTTCGCTCTGTTCGTGCAACACTGTCACTCATTAGATTCGGTTTGAGAGTTATAGACCTAGGTCTATAACTAGTTACTTTTTCACAAGCGGACCTTGTAATTTGACTCAATCTCTTCATTTAATATTGTTTCAACACGTTTGAAGTATTAGAACAAGATTGGGGACAATAAAAAATCGTTTACTCAGTTCGTGCGACAATGTCTCTAATTGGACTCTATTTGAGTGTTACAAGCTTAGGTCTATAACTAGTTACTTTTTCGCAACCGACCTCGTAATTGGACTCAATCTCTTCCATTACAATTGTTTGAACATGTTTGAAGTATTAGAACAAGACTGGGAAAAGTCGGAACTTGTTTGCTCTGTATGAGTGACAATGTCAATAATTGGACTCAGTTTGAGTGTTGCAAGCCTAATTTTATAACTAGTTACTTTTTGCAACCGGACCTCGTAATTTGACTCAATCTCTTCCATTACAATTGTTTCAACACGTTTCAAGTGTTAGAACAAGATTGAGGAGAGTCGGAACTCGTTTGCTTTGTTCGTGCGACAATGTCTCTAATTGGACTAAGTTTATGTGTAACATGCTTAGGTTTATAACTTGTTACTTTTCTACGATCGGACCTCGTAATTTTACTTAAGCTCATCCATTACAATTGTTTCAACACATTTGAAGTGTTAGAACAAGATTGGGCAAAATCGGAACTCATTTGCTCTGTTCGTGCGACAATGTCTCTCATTAGACTCAGTTTGACTGTTATAGGACTAGGTCTATATCTAATTACTTTTCACAACCGGACCTCGTAATTTGACTCATCACTTCTATTACAATTGTTTGAACATGTTTGAAGTGTTAGAACAAGATTGGGGAGAGTCAGAACTCATTCGCTCTGTTCGTGCTACAATGTCACTCCTTGACTCAGTTTGAGTGTTACAGGCCTAGGTCTATAACAACATATTTTTTGCAAACGGACCTTGTAATTTTACTCAATCTCTTCCATTACGATTGTTTGAACATGTTTAAAGTTTTAGAACGAGATTGGGGAGAGTCGGAACTCATTCGCTCTGTTCGTGCAACACTGTCACTCATTAGATTCGGTTTGAGAGTTATAGACCTAGGTCTATAACTAGTTACTTTTTCACAAGCGACCTTGTAATTTGACTCAATCTCTTCATTTAATATTGTTTCAAACACGTTTGAAGTATTAGAACAAGATTGGGGACAATAAAAAATCGTTTACTCAGTTCGTGCGACAATGTCTCTAATTGGACTCTATTTGAGTGTTACAAGCTTAGGTCTATAACTAGTTACTTTTTCCGCAACCGGACCTCGTAATTGGACTCAATCTCTTCCATTACAATTGTTTGAACATGTTTGAAGTATTAGAACAAGACTGGGAAAAGTCGGAACTCGTTTGCTCTGTATGAGTGACAATGTCAATATTGGACTCAGTTTGAGTGTTGCAAGCCTAATTCTATAACTAGTTACTTTTTTCCAACCGGACCTTGTAATTTGACTCAATCTCTTCCATTACAATTGTTTCAACACGTTTCAAGTGTATAGAACAAGATTGAGGAGAGTCGAACTCGTTTGCTTTGTTCGTGCGACAATGTCTCTAATTGGACTAAGTTTATGTGTAACATGTTTAGGTTTATAACTTGTTACTTTTCTACGATCGGACCTCGTAATTTTACTTAAGCTCATCCATTACATTGTTTCAACACATTGGAAGTGTTAGAACAAGATTGGGCAAAATCGGAACTCATTTGCTCTGTTCGTGCGACAATGTCTCTCATTAGACTCAGTTTGACTGTTACAGGACTAGGTCTATATCTAATTACTTTTTCACAACCGGACCTCGTAATTTGACTCCATCACATATATTACAATTGTTTGAACATGTTTGAAGTGTTAGAACAAAATTGGGGAGAGTCAGAACTCATTCGCTCTGTTCGTGCTACAATGTCACTCCTTGGACTCAGTTTGAGTGTTACAGGCCTAGGTCTATAACAACTTATTTTTTTGCAAACGGACCTTGTAATTTCACTCAATCTCTTCCATTACGATTGTTTGAACATGTTTAAAGTTTTAGAACGAGATTGGGGAGAGTCGGAACTCAGTCACTCTGTTCGTGCAACACTGTCACTCATTAGATTCGGTTTGAGCGTTATAGGCCTAGGTCAATAACTAGTTACTTTTTCACAAGCGGACCTTGTAATTTGACTCAATCTCTTTAATTAATATTGTTTGAACACGTTTGAAGTGTTAGAACAAGTTTGGGGAGAGTCAGAACTCATTCGCTCTGTTCGTGCTACAATGTCACTCCTTGGACTCAGTGTGAGTGTTACAGGCCTAGGTCTATAACAAGTTACTTTTTTGCAAACGGACCTCGTAATTTCACTCAATCTCTTCCATTACAATTGTTTAAACATGTTTAAAGTGTTAGAACGAGATTGGGGAGAGTCGGAACTCATTCGCTCTGTTCGTGCAACACTGTCACTCATTAGATTCGGTTTGAGAGTTATAGACCTAGGTCTATAACTAGTTACTTTTTCACAAGCGGACCTTGTAATTTGACTCAATCTCTTCAATTAATATTGTTTTCAACACGTTTGAAGTATTAGAACAAGATTGGGACAGTAGAAAATCATTTACTCAGTTCGTGCGACAATGTCTCTAATTGACTCTATTTGAGTATTACAAGCTTAGGTCTATAACTAATTACTTTTTCGCAACCGGACCTCGTAATCGGACTCAATCTCTTCCATTACAATTGGTGGAACATGTTTGAAGTATTAGAACAAGACTGGGGAAAGGTCGGAACTCGTTTGCTCTGTATGAGTGACAATGTCTCTAATTGGACTCAGTTTGAGTGTTGCAAGCCTAATTCTATAACTAGTTACTTTTTTGCAACCGGACCGCGTAATTTGACTCAATCTCTTCCATTACAATTGTTTCAACATGTTTCAAGTGTTAGAACAAGATGAGGAGAGTCGGAACTCGTTTGCTTTGTTCGTGCGACAATGTCTCTAATTGGACTAAGTTTATGTGTAACATGCTTAGGTCTATAACTTGTTACTTTTCTGCGATCGACCTCGTAATTTTACTTAAGCTCATCCATTACAATTGTTTCAACGCATTTGAAGTGTTAGAACAAGATTGGGCAAAATCGGAACTCATTTGCTCTGTTTGTGCGACAATGTCTCTCATTAGACTCAGTTTGACTGTTACAGGCCTAGGTCTATATCTAATCACTTTTTCACAACCGGACCTCGTAATTTGACTCCATCACTTCTATTACAATTGTTTGAACATGTTGGAAGTGTTAGAACAAGATTGGGGAGAGTCAGAACTCATTCGCGCTGTTCGTGCTACAATGTCACTCCTTGGACTCAGTTTGAGTGTTACAGGCCTAGGTCTATAACAAGTTATTTTTTTGGCAAACGGACCTCGTACTTTCACTCAATCTCTTCCATTACGATTGTTTGAACAAGTTTAAAGTGTTAGAACGAGATTGGGGAGAGCGAACTCATTGGCTCTGTTCGTGCAACACTGTCACTCATTAGATTCGGTTTGAGCATTATAGGCCTAGGTCTATAACTAGTTACTTTTTCACAAGCGGACCTTGTAATTTGACTCAATCTCTTCAATTAATATTGTTTGAACACGTTTGAAGTGTTAGAACAAGATTGGGGACTGTAAAAAATCGTTTACTCAGTTTTTGCGACAATGTCTCTAATTTGACTCTATTTGAGTGTTACAAGCTTAGGTCTATAACTAGTTACTTTTTCGCAACCGGACCTCGTAATTGGACTCAATCTCTTCCATTACAATTGTTTGAACATGTTTGAAGTATTAGAACAAGACTGGGGAAAGTCGGAACTCGTTTGCTCTGTATGAGTGACAATGTCTCTAATTGGACTCAGTTGGAGTGTTGCAAACCTAATTCTATAACTAGTTACTTTTTCGCAACCGGACCTCGTAATTTGACTCAATCTCTTCCATTACAATTGTTTCAACACGTTTGAAGTGTTAGAACAAGATTGAGGAGAGTCGGAACTCGTTTGCTTGTTCGTGCGACAAGATCTCTAACTGGACTAAGTTTATGTGTAACATGCGTAGGTCTATAACTTGTTTATTTTTCTGCGATCGGACCTCGTAATTTTACTTAAGCTCATCCATTACAATTGTTTCAACACATTTGAAGTGTTAGAACAAGATTGGGCAAAATCGGAACTCATTTGCTCCGTTCGTGCGACAATGTCTCTCATTGGACTCCGTTTTAGTGTTACAGGCCTAGGTCTATATCTAGTTACTTTTTCACAACCGGAACTCGTAATTTGACTCCATCACTTCTATTACAATTGTTTGAACATGTTTGAAGTGTTAGAACAAGATTGGGGAGAGTCAGAACTCATTCGCTCTGTTCGTGCTACAATGTCACTCCTTGGACTCAGTTTGAGTGTTACAGGCCTAGGTCTATAACAAGTTACTTTTTTGCAAACGGACCTCGTAATTTCACTCAATCTCTTCCATTACAATTGTTTAATCACGTTTAAAGTGTTAGAATGAGATTGGGGGAGAGTCGGAACTCAGTCGCTCTGTTCGTGAAACACTGTCACTCATTAGATTCGGTTTGAGAGTTATAGACCTAGGTTATAACTAGTTACTTTTTCACAAGCGGAACCTTGTAATTTGACTCAATCTCTTCAATTAATATTGTTTCAACACGTTTGAAGTATTAGAACAAGATTGGGGACAGTAAAAAATCATTTACTCAGTTCGTGCGACAATGTCTCTAATTGGACTCTATTTGAGTTTTACAAGCTTAGGGTCTATAACTAGTTACTTTTTCACAACCGGAACCTCGTAATTTGACTCAATCTCTTCCATTACAATGTTTGAACAGTTTGAAGTTTAGAACAAGACGGGGGAAAGTCGGAACTCGTTTGCTCTGTATGAGTGACAATGTCTCTAATTGGACTTAGTTTTGAGTGATGCAAGCCTAATTCTATAACTAGTTACTTTTTTGCAACCGGACCCTCGTAATTTGACTCAATCTCTTCCATTACAATTGTTTAAACATGTTTCATAGTGTTAGAACAAGATTGAGGAGAGTCGAATTCGTTTGCTTTGTTCGTGGCACAATATCTCTAATTGGACTATGTTTTATGTGTAACATGCTTAGGGCTATATCTTGTTACTTTTCTGCGATCGGACCTCGTAATTTTACTTAAGCTCATCCATTACAATTGTTTCAACACATTTGAAGTGTTAGAACAAGATTTGCAAAATCGGAACTCATTTGCTCTGTTCGTGCGACAATGTCTCCATTAGACTCAGTTTGAGTGTTACAGGCCTAGGTCTATATCTAATTACTTTTTCACAACCGGACATCGTAATTTGACTCCATCACTTCTATTACAATTGTTTGAACATGTTTGAAGTGTTAGAACAAGATTGGGGAGAGTCAGAACTCATTCGCTCTGTTCGTGCTACAATGTCACTTTGGACTCAGTTTGAGTGTTACTGGCCTAGGTCTATAACAAGTTATTTTTTTGCAAACGGACCTCGTAATTTCACTCAATCTCTTCCATTACGATTGTTTGAACATGTTTAAAGTTTTAGAACGAGATTGGGAGAGTCGGAACTCAGTCGCTCTGTTCGTGCAACACTGTCACTCATTAGATTCGGTTTGAGCGTTATAGGCCTAGGTCATAACTAGTTACTTTTTCACAAGCGGACCTTGTAATTTGACTCAATCTCTTCAATTAATATTGTTTGAACACGTTTGAAGTGTTAGAACAAGATTGGGGAGAGTCAGAACTCATTCGCTCTGTTCGTGCTACAATGTCACTCCTTGGACTCAGTGTGAGTGTTACAGGCTAGGTCTATAACAAGTTACTTTTTTGCAAACGGACCTCGTAATTTCACTCAATCTCTTCCATTACAATTGTTAAACATGTTTAAAGTGTTAGAACGAGATTGGGGAGAGTCGGAACTCATTCGCTCTGTTCGTGCAACACTGTCACTCATTAGATTCGGTTTGAGAGTTATAGACCTAGGTCTATAACTAGTTACTTTTTACAAGCGGACCTTGTAATTTGACTCAATCTCTTCAATTAATATTGTTTAAACACGTTTGAAGTATTAGAACAAGATTGGGACAGTAAAAAATTGTTTATTCAGTTCGAGCGACAATGTCTCTAATTGGACTCTATTTGGGTGTTACAAGCTTAGGTCTATAACTAGTTACTTTTTCGCAACCGGACCTCGTAATTGGACTCAATCTCTTCCATTACAATTGTTTGAACATGTTTGAAGTATTAGAACAAGACTGGGGAAAGTCGGAATCGTTTGCTCTGTATGAGTGACAATGTCTCTAATTGGACTCAGTTTGAGTGTTGCAAGCCTAATTCTATAACTAGTTACTTTTTTGCAACCGGACCTATAATTTGACTCAATCTCTTCCATTACAATTGTTTCAACACGTTTCAAGTGTTAGAACAAGATTGAGGAGAGTCGGAACTCGTTTGCTTTGTTCGTGCGACAATGTCTCTAATTGGACTAAGTTTAGGTGTAACATGCTTAGGTCTATAACTAGTTAATTTTCTGCAACCGGACCTCGTAATTTTACTTAAGCTCATCCATTACAATTGTTTCAAACATTTGAAGTGTTAGAACAAGATTGGGCAAAATCGGAACTCATTTGCTCTGTTCGTGCGACAATGTCTCTCATTGACTCAGTTTTAGTGTTACAGGCCTAGGTCTATATCTAGTTACTTTTTCACAACCGGAACTCGTAATTTGACTCCATCACTTCTATTACAATTGTTTGAACATGTTTGAAGTGTTAGAACAAGATTGGGGAGAGTAAGAACTTATTCGCTCTGTTCGTGCTACAATGTCACTCCTTCGACTCAGTGTGAGTGTTACAGGCCTACGTCTATAACAAGTTACTTTTTTGCAAACGGACCTCGTAATTTCACTCAATCTCTTCCATTACAATTGTTCAAACATGTTTAAAGTGTTAGAACGAGATTGGGAGAGTGGGAACTCATTCGCTCTGTTCGTGCAACACTGTCACTCATTAGATTCGGTTTGAGAGTTATAGACCTAGGTCTATAACTAGTTACTTTTTCACAAGCGGACCTTGTAATTTGACTCAATCTCTTCAATTAATATTGTTTAAACACGTTTGAAGTATTAGAACAAGATTGAGGACAGTAAAAAATTGTTTACTCAGTTCGTGCGACAATGTCTCTAATTGGACTCTATTTGAGTGTTACAAGCTTAGGTCTATAACTAGTTACTTTTTCGCAACCGGACCTCGTAATTGGACTCAATCTCTTCCATTACAATTGTTTGAACATGTTTGAAGTATTAGAACAAGACTGGGGAAAGTCGGAACTCGTTTGCTCTGTATGAGTGACAATGTCTATAATTGGACTCAGTTTGAGTGTTGCAAGCCTAATTCTATAACTAGTTACTTTTTTGCAACCGGACCTCGTAATTTGACTCAATCTCTTCCATTACAATTGTTTCAACACGTTTCAAGTGTTAGAACAAGATTGAGGAGAGTCGGAACTCGTTTGCTTTGTTCGTGCGACAATGTCTCTAATTGGACTAAGTTTAGGTGTAACATGCTTAGGTCTATAACTAGTTATTTTCTGCAACCGGACCTCGTAATTTTACTTAAGCTCATCCATTACAATTGTTTCAACACATTTGAAGTGTTAGAACAAGATTGGGCAAAATCGGAACTCATTTGCTCTGTTCGTGCGACAATGTCTCTCATTGGACTCAGTTTTAGTGTTACAGGCCTAGGTCTATATCTAGTTACTTTTTCACAACCGGAACTCGTAATTTGACTCCATCACTTCTATTACAATTGTTTGAACATGTTTGAAGTGTTAGAACAAGATTGGGGAGAGTCAGAACTCATTCGCTCTGTTCGTGCTACAATGTCACTCATTGGACTCAGTTTGAGTGTTACAGGCCTGGTCTATGACAAGTTATTTTTTTACAAACGGACCTCCTAATTTCACTCAATCTCTTCCATTACAATTGTTTAAACATGTTTAAAGTGTTAGAACGAGATTGGGCAGAGTCGGAACTCATTCGCTCTGTTCGTGCAACACTGTCACTCATTAGATTCGGTTTGAGAGTTATAGACCTAGGTCTATAACTAGTTACTTTTTCACAAGCGGACCTTGTAATTTGACTCAATCTCTTCATTTAATATTGTTTCAACACGTTTGAAGTATTAGAACAAGATTGGGACAATAAAAAATCATTTACTCAGTTCGTGCGACAATGTCTCTAATTGGACTCTATTTGAGTGTTACAAGCTTAGGTCTATAACTAGTTACTTTTTCGCAACCGGACCTCGTAATTGGACTCAATCTCTTCCATTACAATTGTTTGAACATGTTTGAAGTATTAGAACAAGACTGGGGAAAGTCGGAACTCGTTTGCTCAGTATTAGTGACAATGCCTATAATTGGACTCAGTTTGAGTGTTGCAAGCCTAATTCTATAACTAGTTACTTTTTTGCAACCGGACCTCGTAATTTGACTCAATCTCTTCCATTACAATTGTTTCAACACGTTTCAAGTGTTAGAACAAGATTGAGGAGAGTCGGAACTCGTTTGCTTTGTTCGTGCGACAATGTCTCTAATTGGACTAAGTTTATGTGTAACATGCTTAGGTTTATAACTTGTTACTTTTCTACGATCGGACCTCGTAATTTTACTTAAGCTCATCCATTACAATTGTTTCAACACATTTGAAGTGTTAGAACAAGATTGGGCAAAATCGGAACTCATTTGCTCTGTTCGTGCGACAATGTCTCTCATTACACTCAGTTTGACTGTTACAGGACTAGGTCTATATCTAATTACTTTTTCACAACCGGACCTCGTAATTTGACTCCATCACTTCTATTACAATTGTTTGAACATGTTTGAAGTGTTAGAACAAGATTGGGGAGAGTCAACTCATTCGCTCTGTTCGTGCTACAATGTCACTCCTTGGACTCAGTTTGAGTGTTACAGGCCTAGGTCTATAACAATTATTTTTTTGCAAACGGACCTCGTAATTTCACTCAATCTCTTCCATTACGATTGTTTGAACATGTTTAAAGTTTTAGAACGAGATTGGGGAGAGTCGGAACTCAGTCACTCTGTTCGTGCAACACTGTCACTCATTAGATTCGGTTTGAGCGTTATAGGCCTAGGTCAATAACTAGTTACTTTTTCACAAGCGGACCTTGTAATTTGACTCAATCTCTTTAATTAATATTGTTTGAACACGTTTGAAGTGTTAGAACAAGATTGGGGAGAGTCAGAACTCATTCGCTCTGTTCGTGCTACAATGTCACTCCTTGGACTCAGTGTGAGTGTTACAGGCCTAGGTCTATAACAAGTTACTTTTTTGCAAACGGACCTCGTAATTTCAGTCAATCTCTTCCATTACAATTGTTTAAACATGTTTAAAGTGTTAGAACGAGATTGGGGAGAGTCGGAACTCATTCGCTCTGTTCGTGCAACACTGTCACTCATTAGATTCGGTTTTAGAGTTATAGACCTAGGTCTATAACTAGTTACTTTTTCACAAGCGGACCTTGTAATTTGACTCAATCTCTTCAATTAATATTGTTTCAACACGTTTGAAGTATTAGAACAAGATTGGGGACAGTAGAAAATCATTTACTCAGTTCGTGCGACAATGTCTCTAATTGGACTCTATTTGAGTATTACAAGCATAGGTCTATAACTAGTTACTTTTTCGCAACCGGACCTCGTAATCGGACTCAATCTCTTCCATTACAATTGTTTGAACATGTTTGAAGTATTAGAACAAGACTGGGGAAAGTCGGAACTCGTTTGCTCTGTATGAGTGACAATGTCTCTAATTGGACTCAGTTTGAGTGTTGCAAGCCTAATTCTATAACTAGTTACTTTTTTGCAACCGGACCGCGTAATTTGACTCAATCTCTTCCATTACAATTGTTTCAACATGTTTCAAGTGTTAGAACAAGATTGAGGAGAGTCGGAACTCCTTTGCTTTGTTCGTGCGACAATGTCTCTAATTGGACTAAGTTTATGTGTAACATGCTTAGGTCTATAACTTGTTACTTTTCTGCGATCGGAACTCGTAATTTTACTTAAGCTCATCCATTACAATTGTTTCAACGCATTTGCAGTGTTAGAACAAGATTGGGCAAAATCGGAACTCATTTGCTCTGTTTGTGCGACAATGTCTCTCATTAGACTCAGTTTGACTGTTAATGCCTAGGTCTATATCTAATCACTTTTTCACAACCGGACCTCGTAATTTGACTCCATCACTTCTATTACAATTGTTTGAACATGTTGGAAGTGTTAGAACAAGATTGGGGAGAGTCAGAACTCATTCGCGCTGTTCGTGCTACAATGTCACTCCTTGGACTCAGTTTGAGTGTTACAGGCCTAGGTCTATAACAAGTTATTTTTTTGCAAACGGACCTCGTACTTTCACTCAATCTCTTCCATTACGATTGTTTGAACAAGTTTAAAGTGTTAGAACGAGATTGGGGAGAGTCGGAACTCATTCGCTCTGTTCGTGCAACACTGTCACTCATTAGATTCGGTTTGAGCATTATAGGCCTAGGTCTATAACTAGTTACTTTTTCACAAGCGGACCTTGTAATTTGACTCAATCTCTTCAATTAATATTGTTTGAACACGTTTGAAGTGTTAGAACAAGATTGGGGACTGTAAAAAATCGTTTACTCAGTTTTTGCGACAATGTCTCTAATTTGACTCTATTTGAGTGTTACAAGCTTAGGTCTATAACTAGTTACTTTTTCGCAACCAGACCTCGTAATTGGACTCAATCTCTTCCATTACAATTGTTTGAACATGTTTGAAGTATTAGAACAAGACTGGGGAAAGTCGGAACTCGTTTGCTCTGTATGAGTGACAATGTCTCTAATTGGACTCAGTTGGAGTGTTGCAAGCCTAATTCTATAACTAGTTACTTTTTCGCAACCGGACCTCGTAATTTGACTCAATCTCTTCCATTACAATTGTTTCAACACGTTTGAAGTGTTAGAACAAGATTGAGGAGAGTCGGAACTCGTTTGCTTTGTTCGTGCGACAATATCTCTAATTGGACTAAGTTTATGTGTAACATGCTTAGGTCTATAACTTGTTACTTTTCTGCGATCGGACCTCGTAATTTTACTTAAGCTCATCCATTACAATTGTTTCAACACATTTGAAGTGTTAGAACAAGATTTGCAAAATCGGAACTAATTTGCTCTGTTCGTGCGACAATGTCTCTCATTAGACTCAGTTTGAGTGTTACAGGCCTAGGTCTATATCTAATTACTTTTTCACAACCGGACATCGTAATTTGACTCCATTACTTCTATTACAATTGTTTGAACATGTTTGAAGTGTTAAAACAAGATTGGGGAGAGTCAGAACTCATTCGCTTTGTTCGTGCTACAATGTCACTCCTTCGACTCAGTTTGAATGTTACAGGCCTAGGTCTATAACAAGTTATTTTTTTGCAAACGGACCTCGTAATTTCACTCAATCTCTTCCATTACGATTGTTTGAACATGTTTAAAGTTTTAGAATGAGATTGGGGAGAGTCGGAACTCATTCGCTCTGTTCGTGCAACACTGTCACTCATTAGATTCGGTTTGAGCGTTATAGGCCTAGGTCTATATCTAGTTACTTTTTCACAAGCGGACCTTGTAATTTGACTCAATCTCTTCAATTAATATTGTTTGAACACGTTTGAAGTGTTAGAACAAGATTGGGGAGAGTCAGAACTCATTCGCTCTGTTCGTGCTACAATGTCACTCCTTGGACTCAGTGTGAGTGTTACAGGCCTAGGTCTATAACAAGTTACTTTTTTGCAAACGGACCTCGTAATTTCACTCAATCTCTTCCATTACAATTGTTTAATCATGTTTATAGTGTTAGAACGAGATTGGGGAGAGTCGGAACTCATTCGCTCTGTTCGTGCAACACTGTCACTCATTAGATTCGGTTTGAGAGTTATAGACCTAGGTCTATGGGGACAGTAAAAAATTGTTTATTCTGTTCGTGCGACAATGTCTCTAATTGGACTCTATTTGGGTGTTACAAGCTTAGGTCTATAACTAGGTACTTTTTCCCAATCGGACCTCGTAATTGGACTCAATCTCTTCCATTACAATTGTTTGAACATGTTTGAAGTATTAGAACAAGACTGGGGAAAGTCGGGAATCGTTTGCTCTGTATGAGTGACAATGTCTATAAGTGGACACAGTTTGAGTGTTGCAAGCCTAATTCTATAACTAGTTACTTTTTTGCAACCGGACCTCGTAATTTTACTCAATCTCTTCCATTATAATTGTTTCAACACGTTTCAAGTGTTAGAACAAGATTGAGGAGAGTCGGAACTCGTTTGCTTTGTTCGTGCGACAATGTCTCTAATTGGACTAAGTTTAGGTGTAACATGCTTAGGTCTATAACTAGTTAATTTTCTGCAACCGGACCTCGTAATTTTACTTAAGCTCATCCATTACAATTGTTTCAACACATTTGAAGTGTTAGAACAAGATTGGGCAAAATCGGAACTCATTTGCTCTGTTCGTGCGACAATGTCTCTCATTGGACTCAGTTTTAGTGTTACAGGCCTAGGTCTATATCTAGTTACTTTTTCACAACCGGAACTCGTAATTTGATTCCATCACTTCTATTACAATTGTCTGAACATGTTTGAAGTGTTAGAACAAGATTGGGGAGAGTCAGAACTCATTCGCTCTGTTCGTGCTACAATGTCACTCCTTGGACTCAGTTTGAGTGTTACAGGCCTAGGTCTATGACAGGTTACTTTTTTACAAATGGACCTCGTAATTTTACTCAATCTCTTCCATTACAATTGTTTAAACATGTTTAAAGTGTTAGAACGAGATTGGGGAGAGTCAGAACTCATTCGCTCTGTTCGTGCAACACTGTCACTCATTAGATTCGGTTTGAGAGTTATATACCTAGGTCTATAACTAGTTACTTTTTCACAAGCGGACCTTGTAATTTGACTCAATCTCTTCAATTAATATTGTTTCAACACGTTTGAAGTATTAGAACAAGATTGGGGACAGTAAAAAATCGTTTACTCAGTTTGTGCGACAATGTCTCTAATTGGACTCTATTTGAGTGTTACAAGCTTAGGTCTATAACTAGTTACTTTTTCGCAACCGGACCTCGTAATTGGACTCAATCTCTTCCATTACAATTGTTTGAACATGTTTGAAGTATTAGAACAAGACTGGGGAAAGTCGGAACTCGTTTGCTCAGTATTAGTGACAATGCCTATAATTGGACTCAGTTTGAGTGTTGCAAGCCTAATTCTATAACTAGTTACTTTTTTGCAACCGGACCTCGTAATTTGACTCAATCTCTTCCATTACAATTGTTTCAACACGTTTCAAGTGTTAGAACAAGATTGAGGAGAGTCGGAACTCGTTTGCTTTGTTCGTGCGACAATGTCTCTAATTGGACTAAGTTTATGTGTAACATGCTTAGGCCTATAACTTGTTACTTTTCTGCGATCGGACCTCGTAATTTTACTTAAGCTCATCCATTACAATTGTTTCAACACATTTGAAGTGTTAGAACAAGATTGGGCAAAATCGGAACTCATTTGCTCTGTTTGTGCGACAATGTCTCTCATTAGACTCAGTTTGACTGTTACAGGCCTAGGTCTATATCTAATTACTTTTTCACAACCGGACCTCGTAATTTGACTCCTTCACTTCTATTACAATTGTTTGAACATGTTTGAAGTGTTAGAACAAGATTGGGGAGAGTCAGAACTCATTAGCTATGTTCGTGCTACAATGTCACTCCTTGGACTCAGTTTGAGTGTTACAGGCCTAGGTCTATAACAAGTTATTTTTTTGCAAACGGACCTCGTAATTTCACTCAATCTCTTCCATTACGATTGTTTGAACATGTTTAAAGTTTTAGAACGAGATTGGGGAGAATCGGAACTCAGTCACTCTGTTCGTGCAACACTGTCACTCATTAGATTCGGTTTGAGCGTTATAGGCCTAGGTCAATAACTAGTTACTTTTTCACAAGCGGACCTTGTAATTTGACGCAATCTCTTTAATTAATATTGTTTGAACACGTTTGAAGTGTTAGAACAAGATTGGGGAGAGTCAGAACTCATTCGCTCTGTTCGTGCTACAATGTCACTCCTTGGACTCAGTGTGAGTGTTACAGGCCTAGGTCTATAACAAGTTACTTTTTTGGAAACGGACCTCGTAATTTCACTCAATCTCTTCCATTACAATTGTTTAAACATGTTTAAAGTGTTAGAACGAGATTGGGGAGAGTCGGAACTCATTCGCTTTGTTCGTGCAACACTGTCACTCATTAGATTCGGTTTGAGAGTTATAGACCTAGGTCTATAACTAGTTACTTTTTCACAAGCGGACCTTGTAATTTGACTCAATCTCTTCAATTAATATTGTTTCAACACGTTTGAAGTATTAGAACAAGATTGGGGACAGTAGAAAATCATTTACTCAGTTCGTGCGACAATGTCTCTAATTGGACTCTATTTGAGTGTTACAAGCTTAGGTCTATAACTAGTTACTTTTTCGCAACCGGACCTCGTAATTGGACTCAATCTCTTCCATTACAATTGTTTGAACATGTTTGAAGTATTAGAACAAGACTTGGGAAAGTCGGAACTCGTTTGCTCTGTATGAGTGACAATGTCTATAATTGGACTCAGTTTGAGTGTTGCAAGCCTAATTCTATAACTAGTTACTTATTTGCATCCGACCTCGTAATTTGACTCAATCTCTTCCATTACAATTGTTTCAACACGTTTCAAGTGTTAGAACAAGATTGAGGAGAGTCGGAACTCGTTTGCTTTGTTCGTGCGACAATGTCTCTAATTGGACTAAGTTTAGGTGTAACATGCTTAGGTCTATAACTAGTTACTTTTCTGCAACCGGACCTCGTAATTTTACTTAAGCTCATCCATTAGAATTGTTTCAACACATTCGAAGTGTTAGAACAAGATTGGGCAAAATCGGAACTCATTTGCTCTGTTCGTGCGACAATGTCCCTCATTTGACTCAGTTTAAGTGTTACAGGCCTAGGTCTATATCTAGTTACTTTTTCACAACCGGACCTCGTAATTTGACTCCATCACTTCTATTACAATTGTTTGAACATGTTTGAAGTGTTAGAACAAGATTGGGGAGAGTCAGAACTCATTCGCTCTGTTCGTGCTACAATGTCGCTCCTTGGACTCAGTTTGAGTGTTACAGGCCTAGGTCTATAACAAGTTACTTTTTTGCAAACGGACCACGTAATTTTACTCAATCTCTTCCATTACAATTGTTGAAACATGTTTAAAGTGTTAGAATGAGATTGGGGAGAGTCGGAACTCATTCGCTCTGTTCGTGAAACACTGTGACTCATTAGATTCGGTTTGAGAGTTATAGACCTAGGTCTATAACTAGTTACTTTTTCATAAGCGGACCTTGTAATTAGACTCAATCTCTTCAATTAATATTGTTTCAACACGTTTGAAGTATTAGAACAAGATTGGGGACAGTAAAAAATCATTTACTCAGTTCGTGCGACAATGTTTCTAATTGGACTCTATTTGAGTATTACAAGCTTAGGTCTATAACTAGTTACTTTTTCGCAACCGGACCTCGTAATTGGACTCAATCTCTTCCATTACAATTGTTTGAACATGTTTAAAGTATTAGAACAAGACTGGGGAAAGTCGGAACTCGTTTGCTCTGTATGAGTGACAATGTCTCTAATTGGACTCAGTTTGAGTGTTGCAAGCCTAATTCTATAACTAGTTACTTTTTTTGCAACCGGACCTCGTAATTTGACTCAATCTCTTCCATTACAATTGTTTAAACACGTTTCAAGTGTTAGAACAAGATTGAGGAGAGTCGGAACTCGTTTGCTTTGTTCGTGCGACAATATCTCTAATTGGACTAAGTTTATGTGTAACATGCTTAGGTCTATAACTTGTTACTTTTCTGCGATCGGACCTCGTAATTTTACTTAAGCTCATCCATTACAATTGTTTCAAAACATTTGAAGTGTTAGAACAAGATTTGCAAAATCGGAACTCATTTGCTCTGTTCGTGCGACAATGTCTCCTATTAGACTCAGTTTGAGTGTTACAGGCCTAGGTCTATATCTAACTACTTTTTCACAACCGGACATCGTAATTTGACTCCATCACTTCTATTACAATTGTTTGAACATGTTTGAAGTGTTAGAACAAGATTGGGGAGAGTCAGAACTCATTCGCTCTGTTCGTGCTACAATGTCACTCCTTCGACTCAGTGTGAGTGTTACAGGCCTACGTCTATAACAAGTTACTTTTTTGCAAACGGACCTCGTAATTTTACTCAATCTCTTGCATTACAATAGTTCAAACATGTTTAAAGTGTTAGAACGAGATTGGGGAGAGTGGGAACTCATTCGCTCTGTTCGTGCAACACTGTCACCCATTAGATTCGGTTTGAGAGTTATAGACCTAGGTCTATAACTAGTTACTTTTTCACAAGCGGACCTTGTAATTTGACTCAATCTCTTCATTTAATATTGTTTCAACATGTTTGAAGTATTAGAACAAGATTGGGGACAATAAAAAATCGTTTACTCAGTTCGTGCGACAATGTCTCTAATTGGACTATATTTGAGTGTTACAAGCTTAGGTCTATAACTAGTTACTTTTTCGCAACCGGACCTCGTAATTAGACTCAATCTCTTCTATTACAATTGTTTGAACATGTTTGAAGTATTAGAACAAGACTGGGGAAAGTCGAAACTCGTTTGCTCTGTATGAGTGACAATGTCTCTAATTGGACTCAGTTTGAGTGTTGCATGCCTAATTCTATAACTAGTTACTTTTTTGCAACCGGACCTCATAATTTGACTCAATCTCTTCCATTACAATTCTTTCAACACGTTTCAAGTGTTAGAACAAGATTGAGGAGAGTCGGAATTCGTTTGCTTTGTTCGTGCGACAATGTCTCTAATTGGACTAAGTTTATGGTTAACATACTTAGGTCTATAACTTGTTACTTTTCTGCGATCGGACCTCGTAATTTTACTTAAGCTCATCCATTACAATTGTTTCAACACATTTGAAGTGTTAGAACAAGATTTGCAAAATCGGAACTCATTTGCTTTGTTCGTGCGACAATGTCTCTCATTAGACTCAGTTTGACTGTTACAGGCCTAGGTCTATATCTAATTACTTTTTCACAACCGGACATCGTAATTTGACTCCATCACTTCTATTACAATTGTTTGAATATGTTGGAAGTGTTAGAACAAGATTGGGGAGAGTCAGAACTCATTCGCTCTGTTCGTGCTACAATGTCACTCCTTCGACTCAGTTTGAATGTTACAGGCCTAGGTCTATAACAAGTTATTTTTTTGCAAACGGACCTCGTAATTTCACTCAATCTCTTCCATTACAATTGTTTAATCATGTTTATAGTGTTAGAACGAGATTGGGGAGAGTCGGAACTCATTCGCTCTGTTCGTGCAATACTGTCACTCATTAGATTCGGTTTGAGAGTTATAGACCTAGGTCTATAACTAGTTACTTTTTCACAAGCGGACCTTTTAATTTGACTCAATCTCTTCAATTAATATTATTTAAACACGTTTGAAGTATTAGAACAACATTGGGGACAGTAAAAAATCGTTTACTCAGTTCGTGCGACAATGTCTCTAATTGGACTCTGTTTGAGTGTTACAAGCTTAGGTCTATAACTAGTTACTTTTTCCCAACCGGACCTCGTAATTGGACTCAATCTCTTCCATTACAATTGTTTGAACATGTTTAAAGTATTAGAACAAGACTGGGGAAAGTCGGAAATCGTTTGCACTGTATGAGTGACAATGTCTATAAATGGAAACACTGTGAGTGTTGCAAGCCTAATTCTATAACTAGTTACTGTTTTGCAATCGGACCTCGTAATTTGACTCAATCTCTTGAATTACAATTGTTTCAACACGTTTCAAGTGTTAGAACAAGATTGAGGAGAGTCGGAACTCGTTTGCTTTCTTCGTGCGACAATGTCTCTAATTGGACTAAGTTTAGGTGTAACGTGCTTAGGTCTATAACTAGTTACTTTTCTGCAACCGGACCTCGTAATTTTACTTAAGCTCATCCATTACAATTGTTTCAACACATTCGAAGTGTTAGAACAAGATTGGGCAAAATCGGAACTCATTTGCTCTGTTCGTGCGACAATGTCCCTCATTGGACTCAGTTTGAGTGTTACAGGCCTAAGTCTATATCTAGTTACTTTTTCACAACCGGACCTCGTAATTTGACTCCATCACTTCTATTACAATTGTTTGAATATGTTTGAAGTGTTAGAACAAGATTGGGGTGAGTCAGAACTCATTCGCTCTGTTCGTGCTACAATGTCACTCCTTCGACTCAGTTTGAGTGTTACAGGCCTTGGTCTATAACAAGTTACTTTTTCACAAACGGACCTTGTAATTTTACTCAATCTCTTCAATTAATATTTTTTTTTTGAGAAGTAAGCTTAGGGTTAGGCAGACCCCGACCTGTCCATTAAGTGAAAATTATTACATCCTGGAGTATAAACATCCAGTAGCATCCTCAGTTACAATAGACATGAGGTCATTATGAAATGAATGAGGGTATAGAACAAAGCACGTAGATGAAGAATTAAAGGAAGCTAGGAAATCCGCTGCCCGATTAGTTTCCCGATAAACATGGCTAATGTTTATATCTTCAAAAAGATTCCAGAGGTTGTGAATCTCTCTCATTATCGATCTAGTTTGCCAAGGTGTAGTAAAATCCCCTTTAATAATACCCACTGCTTGTGAAGAATCCGTATCTACCCGGATTTTGCTAATACCTTTTGAATGAGCTAATTGAAGGCCATAAGCAACAGCTTGAATCTCATGATAGATCACCGAAACCTTCTTGTTTCCACCAGCAAATGCACACAAGGCTGTCCCATTATTATCTCGAATAATCCCGCCATAGCCCGCCACGGCTTCCCTATAGGATCCATCTGTATTGAGGAGCCATACGTGATCTGGAGGTGGGTGCCATTTGCACAAGATAGGAGAAGCATGGGCATAATCCATAGTAATCCTCCAAGAACCAAAAAATTCTCTAGTTCTTGGGGAGTCCAAGACAGTGCCTCTCGTAGTACAAAATCTTAATTTGGTAGCTTCCATAACTCTATGAAGAATCATCTCTTTAGGTAGGTAAGTGGTTTGGAACACTCTAGCATTACGTTCTCTCCAAATGAAATAAATGGTAGCATTGAAGGCAACTTGCATAACTTGATGTACCCAGCTAGTACCAATCAAATTGCTAAGGATCCATTGCGCTTCCTCATCAGAATCTGCCACATCCCTGTTAAATCTAGAAGCACTCAAGATAGAAGCCCAAATAAATCGTGTATAGGGACAGTTAAAGAACAAGTGCTTCACTGTTTCCTCATTGCTATTGCAGAACACACACTTGTTATCGGAAATAAGGTGTTGGATCTGGGGTTTATCTTTAGTGAGCAACCCCCCATTGATCGCTAACCATGCAACAAAGCTATGCCTCGGTATTGCCTTCTTAGTCCAGATTATCCCATACCAGTCCACAGATCGTCCTTGGTAACGCAGTGCTTCATATGCCGACTTCAAAGAATAATCCCCAGATTGAGATTCAGTCCAAATCACAGCATCCTTAGCAAGTAACGGGTCAATATCAATCTCCTCTAGGCACGCCCAGATTTGATCAATATCACTTGTTTGAGCTTGAGGCGCTACCCATTTGCCATTATCCATGAGCGAAGATACCCTGTCATGAATATGCAGTCGAGTATCATACCTAGCATTCCTGGTGAATGTGTCCAGTAATATACCTGCAGGGTGCCACGGGACATGCCAAATTAGTGTTTCCTCCCCATTCCCAATAAGATGCTTGATATATTTGCTAGCTATCGACCGACTGGCTAGTATTTTCCTCCACACCCATGAACAGTCCATGGGAATTTTCATAGTCCAAAACACCTTTCTCTTTACGAGGTTACCTTTAACCCATTCGACCCAAAGGTTCTGAACATTAGCTGCAACAGCAAAGACATGTCGCAAGCACGCAGATTTGTTCCAAGCAACTAAATTTTTTAGTCCAAGCCCACCTTCCTTCTTAGGTGCACAAATATTCTTCCAAGCAATAGGTTGATTCTTCCGTTGAAGCGTAGTTCCTCCCCATAAAAATCGAGCACAGATGATATCCATCTGCTGGATAATTTTCTTAGGGAGCAAGAAATTAAAACTCCAGTAGACTTGAATACTTTGGAGCACCGATCTAACCAACTCAAGCCTACCAGCATAGGACAGAAATCGCCCTTTCCAAGATTGAATTCGCATCGACATCCTATCAATGAGAGGTTGGCAATCATCTGCAGATAACCGAGTAGAAACAAGGGGCACACCCAGATACCGAATAGGGATAACATCCTCTTTAAAACCCAGTAAGTCAATTATCTCAATCTGTGTAGCATCATCTAACCCAGCACAAAATATAGAACTTTTAGATCTATTAGCTTCCAACCCCGTCATATCTCTGAACAATTGCAAAACTTCATTCAAAGAAACTGCAGACTGAACATCCCCCCCAAAGAAGACCATTAAGTCATCCGCAAAACTTAAGTGAGTAATTAAAGGGTCACGACATTTTGGATGAACCTTGAATAAACCATCTGAAGCTTTCTGTTTCAATAGGATATTAAAGACCTCCATCGCTAGAACAAAAAGGTAAGGGGAAATAGGATCACCTTGGCGAATACCCTTTTGCCCCTTAAAATAGCCCTCCGGGCTACCATTAACAAGGATAGAATATCTCGCTGAAGAGAAACACACTCGGATCCACTCCATTATCAATGGATGGAAATTCATCTTGTCAAGGACATCAGCCAAGAATTCCCAAGTCAAATTATCATAAGCCTTCTTGAGATCGATCTTTACCGTACATCTTGGTGATAAATTATGCCGGTGATAATTCCGGAACAGCTCATGGCATATAAGGATATTATCACTAATTCTCCTGCCTTTAATGAAAGCTGATTGTGAAGGATCAATCAAACAAGGCAGCGAACCTTTGATTCTGTTAGCTAGGATCTTAGAGATACATTTATAGATCAAGTTACAGCAAGATATAGGTCTATAATCATTTAATGAGTTCGGGTTGCTAACCTTAGGAATGAGAACAAGGAAAGTAGAATTGACTCCTGCAGGAATTTTCTTACTTCTGAAAAAATTCTTGATTCCTTTGATAACATCAGCTCCAATGATATACCAACACTTCTTGAAAAAGCAAGCATTAAATCCATCCGGTCCAGGGGCCTTAGATTCATCCATACTAAAAATAACTTCCTTGATTTCCTCATCAGTAACATTCGTAATCATATCATTCTTTTGATCCTCAGTCAAAACTTTTTCAAATTTTAATGCTTTGATAATATCAGGATTATAAATGCATCTCTGAGAACCCAGTTGTTCTTGGTAGTGCCTCACAATTTCTTCCTTGATAGCCTTAGCTTCAGTGATTTTATTATTGTTAGCATCTCGTAGACTAAGGATAGAATTCCTCTGTCTTCTAGCCTTCACTGAGTGATGGAAAAAAGCCGTATTGCTATCTCCCAAGCTCAACCATTGAACTCTAGATTTCTGTTTTAACGCCGATTCTTCATAAGCCGCCAGATGAGCATACTTTTTCAGCAAAACATCCTCACTCTTGCCAATCTGCACATCAAATGGTGTCACTTGGGAAAGCCTCTGAATGTCTTCTAACTTCTTCTTAGCTTCCCCAACTCTATTCCTTAGATCATTGAAGGTAGAACGATTCCATTCCTTGAGAGCTTTTTTAACTAACTTCATTTTCTGAGTAAGCTTAAACATCGGGTTCCCAATAATAGGTGTCTGCCACGCACCTTCCACTAATCTGTAAAAATCTGGATGATCAACCCAAAAATTATAGAATTTAAAAGGTTTCTTACCTTGGCCACTCTGCTCATTCCAAGATAGTTCAAGTGGGCTATGATCAGAAATCCCAGGAGGAAGCACTTCAATCTCAGTGTCCGTAAACAAATTGATCCAATGACCATTGACTAGAGCCCGATCCAATTTACAAAGAATTCTATCCGATCCTTGATGCTTGTTGTTCCATGTAAACTCCAACCCAGTAGATTTCAGATCCGTCAGCCCGGATTGATAGATGCATTCATTAAATTCTCGCATTGCACTTCTCTTCGCTGGTATACCTCCAATCTTCTCCGAGGCATATCGAACCGTATTGAAGTCCCCTACCACTATCCAGGGTACAATAATGGAGTAAGACATGCTCAAAAGATGCTGCCATAGAAATCTTCTCATCTCCTTACTATTATCAGCATAAACTACAGTTAACATAAACTGTTTGTTTCCTACAAGATCATTAACCTTTCCTGATAAAGCTTGATCACTGATATTGGAAACCTGAAAGTCCACCTTTAAAGGATCCCACAAAATCCAAATTCTGCCATTAAGAGCCGAACTATAGTTTTCTTCCACATTCCATCCCGAACAAATCCAAGCCTGAATACGTTTGCTGGACACACTTCTCACTTTAGTTTCTAGTAGTCCAAAAATAGCGATATTTCGTTCTTGAATGAACTTCTTAACTTCCCTCTGCTTGTGGGGATTGTTGAGTCCCCTAATATTCCAAATAGCTATTTTATTCATAACGACCCAACTCTGAATGAATAACACCGCGAGCTTCTCCCGCCCCATCTATTCCCTGCATTCCTGTATCAGCTAGAATCACTTTTTTGTTGGTAATACCCTTTAGACCTTCTCTAATCATGGCTATAGATGGTTCAGTCCTTCTCTTCAAAATAGCTAACTCATTTTTACTAATGTCAGATCTCCTATGAATACGGCTCGCTAACGCTGATCGCACATCATCCATATAACTATCTGCACTAGTTATGGTAGGAATATCTGCTACTAATCTTCTGATCTCCCCATGGTGTATATCTTCCTCTCCCACATCCTCATGATGTCCCGTAAGGTTTTCAAATCTGTTAGCAGTTTGTGTCTGCTCATGTTGTTCTTCCAGGCCTTTTCTAGCATCTGTAGCATTGTGTTTAGGCTTCACCATTGTCCATCCTTCTGACTGAATCTCACCATCTACACTTACTGTTGCTATATCTGTTCGGCCTTCATCAGCTTTAGATTTGGGCACCCAGATTTTACGCACTTGTCCGCTGCTCTTGCATCTGGATTCAGAGTGACCCAATTGCTTGCACTTGTCACATTGTTGGGGTTTCCAAGCATACTCCACATTAACTTCTACCTGCGATCCATCACTTAGTCTCACAGGAATAATATCCAATAGCTTGCTTTCAATCGTGATCCCCATGGTGTATATCTTCCTCTTCAATTAATATTGTTTCAACACGTTTGAAATATTAGAACAAGATTGGGGACAGTAAAAAATTGTTTACTCAGTTCGTGCGACAATGTCTCTAATTGGACTCTATTTGAGTGTTACAGGCCTAGGTCTATATCTAATTACTTTTTCACAACCGGACCTCGTAATTTGACTCCATCACTTCTATTACAATTGTTTGAACATGTTTGAAGTGTTAGAACAAGATTGGGGAGAGTCAGAACTCATTCGCTCTGTTCGTGCTACAATGTCACTCCTTGGACTCACTTTGAGTGTTACAGGCCTAGGTCTATAACAAGTTATTTTTTTGCAAACGGACCTCGTAATTTCACTCAATCTCTTCCATGACGATTGTTTGAACATGTTTAAAGTTTTAGAACGAGATTGGGGAGAGTCAGAACTCAGTCACTCTGTTCGTGCAACACTGTCACTCATTAGATTCGGTTTGAGCGTTATAGGCCTAGGTCAATAACTAGTTACTTTTTCACAAGCGGACCTTGTAATTTGACTCAATCTCTTTAATTAATATTGTTTGAACACGTTTGAAGTGTTAGAACAAGATTGGGGAGAGTCAGAACTCATTCGCTCTGTTCGTGCTACAATGTCACTCCTTGGACTCAGTGTGAGTGTTACAGGCCTAGGTCTATAACAAGTCGCTCTGTATGAGTGACAATGTCTCTAATTGGACTCAGTTTGAGTGTTGCAAGCCTAATTCTATAACTAGTTACTTTTTTGCAACCGGACCTCGTAATTTGACTCAATCTCTTCCATTACAATTGTTTCAACATGTTTCAAGTGTTAGAACAAGATTGAGGAGAGTCGGAACTCGTTTGCTTTGTTCGTGCGACAATGTCTCTAATTGGACTAAGTTTATGTGTAACATGCTTAGGTCTATAACTTGTTACTTTTCTGCGATCGGACCTCGTAATTTTACTTAAGCTCATCCATTACAATTGTTTCAACGCATTTGAAGTGTTAGAACAAGATTGGGCAAAATCGGAACTCATTTGCTCTGTTCGTGCGACAATGTCTCTCATTAGACTCAGTTTGACTGTTACAGGCCTAGGTCTATATCTAATCACTTTTTCACAATCGGACCTCGTAATTTGACTCCATCACTTCTATTACAATTGTTTGAACATGTTGGAAGTGTTAGAACAAGATTGGGGAGAGTCAGAACTCATTCGCTCTGTTCGTGCTTCGATGTCACTGCTTGGACTCAGTTTGAGTGTTACAGGCCTAGGTCTATAACAAGTTATTTTTTTGCAAACGGACCTCGTACTTTTACTCAATCTCTTCCATTACGATTGTTTGAACAAGTTTAAAGTGTTAGAACGAGATTGGGGAGAGTCGGAACTCATTGGCTCTATTCGTGCAACACTGTCACTCATTAGATTCGGTTTGAGCGTTATAGGCCTAGGTCTATAACTAGTTACTTTTTCACAAGCAGACCATGTAATTTGACTCAATCTCTTCGATTAATATTGTTTGAACACGTTTGAAGTGTTAGAACAAGATTGGGGACAGTAAAAAATCGTTTACTCAGTTTTTACGACAATGTCTCTAATTGGACTCTATTTGAGTGTTACAAGCTTAGGTCTATAACTAGTTACTTTTTCGCAACCGGACCTCGTAATTGGACTCAATCTCTTCCATTACAATTGTTTGAACATGTTTGAAGTATTAGAACAAGACTGGGGAAAGTCGGAACTCGTTTGCTCTGTATGAGTGACAATGTCTCTAATTGGACTCAGTTTGAGTGTCGCAAGCCTAATTCTATAACTAGTTACTTTTTTGCAATCGGACCTCGTAATTTCACTCAATCTCTTCCATTACAATTGTTTCAACATGTTTCAAGTGTTAGAACAAGATCGAGGAGAGTCGGAACTCGTTTGCTTTGTTCGTGCGACAATGTCTCTAATTGGACTAAGTTTATGTGTAACATGCTTAGGTCTATAACTTGTTACTTTTATGCGATCGGACCTCGTAATTTTACTTAAGCTCATCCATTACAATTGTTTCAACACATTTGAAGTGTTAGAACAAGATTGGGCAAAATCGGAACTCATTTCCTCTGTTCGTGCGACAATATCTCTCATTAGACTCAGTTTGACTGTTACAGGCCTAGGTCTATATCTAATTACTTTTTCACAAACGGACCTCGTAATTTGACCCCATCACTGCTATTACAATTGTTTGAACATGTTGGAAGTGTTAGAACAAGATTGGGGAGAGTCAGAACTCATTCGCTCTGTTCGTGCTACAATGTCACTCCTTGGACTCAGTTTGAGTGTTACAGGCCTAGGTCTATAACAGGTTATTTTTTTGCAAACGGACCTCGTACTTTCACTCAATCTCTTCCATTACGATTGTTTGAACAAGTTTAAAGTGTTAGAACGAGATTTGGGGAAGTCGCAACTCATTGGCTCTGTTCGTGCCACACGTCACTCATTAGATTCGGTTTGAGCGTTATAGGCCTAGGTCTATAACTAGTTACTTTTTCACAAGCGGACCTTGTAATTTGACTCAATCTCTTCGATTAATATTGTTTGAACATGTTTGAAGTGTTAGAACAAGATTGGGGACGGTAAAAAATTGTTTACTCAGTTTTTGCGACAATGTCTCTAATTGGACTCTATTTGAGTGTTACAAGCTTAGGTCTATAACTAGTTACTTTTTCGCAACCGGACCTCGTAATTGGACTCAATCTCTTCCATTACAATTGTTTGAACATGTTTGAAGTATTAGAACAAGACTGGGGAAAGTCGGAGCTCGTTTGCTCTGTATGAGTGACAATGTCTCTAATTAGACTAAGTTTGAGTGTTGCAAGCCTAATTCTATAACTAGTTACTTTTTCGCAACCGGACATCGTAATTTGACTCAATCTCTTCAATTACAATTGTTTCAACACGTTTGAAGTGTTAGAACAAGATTGAGGAGAGTCGGAACTCGTTTGCTTTGTTCGTGCGACAATATCTCTAATTGGACTAAGTTTATGTTTAACATGCTTAGGTCTATAACTTGTGACTTTTCTGCGATCGGACCTCGTAATTTTACTTAAGCTCATCCATTACAATTGTTTCAACACATTTTAAGTGTTAGAACAAGATTTGCAAAATCGGAACTCATTTGCTCTGTTCGTGCGACAATGTCTCTCATTAGACTCAGTTTGAGTGTTACAGGCCTAGGTCTATATCTAATTACTTTTTCACAACCGGACATCGTAATTTGACTCCATCACTTCTATTGCAATTGTTTGAACATGTTTGAAGTGTTTGAACAAGATTGGGGAGAGTCATAAGTCATTCGCTCTGTTCATGCTACAATGTCACTCCTTGGACTCAGTTTGAGTGTTACTGGCCTAGGTCTATAACAAGTTATTTTTTTGCAAACGGACCTCGTAATTTCACTCAATCTCTTCCATTACGATTGTTTGAACATGTTTAAAGTTTTAGAACGAGATTGGGGAGAGTCGGAACTTAGTCGCTCTGTTCGTGCAACACTGTCACTCATTAGATTCGGTTTGAGCGTTATAGGCCTAGGTCTATAACTAGTTACTTTTTCACAAGCAGACCTTGTAATTTGACTCAATCTCTTCAATTAAAATTGTTTGAATACGTTTGAAGTGTTTGAACAAGATTGGGGAGAGTCAGAACTCATTCGCTCTGTTCGTGCTACAATGTCACTCCTTGGACTCAGTGTGAGTGTTACAGGGCTAGGTCTATAACAAGTTACTTTTTTGCAAACGGACCTCGTAATTTCACTCAATCTCTTCTATTACAATTGTTAAAACATGTTTAAAGTGTTAGAACGAGATTGGGGAGAGTCGGAACTCATTCGCTCTGTTCGTGCAACACTGTAACTCATTAGATTCGGTTTGAGAGTTATAGACCTAGGTCGATAACTAGTTACTTTTTCACAAGCGGACCTTGTAATTTGACTCAATCTCTTCAATTAATATTGTTTAAACACGTTTGAAGTATTAGAACAAGATTGGGGACAGTAAAAAATTGTTTATTCAGTTCGAGCGACAATGTCTCTAATTGGACTCTATTTGGGTGTTACAAGCTTAGGTCTATAACTAGTTACTTTTTCGCAACCGGACCTAGTAATTGGACTCAATCTCTTGCATTACAATTGTTTGAACATGTGTGAAGTATTAGAACAAGACTGGGGAAAGTCGGAAATCGTTTGCTCTGTATGAGTGACAATGTCTATAAGTGGACACAGTTTGAGTGTTGCAAGCCTAATTCTATAACTAGTTACTTTTTTGCAACCGGACCTCGTAATTTGACTCAATCTCTTCCATTACAATTGTTTCAACACGTTTCAAGTGTTAGAACAAGATTGAAGAGAGTCGGAACTCGTTTGCTTTGTTCGTGCGACAATGTCTCTAATTGGACTAAGTTTAGGTGTAACATGCTTAGGTCTATAACTAGTTAATTTTCTGCAACCGGACCTCGTAATTTTACTTAAGCTCATCCATTACAATTGTTTCAACACATTTGAAGTGTTAGAACAAGATTGGGCAAAATCGGAACTCATTTGCTCTGTTCGTGCGACAATGTCTCTCATTGGACTCAGTTTTAGTGTTACAGGCCTAGGTCTATATCTAGTTACTTTTTCACAACCGGAACTCGTAATTTGACTCCATCACTTCTATTACAATTGTTTGAACATGTTTGAAGTGTTAGAACAAGATTGGGGAGAGTCAGAACTCATTCGCTCTGTTCGTGCTACAATGTCACTCCTTGGACTCAGTTTGAGTGTTACAGGCTTAGGTCTATAACAAGTTACTTTTTTGCAAACGGACCTCGTAATTTCACTCAATCTCTTCCATTACAATTGTTTAAACACGTTTAAAGTGTTAGAATGAGATTGGGGAGAGTCGGAACTCATTCGCTCTGTTCGTGAAACACTGTCACTCATTAGATTCGGTTTGAGAGTTATAGACCTAGGTTTATAACTAGTTATTTTTTCACAAGCGGACCTTGTAATTTGACTCAATCTCTTCAATTAATATTGTTTCAACACGTTTGAAGTATTAGAACAAGATTAGGGACAGTAAAAAATCATTTACTCAGTTCGTGCGACAATGTCTCTAATTGGACTCTATTTGAGTTTTACAAGCTTAGGTCTATAACTAGTTACTTTTTCACAACCGGACCTCGTAATTTGACTCAATCTCTTCCATTACAATTGTTTGAACATGTTTGAAGTTTAGGACAAGACTAGGGAAAGTCGGAACTCGTTTGCTCTGTATGAGTGACAATGTCTCTAATTGGACTCAGTTTGAGTGATGCAAGCCTAATTCTATAACTAGTTACTTTTTTGCAACCGGACCTCGTAATTTGACTCAATCTCTTCCATTACAATTGTTTAAACATGTTTCAAGTGTTAGAACAAGATTGAGGAGAGTCGGAACTCGTTTGCTTTGTTCGTGCGACAATATCTCTAATTGGACTATGTTTATGTGTAACATGCTTAGGTCTATAACTTGTTACTTTTCTGCGATCGGACCTCGTAATTTTACTTAAGCTCATCCATTACAATTGTTTCAACACATTTGAAGTGTTAGAACAAGATTTGCAAAATCGGAACTCATTTGCTCTATTCGTGCGACAATGTCTCCCATTAGACTCAGTTTGAGTGTTACAGGCCTAGGTCTATATCTAATTACTTTTTCACAACCGGACATCGTAATTTGACTCCATCACTTCTATTACAATTGTTTGAACATGTTTGAAGTGTTAGAACAAGATTGGGGAGAGTCAGAACTTATTCGCTCTGTTCGTGCTACAATGTTACTCCTTGGACTCAGTGTGAGTGTTACAGGCCTACTTCTATAACAAGTTACTTTTTTGCAAACGGACCTCGTAATTTCACTCAATCTCTTCCATTACAATTGTTCAAACAAGTTTAAAGTGTTAGAACGAGATTGGGGAGAGTGGGAACTCATTCGCTCTGTTCGTGCAACACTGTCACTCATTAGATTCGGTTTGAGAGTTATAGACCTAGGTCTATAACAACTAGTTACATTTTTACAAGCGGACCTTGTAATTTGACTCAATCTCTTCAATTAAAATTGTTTATTCAGTTCCTGCGACAATGTCTCTAATTGGACTCTATTTGAGTATTACAAGCTTAGGTCTATAACTAATTACTTTTTCGCAACCGGACCTCGTAATCGGACTCAATCTCTTCCATTACAATTGGTTGAACATGTTTGAAGTATTAGAACAAGACTGGGGAAAGTCGGAACTCGTTTGCTCTGTATGAGTGACAATGTCTCTAATTGGACTCAGTTTGAGTGTTGCAAGCCTAATTCTATAACTAGTTACTTTTTTGCAACCGGACCGCGTAATTTGACTCAATCTCTTCCATTACAATTGTTTCAACATGTTTCAAGTGTTAGAACAAGATTGAGGAGAGTCGGAACTCGTTTGCTTTGTTCGTGCGACAATATCTCTAATTGGACTAAGTTTATGTGTAACATGCTTAGGTCTATAACTTGTTACTTTTCTGCGATCGGACCTCGTAATTTTACTTAAGCTCATCCATTACAATTGTTTCAACGCATTTGAAGTGTTAGAAACTGATTGGGCAAAATCGGAACTCATTTGCTCTGTTTGTGCGACAATGTCTCTCATTAGACTCAGTTTGACTGTTACAGGCCTAGGTCTATATCTAATCACTTTTTCACAACCGGAGCTCGTAATTTGACTCCATCACTTCTATTACAATTGTTTGAACATGTTGGAAGTGTTAGAACAAGATTGGGGAGAGTCAGAACTCATTCGCGCTGTTCGTGCTACAATGTCACTCCTTGGACTCAGTTTGAGTGTTACAGGCCTAGGTCTATAACAAGTTATTTTTTTTGCAAAGGACCTCGTACTTTAACTCATCTCTTCCATTACGATGTGTTTGACAAGTTTAAGTGTTACAGAGAAGTTGGGGAGAGTCGGAACTCATTGTGCTGTATTCGTGCAACACTGTCACTCATTAGATTCGGTTTGAGCGTTATAGGCCTAGGTCTATAACTAGTTACTTTTCACAAGCGGACCTTGTAATTTGAGACTCATCTCTGCAATTAATATGTGTTTGAACACGTTTGAAGTGTTAGAACAAGATTGGGGACTGTAAAAAATCGTTTACTCAGTTTTTGCGACAATGTCTCTAATTTGACTCTATTTGAGTGTTACAAGCTTAGGTCTATAACTAGTTACTTTTTCGCAACCGGACCTCGTAATTGGACTCAATCTCTTCCATTACAATTGTTTGAACATGTTTGAAGTATTAGAACAAGACTGGGGAAAGTCGGAACTCGTTTGCTCTGTATGAGTGACAATGTCTCTAATTGGACTCAGTTGAGTGTTGCAAACCTAATTCTATAACTAGTTACTTTTTCGCAACCGGACCTCGTAATTTGACTCAATCTCTTCCATTACAATTGTTTCAACACGTTTGAAGTGTTAGAACAAGATTGAGGAGAGTCGGAACTCGTTTGCTTTGTTCGTGCGACAAGATCTCTAACTGGACTAAGTTTATGTGTAACATGCGTAGGTCTATAACTTGTTATTTTTCTGCGATCGGACCTCGTAATTTTACTTAAGCTCATCCATTACAATTGTTTCAACACATTTGAAGTGTTAGAACAAGATTGGGCAAAATCGGAACTCATTTGCTCGTTCGTGGACAATGTCTCTCATTGGACTCTTTTAGTGTTACAGGCCTAGGTCTATATCTAGTTACTTTTTCACAACCGGAACTCGTAATTTGACTCCATCACTTCTATTACAATTGTTTGAACATGTTGAAGTGTTAGAACAAGATTGGGGAGAGTCAGAACTCATTCGCTCTGTTCGTGCTACAATGTCACTCCTTGGACTCAGTTTGAGTGTTACAGGCCTAGGTCTATAACAAGTTACTTTTTTGCAAACGGACCTCGTATTTCACTCAATCTCTTCCATTACAATTGTTTAATCACGTTTAAAGTGTTAGAATGAGATTGGGGAGAGTCGGAACTCATTCGCTCTGTTCGTGAAACACTGTCACTCATTAGATTCGGTTTGAGGTTATAGACCTAGGTTATAACTAGTTACTTTTTCACAAGCGGACCTTGTAATTTGACTCAATCTCTTCAATTAATATTGTTTCAACATTTGAAGTATTAGAACAAGATTGGGGACAGTAAAAAATATTTACTCAGTTCGTGCGACAATGTCTCTAATTGGACTCTATTTGAGTTTACAAGCTTAGGTCTATAACTAGTTACTTTTTCACAACCGGACCTCGTAATTGACTCAATCTCTTCCATTACAATTGTTTGAACATGTTTGAAGTTTAGAACAAGACTGGGGAAAGTCGGAACTCGTTTGCTCTGTATGAGTGACAATGTCTCTAATTGGACTAGTTTGAGTGATGCAAGCCTAATTCTATAACTAGTTACTTTTTTGCAACCGGACCTCGTAATTTGACTCAATCTCTTCCATTACAATTGTTTAAACATGTTTCAAGTGTTAGAACAAGATTGAGGAGAGTCGGAATTCGTTTGCTTTGTTCGTGCGACAATATCTCTAATTGGACTATGTTTATGTGTAACATGCTTAGGTCTATAACTTGTTACTTTTCTGCGATCGGACTCGTAATTTTACTTAAGCTCATCCATTACAATTGTTTCAACACATTTGAAGTGTTAGAACAAGATTTGCAATATCGGAACTCATTTGCTCTATTCGTGCGACAATGTCTCCATTAGACTCAGTTTGAGTGTTACAGGCCTAGGTCTATATCTAATTAATTTTTCACAACCGGACATCGTAATTTGACTCCATCACTTCTATTACAATTGTTTGAACATGTTTGAAGTGTTTAGAACAAGATTGGGGAGAGTCAAACTCATTCGCTCTGTTCGTGCTACAATGTCACTTTGGACTCAGTTTGAGTGTTACTGGCCTAGGTCTATAACAAGTTATTTTTTTGCAAACGGACCTCGTAATTTCACTCAATCTCTTCCATTACGATTGTTTGAACATGTTTAAAGTTTTAGAACGAGATTGGGGAGAGTCGGAACTCAGTCGCTCTGTTCGTGCAAACACTGTCACTCATTAGATTCGGTTTGAGCGTTATAGGCCTAGGTCGATAACGAGTTACTTTTCACAAGCGGACCTCGTAATTTGACTCAATCTCTTCAATTAATATTGTTTGAACACGTTTGAAGTGTTAGAACAAGATTGGGGAGAGTCAGAACTTATTCGCTCTGTTCGTGCTACAATGTCACTCCTTGGACTCAGTGTGAGTGTTACAGGCCTACGTCTATAACAAGTTATTTTTTGCAAACGGACCTCGTAATTTCACTCAATCTCTTCCATTACAATTGTTTCAAACAAGTTTAAAGTGTTAGAACGAGATTGGGGAGAGTAGGAACTCATTCGCTCTGTTCGTGCAACACTGTCACTCATTAGATTCGGTTTGAGAGTTATAGACCTAGGTCTATACAACTAGTTACATTTTTACAAGCGGACCTTGTAATTTGACTCAATCTCTTCAATTAATATTGTTTAAACACGTTTGAAGATTAGAACAAGATTGAGGACAGTAAAAAATTGTTTATTCAGTTCGAGCGACAATGTCTCTAATTGGACTCTATTTGGGTGTTACAAGCTTAGGTCTATAACTAGTTACTTTTTCGCAACCGGACCTCGTAATTGGACTCAATCTCTTCCATTACAATTGTTTGAACATGTTTGAAGTATTAGAACAAGACTGGGGAAAGTCGGAATCGTTTGCTCTATATGAGTGACAATGTCTCTAATTGGACTCAGTTTGAGTGTTGCAAGCCTAATTCTATAACTAGTTACTTTTTTGCAACCGGACCTCATAATGTGACTCAATCTCTTCCATTACAATTGTTTCAACACGTTTCAAGTGTTAGAACAAGATTGAGGAGAGTCGGAACTCGTTTGCTTTGTTCGTGCGACAATGTCTCTATTGGACTAAGTTTAGGTGTAACATGCTTAGGTCTATAACTAGTTAATTTTCTGCAACCGGACCTCGTAATTTTACTTAAGCTCATCCATTACAATTGTTTCAACACATTTAAAGTGTTAGAACAAGATTGGGCAAAATCGGAACTCATTTGCTCTGTTCGTGCGACAATGTCTCTCATTTGACTCAGTTTTAGTGTTACAGGCTAGGTTAGATCTAGTTACTTTTTCACAACCGGAACTCGTAATTTGACTCCATCACTTCTATTACAATTGTTTGAACATGTTTGAAGTGTTCGAACAAGATTGGGGAGAGTCAGAACTCATTCGCTCTGTTCGTGCTACAATGTCACTCATTGGACTCAGTTTGAGTGTTACAGGCCTAGGTCTATGACAAGTTATTTTTTTACAAACGGACCCCTAATTTCACTCAATCTCTTCCATTACAATTGTTTAAACATGTTTAAAGTGTTAGAACGAGATTGGGCAGAGTCGGAACTCATTCGCTCTGTTCGTGCAACACTGTCACTCATTAGATTCGGTTTGAGAGTTATAGACCTAGGTCTATAACTAGTTACTTTTTCACAAGCGGACCTTGTAATTTGACTCAATCTCTTCATTTAATATTGTTTCAACACGTTTGAAGTATTAGAACAAGATTGGGGACAATAAAAAATCGTTTACTCAGTTCGTGCGACAATGTCTCTAATTGGACTCTATTTGAGTGTTACAAGCTTAGGTCTATAACTAGTTACTTTTTCGCAACCGGACCTCGTAATTGGACTCAATCTCTTCCATTACAATTGTTTGAACATGTTTGAAGTATTAGAACAAGACTGGGAAAGTCGGAACTCGTTTGCTCTGTATGAGTGACAATGTCAATAATTGGACTCAGTTTGAGTGTTGCAAGCCTAATTTATAACTAGTTACTTTTTTGCAACCGGACCTCGTAATTTGACTCAATCTCTTCCATTACAATTGTTTCAACACGTTTCAAGTGTTAGAACAAGATTGAGGAGAGTCGGAACTCGTTTGCTTTGTTCGTGCGACAATGTCTCTAATTGGACTAAGTTTATGTGTAACATGCTTAGGTTTATAACTTGTTACTTTTCTACGATCGGACCTCGTAATTTTACTTAAGCTCATCCATTACAATTGTTTCAACACATTTGAAGTGTTAGAACAAGATTGGGCAAAATCGGAACTCATTTGCTCTGTTCGTGCGACAATGTCTCTCATTAGACTCAGTTTGACTGTTATAGGACTAGGTCTATATCTAATTACTTTTTCACAACCGGACCTCGTAATTTGACTCCATCACTTCTATTACAATTGTTTGAACATGTTTGAAGTGTTAGAACAAGATTGGGGAGAGTCAGAACTCATTCGCTCTGTTCGTGCTACAATGTCACTCCTTGGACTCAGTTTGAGTGTTACAGGCCTAGGTCTATAACAACATATTTTTTTGCAAACGGACCTGTAATTTCACTCAATCTCTTCCATTACGATTGTTTGAACATGTTTAAAGTTTTAGAACGAGATTGGGGAGAGTCGGAACTCATTCGCTCTGTTCGTGCAACACTGTCACTCATTAGATTCGGTTTGAGAGTTATAGACCTAGGTCTATAACTAGTTACTTTTTCACAAGCGGACCTTGTAATTTGACTCAATCTCTTCATTTAATATTGTTTCAACACGTTTGAAGTATTAGAACAAGATTGGGGACAATAAAAATCTTTACTCAGTTCGTGCGACAATGTCTCTAATTGGACTCTATTTGAGTGTTACAAGCTTAGGTCTATAACTAGTTACTTTTTCGCAACCGGACCTCGTAATTGGACTCAATCTCTTCCATTACAATTGTTTGAACATGTTTGAAGTATTAGAACAAGACTGGGAAAAGTCGGAACTCGTTTGCTCTGTATGAGTGACAATGTCATAATTGGACTCAGTTTGAGTGTTGCAAGCCTAATTCTATAACTAGTTACTTTTTCCAACCGGACCTGTAATTTGACTCAATCTCTTCCATTACAATTGTTTCAACACGTTTCAAGTGTTAGAACAAGATTGAGGAGAGTCGGAACTCGTTTGCTTTGTTCGTGCGACAATGTCTCTAATTGGACTAAGTTTATGTGTAACATGTTTAGGTTTATAACTTGTTACTTTTCTACGATCGGACCTCGTAATTTTACTTAAGCTCATCCATTACAATTGTTTCAACACATTTGAAGTGTTAGAACAAGATTGGGCAAAATCGGAACTCATTTGCTCTGTTCGTGCGACAATGTCTCTCATTAGACTCAGTTTGACTGTTACAGGACTAGGTCTATATCTAATTACTTTTTCACAACCGGACCTCGTAATTTGACTCCATCACATATTACAATTGTTTGAACATGTTTGAAGTGTTAGAACAAATTTGGGGGGAGAGTCAGCTCATTCGCTCTGTTCGTGCTACAATGTCACTCCTTGGACTCAGTTTGAGTGTTACAGGCCTAGGTCTATAACAACTTATTTTTTTGCAAACGGACCTTGTAATTTCACTCAATCTCTTCCATTACGATTGTTTGAACATGTTTAAAGTTTTAGAACGAGATTGGGGAGAGTCGGAACTCAGTCACTCTGTTCGTGCAACACTGTCACTCATTAGATTCGGTTTGAGCGTTATAGGCCTAGGTCTATAACTAGTTACTTTTTCACAAGCGGACCTTGTAATTTGACTCAATCTCTTTAATTAATATTGTTTGAACACGTTTGAAGTGTTAGAACAAGATTGGGGAGAGTCAGAACTCATTCGCTCTGTTCGTGCTACAATGTCACTCCTTGGACTCAGTGTGAGTGTTACAGGCCTAGGTCTATAACAAGTTACTTTTTTGCAAACGGACCTCGTAATTTCACTCAATCTCTTCCATTACAATTGTTTAAACATGTTTAAAGTGTTAGAACGAGATTGGGGAGAGTCGGAACTCATTCGCTCTGTTCGTGCAACACTGTCACTCATTAGATTCGGTTTGAGAGTTATAGACCTAGGTCTATAACTAGTTACTTTTTCACAAGCGGACCTTGTAATTTGACTCAATCTCTTCAATTAATATTGTTTCAACACGTTTGAAGTATTAGAACAAGATTGGGACAGTAGAAAATCATTTACTCAGTTCGTGCGACAATGTCTCTAATTGGACTCTATTTGAGTATTACAAGCTTAGGTCTATAACTATTACTTTTTCGCAACCGGACCTCGTAATCGGACTCAATCTCTTCCATTACAATTGGTGGAACATGTTTGAAGTATTAGAACAAGACTGGGGAAAGTCGGAACTCGTTTGCTCTGTATGAGTGACAATGTCTCTAATTGGACTCAGTTTGAGTGTTGCAAGCCTAATTCTATAACTAGTTACTTTTTTGCAACCGGACCGCGTAATTTGACTCAATCTCTTCCATTACAATTGTTTCAACATGTTTCAAGTGTTAGAACAAGATTGAGGAGAGTCGGAACTCGTTTGCTTTGTTCGTGCGACAATGTCTCTAATTGGACTAAGTTTATGTGTAACATGCTTAGGTCTATAACTTGTTACTTTTCTGCGATCGGACCTCGTAATTTTACTTAAGCTCATCCATTACAATTGTTTCAACGCATTTGAAGTGTTAGAACAAGATTGGGCAAAATCGGAACTCATTTGCTCTGTTTGTGCGACAATGTCTCTCATTAGACTCAGTTTGACTGTTACAGGCCTAGGTCTATATCTAATCACTTTTTCACAACCGGACCTCGTAATTTGACTCCATCACTTCTATTACAATTGTTTGAACATGTTGGAAGTGTTAGAACAAGATTGGGGAGAGTCAGAACTCATTCGCGCTGTTCGTGCTACAATGTCACTCCTTGGACTCAGTTTGAGTGTTACAGGCCTAGGTCTATAACAAGTTATTTTTTTGCAAACGGACCTCGTACTTTCACTCAATCTCTTCCATTACGATTGTTTGAACAAGTTTAAAGTGTTAGAACGAGATTGGGGAGAGTCGGAACTCATTCGCTCTGTTCGTGCAACACTGTCACTCATTAGATTCGGTTTGAGCATTATAGGCCTAGGTCTATAACTAGTTACTTTTTCACAAGCGGACCTTGTAATTTGACTCAATCTCTTCAATTAATATTGTTTGAACACGTTTGAAGTGTTAGAACAAGATTGGGGACTGTAAAAAATCGTTTACTCAGTTTTGCGACAATGTCTCTAATTTGACTCTATTTGAGTGTTACAAGCTTAGGTCTATAACTAGTTACTTTTTCGCAACCGGACCTCGTAATTGGACTCAATCTCTTCCATTACAATTGTTTGAACATGTTTGAAGTATTAGAACAAGACTGGGAAAGTCGGAACTCGTTTGCTCTGTATGAGTGACAATGTCTCTAATTGGACTCAGTTGGAGTGTTGCAAGCCTAATTCTATAACTAGTTACTTTTTTCGCAACCGGACCTCGTAATTTGACTCAATCTCTTCCATTACAATTGTTTCAACACGTTTGAAGTGTTAGAACAAGATTGAGGAGAGTCGGAACTCGTTTGCTTTGTTCGTGCGACAATATCTCTAATTGGACTAAGTTTATGTGTAACATGCTTAGGTCTATAATTGTTTTTTTCTGCGATCGGACCTCGTAATTTTACTTAAGCTCATCCATTACAATTGTTTCAACACATTTGAAAGTTTAGAACAAGATTGGGCAAAATCGGAACATTTGCTCTGTTCGTGCGACAATGCTCTATTAGATCCGTTTGTGTTACAGGCCTAGGTCTATATCTAATTACTTTTTCACAACCGGACTCGTAATTTGACTCCATCACTTCTATTACAATTGTTTGAACATGTTTGAAGTGTTAGAACAAGATTGGGAGAGTCAGAACTCATTCGCTCTGTTCGTGCTACAATGTCACTCCTTGGACTCAGTTTGAGTGTTACAGGCCTAGTCTATAACAAGTTATTTTTTGCAAACGGACCTCGTAATTTCACTCAATCTTCCATTACGATTGTTTAATGTTTAAAGTGTTAGAATGAGATTGGGGGAGAGTCGGAACTCATTCGCTCTGTTCGTGCAACACTGTCACTCATTAGATTCGGTTTGAGCGTTATAGACCTAGGTCTATAACTAGTTACTTTTTCACAAGCGGACCTTGTAATTTGACTCAATATCTTCAATTATATTGTTTAAAACGTTTGAAGTATATAGAACAAGATTGGGGACAGTAAAAAATCATTTACTCAGTTCGTGCGACAATGTCTCTAATTGGACTCTATTTGAGTTTACAAGCTTAGGTCTATAACTAGTTACTTTTTCACAACCGGACCTCGTAATTTGACTCAATCTCTTCCATTACAATTGTTTGAACATGTT